>SWCS01000006.1:1200000-1908181 GCA_007556505.1 Elsinoe australis
AGTTTTATCTATGTTAGAGACTACTAAAGGTAGATAGTTGTGTTTGATATATAGGTTAGATAGAGCATTATAGTAGGGCTTTATAGCTATATAGCTAGTAGCTTTAAACTAACTAGCTTCTAGCTGCCGTAACCAAACGCTTCTAAGCTTAGGATATCGTTTTATAGTCCTTTTAACTAATTCTTGCTAGGGGGGTATAGAATAGCTATCTAAGGGGAGGGTCCTATAGGCTAGCTTTAGCCTTAAATTATTTTAAAAGCTAGTTTACAAGTGAACGTAGGTGTAATAGGGTATCCTAGATTTAATAATTTAGTAATATACTAAATTAGGTAAGTCTCTTTAGTAGGTAAAAGTAATTGGTCTAGTTAATTAACTATAATGTATGATTGTTATTTAACTAACTATTATAAAAGTGTAGAAGGTAGAATATCAAACGCGCTAGCAGCAGCTTAAATTAACTTGTATTCGCCATTTTAAAAAGCTATAATAGCTGCTAAGACATCTGCTTCTAAATACATGTGAAATTACATGATTATCTATTATTATTATATAGAAAAGGAAGGATAGTCACGACAATAACATAGTTGAATTTTGACACGTGGTGTATTAGTAGGTCTAATGCATTAGGGGGTAAAGCACGTCACTAAACAATAGTAATTTACCTAATCTAGTAGTACTAGGTTCTTCTCTATCTTCTAGTTTATAGCTATGACAAGCAAATTAGACATTAAATAACGTTATTTAAGCTATAGCTATCTAAACACCTATTAAGCATTATATCTCTAAACTAGTATCTAGTTTTAAAATAACAATTGCTAAGAATACGCTACTCTAACATAAAAATAATAATTAAAGGGCTCTTCTAGAGACTTAAAAGGCTTAGAAAAGAGGTAAACGGCTAGCTATAGAGAGTAAATTTGTATTTAGTACTAAGGAAGTAGTAGAACTACAATATAAAGCTAAGGAGGAAACAGTAGCTAGAAAGGCTAATAAGAAGTATAAACTACGTTCTATTATACTAGAATTAGTAGAAGAAGAAGAAGAAGAAGACTTTATTAGCCTATAGTCTAATTCTAAAGACGAACTAGCTTAGATTAGCTAAGAAATTGAATTGTTTATCTTAAACTTTAAGATTTAGTACTCTACTATTAGGTCTACTCTATTAGAGAGTAAAGCACGTTACTAGAAAGGCTAGTAGGAAACGATAATAACGTTCTATTACACTAGAATTAGTAGAAGAGGAAGAAGAAGACTTTATTAGTCTATAGGCTGAATCTAAAGACGGACTAGCGTAGTTTGGCTGAGAAATGCATTGTTCTACTAAAAGTTCTAAAATTTGTACGTCGTTTGTAGGTCTGCGTCATCAGGGGGTGAAGCACGTTATGGGACCCTGATGAATTGTCTTAGCACACTGTCAGTTGGTCCTCCCAAACCATGGTTCCAATTGTTGATAGGGCCATAGAGTGCAGTCGGATCGAATGCAATAACAACCTTGTCGCCCTTGCTAAAGCCCTCGACAGACGACCCGACATCGTGGACTTCGCCCATCGCATCCGAGCAGGGGACAACGTTGTCCTTGACGGGAAATGTGTATTTGGAGTTCGCGATGGCAATTTCGCGGAAATTCAGAGCCACATTGCGCGCTTTGATCTACTGAGTAGCTCGTGACGGTCGATAGCAGAAATTGGCTCCTCAGAGGTCTCAAGATTTTGAGGAAGAAGCTCCGGCTAGCCAGAGTCGGTCGAGTTTTGAACAGATCTTTTC
Source organism: Elsinoe australis (assembly GCA_007556505.1). Lineage (NCBI taxonomy): Eukaryota > Fungi > Ascomycota > Dothideomycetes > Myriangiales > Elsinoaceae > Elsinoe > Elsinoe australis. The sequence continues at coordinate 1,201,765 of SWCS01000006.1, forward strand.
CTGGCCCGCAACAATATGCACAACTACACTTTCGACGGCCGAAGGACTGGCAGGGTAAGTGCTTGAGGTGAATCTTGGCGGGAAGTTGACTGGTGAGAATAAGCTCCAACCTAGGTAGTTGCTGATTAATGCTACGCCCTTTACAGGACGAGGATCACTACTCAACAGGCAAACAGTAAATGCAGGTGACATTGTTGTCTGTGCCTCAACAGCAGCTCTGCCAACGAAACATGGATTCACTGATCATTACTGAAGCTTCTCTTGCTTGTAAAGTTGAGAGCACGGATATCACGTCCATAAAGCGCGAATTACACATGAACGTTATATTGCCAGTCATCGGATATATGGGGTGGTTCTTATACTTCTTCCTTCTTCTCGGAGTCTTCTCTGATCTCCAAGACTATATGCGTCGTCCTCTCGATGCCCGTCTTCTCTTCGCCATCCATACACTCGTGTGCTGGACCATCGTTCAAATCGTCCATGTCTAGTTCTGCCAATATCCTGTCCGAATAGTCCGGTACCACTGCATTTGAGTGTTCATCTGGTAATATGTATGAATTACCCCTCCTGCTGACAGTCATGGCGTGCGTTGTCTCCGAAGGCTTGCGGAGCATCCTGCCGGAGAAATCACCGATGGATGCCTTTCGGACCGTCATATCGAGGACTTTGGCAAGGAGGGGTCGGAAGGTTGCAAGGCATGCAGCTGTGATGGCGAGACAGTTCTCGATGGTGGCCCACATGTAGATGATGGCGCACATATCTGAGAGGGTCAGCGATGGTAATAGAGATTGGCGGGTGATACGTACAGCGGACATCGGCGTAGAACGCAAGTGGCGACGCTGGCTAGAGCTCCCATCCCCAGCACGACCGCAATAGCTATCCTATCCTTCAGCGACATGATCAGCATCCTGATGGCCATGTAGACAGGCAGAAATGCCAAGGCCCATTCTGTGAGGATGTTGATGAGAGAGCTGACGTAGAGAACGATGGTGAAAGCTCGTTCGTGGCATACACCTGGTGATAACCGGTTCCAGAAATGTGGTAATGGTTGACATTGTAAGAAGGCCCATATTACGAATTGGACAGCGTTCAAGCTAGAAATGACCAGGACGAAGATGACAAAGGCCCTCTCCTTGCGGTGATGAGTGATGATTTTGAGCAGTAAAAGGCCGATGGTGAGACGAATTAGTAAGATCAAGAAGGCGTAAAGGATCTCATTCAGGAAAAGGTATCGTAAAAGGTCGTCCTGGTACCAGATGGGAACTTCGTCGAGGTATCTTCCGAGTCCAAATTGTATGCTTCGGAGAGTAGTGGCACCACTAATGATCAGGAATATCTGGAAGGTCAGCACGAGGAGCATTGTAGATACTGGTGATACCAACTTGCGCGAGGATCAAGAACCAGTCATCGATCCCAAAATTCTTCATTACTCGTAGACGGACGTAACATCGCAATGGTACCAGAACAGATGTGATTGCGAGACCGACAGAAACAACAGCGATCAGTCGAGCAGGCTCAGCGGCATCGTTTGCGGAGTTGACTGCTGCAGTTGATGCAGCACCAGATGACATGGTCGCGCACTCGACTCACAGGAGTCTGGTCTTGTTTCTTACATGTGGACACGGAAGGTATAGATAGAGACGTAATGAGAGACGGGACAGACACGGGATATCAAACGATCTCATCGAATGGAGATCTTCCGACTTACTTGCATATCCAGCGGAAACGTTTCAGGTCATCAATCGTTGTTGTACCTGCATGAGGAGCTCGACGCCCTTAGGGGTCGATCCGATTGCAGAGCCTATAATCAGCAAGCACAATCCCCGGCCGGATCTCGGAGTGGTCAACGGACACGGGATGAAGCCTCCATAATTGGCTTTTCGCCAGACGTTGATGCCGAAGTAAGCTTATTGCCAGACCTAGCCCTGTGGTGTTGTCAACGGGTGGCGACGCTCAACGTTCGTATTTGCTTGTGTGCTGGTGTGGCGGTGGTGGGGTCGATATAGCCGACGAGGGATTGGCACTGCCACGGGGTATGTCCTTGACGGCTAAAGTAGTATCATGAGTGCAATTCGCCAGTGTGTATGACGGTGGAAGGTCTTGGGCGGTGGCGACTAAGAGGGAGCGGCTGTACCCGTTTGTTGCCGCCAAGTGCGACACAGCGAGTCTAAGATATTTAGTCCATATACATGCCACATGCTTTACATATTCACGTCAGAGGACGACTTATCAATTCATGGTCGATGAGGCAGAGAGTGAAGGTGGCGATGGACTTCCAAGGTCTGCCGTGGAGATTGCCGCGAGAGCCGCTCCTCCACACGGATGGCGAGGATGCTTCACAAAGACGTCATGCAGAACCTGGTGATTTCATGCTCAAAAGTCAGTAAAGAATAGGTTCAAAAAGTACTGGCCTTCAATCTTCAAAGCCATTGACCATTGCAATCGAGTTTCTTCTTTTCCTTTCAGATACCACATTGCTACCAATCAAATCAGCCACTATGCCATTCCAATATAAGAAGGTCCTCGTCATTGGTGCCACTTCTGGTATCGGTGAAGCATTGGCATCAAAGTTCGTCTCTGAGGGTAGCAAGGTCGTTGTCGTTGGTCGTAGAAAAGAGAATTTGGACAAGTTCGCCCAGAGCCATGGCTCCGACAAAGCGACAGCGCTCCAATTCGACATCACGGATCTCTCTGGCATCCCCAAATTCGCCGACTCGGTCATCAGCGAGCACCCAGATCTAGACTGTGTCTTCATCAACAGTGGTATCCAGCGCGGCTTCAATTTCGCAGACCCAAGCAGCGTAGATCTGTCCATGATCGGCACCGAGATGACTACCAACTACACCTCCTACATCCACCTCACAATGGCATTCCTACCTTTCTTCCAGAAGCAGAGCAGAGAGGGCGCCTTCATGTACACCACATCCGGGCTGGCCATCGTGCCGCTCTTGAGATGTCCAAACTACTGCGCATCCAAAGCTGCTCTACACCACTGGATCCTGTGTCTCCGTGAGCAGCTCAAGGATGTCTCGGGCAACATCAAGATTTTTGAGATCTTCCCTCCTGCTGTTCAGACGGAGCTCCACGACGAGAAGCATCAACCTGACATCAAGAACGGCAGACAGATTGGCATTCCTCTGAAGGACTTCACCGAGGAGGCCTATGCCGGGCTGGCTGCAGGGCATGAAGAGGTCGCGGTTGAAGCTGCGAAGAGATGGCACGATGCGGTCGAGACGCCGAGACAGGAAGCTTTCCACAAGATGACTGCTATGATGAAGAAGCAACACTAATGTGCTCTATGTTTTGTGCAGATAGACAAAGTGTAGATGAGAAGTACCAACTTAATGTCAAGATTATGGCCAATGCGAAATGAAGTGCACAGCGAACTCTGCTTCTTGCGTCCATTATTTATCTGCAGACCCGTGCGAACAGGCTGAGACGCCCACTACATACAAAGAGATAATACATGGAATATTTCTATGCGTACTAAGAACAATTACAACAGGTACTGGAAGTACAGGTTCTGCCTGTCCGTCATGTCCGCTAGACCATTCTCACCGTGGATCTCGGCGCCAGCCTCGTGGAAATGGCCGCTCATGGAGTAGTCAACGATCTCGCGGTCTAGACCAGCAGCCACACGCTGGTCGCCCTTCTTCTTCTGCATCCAAGTGATCAAGAAGACCTGGGCGATGACGACACCCCACAGGATGCACCAGATGGCGAGGATACCCTTGAGGGCGTTGACCTAGATATGACGTTAGTATTGCTTTGCGTGCAGCTATTATCTGGAAAGAGACTTACGTATTGTGGAGCGAACTTGGCGTCGAAAATGTATGGCGTGATGATGTTGCCGATGGAGTTGCCGGCATTGAACGAGGTGTAGTAAATGGCCTTCTTGGTTTGCCCGGCACAGTTTCCTCCCATCCATGAGATAAGCAGAGGGTTGATGGCGTACACGAAGGCGATAAGGTAGTAGCCCGCGAGTAGGCCACCCTTGTTCGCCTTTGTCTTAGGGAGCGCGACCAGGAGTGCAACACCGATGATGACAATAGTGACGAGGCCGAGGAGGAAGGGTGACTTGCGCTTGAAGCGGTATGCCAGGTAGGACGCGGCAAGGATCGAGACGAATTGAAGAGCGCCAAACGGCATGTTGAGCAGGACAGCCTGATCGGCGTTGAAGCCGGCCAAATTCTGGAGGATGATGGAGCCAAAGACCGAGGAGACTGAGGCACCGGCGTTGACGGCAATGACCATAACTGTGAACTGTGTTAGAATATATCGGCTTCGAAAATGATGGAAACGGCTTACTCATGTACAGCCAGTACTTTGGCTCAGTCAGTGCCTCGCGGACGTGGGCCCAGTTGAACTTGTGCGAGACGATACCCTGCTGGTTGGCCTTGAGACGGTCGACGGCCTTGAGGCGGTCCTCGGTCGAGAGGTAGCGGGCCTCACCGGGGCTGTCGTGTGCCCACCAGTAAGTAGACAGACCGATGACGATAGTCATGAGACCAAAGAAGAGGTAGACGACCTGGTAGCGGTAAAGGGAGTGGGAGTGGATGCGGCCAAAGCCATAGACGATAGGGGCACTGATCAGGGTGCTCAGACCGTAGCAGCTGTACCAGCAAGCGACGCGGAAGGGCTGTTCGGCACGTCGGTAAAAGGCAATTGTGATCATAGAGAAGAGCGGGATGACTGCGGCCTCGAAGGCGCCGAGGAAGAAGCGCGAGGCGAGGAGGCCTGCATAGCTCCGGGAGCCACCAAGACCACCAGCAACAGAGATACCCCAGCACGTGATGATTACAGGAAGGACTTGACGGTATCGCATCTTGACGAGAATCCATGCAGCGAGAGGCTGCACACCAAGCTGGGCATAGTATCCGATGTTACCAATATTGGAGTAGTCGTTGCCCTTGAGATGTGCATCTGTCTTCAGGCCATATACAGCGGTGAGACCGATGATACCCTTGTCGGCGGACTGCAAGAAGTAGACCATGCAGAGGAGTGAGAGCATCCAGAGATCGGTCTTACGCAAGATGCGCTTGCTGTCCGTTTCGGAGCACAAGTGAGCGTCGCTGAGCTGTGCATCTTGGCCCTTCTCAAAGGCGACGGCGAGGTCAGCATTGTCGAGACTCTCGGCAGGGCTGCCGGTGGTGTGCTCGACCTGGGAGGTGTTGGCCTTCTCAGGGGTCGCCATGACTGATCAAGTAGTGGCGGGTGGTGGTTGGAGTAGAGGAGAGAGGTAGATGGTGCAAAGCTAAGAATTGCCCAGGGAGATCGCAGGTAGATAAGCTCCCTAGGCAATGCTTAAGAGGCCGGACGGCTGAAGCAACAAATTATCCGGTGGTCTGCGAACGAGAGGGCGTGGAGACGGGATGGACGCCTCACGCGTGGCTCCAGATCCGCCAATTGGCAGTGCGGAGAGTCCGGGGACCCCATTGTCCTTTGAGACGATGTCTGTAATTTCCATGCCGGCGTTCCGTCCGTTGAAATGATTCCTTGGCGCTGGCCAGTCAAGCAGAGGTTGCATTTGAGGCTGCGAAGAGATGACACGATGCAGTAAAGACGTCGAGATAGTAAGTCTTGTACAAGATGAATACTACAACCAAGAGTAAGCATCATCAAGCCGCAGCACTAATGTGCTCTACATGTTGTCTATCTCTCAAAGGACTCTAGACTTGGCTCGCTCCCGTCCTTCGGTGCTCTCGGCAGGCGGAACGTGCGTGAGCACAGCCCCGACAGCTTCCTTCGTTGATCAACCTGAAATTCCACCAATCGAACAACGCAATTCTTCAACGATTCACTTCCTCTCTTACCACACCACCACACGCGTTTGCGCATGTCCATTCTCTAGTTCATCGTCCATAATGGCGCCCCACGAAGAAATGCAGACCGCAATGGTCAACCGATCCATTCGCGCCATCAAAGCCGTTCGTATCCTTCCAGTTCACCACTTTACGACCGCTAACAACTACACCAGGAGCTCGAATTCCTCACCGATGCATCCGTAATCACCCCCCAAACCCTCTCCCACATCCTCGAGCAAATCCCCGCCCAAACCGCCCTCCACGCCCCCATCTCCGTCGGCGCAGTCCCCACCGCATCCCCCCTCCCCGGCGCCCCTCAACCCCCCACCGCAGCCTTCAACAACACCTCCCTCTCCGAGAAGCAGCAGCAGCCCCAGTCCTACAACGAAAAGACCCAATATGCGCCCTCGCCCGCGCCCTCCCCAGCCCCACCACCAGCCTACGGCGCACCCCCCTCCATGCCCCCGCTCTGCGCCGCAACCGCCCTCTACGCCTACAAAGGCGAAGACGCAGGCGACCTAGACCTGCAGCCGAACGACCACATCGAAGTCACAGAGTACATGAACGCGGAGTGGTGGAAGGGCCGCTCCTCCCGCACCGGCCAGGTGGGCATCTTCCCCCGATCGTACGTCCGCGTTGAAGAGAGGGCCATGCCCCAGGCGCCTCCGCAGGGTCAGGGATTGGGTAACAACTATGGCAACATGCCGCTCGAGCAGTCTGGGATGGGCAATGGGACGGGACAGGTGCCCGGTAAGGGCCAGGAGATGGGCAAGAAGTTTGGGAAGAAATTGGGGAACGCGGCCATCTTTGGAGCTGGCGCAACGATCGGTGGGAATATCGTCAATAGCATTTTCTAGATTGCGGATATGGGGTAGGACACGGAGTTCTGCTGGGTTGAAGGGTATTAGGCATTATGTACATAATATTTACGAGGAAGCTGGGGCTTTCGAGAGAAGGCAGATGCTCTCTTGCACGGCGTCCGTCTCTTTATTCTCATACCACCCCTCGTCGATCAGTACCTGTTCCGTCTCGCGCCATTTATGTATCTTGTCCGGGTGTGGCATCTTGGCGTCTAGATCAGCGAGTCGTACCTCCACGGGACCTTGTCGTAAGGACTTGGGCGTGCGGAGAAACATGGCGCAGTCGCGAAGTGTCATAGCCAGGAGGTAGTCCGGAGGAGGCATCTCGCCTTCTTTGACCGAGAGGATGCCAGACGGGTCAAACTTGACCTGATAGTCCCTGATCTGTTCGAGCACAGGCATTATGGAAGTCGGCATGAGGTTGACGAATGCTTCTTCCCCTCTGGTCATCCAATGATGGCACTTGTTGGCCTTTAGTATACCGCTAGCGGCCTGCATCTGTGCTTCGCGGTTATCGGACAGCAGTGCCAGAGGGCAAAAGGTCTTTTCCGTTGCTTTGGTCGCATCCAATCTGCCACTTCTCACTCTTTGAGCTCTCAGAGCGCACGTCCGGCAGCGCGTTGCCGACTTGGGTGCGTCAGGGGACTGGATGAGCCATTTCGGTTTGATCTCAAGTGAAATCTCTACCCCAATCGGTGACATATCTGTCATGAGGGTGGCATGTTGCTCGCGTTCGTTGACAATGTCTCCTGCTCTTCTTGCTGGCCGCAACTTCTCTTCCTGAAGATCTGCTAACTCCTTGTTCACTGCGACCAGAAAGTCCTTGTCTACGGATACCAGTATCGGATTGACTAGGTTTTCGGCTGGGAACAGCGGCGCGATAGTGTTCTCGAAGCAGTCCTGCTGATCTTTTGCGCTTGCGACGAAGCCTTTGTCTTTCCGCACTCGTAAGAGCTTATTGACCAACGCGTCCGGCGGCGTCTTTAGTTTCGAGGCTCTTGCAAATGGCACTAGTCGCAGGATCACATTGGCGCCTCCCTCTGCTAGATACTCCAGCACAATCGGTATAGTCCGGTCCTTGTAAGCGACATCAAAGTCTTTCTTGATCATATAGTCATTCTTCTTAATGTCGTTGACGACCACCACAGCGGTGATCATGGTTGGCGCGGGGAAGAGGAGGGGTAGTAGATCGCGAGATGTCGTTTCCTGCACCTTGACATTGCTGGCTGTGACAATGTCTCAGTAAGAGACAAGTCAGATGGGTTGATGGATTGAAAGACCGGGACGGGCCGACCGAACTGGAAGTGCAGGCTGGTGGTGAATATAAAAGTGGGATGGGAATTGTGATGAAATTGAAAGTGGGATGTTTGCCTACCGTTGTGCGGGTCAAAGAGTCAAATTGGCCGATGAGATGAGCGATGAAGCAGGACCACAGCGATGAGACACCCCACGCTTTGTCTTGATCTTCCAAACGCTCAAGGCCTCACGTATGACCAAGTACTCTGTACTTTGCCTTCACACAGTGGTTCCGCGGGAGAGGAGCGGATCCAACCCTGTGAGCATCACGAACAGGCTGGAGACCGGTCCTCGCCGAGCGCGTGACTTGCTTGACTTGGCCTCGCATCGTCGGTGGTAGTGTTCCACTCTTTGGAGCTGTCATTTGAGAAGATCTTAGGAACGTGTTCAGGAACAGAGGACTCTAAATGTTCATGTCTGTCTTGCATATGCAGCTTACTAAGACCTGTCGTGATGATAGGTCTGACTCGACATGAGTGTCCAATTTCATGATCTGCAGGACGGGAAATATGAGGCGCAACATGTCGTGTTTCGCGACAGCACAACGCCATGCACAATGCTGGCAAACACTTACTCGAGCATCACCCGGACAGTGGGATCGCTCTATACGAGGCGACCTGCGCATGCTTCTGGAAGCCTGTAACCATCAACCTCGCCTCTCGCATGTCTTCCCGTCTTCCGCTTCTACCCTGTCATAACCTGCATGGTGGCTGATATCGCCATGTCACCCCATCCTTTGGTGATATTGGTCGCATGCTCTTATCGAGCTTGGACCGCCGGAGCCCCTCACCGTCGCGGAGTGGTCGAGTCTTGTTCGTCTTCCTTCAATCAAGACGCACCGCAAGCTCCTTGGCAACTTGGCACCCGGGCTTGTCTCCTTCCCTAATCTCTATCGCGTACGCCCAAGACTACATGATCTCCAAGCTTGGCCGTCGTCTACGAGCGTCTCTGGAATTCTAACAAGCATCCTGGTCGTCTGTCTGCATTTGCCTCCGTCCCAGCGAACCCTCTGAGTGGATTTCAGTGAGTTCCTACTCGCCGGCCTGCCTATTCAAGCAATTTGGCGCCACTTTCGGCGAGCCACGACGGCTTGTCATTGTCGAATCGGCTTCCGTAGACCGTCCTGCAATATCTGAATAGACTGATGGAAGTGGCCTAGAGATATGGCAGCATTTTGGCCCGAAATTGCGGGTAAGTCGAGCTTCTTATAAGTATGATGTCCATCCTCCACTACCTTGATGGCCACCTTCCGCCAATCCCTCCTGCTAGCACCTATCATACCCACGTGCTACAGTCATGAAGTTCACTCAGATCACCGCGGCTGCCGCGCTTGTTGCTTCGGTCTCTGCCGCTGCCCCTCCCGCATACGCCCCGGTCGCCAGACGCCAGGATGACGGTGCCCGAGGAAGACTTGTCGACTCTAGACGCCTCCAGGCCAACATCAAGGAGAATGCCCTCTTGAGACGCTCAAAGCAGCTCGAGGACATTGCCTACGCATCGCCCGAGAGAAACCGAGTCTTCGGCAGCATCGGCCACAACGCTACCACAAAGTATCTCTTCGACACAATCGCAGAGCTCGACCGGTATTACACTGTCGAGTACCAGTACTTTGTCGAGACCTACTCTGGTGGCAACGCTACTCTGTCTGTCAACAATCAGAGCCAGCCCGCTGCACTCTTCACCTACGCCCCCAATGGCGCAGTCAACGCTCCTCTCGTTGCCGTCAACAACTTGGGTTGTAACGCCTCCGACTACCCTGCTGAGGTCGCCGGCAACGTTGCTCTCATCTCCCGTGGCTCTTGCGAGTTCGGTCTCAAGGCTGCCCTGGCTGGCTCCGCTGGCGCTGCCGGTGCTGTCATCTACAACAACATCAACGGCACCCTCTCCGGTACCCTCGGTGCCGTCTCCCGTCCTGAGGGTCAGTACCCTCCCACCGCTGGTGTCTCTCTCCAGGTTGGCCAGACTCTGCTCAGTCTCGTCCAGCAAGGCGGTGCTCTCGCAGACCTGAACGTTAACGCCATCATCGAGAACCGCACCACCCAGAACGTCATCGCCCAGACCAAGCAGGGTGACCCCAACAACGTGCTCGTCATCGGTGGCCACTCCGACTCCGTCGCCGCCGGCCCCGGCATCAACGACGACGGCTCCGGCACGGTCGGCATCCTCGAGACCGCCGTCCAGCTCGCCAAGTACCGCGTCAATAACGCCGTCCGCATCATCTGGTGGTCCGCCGAAGAGTTCGGCCTCCTCGGCTCCGAGTACTACGTCCGCACCCTGCCTCAGGAAGAGCGTGACAAGATCAGGCTATACCTCAACTTCGACATGATCGCCTCCCCCAACTACTTCTACGGCATCTACGACGGCGACGGATCGAGCTTCAACCTGACCGGTCCCGCCGGTTCCGCAGAGGCGGAGAAGACCTTCGAGGACTACTTCCGCCGCAACAACATTCCCTTCCAGGGCACCGAGTTCAGCGGCCGCTCCGACTACGGTCCTTTCCTCGACGTCGGTATCCCCGCTGGTGGTCTCTTCACTGGTGCTGAGGTGCTCAAGACACCCGAGGAGGCTATCCTCTACGGTGGTGAGGCCGGCGTCGCCTACGACAGGAACTACCACTTGGTCGGTGACAACTTTGCCAACCTTAACGCCGAGGCTTTCCTCATCAACACTAGGGCTATTGCTGATGCGGTCGCCAAGTACGCCGTCAGCTTTGACAGCTTGCCTCCTGCGACCAACAGGACTGTTCCGGCTAGGAAGAGGAGCGTGGCCGAGAAGAAGAGGAGTGGATGCCAGCACGAGCACGCTGAGCCTGAGCTTATCTAAGTCGCGTATGAGTAGTATGAGAGATGAATGAGATGATGCCGACAGTGCTGGCGAAAAGTTGTATATACTTATACGGGAATTGAAGCTGGCCATCAGCGCTTGACTGTTATCTGTCTTGCAATATGATCGTGTCATGACATGAAGTTCGTAACCCTCATCACGTCGAACCCCAGCCCTCGAACCCACACCCGCCCTCCACGATCCAGCCCTAACCCTCATCCCCGTCTAACCTCATACTCCTCTCCCAAAGTCCACCCTGCCAACCTCTCCTTCAGCCCCTTATCATACTCCGGCTGGACATCCCCCTCCCCCAACGCCCCCAAATAATGCGTAATATCCCGTCCATCCCCCTCCCTCAGATCCCAGCCATTCCCCAAAAACGCAAACTCGTTCCCATGATCGTACTGTATCTCAAAATCTTCCCACCTCGGCCCCTTCAACAGTTCAAAGAAATGCACCCTACTCCCCGGATAAATCGCCGCCTGCCCGTCCTGCCGTCCCTGCTTGAACCAGCTGCGGCAAGGACTAGTCCACGCCGTACGCTGCAGGAACAGGTCCGCGTGCTGCTTGAACGCCTTTGCGGGGCCGAGTCTCGGCGTCACGGACTTGATGTGTTCGATCTGAACTTTGTGGAGGACGGAGAAGATGTAGGAGGTCCAGCGCTCGATGAGGGGGAGGAAGGAGCCGTGGCCTAGAGGACCGTAGGGACCGCAGAAGGAGGATTGGTTGGGGAAAGTGGGGATCGCGACGCTGAGGTAGGAGAGGACGTTGTTGGGGCCGGACCAGAAGGTGCGAAGGTCTTGGCCGTGGGCGATGAAGGGGAAGCGGGGGAGCCAGGTCGTGTCGAAGCCGGTAGCGCAGATGAGGACGTCGATGGTGTGAGGGGTGCCGGTGTGGTCTATGAAACCGGTGGGGGTGATGCGTTGGACGTCAGTGGTGAAGACGGTTGTGTTGGGTGCGGTGAGGGACTCGAGGTAGCCTGGTGCTGGGGTGGGGCGGCGGCAGCCGGGGTTGAAATCTTTGGGGATAATGGCTGAGCAGAGTCGTTCGTCGTTATTGAGTTTGCGTCGCATTTGTTGGTAGGAGAAGTCGCGGGCTTGTTTCGCTTCGTCGGAGCCTTTGATGATAAACTTGAAGCGCTGGTTGAGCTCGTTTTCGATCATCTTGCGGTATTCCAGGTACTTTTTGGGATTATCACGAAGGTAATCTAGCTGGCCCTGGCTGTCTGATTGGAATTAGCTATGCTATTAGGTGCATGGTGAAAGGCATACACTTGAAATTGGCACCATCTCTTCCTGCCCATGTTTGTGCAAAGCCGGCAGTGATCCATATGGGGCTTCTGACCCAATGGTAGAGATGCTTTACCTTTGGCTGTATCGCTGACACAATTTGAACACCACTACTACCAGCACCCATAACGGCGACCGTCTTCCCTTGGAGCGAATATCCTTCTTCATAAGCCGCAGAATGCATCAGCTTGCCTTGAAAATCATGTAAACCAGGTATGTCTGGCCATTTCCAGTTGTTGAGGACACCGCCTGCATTGATGAAGAAGTGAGCGTGGTCGTCGTGAACCACCCCTGATTTTAGGTCTTTGACCAGGAACCGCCATACGCCATCTTTGTCGTCCCACTCGGCCCGCTCGATCTGATGACGAAGCTTGACATACTTTTCGATAAAATTGTTCTCTTGCTCAATGTCCTTGAGATATTGCCAGATCTCCGGGGCGTAGGAGTAGTAATGACTCCACAACTTAGTCTTCCATGTGAACTGGTAGTTGACAGAAGGTATGTCGCAGGCGGCACCTGGGTATCTGTTTTCGAGCCAGGTACCCCCAATATCATGGTTCTTCTCATAGACAATGATATCGACATTGGATAGTTGCAGCTCAGCTTGTTTGAGAAAGTTCAGAGTTGATGCTCCAGCTCCCATTAATATCACTCGTAGTTGCTTCTTAGTACCCATCGGCTGCTCAAGGATAGAGTATCCGTATGCATCCATCTTGGGTACAAAGCCACCATCCCGTTCACTGGCGGATTGTGTTTGGCTATCATGATCTTGTGCTACCGAGGTGCCGCCACCCCCTCTTTCCTGCAACAGAACCATCTCTCAAGGCACCATGGAGTGAGTGAAGAAAAGGAGTAAAGCGGAGGAGAAATACGACTTGCAAATGACTGACCTGTTATCATTGATCTAAGAAGTGCATGCCTACCCGTTGCGACCACTAATACTATGACCTCGGTGATGGTGTGAGCAAGTGCGGGGAGGTTGATCGCGCGGGACCTTGGGCCGATCGACCTCCTCAGACTGTGGCTCGTACCTGTGGCGCAGCCCTACCCGTCATTTAGTGGTGATGATTGGGTCGTCGAGTACATCCTTGGGTGCTCGGCGTAGCAATTCAGAACGATAAAGCTAGCTTGGGACGTATCAATACAGCCCTGTCGTGCTTCGTAGACCAAGTCAATCCCCTGTCCGTTGAGGGTGCTGTAGGAGAAGGGATAGAAATGAGAGTCCTGTCTAGTGTGCCTTGACTTCCGGGCTGATGGCTCGTCCTCCGTTTCAGAAGACATTGACAAGCACGCGAAGAGTGGGTCGTCATCTGATGACAGCTGGAAAGCCTAGGTCTTTGACAGGATATTATGTTCGCTGATCTATCTTTGCTCTGTCGAGAAGTGAGAAAGAAATAAGTCCGAGCGAGGAGCTGGGCAAGAATTGATTGACATTTGAGCTGCATGTGCGGGACAGAAGCGACCAGTGCGCCGACTCCTCCACTCATGACCACAGCGGCGCAACCATTGACTGCACCACTTGCCTGAACTCGCGCAGTGACTTCCACACCTTCACCGACTTACCAAACTCGCCATCTTGGCCGCTGAGCGTTTCAAAAGGCCAATACACCACTTGGCCATATCTCCAGACCTCGCTCCGAGGCCGTTCTACACATCGTCACCGCCAACGCTGACCTCCGCGCTCCGTCTCCAGCTGCTTGCGCTGACAGATCCATATCTCGGACCAGCAGATCGCAACCAGCAATTTCAATCGATTCGAAGGGTCCGAATCGTCGCGCAGCATCTCCGGTACGAAAACTGATCTTCGAAAACCGTCTCTATTCAGGTTCGGACAAGAGCTGGAAAGGCACACATCAAATGCGCCAGAGCTGGCGACGACTCAGAAGTCGTGTCTCTGAGCCTGAAGCATACACAGACTGATGGGAACGTGATTGCGCCACTTTGGGGTATCTGCCATTATGGCATACCAACATCACGGCTACTACGGCGATCAGCAACAGCAGCAGAATCAATATAGTCAGCAGCAAGACGAGTACGGACAGGTACCGACCAATGGATACAACCAAGCTAGTCAATATCAACCGACCCAGCAGTGGGCTAATGGCGCTTCCTATCCGTCTTACGCCGGTCAAAATGGGTCATTGCAATCGCCGACAGGATCGCAACATGCTGTTCAATCGCCTGGGACGTCTTCTTACTCGGGCTACTACCAAACGGATCAATCATATCAACAGCAGCATGACGGCCAACAAGCTGCCTACAACCCACAGCTCTATAGGCAATCTTCTCAGTATAATCCTCAGGCATATGCGAATGTGAATCCTCCATATACACCAACACACTCTGGATACAACCCCTCTGCTTATTCCGGCAGTTATGCGCAGAACCAGAGCGCTGCATACCAGAACCACTACCAGCAGCAGACTTACAATCCAAGTGATTATGCTTCGTCCAATTATGGCGGCTCCCCTCAGCCGTCCATCTACAACCATTCTCCACAGCCGTCCCAAAATCATTTCTACTCCCCTCAGGTCGGAGGCGACAATTCGCGTTTGAGTCCACGTTATGATACACAATCAGCGGTGCCTCCACCGGTACCACCACGGCCAACATCTGGACAAACGTACTCTACCTATTCTACCTATTCTCAACCACCTCCACAAATGGCATCAACCTATTCTGCGCCAGCATCTAATCCCCCTTACCCTGACTACAACTCGACAGCTACCGCGATGCCTGGCTATGATCAGCTAACGCCCGACTTCAACACTTCGTCTGGCGCTTTAGGAGACGACCTTCATTTGCCATCACCTCCAGCTTATACGCCGTTCAATGACGAGACCTTCTTGTCAGATCCTCCCCAACGTCGCCCTAGCGTCTCTCCGCTGCACACGCCAGAGGCCAATGCCGTAAATGCACCACCCCCACCACCAGCTCATGGTTCGCAACGAAACTCTCCAGCTGTAAGACATCCGCAATCAAGACCCCTACCCGGACCTCCAGAGCCGGACATTGGTCCAGATTTCTACCGGCCTCCGGAAAGATCCTACACTGATGATTATGACTACAACATGCGGACTCAGGATGAATTGTTCGACGAGGTAGAGAACGCTATCATGAATGCCGGGAGCCCTGCAGCATTCCAAGCAAGCAGTCCTGCCAGCCGTAATGATCTTTCGGCCTCACATTCGCCGCGACCACTATTTGGATCACACAGGCGAAGGAATGACGTGAACGGTGGCTCACCACAAGATGGCGATAGCGATGCAGAGGCTCTTGCGGGACTGGAGATGATGCGATTGGACTCGGAAAGGGCAGCGCAAGAAGAAAAGCGACGGCAAAGTGGTACAGGGGGTTTACTTGGCGCTGCGAAAGCGGACGAAGACTACGATAGCGACAACTACGCTAATGTTGACATGGGTCTCTATGGAGGAGGATATGAGGGAACCATGTCTTACGGTGGCGATCCGGACACACTTGCCAGTGCTACTGGCATGAGTAATCCTGCATCCTTGAGCGGTTCGGTGAGAAGGCCAACAAATCATGGCCGTGAGCTGTCGTACGACTCAACCACAGAAGTCATACATCCTTTCCCTGCTTTTGGATCAGTCGCTCGTGTCGACTCTGGAGGCACAGGTGGTCTAGTTGATCCCAGTCAAGATCCACGAAGACCGAGCGTCGACGATGGCGATGCATACTCGTTTACAGAAGACACTTTTGAGGCAGCGGAGCCGCCTGACATGTTCTTCATGCCGCCAGATGTTTCGCCATTGTATCGCCCGTTACCACCGCCACCTTCCTCGTCTACTGAATCAGTCCATGGCGTAGAGACGCCGGCATCCTCGGCATCCATGACTCCTTATCCTCTTACTCCTAGTGCATCAATGCGCTCGTCAAGTCAGAACAACGTCGCTGTACCTCGATTCATCTCACTTCGGGAGCACACTTCAACGCCACCGGTGGGCCATCCGATGAGATCAAAGACAGACGCAGATCCCCGCAAACCTGCTTTGAGGACATCAGTCGAGTACCGTAATTCTGTTATGCTCAATCTGCCTCCTACACCTGCTGGCAACACTGTCACTTTGGATCTGCCTAGTCTGCCATCAAAACGATTCAACGTGGGCAAATTAGGAGCATCAGACTTCAAAAAGTGTGAGGAACCTTGGGCACTCAGCTCGATCAACCAGTGGCTGCGACACATCGCCAATCCAGAGCAGGTCACAGAGTTGAAGGAGTCTATGATCAGGGAGGCTCTTGTGGCGCTCTTCACTAACAAGGTCCCAACAATGAACATCACCGATGCAGAAGTCTTGAGTAGTCGGGTTATCAGCGAAATGTATGATGCAGGCACTTTACGACCTACGGAAGAATGGGTACGCTTAGCTCCTGGACCTATGAGTGGTGTCATCTTCCAACTTACTCAAGGTGGATGCTACTCGCCAACTATACATGATCATGTCATTCCCGGTAGATGCTACTCAAAATTCTGTCAACGGACATTGAAGAAGCTCAATCTGCAAGGTACAGTAACCCGAGCAGGGGAAGACTGGGCCACGTTCTACAAATTGAAGAAGGAAGACATTGAAGGCAAGGACAAGAAAGAGATTGAACGCCAAAACATTCTCCATGAAATCGTCCAGACCGAAGAGCAGTTCATGGCGCAAATCAACGTCCTGCAACAGGTCTACAGAGATGCCATTGCCAAAGCTGATCCGGCCGTCATCGATCCGAAACGACTAAACGCATTCGTAAGGGATGTGTTTGGCAAGATCGATCCTGTTAAGAAAGCAAACGAGGATCATTTGCTTGCCCAGCTCAAGTACCGTCAAGAGGAACAAGGACCATTCATCATTGGCTTTAGCGATATCTTTCGACAATGGATACGAAAGGCAAAGCATGCATACATCGAATATGCCGCCGCTTTTCCGGCTGCTTCGCTCATGGTCCGTCAAGAATTGGAGCGAAGTGTGCGATTCAGATCATTCTTGGATGAAGCACGAGCAAACAAAGCTTCTCTGAGACTGGGACTCGACACATATCTGAAAGCACCCATAACAAGGTTGCAACGGTACTCTTTACTCCTCATCACGGTCCATAAAAATATGAAGGAAGAGTCGGACGAGAAGGAGAATCTACAGGTGGCTATCGACGAGGTGAAGGAAGTGACCAAAGAGTGCGATGCTCGAGTTGCAGAGATGCAGAAGAAGGTCGATCTAGCAGATCTGAGCCAAAAGCTGGTTTTGAGGCCAGGAATGTCGCAGGAAGTGGAGCTGAACCTCAACCATCTCGGTCGTCGACTCATACATCAGGGTTCACTCCAACGAATGGGATCATCAAGGTTCAATTGGGTTGACTGTCAGGTCTTGCTTTTCGACCACTACTTGATCATTGCAAAGGCGATATCTGTCATCCAAAGAGGCACGGGCGCAAAGATCGAGAAGTATGATGTCTCGCGCTTCGTAAGTTCTTCTCATATTCTCACACGTAACGTATCTGACAGTACTGTAGCCGATCCCTATGGACCTGCTCGTGCTTGAGAGTATCAACGATGATGCTGTACGTCAATCTCACTACACCAGAGGACTTTCGACAGTCACGTCTGTACCCCGAGGTACTCCTGCGTCAGAGGCAGCAAGAGCACGAGCTGGTACTGCCACATCACCTACCTCGCCATTCGACAGGACCAATACTTCTACTTCCATGTCATCGTTGAATTCAGTCGCAACTGCTCCGCCTATGTCTACTGCTACCGAAGCTTCTAAAGACTCTGAAAGGATATTGTTCCCTTTCCGGATCAAGCATCTTGGTCGAGAGACGTACACACTGTTTGCTCAGACCGCCCAGCAACGGACGGATTGGGGCATAAAGATCATCGAAGCCAAGGCCCAACACGCCAAATCGCTGTATCGTCAGAACGCTGAGCCATTCCACCTTCGAGTCATGGCTGACGCAGCATTCAATTACGAAGCCTCAGCGTACATGCCAGGCAGTAAGCCAATCGTAATCGAAGATACACCCATGGACCGCGCCGTCAAGGAGGTTGAGCTGCGCTTCAAAGACACTGGTCGACCCGGCCCTATCTGCCGTGCTAAGGTCAACTGTGCCTGTTCCTTCACCACACCCTACCCAGGCAAACACATGATTGCAGTAGGCACCGACTATGGTGTGTACATTTCCGAGATCGACAACCCCCGAGGCTGGTCACGCGCCATCACCATGGCAAAAGTGACCCAAGTCGCCGTCCTCGAAGAATTCAACGTCTTCCTCCTCATCTCCGCCGGTTCCCTCATCGCCTACCACCTGGAAGTCATCACCTCTCCCACCGCCAGCAGCCAAAGCACCGAATCCTCCGCCCGCCGCGCCCCGCAAAAACTCTCCGGCACGCGCGACGTGGGCTTCTTCGCCGTCGGCCGGATGAAAGACCGCACCCTAGTCTTCTACAAGAAACGCGACGGCCTCTCCAGCACCTTCAAAGTCCTCGAGCCGGTCTTCCAAAAGGCGTCGGAGAAGAAACGCACCGTCTTCAAGCGCGGCACCACCGACTTCTTCCGCGACTACGACGAGTTCTACATCCCCGCCGAGTGCAGCGGCATCAACCTCTTCTCCAACAGCCTGTCCGTCAGCACCTCGCGCGGCTTCGAGGTCTTGACGCTAGACAAGAAGCAGACGTTCAGCGTGCCGGATTTGCGCGCGCCAGAGGTCGCGAATATCGCCACGCATATTGAGGGGCAAAGCACGTTGGGCATGCTGCGGCTCAGCGAGCAGGAATTCTTGCTGTGTTATGAAAAGTGTGCTGTCTACGTCAATAAGCACGGGGATGTCAGTCGGAGTGTGATTATGAATTTTGTGGGGAGGGCGAGGAGCGCGGCGCTATATGGGCCTTATTTGGTGCTGTTTGATCAGGATTTCGTCGAGGTCAGGAACGCGCAGAATGGGCGGTTGAAGCAGATTATTGCGGGGAGGGATGTTAGGTGTTTGGATGATGGGGGTGGGGGGAGCTTGAGTGGTGGTGGAGCCATTAGTTTGGGCAATGGCGGGGTGGTGAATGGTGGGGGACTGGGGGCGGCAGCGAGGACCGTCAAGGTGGCCATGTGCCATCCGACTAGTGAGAGGTGTCAGGTCGTTGTGGAGATGATTTTGAATGAGGGATTGAAGGAGTAGGAGGGAGAGGCTTGTTTGCTCGTGGGCTTGGCTTGCTTTTGGATACCACGTCGTCACGCTGTGCGGATGAGACTTGCATGGAGTTCAAGGCGATATCGTTGGTATATTATCTACTCGCATGGCTCGAATCGGGGTATCTCCGTAGGAGCTGCGAATGTACAGTGGGCTTTTTTCATCTCCGCCAAAGGACTTGTCTTTGCTGTGTGCCAATTGGTAGATTCTTGACCAAGTCGGGGCCATGAAGAGCGGAGAGGACTCCAAGCACGAAGCACGTTAATGCTACGAGTAGAATGTGCTCGAGTGAGAACGACCGTGGTGAGGACGTTTTATACTGCCCGGGTGAAGCAGCCAGTGGCCCGACCATCTTCTTAATCGGTTCCACCTTCTCTGCTTCTCCAGCGGCCAATCCTCGCTTCATACCAGGCATGCCATCCATACTCCACGCATTCTTGTATGCCCAATATCTGAGAGGAAGATCAGTTGTACAATTCTGATACTCATTACTTCTCATCATGTTAATATACTTACCTGTCCATACTTTCTGATGCATTCCCAGCCTTGAATTTCTTCTCCTTGTTGGCAAAAAAATCGTTCAAGATTGGTCTATACTCCTTGAAGTCATAGTATGGCACTGAAAATCCACACGATGTGCCTACTTGGTGAATGTCTACCATGATAATGCTGCGCGTGCCAGGGATGAGGTCGATGTCTGGATGCGATTTGGTGAATGCTTCAAATTCTGGCGATCCATTCTCAAGTACACGGCCTATGGTCTGTATCAGTCATGATCTGATTGACATGCATGAATGCTCGCACCGTGACCCCACAATCTGACGATCTTGGGCGGGCCAATAAAGGCATTGAATAAGATTACAATCCTGCCGTTACCAGGCTCGTGAATGTGACTGATAGTCTCATTGCCAGATCCAGTCAAGTCCTGATACCAGAAGGTCTTTTTGTCGTCAACGCCAAAGTATTTGCCTCCCTTGGGCGAGACGTTCACATGTCCAGACCCGGAGAGTGGAGCGGATGCTACCCAGAAGATGTGCTGTTCCAAGATCCATGCGGTCAACGATGGAGACAAGTACTCATAGAACACTCCCATGATCGCTGGACAATTTGGGCAATTATGAGTAGAATGACGGTAACAAGGCAGTAATTTCAGACCATGAGTCGACTCATGCTCAGGCCCGATGCCCCGCAACTCGATTACTCCAGGGTTTGCCGATCATATGCGTCGGAGCGAGGTCCGGTCTCAGGCAGGTTTACACGAGTGATACGGTTGCCCAGAATGGAAAGTGCACATCCACCTTTGCTTCACTGGGCTGAACCCAGCTTTATTTAACCACTGCTTTGCCTGGAAAACCGTCATTATACGCACTTACGCCTCTACGGCTTCCAATCCATATCGACGAAGATGTCTGAGGAAGATGCAATGACAGATGCGCCAGCTTCTGCACCCGCTACCACGGACCTCTCAAATGAAACGCGACCAAAGTACAAGTCGTGGCGCAAGAAGTATCGCAAGATGAAGACGCGCTTTGACGATGTCATGAAAGCGAACAGCAACATGTTCAAGGAGGAGCAAAAGCTTGAATCTCTCGCGAAAAGACTACAAGAGCAAAATGAGTACATGCCCCCTTGCTTGCGCTTGAAAGCAGTAGCTGATGAGATGTAGCCAACTCCTCGATATTCTCCTTGACCTGAACTCGTCACTTGAGCTCCCACCGGAACTGCGCTACAATGTCCAATATAGGTCCAATCAGGAGTATGAAGGAATCAGGGATCTCGATAGCGCAAACAGACAACTCTACGACTTACACAGAATGGAACTCGAAGGCCGGCTACCACACGCACAAGTCGCTCAAATCAGGGCGGCTATGGAAGAGCAGATTGCTAGTCTAGACTGCACGCCGCTTGCATTGCTGGAAAAGGACATTCCCCATACAACTCTCGACATGTCAGACAAGGACACCGTGAAGGAGATTGCAGATCCCATTGCGTACCTGTCGCCCACGCACGAAGCCGAATATCTTGACAGGCTTGATGTCACGTACGGTGATCCTCTTCTGTCGCTCGGCACTTCTGTACCCAGAGAAAAGACCCCGCCCTCCTTTGCGAACATGACCGCCCGCGAGATCGAGCGCGAGACCGAGCTTCGCAATCCTCTGAGCGTGCACAATTGGTTGAAGAAGCATAACATCAATATCACCGACGCTGGAGATGACAAGTCCGACGCCGGCACCCCGGGAGCTGGGAAGAAAGGCGGAGGCCGTAATCTGGCTAAGAAGGTAGGGGATCGTGCCGTGGAGAGAGCGAGAGAACGGGACGATGGAAGTCCCATGAGCAGTGCAGCTGGCAGGGAGGGAGATCTTGAAGAGGAAATGGAGGACGCGACGCCTAGAGGGAGGAGGGCAAGGGATCCTGATGAGTCGTACAGACCAAAGGGGGGCAGGAGTGGAAAGTCTAAGAGGAAGAGGGAGGATGGGGAGAGTAGAGGAGCGAGCAAGAAACCGAAGACCAGTCTTGGTGGGGCGACGAGCGACGCATAGGATGGTCACCTGAATAGAGTGAGGATGGCCTGTTGCTTGAGCTGAGAAATAGACTATCTATAACAAGCGTGTCTTCACACTATTCAAGTTCATTACCGCCGATGTAGAAGCTTGGCAGTTGTACTTTACGAGCTAGTGCTTGCCACGGCACATCTACAAGCCCAATGCGATTTCCTGGAAGGCACAATGCTAGATGGCGCTCAAGCAGAGCTGAAAAGTAAGGTCAATGAAGCATGTGAAGCGCGGAACTGATCCGCGAAATTTTGAGCCTGCAGACTTTCGGTCTTCAAAATTTTGTATCTCTAGAACCACGACCTGTTCTAGCGGCGACAGGGTCTGAAGCACCTTGGACGGCCAGTACATACTTTCACTACATCAAAGAATAGCTTTACTAGGATTCAAGCCTCCGCTAGGCACCAATCACTCACCATGTCTTCCTCCTCTTCTCCACCGCCCCCCAGCTCCGAAACCAAGAAACGCAAGCGCACCACCGCTCCCGCCGACGAGATCGAAGTCGACGTGAACCTTCCCGAGCCGCCCTCAAAGAAAGCCCTCCGCCGCTCCAAAAAAGGCAAGTCCAGCACCACTCTCAAAGCCTCCCTCAAGGACGTCTCGGACCTAATCGACGACAACGACGACGATGCCACCATCCAAAAAGTGCACCCAGACCGTCAATCCCAGCTCGATGACCTCACGCCCACTGCACCAGAAACCACCACCACCACCACCACCACCACCACCAAGCCCAACCGCTCCCAATACGGCATCTGGATCGGCAACCTCTCCTTCACCACCACGCCCTCCTCATTGCGGCGCTTCCTCTGCACCACCGCCTCCCTTCAACCATCCGCCATAACCCGCATCAACCTGCCGCTGACCGCGCGCCCACTGGCCCCGTTCCAGATCCGCCAGATCATGACCAAGCAGCAGTCGAGCGGCGAAGGGGACGAAGAGGAACCGCCCAAGTTCCAGAACAAAGGCTTCGCGTACGTCGACTTCGACACCTCCGAGGCGCTGTTCCAGGCGCTGCAAGTGACGGAGACGGAGTTCGACGGGCGCAAAGTGCTGGTCAAGGACGCGGGGAACTTTGAGGGGCGGCCGAAGGTGGAGGCGCCGGCCGCTGGGTCGGGGGCCGGGCCGGACGGGGACAGGAAGGAGGCAGAGGAGAAGCCGAGGAGCAAGAAGGTTTTTGTGGGCAATTTGGGGTTCGATGTCACGAGGGAGGATCTGTTGGGGCATATGGCGCAGGCCGGGGAGGTGGAAGATGTTTTCCTTGCGACGTTTGAGGATTCGGGGAAGTGTAAGGGGTTTGGATGGGTGAGGTTTGCAGAGGAGGAGGGGGCGGAGAATGCGGTCAAGGGGTGGGTTTGGAAGGTTGAGGGGGGAGAGGTCGAGGATGAGGAGATTGAGGAGGCTTTGAAGGAGGCGAAAGATGGGGAGGAGTCTAGTGAGGAAGAGGATGAGGATGACGGGGGCGTCGAGGTTGAGAACAAGGTGAATGGGGCTGGCAAGGGACAGAAGACCGTGAAGCAGTTGTCTGCGCCCAAGAAGCGGAAGTGGTGGATCAATAAGCTGTTTGGTCGCATGCTGCGGTGCGAATATGCTGAAGATGCATCGACGCGGTACAAGAAGCGATTTGGAAAAGGCAGACGTCCTGAGGGTCAGAACGGTGATGGTGCAAGAGCTGGACCAAATGACTACGAGCCTCGTAGCAAGGCTAGACCCAGGGGTACAGAGGAGGAACGAGCAGAGGCAAGGCGTAAGAAGCACAGAGACGCGAGGACAATCGCACCGGGTCAAGCACTTGCAAACGCACCACGGCAGAGTGGTGCTATCGTACAGAGTAAGGGCAAGAAGGTCACATTCGATTGAGAAAGGAGATCAAATTCAAGCAAAACTTTCATTTAGCCGCCTGTCAAGGACGTCAGTTGGTCTGCTATGCTCATCCGTAATGTCATGCTGCTCCCCAAACCACTCTATGCGAAGATCGCAGTAAGACAACGAGAGTAGAACTTGATGTTCTGAGGCGACTGCTCGCTAAGGATGAAGGCCAGCTTAACCCTGCTGTCTCTTTCTCTTGCCGACCTGGGCAGAGAAACCGGTCTTGATGGCCGTGACGGATCGTCGTGAACCGCATGAGTTGCAAGTGACGAAGTACAACCTGTTCTCTCCCTTGCTGAGCTCAGTGTCTGGTGACCTGCACGTCTTGCAAGTGACGTATTCCACTGATTCATTCATTAGCAAATAGCCACTTATGACCGCACATGTGCATCTTACCGATATACCGCCTCAACACGTTCTCAATCTGCTTCTGCTGGAATCGACCTTTGATAACCAGTCTCCTACTTCCGTCCACCGAACCAGAAGTACCCAATTCGGCGAACAAGAATTGAGTCACGTGCTCGTCTGTCCTCTTCATCCTCTTGCAAATCTCTGCAATGTTGGCGAAAATAGTCTTCTTGTTACCTTCACGCAGACACTGAGGAGGTGGGATCTTGTACGACTTGGTTCCCGCACCTGCCAGGTCGGGGTGGTGTGAGTGTAGCTGGCTGAAGAATCGAGAGAGAAGAGGGGTGTATTCGATAGGAGTTGTATTGTCGTGAGCCCAAATACCAGTGCCTTTGTTGGGGTCGCCCTCTTGACTGGGTGCTTGCGTTTGTGCTGGTTTCTCGTCTTCGGTCTTCTCTGTGGCGCCTGCTTCGGCGAGCTTGGCTTCGAAGTCGTCCGCATCGGGTGCCTTGACCTTCTTCTTCTTTTTCTTCTTGAGTGCTGATGGGTCGAATTCGCCATCTGCGGCAGGGGTTTCATCGTCGGCGACAGCTTCCTCGCTGGACTTGTCCTTTGACTTGGAAGACTTCTTCTTCTTCTTTAGACCTTCGAACATGGCAGCGGTCTCATCATCGGGCTTCTCCTCTGCTGATGTGGCGTTAGATGTCAAACGCACTATACTCTGCAGTTCAGTCTCCTTACCAGGTTTCGAATGCGAGTCTGCGCTGTCCTTCTCGCCATGGTTGCCGTTGACTTCTGTGACCTCGCCGTTGCTGTCTACTATAGTGGTACCCTCACTGAAGGCGACCGACTTGCGCTTGGTGCGGTCGGGCAGAGCGGTTTCCTATTGTACTTGTGAGTATTGGTTGCTGATAGAGGGGTAATCCCTGCGACTGTGTAATCGCCATGAAATCAGAGCACTTACAGTGTCCGCCATGCTGGGTGGTTGGTGATTTATGATGACCTGGCTCGATTTGTCCTGGTGTCGCGGAGTACTATAGAGTTCAGTTTCGTTGGTATAGTCAATGAGGGATGTCGTTTCTTTGAGTCACGTCAAATATCTGACGGAGTCAGAGCCGCCGGATGATTCTCGGCTAAATGTTTCCCCTCCAGCGAGTTCGACGGCATGCGGTCTACTTCATTAACATATCTTGACACTGGCACGCCGCTTCAAAGTGACTTGATTCTGAAGGGATGGAGGATGACCACGGAGCCGCCGGCATGACCGATTCATCGTACCACAATTTATCACAAGCACCTTGCTCGAGCAGCGACGACGTGGACTCCCTTCCCTCGACCAGCGCAAGCTCGACATCGGTATCACCTTCAGAGGAAGAGGCAGAAAACGATGCAGAAAGAGAATGGCGAGAGTCTCTGCAACAATTAGAGCTCTTACTCACAATGGTTTTGGTGCCCTACCTGGGCAAATACTTTGGAAGAAAGGCGGCGTACTGGGGTAAGCAGGAGCTACGACCATGGTTCAGGACGAGGAGCTGACAGTCACCAGGATGGGGCAAGTTCATGGAATGGAAATATCCAGTGAAGGTGGAAATCACAAGCCCAGGACTGTTCAAGGGTGCAGGCTTGATTGAAGCCGCGGCATCGCTCTGAGCTTGCTGCTCTTCCAACGACGCGAGTGTCGACACGTGCACACTACTGGAAATGACACCACTAATCCTGTCGAAATTGGATTTTTACATCCTCTCTAGAAGATGAAATGGGGTCGAGGAGACGGCATTATAGCTGCATTTGTGGCCTCAACACCCGACTGAAGTGATCGGCCGTTCAAGCTCAACATGAGAACGCACGTCTTCTCGCAGCATGCCTAAGGGCCATCTTTGCATCATGAGCGATTCAAGTAAAGGCCGGGTGCCGGTATTGGGGGACTGCCATGCTGCTGAAGCATATGGCCGGACGAGCGATTCGAGGAGAGATTTGATACATTGTATCGCAGAGCCGTAACAACACATTTTACTTGTACATATACGAAGCCAATGAGAAACGACAGTGAAAAAGGATGGCATCTGAAGCCGACGAACCAATCTAGCTGTGATTACATGTTGCTACAGCGCTATGCATGGCTATCTAGAATGTACAAAGGTCATCGCAGCGCCCGCGAGACAAAATATCATTGCTTCAAAGAGCGTATGACCAAGACGAAGTATATCGTTCCTCCATTCTCTTCATCATCATCTTTATCCTTAGATTAAACAGCGACAAGCTGCATCTTGGAGCACAACATCGTCAAATCATCCATAGCCGCAGACTGAGCCGGAGTGGCCGTTGCATCGGTCTGCGGCACGCGCACAGCAATGAGGCTGTGTAGAAGCGAGCAAAGGAGGCAGAACTGAATCTCCCCGAGCTGCTTGAGGAAAGTCTCAAGCGATATTTGTGTGTCTAAACCGTCAAGGCCGAAGCCAGCGAAGGATTGGGATGACAGTGGAGCCATGGTGTTCGAGGTTTTGCCTTGAGCCAGTGGTCCGCGGTTTGCTTCTGCCGACGGAGTGGTCGGGGTTTGAGTTGCAAGCGGCGTCGCATTCGTGCTTGCTGCTTGCTTGATCTTGGATGGAGTGGGTACTCCACCAAGTGATCCGCCCGACGATGTGGCTGAGCCAGACCGTGGGCTCGTTGGACGTGTGTGGACAGGCGCGGCTTCTTGCGTGACGTGTCCTGCAAGGCCCGGTAGTCCAGCAGGTGCTTGATGATCGGCTGTGCCATGGTTGACTGCGTGAGGTGCGGTCGGCATGGCAAGCTTTTGAACGGCTGCTAGGTCTTGAGGTCGCGTAGACGAGTGCTTCGAGGAGTTCATAGCCGGGCTGACAGTGCCGACTCTCTCCCGACGAAGGATATCCTGCTCTTGTTGAGTGCGATGACGAAGTCCGGACGAGTCTTGTGGATGGCTATCTTTTGGCGCTTGCAAGCCCCAGCGGTCATTTGCTTGATGTTTGTTAGCATGTGGACGAGTAGCACGAATCCGTGCATGAACTTACTCAAGGATTGCCTTCCGTCGCGCGGTGAAGCAGCGACGGCGTCGCTGACTTGGAGTGTTGCCGAGTGTGATCGGTCAAGCGTATCCTGCGAAAGCAGGGCTTCCGAAGCTCGTGAGCCGAATGTGGCTGCATGGCGACTGGTTGATTCCAAGCCAGAAGATACTGCCACAGCTGATCCGTCATGTGCGTTCCGATCAAAGCCATATAGGCCTGACCCGAAAATGGTGGCGACACGAGTTGGGTTAAAGTCGTGGCCGCCGTCTACATCACCTCTACCTGGCCCAGAGCCTGATGAATAGTATGACAACCACTTCTGCTTGGCGTCGGAGCCGGTGGCGATCGTAGATCCAGTCGTCCTGCCTTCCGATGCAAGGTCGTGCGCCGTGTCGGGCTGACTCCTTGGCGACTGAGCGGCGTGAGTGTGCAGGGTGTGTGTTGGCTGCTGTGCGAGTGTAGCCGGATTTGAGATTGAGTCAGGATCGACAAAGTGATAGTCAGCGCGGCCGCCTGCCGACCTTGACACATTGTGGTCAGGTGCTATTGAGTCACGTGGCAGCACTGGACGAATTTCACTGTCACGTAGCGCTATTCGCGAGCTGAATGTATGCGTGGTGTGTGGATCACTGGAAATCATGCCAGAGCTCGAGCGAACTTCCAGAGCGTATGGGTTTCCGTCACCCCATTGTGGAAGTACTGGTGGATCTTCAAAGTCCAGGAGAGTCCAGTCGGCATCGGGTTGCCATGGGAAGAGTTCATTGTCATTGAATGACATTAGGTCCCCAGGTGCGTCTAGACTTGTGTTGTCGAATGATATGAGTGATCCAGAAGCGGTCAAAGGCATAGTTCCAGCAGGAACCATGGTCTCAGGTACGGCCTGCTTGCCTTGCTTTTTGGTCAAGGGCTTAAGCACACGTTGGCTGCTGACAGTTGGAGCGGTAGATGTGGGTGCCGAGGGAGTACCGTTGTGCTTGCACTTGCGTTTTCGAGCACTGCAAGACTTACAGGCACCAGCGGACCGGCGTTTGCGGTATTCAGCCTTTTCGGCCTCGGTCATTTTTCGGCGTGTTCGCATCTTTGGTTGCGCATGCGAAGTCAAGCTGAAAACACTAGTCATCTGGTCCAGACCACCAGACTGGGATGGAGCGACGCTTGACTGAGATTGAGTGCGCTGGATCGGACCCGCTTGCACAGCAGGGCTAGGGGCGGATAGGCGAGGAGAGTTGCCAGAGGAGGACGAAGATGAAGTCATTGAGATGTAAGGCGAGTAAGGAGATCCAGTAGTGCTACCGAAACTTGTCGAATCCATAGGCATCAGAGGAGAAGTCTGTGTTGAGGCTACCTGAGCTTGACCCTCGTTCATAAGGAACTCGATAACTGCATTGCGCATACGCTCAGAGTGCGTGGCAACATGAGGGAAGGCAGTACGAAGGGCAAAGAACAATTCATCAGAGTCCTTGGGAGGGAAGAATTGCAGCGGAGAGGTGGGGTCGAATGCCTCTGTCGATGCACCATCACGGTAGATGTAGTAGGTGGGGGCATTGACGTCCTGGAATAAATCCATTGCTAGTGATATAAATTGTTCTCCTTTTGGTTTCTTTGGTTATGAATTGGGGCAGTTGAGATTGAATGATTTGCTTGTCCGAATTGTCGATGGACAAGACTAGGTTACCGGAAGCACGACTGGAGATGGTCTGCGTGCCGATGTGTCGACTCGGTCGTTGGCAATGCCGGTACTGGTCTGTTCTGCTTTACAGACCAGTGTGAGACCGACAATGTGAGTGATGAGATGTGGGAAGGATGACAAAAGGACTGAGGCACCCTAGTCGGCGATATAGCCATTATCAAGGCCGTGTGAGTCTGACACCGTACCATCGGTGCCTCGTTCGTGTTAAATGCGCTTAACCTGTTCGAGACACCGCGGTGGTGAACGATTGGTCAATTCCGCCTAGCGCCACGCGAAAAAGGCAGCCATTGTCGAGATCTGCAGGATGCTGCGGACCGCAGACGATGACTCCTCTGCTTAGCCTCGCTCTAATCAAACTGGTGGTGGTATGCATGTTGTGAAGGTCACACACGAATGGAAAGATTTTGCAGCAAACAAGAAGAAGAAGCATGTTCGAATAAATTGAATTGGAAGACAAAAAGAACTCGGACGTACCATACTAGCATTGCTTGCTACTAAATCGAATGCAATGCATCCGTCTGGAGAACTTGCAACCTCTTGTGCAATGTGGAATTTTGTATTTGAAGCAACTAAATTTCTGCCGAATACTTCAATGGAATTGACTTTGCCACAACGGAATACTAAGGTGTTAGCAAAGGCATGAGACGAAATTGCTGATCTATTTGCTGCCCGCGTGTTTTCCCCACAGCTGCAATTGACTTCCCCAAAGTTTGAAGCTTGAACGCGTCCATCTCCAGACCATTACCTCTGATCATGGCGCAGGTTCGGAAATATGCACATCTGCTGGACATAGTATGTCAGGTGTACTTGTAAGCTCCTCTGCTGAACTAATTGGGTTTGCAGGATGATTCACCAGATGTTTATGAAAGCCCCGAAGTAGAAGATGATGCCCAGGGTACAACCAAGTCACCTGGCTTCAGCGATGAGGAGGACGAAGACGACACAAAAGCAGCCGGAGTGAGCCGAAGCCGGTTACAGCTTGACCAAGCACGAAACAGATTCGAGAATTCGAGAGTCGACGCGAGCTCCGCCGACTTCTCAGACCGGGTCAGCGCAAAGAAGCAGTCGTACATTGTCTCGACACGGAAGAAGAAAAGGGCAACTGCAGATGAGAATGGAGCCAATGCGGAAGAGATAGAGAGCGAGGATGAGGACGATGACGAGGGACTTGCCCGAAGGATAGCACGATTGAACCGAGAGATCGAGGAGGTTAGGGCAGTCTTGAGACAGCGTAATGATCAGAATGAGGGTCAGGAAGGCACCAAATCAAAAGAATCGCACACGCCTGGCACGGAAGATGTCGCTGCTCTCAGCCGAGCTCTAGACTCGATACAAGAGTCGCAGCGGCAGGCTATTTCAGCGCACGCCAGGTTGGCAAGACAGCTAGCAGAACCCATGCCTCAGGCCGAAACATCCGAAGCCTCTCTCGCGCAAGCCTCCGCCCCTCAGGATCCTATTGATGAAGAGACACTAGCAAAGATCGCCGCATTTGACGCACGTCTCTCCTCTCTCGAGACGTCCTTAGGTCTAAATGCAATGGACATTAGCTCCTCCAACTCAGCATCCGTAGTGCCCATCCTGCCTACGCTCTCCCTACTCGACCAGCAAATCGCTCTTTTATCGTCACAGGATAGCGTTCCAAACCTCGAAGGCAAGCTACAGGCGCTGCAGGCTCTCCAGCGTGGTTCTGCGCAGACGAATGGCACAAAAGAGGACGATGAAGACAATGACGACACCACTCTCTCAGCAGAAGACATCACCCAGCTACGCTCATTATACTCACTAATACCAACACTAAACGAGCTTGGTCCCTCGGTGCCAGCACTGCTTTCCCGGCTCAGGTCATTGCGACACCTGCATGCTGACGCGGCGCAAGCTGGTCAATTGATGTCAGACTTGGAGCGGAGACAGGATGAAACGGAGAAGGACATCAAAGCGTGGCGTACAGGGATCGAGAAAGTGGAGGAAGCGGTCAGGAAAGCGGAAGAAGGGTTCAAGGGCAATTCAGAGGAAGTCGAGAAGTGGGTGCGCGAGCTAGAAGGCAAGCTCAAAGGTTTGGACGCGAATTCATGAACGTCTCACCGTCCAGGTTATAGACGAATACATAATCAAAGTGGTGATAAACAATATGCCTCAATAGAACAAGTCTATATCTATCATACACCACGCCATGCTGTTACGAGTACAAGAACTATACATTATAAATGCTCCACCTTAATCCTTACGCCTTCTCCCCCTCTTGAATCCCCGCCTGACCACCCTCCATCTCCACCTCCCCACTCTTCCTCCCCTTTCCCGCCCTCTTCGCCTCCGCCTCCCTCTTCCGCTCCGCCGCCTTCTCCTTCTCAGCCTCCAACCCGGTCTTCGTCTCCTCAAACTTCCCGCTCAACTCCCTTGTCCCAATCAACGGCACAACCAAAAGTCCCACCCCGCTCAGCACCACGTACAAGATCCACATCGTGCTCAGACTGTCCGCGAACGCCTGCTGCGCCACCTCTCTGCCGGGCTCAGGCAGCGTGTTGACGAGCTGGGTATTCGCGCCAGCCCCGGCACCGGACAACGCACTGCCCGCTTGCTGGCCCACTGCGGCGACGAGCTGGGCTTGCTTTGCGCGCATTTCGTTCTGGTAGATGACGCCGCCTATGACGACGGAGATGGAGGTCGAGAGCTGGCGGACGAAGCCGAAGGTCGCGGTAGCGGTGGCGATGTCGCGGGGTTTGATACGGGATTGGAGGGCGATGAGGGGGGATTGGAAGAGGGGGCCGATGCCGAAGCCGGCGATGAGTTGGTAGATGACGATTTTGGCTAGGGAGGAATTTGCGTCGAGGTTGATGAAGAGGCCGTAGCCAAGGGTCATGAAGAAGAAGCCGAAGTAGATGCAGTCGAGGTAGCGGCCTGTTTTGCGAATGTAGAAGCCTGTGCCGAGGGAGGTGACGGAGAGGGCGCCGCAGGTGGGGAGGAGCAGGACGCCGGAGCGGAGGGGACCCGCGCCGAGGGAGGCTTGGAAGTAGAGGGGGAGGTAGTAGGAGGAGGCGATGAAGACCATGCCGTGGATGGAGACGATGAAGAAGCAGGCGCAGGTGGAGCGCTTGCTGAAGATGGCGAGGGGCATGACGGGGTATTTGCTGACTTTCCATTGGATGAGGACGAAGACGCCAAAGGTTACGATGCCGAAGATGATGAGGCAGAGGACGATGGCAGAGTCCCAGGGGTGAGTGACGCCGCCGTACTCGATGCCGAAGAGGAACATGAGGGTTGCGCCAACGACGGTGAGGGACCCGAGCCAGTCGATGGCTTTGAGACCTTCGAAGATTGGAGTCTTGGGGGTCTTGACATCGAGGAAGAAGAGGATGATGAAGAATGCGACACCGTCGAGGGGGAGGTTGATGTAGAAGCACCATCGCCAGGTGACGCGTTGGGCGAAAGCGCCTCCAATAATAGGACCGATGGCGGATGCAAAGGCCCATACCATACCAATGATGCCGTAGTACGCACCGCGATTACGAAGACTGAATAGATCTCCAATTGTGATGTTGACCAGAATGACGAGTCCTCCTGCGCCGATACCTTGAATTGCTCGAGCAGCAATTAGCATGCCGATGCTATTTGCCAAAGCAGCAACCAGAGAGCCAACGAAGAAAATTACATTTGCGACAAGCAATACAGGCTTCCTTCCGAAAATGTCTGAGATTTTGCCCCATGTTGGGATAGATGCAGCGTTTCCTAGTAAGAATGCAGAGCCGATCCACGTATAACCTGATGAAGACTGAAATTCCTCTGAAATGGTTGGAAGTGCAGTGGTGATGATAGTCACATCGAGAGCAGCCAAGAATACAGCCATACATAGAGCGCCCATGACAACCGTCCGCTTTCCGACACTGGCCTTTTCAAAGTCTTTGGGCTCCTCCTGTGGCGATTTTGATGTTTCGCCATTCTCTGGAGGTGTGGTCGTGGATGCGTCCGATGGTAGCACATCTTCTGCTTTCTGTTCACCAGAAGGTGATGGCTCTCCTGTGACTAGGGCATTGTCATTGCTTCCTGTTCTCGTCTTATCTGATGGTGCTGCGCTTGTTTGATGTGACGAGGGCATCTCGGTCCCCGCTTTGCTTTCCGCCATGGTGAAGCGTTTGTTTGTTTTCGTCAGTCGTACAAAATTCTACGCAGATGGCGCAACGAGACCCCGACACCGGTATGCGAGTTCTAGAGTTTATTGTGTGGTGATGATGGATTTGAAAAGCATGACGACGGATTTCGAAGAGAAAGCCTTCTCGAATGAATCATGGAGGCATGCCATTTCTTCTGAAGTGCCGCTCTGCCGATGGCGTTGACAGGCATGGCCTGCAGCACGACTACCGCAGAACGACGTCAAGCGTTTCTCCATCAGATCGTGGCTTGGGAATCGAGCAAATCTTCCACAGGGACACCGGTCCACGGAGCGCCGGAAAGTCCGACGTGAATTGCACCAGATCGCGAAAACATGTCAAGATGTGGTCCCGGTGAACGATGATTGTTTTCGTGTTCTGTATCCTTTGCGATTGTGTTTGCCCGCCATCCATACAATTGAACAGACAGTCCATGACTGTCTGGCATGCGGAGGTGACTCCGATTGCCCTTCTTTCAAATCAGATAGGGCATGCACCGTGACGCAAGATGATCGGAAGCGATCAATCTGACTGTCAATTGCCGATCTCAAAGCTTGTCTGGGGAAGATTTCCGCTTGGTCTCCTGTCAGCAGAGCTACATTCGACTTCATCTTACCTGCTCACGGAAGATCTGTCAACCCTGTCAATGTGCCTTTTGCCCATATCATCGGGAGCTGAACAAGAATGTGCGCCGGCAGTCCTTCGGTGTGGAGTCTTGGTGTTGTACACGGTACGCCATGTGTGAAAAGGCACTACATGTGCTGTCTCCTTTGTCCCACACACGCAAGCGTTCTATTGACTATGTTATAAAATTGCAACTAAGCCTGGAACCGAGAACATGTGACTTTGTGAACACCTCCTGGAGTTCTCGAACACATAGTCTCCCGGTGCGTGAACCATGTGTGCAATTGATCTTGCAGCAGCGATTAGATGGAT
The DNA here is from genome assembly GCA_007556505.1 of Elsinoe australis. NCBI lineage: Eukaryota > Fungi > Ascomycota > Dothideomycetes > Myriangiales > Elsinoaceae > Elsinoe > Elsinoe australis. The sequence goes on from SWCS01000006.1 coordinate 1,235,573, forward strand.
TGGCTGCCTGCCATTAAGAATCGGCCTTAGGAAGCGTCGCTCAGACCGACCATAGCAACCAAGGATTGCATGTACAGATTCACAATAGATGGAATACTCCCAAGTACCACGAATTGAGGAGGCCATGACTTGCGGCGCCCCTAAGAGGCCGCCAGGTAGCTTCGGTTGAAGGTCGACGATTCTCTGGCTTCCTTGAAGACCATCCATGGAAGCTGCACTCGATACCTTTGACTGAGCTCTCCGCTTGTCTCCAGTTGCGTACTCTGCGTTTGATTGGCATGACCCGACCGGGTGGTAAGATTCGTGTTTCCAAGGATTGTCTGCAGCGACTGCCACACCCAGCGCGGCGGCTCATTCGCACCACTCCCTACTCTCACGACTGACAATAACAAATCACATCTACTCATCTACATCACTTACCTACCTTCTGCACTCAACTACAGCTCCGTCTGCTACTTCCAATGCCTGACTTCCCGCCGACCCTGACACCCACGACCTATCATTGGCAATAGCTACCCTCTTGCCCGATCCAACCCAAGCGCATAATCAGCAACAATGTGCCGCCATCTTGTCACAAGCTTCATCTGTGGGCACGAAAAGCTCACGGAGCATCTCTGCGACGAATGTGTGACACCTGCACAGATCGAGCTTTGTCCCTACTATGCCGTCGAAAGAAGCTCCTCCAACATGAGATGTCTACGGGCTACCCTCTATTGTGAACGATCATACTTCGGACACTACCTCGCACAAATGGAAAGGCTTCTCGACTACTGCGAACAACAAGAGTACTATCACTCTCCCAGCTTCCAGGACGTTTCCTTCGAACACTGGCTCCCCTCCTCCATCGTTCACAACCTTCGCAATAAGAAGCTACCACTGCGGTCTGACTTGGCTCAGCCTCTGGAGGAAAATTCTGCCACCATAATCAATAGGGCTAAACAGGCTCTTTACGCCATCAATCAATCAAAATTCAACTTGGCTCGTCAGCTAAGTACTGGATCGCGCTTCGGTCTACAGACACAAGGATTGAGTGCGCAAAAGAATCTCCTGCAACTCAGCCAAGAGAGCACAGCTCGTATTGGCCTACACTCCTCCTCATCCCTTAATGCTTCACTGCCCGAAGACCCTTTTGCGCCTACCCCGAACTTCAACCCTGTTCAACCCTTCGTTTACACCGTACCTGACGAACCCAAGAAGACCAAACGACGCCGGCAAAAAAGCGTGCAAACTGCCACCACTCCAGTTGAAAACAATATCCTGATTGAAACCCGCCGCAGCTCTCGTCTTTCGACCAAGAAGATTGACTATGCAGAAGATTCTACCTCATCGGTCGAGTCTCCTGTCCCTGAGGCCGCACGTCCGACAGAGCTCACTTCCGAAAACCTCACGTCTTTCACATCACTTGACTTTCCCGACGTAGACGAAAATGTTCGTTCTGACCAAGCAAATCAGAGCTATCAGTCATTCAGAATTGGGAACCGTCTGAGTAGCGATAGTACTTTATCCGAAGCACTCGATGTGAGCACGCCTCCTGGTATGGAAAGCACTGTCGATTCTTCGAGAAAGATGCGTCGGGTGGAAGTATCAGCATCGCCATGCCTACGCTTTTCGACCCCAAAAGGTGCGCAAACAGCAGCTACAGAAGACCCTTCTCCGACGAAGACGGACGCGAGTGTCATCTCTGTGGATCTGGCCAGCCACATCCGCAAACAGAGACAGAAATCGGCGGGTACCATCGCTAGTGAAAAGCCAGTACAAGCCACTCCAACAGGGAAGCCGATCATGGTTGACATATCCCCTCAACACGACAAAAAGCCTGCAAGACCGACCGAACAACATGATGGCCATGATTCCGATCAACAACAGCTGCAGCCTCTGTACAGCAGCGCGACGACTCGCGTCCTGGAGGAACATCGTGCTAAGCAGGTCAGCGCGATGGTACCACCACCGAGTTTAACGCGCCTCACCACCTCTGACGCCCGACCGATCTCGAGGGATGGACGGCAGCAAGACCTTGACATCTCCTTCACCGATGTCGATCATACTGCTACCGCTGAGATGACTGGGGATGTTACACCCCAGCAATTTGTGAACTTGCAAGCGGATCAGACCGCGCAGCCTATTCGAGCCGATAGACCTTGTCCAACGAATACATACCAAGCTCAACAACATCTGTCAGATTACAATTATCTGACACGAGAGAATCTTGCTTACCAACTGAGCATGATTCGCACTCAACAAGGCAATCCAGCCCTCGCACAACAGATGAAGCAAGACCTTGACCAGCGCATACACACCATGCGCATGCAACAAGCTAATCCAAACTATTCTCAGCAGTTTCTGCCAAACTACTCGCAGCAAATCGATGCCAATCATGCCACCTGCCCGGCACCAACCAATCAGACCAACTACGCCTACGTACAGCAGTCCATGCAAAATCAGTCCTACCACGTACCATCAAGGATCGATTCACAAACAGCGCCAAACGTTCATGTCCAAGAGAACCAGAACGCAGGCTACCAAGCAAACTCTGCGATCTACGGTAACCAGCAACATCAGCAGAACTTCGCGTCGCAATTCAGACCTGTCTACCATGCTAACATGAGCGGGTCTATCAACCCTGCTCTGCTTCAGACGCAACCGGGCGCCCCCCCTCAGCCGGTGTATCCACACTATAACATTCACCCAAACACAAACAACTCTGGCTTCTCTTCTATGGAACATTTGCCTTTCTTTCCAGTCACTCGCGAGTGATCGTCTCTCGAACGACAGCTTCAGACTGGGGAATGTTGCTGCCCAAGTGGAGGACAATTGGTGGCGAACTGGAAGGCCAGGTATCTGGGACAATGCAGCGTTGAAGGCAACTTTGCAATACAAGGCCAGGCTTGATATGATAAAATTTCAAGAGAGAACATCCATGGTTGTCTAGCCTTCCATTTGGCAGGTTGCTGGAATGGTAGCATGAATTGGTGTAATACCGCATAAGGAAAGACCGGAATGTCGAGCTAGAGAAAACCAGTGATCAAAATCCAGAGGTGATCGTTCAATTCATGCTTTATTCCCTTCGTACGTGATTCTAATCATTGTCATGCTGTTCTACCTCATCGTGAACGGCACGTGACTCTTTTAAGCTCAAGAGTCATGAAGCACCTCTCACGACAGCAACTGCTCATCTTATCCTACACCGCCTCGAGCTTTTATCCTACAGGACCTCTGTTCGCCACCTCTCAAGCTCAGATTCCAGGACCTTCACATCATAAGCCTGCGAATCTTCTCCTTCAGCCCCTCAACCCCCTGCCCTGTAAATGCTGCGTTCTCCTTCCCCTTCACTGTCCCCACACTATGGCTCCTCCCAACATCCACGGCGCCAGTCTGTGACTGCGACCCTCCTATCGCCCCCAAACCAATCGCAGGCACCAACAGCCTCGTCAAATCCACTCCCACACCCTCACCACGCTCCACATAACCCACCAATTGCTCCACAACCCTGACCATCCCCACCATCTCCTCCGTCTCCTTCCCTCTCGCCCTCATAATCTTCTGCACCCTCAACAGCCCCACCTTCGCCTCCCGCCTGAGCTCGTCATACCTCTTCCCATCCTCCCTGGTCGCCATGCAATGACTCAACTGGAGCACCGCGAAGCAGATCCAGAGCAGATTCCCCTCTACCTCGTGTGCGTAGTCCTCCGCCTTGGCCGCGTTGTCCATGATCTCGTTGCATTCTTGGCGCGCAAGGCGGCTGTCGAACGTCCTGTCGCGGGCGCTGAGGGCGGGCGTGCGCGTCGCGATGTTGAGGTAATCGGAGAGGATGGCGAGGACGGTGCGGAGCTGGAGGCAGAGGAGGCGGGTGCGGGATTTGGCGTGGTAGTTACGTAGGGGATCGATCTCGAAGCGGGCGAGGCCGCGGTCGGTGTTGGAGGTGATGAGGAGTTGTTGGATTTGCCAGAAGGGGAAGTCGAGGGTGTCGAGGACGGTGGTGATGTGGTTGTGGAGTTGGTAGAGGGATTCGTAGCGGGAGCGGGTCGTGTCGAAGGTGCGGCAGAGGAGGTCGAGGATGTCTTTTGTTGGTTTGACGATGAAGAAGTCGGATTTGAAGAAGGTGGTGTAGGGGGAGGTGGAGTGGAGGGTGGTGGCGAGGCTGGAGAGGGTGTTGAGTAGGTCGGTGTAAGGATGCTGTGCTGCGTCGGCGACTCGGCGTGTCGACGTGACTAGGAGGGCGATCCGAGCTGGTACGGCGTATCGCGAGGAGCTCAGTGGGATCTCTCTGCAAAGAGGGCAGCCGATGTCGCCTAGAGAGAGATCGAGAGGGATTGCTTGATCGTGCATAGCTGTGGGGTGACCGAACTTGTTCAACTCAAAGTAGGTTGAAAGCTTCATGTCTTGGTCCAAGGCCTTGTGGGTGAAGTAGTGTCCGCAAGAAAGGAACAGGCATGGTTCTTCCTCTAGATTGATGTCACTGTATTCAACCATGTTTGTGAGGTCTACCTCGTTCTCAAGGACATCTTCGGAAGCACAAGTCTGACAGTAGTCCGAGGATGGACATAGCTCTCCGCAGAATGAAGGGCCTAAGCACGCGTCAGGAAATTGGATCATGGGACATGAATGTTTGCTCACATTGATGCCCACACCGTAACAGCTTTTCGCATCTCTTTGAGCAGGGGATCCAATTGCACGGACCGCCACACGGCAGAGTGCATTTGGAGTGTTCACAACCGACTCTGCAATCATCTTCGTCGCAGGGCAAACAAGGTTCCGAGCAGGTCCTGGTGCACTGCCTATGGGAACACTTTGTAGGACAACGCGCCTGACAAGGAGGGCAAGGCGTGTCGCCATGACAAATACTGCCACACAGATGATTGCAATCATCCAAGGACTGACCACACACTTGATCACAGCGACCGTGGCTCTCGTGAATGATTCGACCCTTGAACTTTTGTCGGCAAGCATAGCAGGGTTTATTACAAGGATGACCGCACTCCAGAATAGTGCCGCATTGAGCGTTACAGACAAAAGTCGGAGCGGAGGTGCTGCTGCCACATTGTGCTTTGACAATATGTTCGCACGCGGTCACCTCCTTCTCCACAAGCTCTTTACAAACGTAGTGCTCGTAAAGATGTTCTGGAAATGCTGGATGGAAGTCCTGGGTATGACCGCAGGACAATCGAACTGTGATACGGTCAGCCATGATGGGGAGAAGAGGGATGGTAGTCCAGCTTGAGCACGCAGGCAATCGGTGTGTTGCGGTTCGAATACGCGAGAGTTTCTTAGCTCTACCAGAAAAGTCGGTTAAAAGACGGATGTCGCACTTTTTGTGCGTCGGGATCCCCAACTAGAAGCGCTGACGTAAAGGCTTAGCTCGACCCGTCTCCTATCGCGGTTGGGCGACGACCTTGACTTGTATTTGTCGGGGACTCTGCACAATTACTGGTGGCGAAAGTGGCAGAGATCTGCTAATAGACAGTGACAACTACAGCATATCGTAATTCGGGAGAGGCGCGCACGTATGACACTGGTATCGCCACGGAAGAACATGGGCTTCAAGGATCTGTGCCGGTCCATCGGATTGCATCGAAACTCACAGATTCAGAGTGCCTCGATCCACTATCTCTGCTCCTTCTTGGTATAGCAGGGTAGGAAAGCGAAGGGGAGAAGGAAAGCATCACTGTTAAATGGATTGTCTGAAAGCATACAATGCAGCGACTACACATGGCACAGTGTCCTAGCTGCAACAAGCAAGGGTTCAGCCGCTTGCTCGGCAGATACTGCATAGCACGATGGGCCTTTGTAGGTTTAGTGATTACATTGATTTGCTTCATTCTTCTTGACTAGCATTGCGCGTGTCGTCAACGCCATGCTTGACAGGAGATCCAGCTGTATTTGCGTGCCGATGGAGCTGTTTTGCAGGCTCGAAGTGAATCATCTCTGCGATAGACTGGATACATGAATCAACAAAACATGGAGTCTTAGGCGTGCATCAAATTAATACAGTAACCGAAATCAGGCAACGGGAATCACGCTTTCATTTGTCTGGTAATTGAGAGCAGCGATTGTGAAGTCGAAGGCATTGGAAGCTCGGACCAATGCGAGATCATCTGGCCAGACCCACTCTTCTGCAAGCAATTCCGAACGATCAACTCTGTTTGCCCGTGCTCAGCCTGCCTTGACAACCACTTTCAGGTTCTAAAGCATGAGAAACCGCAACATCATTCAGTGAGCAGCTGTTCATTCAGACCAGCTCATGGGCCAACATGCTTGATTCAATATGGCTCGCCGTCTCCGCCTGCCTTTCCGCATACCACTACTCCGCATCTTTTACTCAACCACATACACTGGATTATTCGTCCTCGAACTATTACTGCTAGCAATCACTCCGACTGCTCTGATCTTTTCTGCCATATCAGAGAGAGCCTTACAGTATATCGTCATCATCGGCGGTGTTTATGTTCTTACGGCTCTCTTGGTGCTATTCATCTACAGCAGCAGGTTGTACACCAACAGGACGGTTCTGGCAGCCCTGGGAAAGAGTTATATACCAGTAGAAGAAGGCGAGGTATCGAAAAGCGTCAGAAAGTTGATCAAGACTCAACTGGATAGGAGTGCTGCCATTGCGCTTGAATGTCGGCCCAGAGATCTCTCCGATGCTGCGTTTACAACCCATGATGCATTACACGACGATGGTCACGGTCGACAAATTGGCCGATTGGCAAAGGTAGATCCCACAAATCCACCCTGGGGTATCGTCAAACATCCTGGATGGTCTGCGCCGAACCCGAACGAGACCCAAGTCATGCCTCATGTGTTCTTTCTTCAAGTCCTTGGCGAATTGCCAAATCTGCTGGAGGCGAGAGTCGTCTCGTTGGGAGGGGCCCCTCGGTCGTCTGATCCGAGGGCTCCGGGGCAGTCTGCGCATCCTGGTTCTCAAAGACCACCTCTGCTTGGAATGCGCGAATACTTGAATGCCTTGGACTCTGAAGGACGTGTGATCATCCCAGAAAGTGCTCAACAATTCATCGAAGGCTTCGAAAAGGCCCGCTTCTCAGGTCGACCGCTCAGTGAGGACGACTTTGTGTCTCTAACCTTAGTCTTTGCAGGCTTGTTGTCGAATATGCAAACCAACGAGGAATTTGCGATCGACTTCAGAGCGACCAATAGCACGCAACCGTCTGCGGATCAACCCTTGCCAACTATAGAAGATAGGATGAGCCCTGATTCGGCAAGTGACGACTCGATCTCTTTCCGAAGTGGTAGCGATTCTACCACGACTGTGAACCAAATCAGAGACAACGAGTTAAGAAGTCCGGCTATCAGGTCTGCCACACCCGCAACTGGTATACGCGACCGGACAGGTTCGGTCTTGATGCCATCGAGACCTTCTAGCGCCTACTCTAGTCAAGCCTCATCTCGTCTGGCATCGACTGCGAGCCTTGAGAGCGTGGCTAGCGTGATTCAGCAGGCTCAAGCAGGGCGCGAGAGGCGAAGAGGCATGTAACCTCACACGGGACGATATCACGAAGTCATGATTCTTGGATTAAAATGTTGAGATACCACTCTGTACATAGCATGACTGCCAACTTATGGCTTCACATAAATGTGATTCGATTATGATTATCCATCATACTTCCACGCTGCCTCGATTTGCAATAATCATCACCTTCGCTGCGCTTGAGCAGATCTAGCCGACTGTTCAGACGTCATGCGCAAATCGGTTCTTGGCGATTTATCGGCGCGAAATCGCCGAAGTAACGAAGCTCTCCATGCGCTGTAACCTTCTTAGTTGATCATTCTTCACTCCTTTCGTACGGCACTCCGTTCTGCATTCAGTAAACCATGAAACGTGTGGACATCGATACCATATTTCCATACAACCAATCCGCGAGACAATAGCCCCAACCGCACAAAACCCCCGACGTACATCCACCAAGATTTCAGACAGTAACTCGACAACGAGGGGGCGCGATGCCTCCCACTGCTGCAGTGCGCAAGACGCAAAATACCCAAGACCAGAACAGGCGATCATCAGGCCGTCAGATTCGAACTAGTATCAGCCGGCCGACCAACTATTATGCCAGACCTTTCGGCTCCGTTGGAGGAGGGGAGGAAGTGCAAGATGACGGCCCGCCTGGTTTCTTTCCAGCAATACAACACTTCACCGATGCGGTCGCGGCGCTTCCAAAAGAAGTAATGCGACACTTTACACTCATGAAAGAGGTAGAAGCAAAAATACACGGTCCTACACAAGATATGACACAATTAGCGAGTCGCATAGCGACGCTTCCTACTCCTCCACGACGAACTCACCAACCATCACACCAGACACTTTTGTCCTTCACCGCGAACAACAGCAGTGGCGTCAACAGCGCCAATCCGTCAGTCATCAACGGAAGTCTACCTGCTTTTATACCGCCCTCGGTCGCTGAAGCGGCAGCTCAGGCAGCCCAGCCCACCCAGGAAGAGCAACATGCAGAACTGCAGAGGAGACAAGAGTTTTACAACCTGCGCATGACCATCGGACAAATCCTGGCTAATTTAGACGAGCGGAATGTCTGTCTGGCAGAGGCGAATCGGACTTTGGACAAGCAGCTCCTAAGGATGGACAGAGTGCTCCCACATGTGGAATCCGAGATCCACGAGGAAGCTCGCCTGGGAAGTCTGAGCCATTGGGCATACGCAGACAACAAGAAAAAGGCACAGCAGGCACCTGAACGCGCCAGGAGGGACGTTGCGGCAACCAGTAGTCTAGCCGCAGCAGCAGCTGCCATACACGAGGGCGATATCGCTGCTGCTAGGAACGAAGGCAGGGAAAAGACCAAGAAGTCGCGCGCACAACATGTGGACTCTGAGTTCGAGGATCGAGGACCACCTAAGAAGTCGCATCACAAAGGCAAAAAGGCAGCAGAGCCGACAGAGCCCAAATCTGCGGGCGCGTCCACGTCCACTGTCCAGCCGCCAAAAAAGCGCAAGGTGGACAAAGCAGGCGGTGCGGCTATGGAAAGGACATCAAGTACAGCTGGAAAGACAGCGAAGGCTCAGGCGAGCACACCTCGAGCAACACCAGCTGCAGAGCCAGCGAAGAAGAAGTCGAAGCCTCCAGTGCCGACACTTACAAAGAAAGCCAAAGCAAGCGCAGGATCGCCAGCGCAGTCACCGCGCATGGCGGCCGCATCGCCTACCATGGCCAGCTTTACATTCCCAGGAGAGACCAGCGCCCAGAGACCGTCTTCTCGCATGCGACAAGGTTCATCCACTCTTCAGCAGAGCACTCTGGCCGAGCAGCCAAGTCCAGCAGTCAATGGCGACAAGAAGAAGAACGGCGACAAACGCCAGAGTGGTACAGATACAAAAGGTGGAGCAGTCGAAAGCATTGAAGCGATCCAGGATACAGAGATGTTCGATGCAGGCACCAACGGGAATGCGCCTCCGAGTGTGGACTCTACGAACAACGACAAGAAGCCTCCAGTCTCCGAGTCAGACACTAGACCTGGGACAGCAGGAAGCCCTGATCCAGACGCTGTGCCCATGGTACGGACTAGGAGTAACGGCGTCCGATCTACTGAACCGAGCAGCCACGCTCAGAAATCAGCGATCCGGAACGGTGAGCGTTCGCATAGCAGAGCGGGTAGCAACCAGCATATCCTCAGGCAGATCGCAAGCTTCAATAAGAGTCCCAGGACTGCGCGTAGAGAGCTGTATGGAAGCAACGATGAGAGCTCAACGGGCGAGGACAAGCCCGAGGTTGTCCGGCCGAGGAGACAGGGGCGGGCAAGCCGGCGGCAAGAGAGCAGACAGCAGACTCCGGAGGAGGAGATGCGTGACGACGAAGTTGCGGATGAAGAAGAAGCTGATGGCGAAGAAGAGGAGCAAGATCCCGATGATCCAAACGAGCCAAAGTACTGCTATTGCGGCAGGGGTAGCTACGGCATCATGATCGGCTGTGAGGAGGATAAGTGTCCTGCTCAGTGGTTCCATCTAGGTTGCACAGGTCTGAAAGAGGTACCGGATGAGAGTGGTAAGCCTTTACTCGATCGCTATCATCAATTTGCCATTAGCTAACGCATTGTACAGTCAAATGGTACTGCAAGATGTGCGATCCGAGCAACAAGCCAAGGAAGAATCGTAGGCATGAGAGGCGTTAGCAAGGCACTGCTCTGGAGAGAGAAATAAAGGGGCTCTTGAGTACGAGAGATATCGCCAAAGGGAATGGATCTAGCTCGAGTAGAGGGTAGCGTAGATTACGATACGCAGGTCTTGAAGGGCCACTAACGACATTCACTACTAAAATCGACCTTGTGCTCAGGAACAATAGCCGCAGCGAAGTGATCGGATGGAATCTTCTCGGCAGCATCTCGGCTGTTCCCGCAAGTCGTCATTGATGGACCCATTTGAGGGTTCGACCTTGCAGATGATTCTGTGGCAGGCATCTCTCAACCACATGCGTTGCCGCATCTCACTTCGAGCTTTAAGAACATGTTTCGAAGCAACTTCTTTCATTAATTATATCTCCATATTTGTGCTTTTCCTTACAACGAACGCCGACCGGGCGCACTCACTCTCCTCTGCAGGCGGTAAACGCCTTGCTTCCGACTCCACCCATACCGCCACCTGTCATACCATATCCTTTCTCTGAGAACAGACACACTTTCTTTTCTGCTCTTTCTGAAACAGTATGGCCGAGATAAGCCAGTCGGTGCTATCTGCACTCCGTGCGACCAGAGCGCAGGCTCGAGGACTTCCGAAGACCTCTTTCCAGCTTCGACAACAGGTGCAAGAGTGTCGGAGGCGACTACATACTGAGACGGGACTACGAAGTATTCAGAATGCGAGACTCTCGGATCCGCCGTCGAGGTCCTCCGCTGCCTCGCCATGGCAAAGTACAGTCGGCCTCCACAGCCAGTCTTCGATATGGCGCATGCAGCTCTCCACAGGCTTGAAGAGCAGAGTCATACCTTCCAGCTCGATAGCAGGCCAGAAGCGGACACTCTTTGGTGGAAACACTTCGCAGAACCTCCTTGCGCATATGGAGCAGACCGCCAACAACAACCCTTCGAGTGCGACTGCCCAGAATGCCTTCTACTCTGCCCTCTTAAGAGCTGGGATGCCTGAGATCCTGATCGAGAGATACCAGTCCAACAGGTTTGCGACCAACCCAGCATGCGATCAGATGTACTTACGCGCTCTGGAACGTGTCGGTGCAGCTGAAAGCAGTGGCGCTGGGTTTGGAGCAGGCGCTGGTGCAGGATATGGTCAGCAGAACAGGAACCCAGGAGGTATGAACAACGACCAGATGCAGGCTGTTGGACAAGCGATCGCAGCAAGAACACGAGGCTCAAACGTCTCAATCACCGCCAAGCAAGGATCAGGTCAAAAGAAGGAACCACTTTACGTTGTAGTGGACGAGTCACTCGGCAGCACCATTTTCAAGTGGTTCAAGTTCATAGCTGGTTTCGCTTTCGTCTGCTACATCTCCCTCGTTATCATGACCCTTGCCGTCGACGCTACTGGCGCGATCAAGAAAGTTGGACAATCCACCCATGCCGAAGCCAAGCCCGAAATGCAGAAGACCAAGTTCTCGGATGTTCAGGGTTGTGACGAGGCAAAGGAGGAACTTCAGGAGCTCGTCGAGTTCCTCAAGTCTCCCGACAAGTTCTCAACTCTTGGTGGAAAGCTTCCAAAGGGTGTTCTCCTGGTAGGCCCTCCTGGTACCGGAAAGACGCTGCTTGCCCGTGCTGTCGCAGGTGAAGCTGGTGTACCCTTCTTCTACATGTCTGGATCAGAATTCGACGAAGTCTACGTCGGTGTTGGAGCCAAGCGAGTTCGCGATCTCTTCAGCGCCGCCCGTGGCAAGTCTCCTGCAATCATCTTCATCGACGAGCTCGACGCGATAGGATCAAAGCGACACGAACGTGATGCGGCATATGCTAAGCAGACCCTCAACCAGCTTCTTACTGAGCTGGACGGATTCGAACAAGACACCGGTGTCATCATCATTGGCGCTACCAACTTTCCCGAATCACTTGACAAAGCTCTAACTCGTCCTGGTCGCTTCGACCGCAATGTTGCCGTATCTCTCCCTGACGTCCGTGGCCGCATCGCCATCCTGAAGCACCACATGAAGAATATTCGCTTTGACGCCGAAGTCGACCCAGAAACCATTGCGCGTGGCACCCCCGGCTTCAGCGGTGCTCAGCTCGAGAACATTGTCAACCAAGCCGCAGTCCGTGCAAGCAAGAACAAAGCCAAGAAGGTAGTCATGGACGACATGGAATGGGCCAAGGACAAGATCCTGATGGGCGCCGAAAAGCGCAGCATGGTCATCCAAGAGAAGGACAAGATCATGACCGCATTCCACGAAGGCGGCCACGCCCTCGTCGCCATGCTCAGCAAAGACGCCGACCCCCTCTACAAAGCCACCATGTAAGTCCTCTCCATCTCCCTTTTCTCCTCTCTACAAAATTAATACTCTTCCAGCATGCCCCGCGGCCACGCCCTCGGCATCACCTTCCAGCTCCCCGAACTGGATAAAGTCAGCGAGAGCAAAAAGCAACTTCAAGACCGCCTAGACGTGTACATGGGCGGCAAAGTAGCCGAAGAGCTAGTCTACGGCGCTGAGAACGTAACCACGGGCGCCTCGTCCGACATCCAAGGCGCGACGCAAATCGCATATATGATGGTGACCCGCGCCGGCATGTCCAGCACGTTGGGCAACATCGACCTGTCATCGGACTACTCGCGGTTGTCGTCCGAGACGAAGCAGCGCATCGAAGACGAAGTGCGCAAGATGATCGACGAGAGCTACGACAGGGCCAAGAAGCTGCTCACGGAGAACAGGAAGAAGTTGGATCTCTTGGCGGCCGCGTTGGTCGAGTATGAGACGCTCGACAAGAAGGAGATGGAGGCGGTCGTGAGAGGGGAGAAGTTGACTAAGAAGATCAGGAGCGATCCTGAGGCGCCGGCGATTGTGCCCGAGGCCAAGGATGTGCTGGGTATCCCCGCGCCGAGTGGTGGTGTTAGTGGCGCGCCGCAGGGGGTCAAGGGGGCGGGGGGCATACCGGCTGGTGATGGGAGGAGGTAGTGTGAGACGGAAGTGTGGACTTGCATCTGCTGTTAGCGATGGGTATAGATTCTCCTCTGTTGAATGAAGCGATTCGAACGCATATTTGCAACTCTGCATTATATGTGGCTTCACAGCGTCTCTACTCGGGTTCTTGACGTGGTCGTCGGTACAGTCACTGGTGCGAAAGATGATAAGCTCTTTTACAGCTTCATTGATTTCATTCTCATGCTAATTTTGTACATCCGTTTGACCTCGCTTGTGCTCAAGGACGTCCATGCTTGGTTTGAATTGATATTGATACTGGTTATCCTTGCTGTCGTATTGGGGGGTCATAACGGTCCATGCCTACTGCGGCTTGCCTCCTCTCTCGTCCTGGAAGCCAATGCCTGCATTGTTCGCGGGCATTTCTGGGTGCTCCTTCTTCGCCATGTCCTTGCCACCTCTCTCGTCCTTCTGCCTGGTAGCTGCGCCGCCGACGTTCTTTGTCTTTTCTCTGTTTGATATTAGCAAAAGGGGCAACGTAGTCGATGAAAGAAGGCTGTTATGTGTAGCAGGAGACGAAGAATCTCATGTGAGGAAGCTTTGATTACTACAAGGGGATCCATATTTGAATAATGGATACTTACTCTCTCGCCGAGAAACTGGAATCGCTTTGCACATCGAGTCTCTCCTTCTTATCCGTTGCGTGGTTCTTGTCACTGCCGATATCCTTCCTCGCCGGGGCGGTGTAGGTGATGGCTCTGACAGGCTGGGGCCTAGGCAGGACTCTGCACTTCTTGAGGGCGTTCGGGTTGGCCAGACGGCGGTAGAAAGTGAGGAACTCGGATGGAGACGACATGTTGTCTTCGGACGAACGAGAGAAGGGTGGTGGGGTGGGTGATGGGCTCTGCGTTTGCGCCGTCGTGGATGGTGGTCTCCTGGTTATCGCAGGAGGTAATTTGTTGTTGGATTGATATTCGTTTGATGAAAAGGTGTAAGAACAAGTCCACTGGATGTCATTGGTGTATTTGCGGCAGGATGCACGACCTTTGAAGCATTGACGTGCCTCCCGTCATGCTCATGAGGCCTTTCTACGTCACAGCCGCGGACCTCTCAGATCCCCAGATCGCGATGCGCAGTGGGCCACAACGGACAATGCGCAGTTCTCTAGCACCGCCATCGTATTTTTCTAGTAAACGGCAGAGTCACGCGCCTGGCACGAGACAGAGCTATGCCGGACTCAGCCATGGATCCGAGCAGTGACGATGAGTTCCCATGCAAGCTGTAGGTGAATGTGTTTGTTTGTTCAGAAGTGCAGGTAATTGACCCGCCACCAGTACCATTTCTATCCCCTTGCCCACTGCACGACTGGCCTCTGCTGCGCTGAGATCTCTTGCTGTGGATCAGGAACTGTCGCCGCTGGTCAGGCGGGCTTTCTCGCTGGTGCTACCTGAGGGCGCATCGAATGGAGATGCTACTGTCTTGAAAACAGACTACTCTGCTACCACGAATCGCATGTTGCGTGTGGCGGTGAATGGCTTCTTCGAGTCCATGGGTGTGGTGCTGCAAGTCATGGAGGAACTGGATGTTGATGTGATCCATGAAAAGGGTCTGGAGGGTTTGGAACGAGTCCAAGGAGTTGAAGAGGGTATGAGGGGAGAGACCATCACCGGTGGTTGAGACAACAGATCACCATCTGCGCCAACACCTTCAGCGACGCTCGCCACCAGCAAGAGCCTCATGCCTCTCAAGTAGAATCGTGCACCCGCATCTAGCAGTACTCCATTCTCTCGAGGCATGACTGCAATGCTGTAGCGATGCTAGGAACACACTCAGGACTCCACGCCGGCCATCATGACGTTCATAAAGTGCTAGACCTGCCCCGCACGTAGAAGGTGTCCTACGGGGAAATACACACAGCGATGAGATGTCTGAGAGGTTTTCAGCATTCCTGTCGAAAGGAACGTTGATAAGAAGCTCGATCAAGATGCTATGGAGGACCATTTGACAGTCTGATCAAATGTACATGTTCGATAACTACTATGTACGCCTACGCTTTGTGCCAAAAGGACTTCATAATTCGTGACAAGACCAAAACACCTTGCTAAACCAATGACCCTACAACCCAGCTCAAAACTTCCTTCTCTTAGAAGCTAAACAACCCACTCCTCCTCTTCCCACTGGGGTACACCACCACCGCTGCCAAAAACAGCCCAACCGTGATCCCAATCGCCACCTGAATAACGCTATAACTGACATTAAACGCCACACTATTCAACCCCACCACGCCGCCTCCCTGCGCCGGATCCACCGTCGCCGACACCGTCGTATTCGAATTGATTTGATTCGCGCTCGTCAACCCGGCCACCAA
The DNA here is from genome assembly GCA_007556505.1 of Elsinoe australis. Lineage (NCBI taxonomy): Eukaryota > Fungi > Ascomycota > Dothideomycetes > Myriangiales > Elsinoaceae > Elsinoe > Elsinoe australis. Next base: position 1,250,974 of record SWCS01000006.1, read on the forward strand.
GCTCCCACTGACCGCCAACCCCGACGGGACCTGCACGAAGATAGCCGGCAGCATCGCCGCGGCCGCGAGCCCGTACCCGACCTTCCTCTGCCTCTTGCGCGCGTGGATCCTATCCCTGAACGCGCGCGCCGCGCTCTTCTCCTTCTCGTCGGCGGCCGAGAACGCCGCTTCGCCTGCCTCGAGCTGTGCGTCTGAGGTGCGTCGGGCCTGCGCGTACATTGGTTTGCGGGGCGAGCGCGAGAAGCGCGTGATCCATTTCTCGAGACGAGGGGAGAGGCGGTCCTCCCATTGGTCTAAGAACCAGTTCTCGCAGCGTTTTCCGACGCGGGAGTAGAGGTTTGCCAGGACGCCGATGGCGAAGGCGCCGAGGGTGTTGGCGATTTGGGTGTTGCTTGCGAAGCGCTTGGCGGAGTAGAAGTTGACGATGTAGCCTGTGAATGAAATGACCATCATGACGGGGACTTGTTTGTATTTGCCTTGGTTGATGACGATGAGGCAGAGGGTGAAGATGGGGACCGCGATGAAGGACCAAGGAGCGGTGATGGAGTTTTGGCACGTCGTGGTGCTGGTCGCGTTCGGGTCGATGCGGCCGTAGATGGCGGTGCCGATCATGATGCCGAAGCCGAGGAAGAGGGAGTAGATGATGGCGTAGACCATGCGGACGGAGCCGGCGACGATGGAGCGCGATTGGAGTTCGAGAGAGGCGCAGAGAACCGTGTAGCCGGGGAGAATTAGGGCGATGGAGGATTGCGCGAGAGCGGAGAAACAAAAGGTGCTGCCTCCATTGATGGATCCGAAGGCTCGAGCTAGGAAGGAGGTCAGGACGGCGGCGGAGATCTCGAAAACGTTGGAGTAGAGCTCTGAGCGAGGCGCAAAGTGGTGCTGCAGTAGGCCGACTAGACTCCCGAGCAGGAAAGCAATTGGAAGGTCGATTAGTCGTGCGCCGAAAGCAAATGGTCCCACTGAAGCAGAAGCAAAGCCGTAGATGAGGATGATCAGCCATTTTGAGAATTTCTGCTTCCTCTTGGTGATCTCTTGGAGCCGACGTGTAGCCTCTTCGACGCCAATACGGTCGTGCACGACGTCTTTGTAGAGCTCATGCACGTCTCGGAGCTTACCGAGGTCAAGACCTTGGTTGGTCCGGACCAAGCGAACTTGGCCGGTGTGAGTCTGTGGGTCGTCGAAGCTCATGATCATGCTTCCTGGGAGGTAGAGGACTTGCAAAGGAATCTCAAGCACTCTTGCAGACATCCTCATGTACTCCTCAAGCCTGTGAGTGGGAGCACCGTATTCCATGAGGGCTCGACATAGCTTTTCGAGATACCTCTGACGGGCAATCGTCTCGGCAATGTGGACAGTGATGCGCAGCTGTCTTTCCTTAGACTTGGCACTGCTCCCAAGACCGAAGAGCGAAGCAGTCGAGCTGCCCTTGCGCTTCCTCAGAGCCTTCTCTTCTGCTTGCTTTTCCTTGAGCCTTTGAGCTACCTCGGCGCCAAGGCCCGAAACAGCAGGCGAAGCGCCGATAGCAGCAGAGCTGACAAGTTGCGCGACCGAGCCAGTTGAAGAATTCCTCTTGAAGAATGGCTTTTTTGGCTTCCCGACAGGGGTCGACGATTCAGATGGTGAGTTGGACTGGGTGGGCGTGGTCTGAGAGCTGTCCCAGCCGAAACTTGACTTTCGCGAACTACCGGGTGACTTCTTATCACCTTGGCCATAAAGACTCAAGAGGGCTCCGAGCACGCCACCCCTCATTTTCTCCGGTCGTGGTGCGTTGTACTCATAGCCAAGTATCTCTTCTGTTGGGGTGGCCGTCCCCGATCTGTACCCAGTAGGTGGTGTCACGTATCCTCTTGCAGTATCGACCTTCAATGTATGAGATCTTACGAGCTTCTTGGCTGCCTCGAATTCTTCGGTCGTGAGCTCATTCTCCGGATGCTGGCGTCCTCGCCTTGGCATCCTGAGACCTTCATCTTCCGAGTCGCTTTCAACAGCAGCATTGAGATCCTGCAAAGGAATCTCTGTCATGCCCTGCTCAGCCCTCTGCTCTCTCGACGGTGACGACCTTCTGGATGCCTGGGCTGATCGTTCCTGCTCGCGCTTCTCGAGGCGTTTTCCCCGCTCGTAGGCCTGCACTGCGCGCAGCTCCTGCGGCGTCTGGTGTCCTAAAGAAGGAGGAGTGCCGGCAGACTCATTCTGCGGCGTCGAATAGGAGTCACCTCTGCGAAGTACAGGACGAGGCCTTGTTGGTGGGGGTGTCGGCGCTGCGCTTATGGCAGCTCGGAGCTCATTCGTTACCTCTTGAGACAACTCTGGCAGATGAGATCGATCGATATAAAAGGACGGAAGATCGTTTGAGCTGCCTTGTCGGCTGTGTCCTGGCGAGGTCCCTTCTGGTAGTCCAGTAGCGTCCGTGCCTAGAAAGCTCCTTGGCCGTTCTTGCGTGTCGATCGTCTCGTTACCGTGAGAGAAGCCTACGATTTTCTTCCCTTTTCGTTGCTGCCCAGCACTACCTGGCTGGCTGCTGTCCTGGCTGTTGTCCATGTCGTCGAGATTGTCAAAGTTGGGAGCAAATTCCGAGTCATCTCGGAAAGGATTGCGTGTGTCATTCTGGCTATCCATGTCCTTTCAGGACTGGATGGCGACAACAGGATGACCAGACAAAGAAAATTATATCGAGTTGTGGAAGCTTAGTATGGCCGGATATGGATGTGGCCGGATTTAGTATGGCGTGTTGAGGGAAGCCAAGAGACGGAACGAAGCGGATGGAAGAAATGATGAACAAAGACGGTGACTTCGGCGAACGATCTCGTGTAGCGACTAAAGAATGGATAGAAATTGAAGGTGTGGTTGAGTGTAGAAAGAATTGATAAGAATACGGATGACTGATAACAGCAAAGACTGTCTCGTTGAGCAAGCACAGAGTTTCTATTCTGGTTGCCTCTCGAGAAAAAATGGAGTCTCACCCAAGTCGCAACACGCCTGACGTGTGAGGGCCCAGAAGATTTTTCCTGCTCTTGAATTATACGTACGAAAAATCGCTAGGATCCAGGATTCACATTTCTACTTATCTGAATCGGAAGTACCACAACATGAGCGTGTATGACGGTGACATTCACATGCTCTGATTGCTTCATCCCGTGCTGTGGCAGTTGGGTGGGATTCTTCGGAGTCCACGCCCGTGTCGCGACCCAAAATCCAGACATGGCTCAGGAACAAAGGAGGCTCCGTAGATCGTCCACTGGGTGGAGAGCTATCGACTCAAGGTTTGACCAATGTTTGCGATGATGGTTCTTGATTGGGCTCAGGGAGGGTTCTGTTGCGCAAACGGTATGAGGGTCAATGGGCAAGAGCCAGAAAAGGAGAGTCAAAGAGACTTTTCGGGTGGAAACAGCCACATAAGGCGATCCACAATGGGCCCACGTGTGCTATCTCGGGTGTAGCATCGTCGTGATAGTGGGTAAACAGCCCGTCATCCCTGATATCAACGCTGATTCGAGAAGAGAGAGACATGTGGAAGGTAATGCCGCCGAAACCAGGGCCGAAATGTGGTATCGGCTGCGGCTCTGCTGCTGACTGTTTCCTTGCAAAACTTACTTTTCATGACTCTTGGTTTGAACGTGTTCACGGAGTCCGCGACGAGTGGTTTCGAGGTAATTCTATAAGAATTGAGCTTATACCTATGTAGACGTTCCTATGCTCATTCATGTAAAATAGACTTTGTATGCGTACGTCCATCAGCCACGTTCACAGTCATGGCTGGCCTCATTGTGCAGATCTACCCTTTTCCTCTACCACGTTTATACTACTATCTCATCCAACGGGCCTTATCTCCGGCCGCTCCAACGAGCATCATCCTTCCCACGGGCACGCAAGGTACACTGCCAATGCGATTGCTCCTTTCCGCCATTCCAAGTGACGTGCTCGGCGTGGGATGACCGTTGCTGATCTTCATGTCAATATCGTATCTGCGTCTCGGCCTCTTCTAAGCTATCCCTGTGCAAAGAAGGCGGGCCTGCTGTATTCCTCAACGCAATCCATAGGGCTGACCCGTCGCTACCGAGCTATGCCAACAATTCTCCTGATGCAAGACGTGATGTCGACGATCTGCCACAACGTGACGACTGCTTCTACGCGGTCATGTTGTGCTGCTTGCCCCGCTGTAACCACTATCCCTCACACTTCCCTCATCCTCCTCAAAATCAATGTCGAATTTCTCTCGCCCTTCATGCTCACCCTCTGCGTGAACATCCTCATCATCCCAGGACGAAGTAGCCCATGGTTTTTGATCTGCAGCTCTAGTGTTCCATCGTAGCGTCCTACTGATCGCGTCGAACCATTCCATAGGTTGACTCAACACCGTAGGGAAGGGATATCGGCTCGCTCTCACGACCACCTCATCTCCTCGACCCAACTCGATCTTGCCTTTGCCATCGAACGAAACAAATGCATTACCGCGGCCGGAAGATGGTATGCGAATCTTGAGCTCCATGCTATCGTTGAGGATCATTGGTCTGAAAGACAAGGTATGCGGACAAATAGGCGTAAGTAGCATGGCCGGGATGTCAGGATAGACGAGACTACCGCCAGCAGAAAGCGAATAAGCCGTACTCCCAGTCGGTGTCGACAAGATCATGCCGTCAGCGGATATACGTGTGAGAAGGCTGTCATTGGCGTAGAGATCCAGACTCGAGATGTAGCTTGTTGGACCACGGTCGATGACAAGCTCATTCAGCACCTCATGCGTCTCTCCCTCGATCTTCTGCTGTGAAGTAGGCGTCCTCGTGAGATCCAATCCCAGCCCATTGACATTCGTCGTGCTCGCCGGACTCGGCAAAACACTCGAGCTCGCAGTGCTGTGAGCCGCTCGATACACCGTACACGTAAATCTCATCCTCATTGTGACCCTCATACCAACATCACCCATCAATCGATCCAAGTGGCCCTGATAATCCTCAAACTTGAAAGTCGTCAAGAATCCAAGACTCCCCAGACTAAACGCCAACACGGGCGGTACAATTCTCTGAAACAGCCAACTTGTGTACAACACCGTCCCGTCCCCTCCCAACGTGATCACCAGATCGAAAAGTTCCGGACTGGTCCAACAAAGCTCCGGAGTCCAATATTTCAAATTCCGCTCGAACTTGCCGCCCTCCAACAACCCCTCGGCATCAAACCTCCTGCTCTCCCTCAACTTACTATCCACATACACCGTCACACCCTTATCCTTGCCATACCTCGGCGTCTGCATCAACCAACCCGCCACCTCCCGCGTCTTCTCCACAAGCGCATTGTCCCTGGCCTTGGTCACAATCATGACATTCCTCACAGCCTGCTTGGTGCTCCGTCTCTGCAACTGCCGGCTCACCTCCCTGACCGACGCAGCCGTCTGCATCAGCCGGTTGTGACTCAACTGCTCATCGCCCTGCATCTCCTCCAGCACCTTTTCAATGTTGACCGCGTCTCCGAACCGTCTGTGGAAATAGCATGGGTTCGTCAGCGCCGCGAGTTGCGCGACTGAGGGTCCGCCGGCCGAGAGCTGGGACATGGCGTGTGAGATGTCGGCTTCCGAGGGCGAGTGTGCGGTCGTGTCGCAGCCGGCGATTGAGGGGGTCGTGGAGCCGGGATTGGGCAGGCTGTTCCGCCGGCGGCGGTCGCGGGAGAGGGTGGGAGTGCGGGTGGGGAAGACGGTGGACATGGCGGAGTTGTGAGGGGAGGTACCTCCTGCTGCGGACAGATTGGTGGAGGACATTGTTGTCGGGAGTAGGGGAGAATAGGCAGTCGAAGGTTTCGAGAGTGTTTATCTGATCGAGGACTCGGACTTTGAGGCGCCGGTGGGGGTCCTGGGCGCAGGGAGCACAGTCGTGCTATCGGGTAGAATGCGTGGTGTGCATGTCGTGGTGAACAGTGGGTTCTCAGGATGCTAGGTGTAGGATCTTGAGGGAGGAAGATAAGAATACATGATTAGTAGCGGATGAGTGATCTATAAGCATCATCCCAGGGAGTCGGACGAACACTGGCGGGCTGTCAGTCATTGGTGGAGGTTGCGATTCGGGAGTCGTGTTCCACCGGCACTCCACACTGTTTCTTGCCAATCTCCGTCATCGTCACACCGAGGAAAGTGATCATTTTTAGCTCATGTTTGCTACTACAGTACAAGGGATCCGGCTCTTGTTCCTGGTCATCAATTAATTGGGGTTTCATCGTCAATTTTCAGACCAGGGAGCAGAACGCTACAAAGCCGATGAGCAGCACATGCTGTTTTCGTACGCGTATGATTTCGGATTCCGTTTGTCGGACACTTTCCACTTCGGTCTCGCCATATCTATCTCCGCCCCCCAAAGGCCGACCGGTAAGATATAGCCGAACACGCTCTTTGATTTGTGCATACCGCACTGTGATTAACGGACATCAGAATTGAGAAACGCAGAGTGAGATATTCAGATATCTAGTAAATTCATAAGTCTACATATCGTGGTATCCGCAAGTGCTAAAGAACTGCATATCCTCCGAGGTCATTCTGTTTCCTTCCGCTGTCGTTAAACAGGCATGTCTAGTCCGCGACATTGCTCTACTCCCTGGGAGCCTTCTTGTCCAAGTCAGCCTCAACACCTCTCTGCCTCGTCTTACCCTCGTCGTGCTGCTGCTGCCTCGCTGCCTGCTCGGTCTTGTTGCCAGTCAAACCAGCGATAGCACCTCCCACGCTGCCGGAGACTCGGTCGCCAATGCCCTGGCCCAAGTCGCTCAGCTGGCCCCGCGCTTCCTGCTCCTTACCCTCCTGGTTCTGACGGATACCTTCCTGCTTGAGTCCCTCGGCGCCGACCAGGTTGCCCAGTGTCTCCTTGCCAGAGCCGACAGTCTGGTTCCAAGAGCCGTCGGAGCGGTTGGGGTCATTCTTGGTTACGCCAGTTGCAGACACAGAGTGACCTGCAATGTTGGCACCGGCGTGGGAAGCCTCGTCTTTGGCGTCGGCCTTGTCCTTCTTGTGATCGCCCTCGACCTGGAGACTGGTTAGTGAATCGATGGAGGAATGAGGGGATGGAGAATGTGCGAACCTGGTCGACTCGGTTTCCTGTGATGGAACCCAGCGCAGACTGAGCAGCACCGGTGACCTTGTCCATGGCGGCGCCAAGGGTGGAGGGGTTGTTGTTGTTGCTCTGAGACATTCTGAATGCAGAGTATGTATTGATCGTACGTAAGTAATTTGTTTCGCAAGGCTTGAGACTTATGAACAATCTTTGAGGGGGGGAAGAAGGTATTTATAGTAAATTTACTTGTTCGAATTGCGTTATTCTGGATATGATGTATGCGCCCTGACATGTGCAAGCTGACGACCGCTACGTCATTGTAGCCAGGCTGAAGGTCTAGATCGACACTGATGGGCACGTGGCAGTCAATCCATCAGAGATCACATTGAGAAAGTCGCATAGACTTGGGCATCAACTTCACATGCAATTCAAATCAGGAATAGAGCAGAGGGTCGACTTTGATATCCGTCTAAACTTGTAGTCTGTTTTGCTTCTGCCGCTTCTGCCGCGCTTTGCAGATCGCTGTCGGCGGGCATTACCATTCCTTCCCGTGTCGGATGCAAAGCATTGCAGAAAGACCCCTCCCTTATCAAACGCCAGCGCGTGCTGAGTTGCATACAATTCGTTATACAAAACTCGCGCTCCGTCTTTCACCGTAACCATGATTCCATAACTTTTTCTTCTCTGTGATTGTGCCGTGATATTAAATGATGTACAATTAAATGCAAAAGGGTGAGCCGGCTCTGAGGAATCGTTTACATGATGATTGAAGGAGCTGGCTGATATTAGTGACATCGCAAGCAATTTCTCTTCAGTAGACTTACAATCAACATTCTGCTTGATGCTTTTGTGTGGCAACACACTTGCGCCGTTGCAGTAGACTTCATCGCCAATGCTGACATCGTCACCGAGAACAGTCACGTTCTCAAGACGTGCCCAGCGACCGACGCTGGAGTTCCATCCAACGATTGTGCTCTTAATCCATGCGTGCTCCTTGACTTTTGATCCTTGAAGCAAGACACACCTCTGGAGACGGGCACCGTCACCAATCACGACATTCGGGCCAATGACAACATTGGGTCCGATCTTGCAATTCTTTCCAATCTTGGCGGATGGGTCGATCAAGACATTGCCGCCGTGAACGTAAGACTCGGAAGTCGAGGCAAGCTCCTTGGAGCCCTTCTTGGTAAGGGAGGAAAGGTAGAGACAGGTTCCGGAGAGGAAATCCTTGGGCTGACCAACATCCATCCAGAAGCCCTCAAGGTCAAAAGAGTGGAGCTGACCATCCTTGCAGATGGCGGGGAAAGTCTCCTGCTCAATAGATGTAGGGCGCAGCTCGATGCGGTCGAGGACGCTTGGGTTGAGGATGTAGATACCAGCGTTGATCCTGTTACCAACGAACTCGATGGGCTTCTCGACGAAGCGGTCGATTCTTGAGGGGTGATCGGGCTTGTGAACGACCACACCGTACTTGGATGGCTCTTCCACCTTTGTGACCACGATGGTGCCCTCTTCGCCGTGCGCCTTGTGGAAGTCCGCGAGCTGCTGGAATGGGTAATCGCAAATGACATCGGAGTTGAGCACGAAGAAAGGGCTGTCATCCTTGCCGAGAATCTTCTCCGCGAGTTTCAAAGGTCCAGCAGTGCCCAATGGCTCGGTCTCGACGGAGAACTCTATCCGTACGTTGTATTGCTGCTCATACTGCCAGGTGTCAGGAAGTGTCCATTGTATCAAGGTTTATCATCGCACCTTCTTAAGCGCAGCGGTCATAACTTCGGGGCGGTAGTTGACTGCGAGAACAATATCCGTCACACCAGCTGCCGCAAGAGCCTCAACCTGGTGGAGGATCATGGGCTTGTTGCCGAACTCCACAAGGGGCTTTGGGAGAGTGAGAGTGAGAGGTCGCAGACGGGTGCCGAAGCCACCGACGAGAATCAGAGCTAGGAGACATGTCAATTGGTCGTATGTGCGCAATAGTCAGACGATTGCATACCCTTCATGATGAGCGGTGTGGTATCGAGGGGTCGAGTATGGGGTAGTGTTTATCGGAGCTCTCGATAAGAAGCTGGAATGAGGAGGTGGAAGCGAGTGTGTATGATTGTCAATCAATTGCTATTGACAAAGATAAGCAGGAAGGCAACTTGTATCAATCAAGAAAAGCGGAGGGAAAGGGGAACCTGTTATGAGGTCAAATTATAGGATGAACCCGTGTCCCTGAGAGCTCGAGTCCGAAATAGAGGCGTGGCCAGTGCTTCTGGGAAAGGGCCAGGACGGGAAGGGGAAAATTCGTTCCCTTCCTTCTCCCGCGAGCTTCGTTGTCGACATGAGCTTAATTAAAGTGTACACCGCCACAGAACTCGTACTCCTGGACTAGTGAGGCTCGTTTTCGTCTTGTTCCGGCTTTAGTACGGCCACGCGCCCTAATAGTCTGAGCGGATTCGATCGGGTCTCGAGAAGAGATGATTGTCCTCTCCTGAACGATACAACGTCCGATCACATCTGTTCTGCAAGGGGACGTTCACACAAGAAACGGGCAGCTGTCTCTTCGCTTATTACTATCTCGCAAGGTACAAGCAGGATGCTGCATCTGTGTTACATCTGTTGATCACTAGGCATGGTCTCGACCCTGGCTGAGGTGTCTCCAACACGCCTAGATGCAGTACGACGTGTCAGCTGCGGGTCGTCAAATACAGCGTCTGGCTGCACTAGTCAATGCACCTCTCGCACATGATCAGTTCGTACCAGACCTGTACCTTGAGTAAACAGAAACACGGTCCTTGTGTTCTTACGAAAGCAGGGGACCGATCGGTGGAGATCTTCTGGCGCTTCCGCCTTCCAGGAACCGAACTTTGAATCTATTCGGATGCTATCAATCTGCCATTTCGTCACGAACGCATCAGCGACGGTCAATTCCAATCCATGCTGTTAATGACATCCAGATAGTAGGTATTTGTGCAGTAATAATTCTTCAACTACTACGACCTTAGGGGTGTTTTCGATCATAATCATGGTCCGCACTCGGGCGCAAACAAAGGATCGACCCGAAGGCCAGCCGATGGACTCGACAGCTCAGAAGAAATCGCCATCCGGAACAGCCACTACACCTAAGAAGAGAAAACAGAAACTCGATGACAAAGCGGAGACTCCGTTCCAAGCTATTACGGTCGGCGGTAATGCAAAGGATAAAGACAATGCCTACCAGACGAAAGATTTAGTCAACAAGGTCCTGAACAAGTACGGCAGCATTCCATTGAAGATATTGGTCTCAAGGATCCAAGGTCACCATCACCAGAAACAACATCGGCCCTTGTATTCAATGCGATGCTGAGTTCTGGTCGCATCTCACACCAGATCACATACAAGACGGTCAAATGCATTGTGGACGCAGGTTGAGCCGACGTAAATAAACTCAAAGAAAGCAGTTGGGAGAAGAAGTGCAATGCACTCACCGATGGAGGATATGCGCACTACGCGAATACTCACCATGACGAGCTGGCCGATCTTGTGATTAGTAAGTATCAAGGCGACCTCAGCAATATCATCAAGCAGAATGGTGAAGACAAAGTAAAGGTGTGCAAGGCGATCAAGGTGATCAAGGGCATTGGCGATCTGGCTGTCAACACATTCTGCGATACTGTGCAGCATGTTTGGCCTTTCCTGGTGCTCTTCCTGGACGATAGAAGTATGGCTGTTGCAAAGGACATCGGTATTGAGGGAGACCTCGAGAGCATCTGGGAAGCAGTGGGAAAAGATCCACTAGAAATGGCAAAATTAGCATCTGCTCTGACCCATATTCTCTTGGAGAACAGACAGGCCGGATTTCAATAATTCACGGAGAGACTGCCAATCTCAGCGATGTCATGCTAATTGTACAAAGAAATCTTGCATGCGCTCTGGGCCTGGTGTGGTAAGATATGCGAGACATGCTGTGATGGCTCATCGAGGTTGAGTCAGGCAATGGCGCCAGTGCTTCAGCCGCACCAACAAGCTGATGCATCGCCATTGTATGCGCGTTATGACTCTTGGTTCTGCTTCTGCATATATATTTTGCTTTCAGTAGGGATTTTTGTTGGAAGTAATACAGAAATATTTCACCCAACATGGCTTCGCAACAAGCGCTCGCCACTGCGCTCGGAGCTGTGGACTTGTCGGACGCTCACACCCCACCAACAGCGGCACAACGAGCATTGCAACTACCAGAAATCGCTTCTGTGCTATTCAGGAATATCTTTCGCTATGGTCCCGAGGATTGGGCTGAAATAATTCCCGACGATAACGAGGATCGGCGGGCCTACTTCAATGCTTGGGACGACCTCACCAGCTGTTCCCTAGTAAATCGAATCTGGCACGTCGAAGCCAAACGACTTCTCGCCATTGCGCCCATGGCGGAGCCTATGGAGGTTTTTGCACCTAATGGGCTTGCTGGGATGATCTCCAACATTCCGGAATCTCGACGGCAGTTCTATGCCAGGTACATTGAGGATGCTAGTCTCTGGTCTGTTAGCGACGATGAAATCGGCAAGATCAACGAGCTTTTTAGTGGCCTCGAGTTCACCAGACTAAAGTGTCTGCGCATCTTCATCGATCACGACCACAGAATCCCAAGGATCAATGCACCAAATCTGGAGGCGCTGCACTTGGATCCACGACGCGAATACTACCCGGATTACTGGGCAGTCACGCAGGATAGGTTTGAGTTGATCATGGATGAGCTTGTGGTGGGTAACACTATCGACGAGCCGAATCATGACAAGACTGACTGGCACAGAATGTCTTCAAGCACGTACCTGCGATCGAATTCTGGGATCAGTGTGTAGCATATCCTGGAGCCATTCAACGGTTCAAGGACCGAATGCCTCCTACGTTGAAATTTGATCATGACGAGGTGTTGGAGACTAATGACAGTATGTGGTGACAAATATGTCAGTAGTCATCAATGCTTTCTTTTATGAGTCCAGGTACCCAATGTGTTGTTGCGGAGTGTGGACCAGTTCTTCAGGACAAGGCCACGCCCTGGTCACACTGGGGATGACTATCTTCGCAGGTGTATGACCCGGTGACGAAAGGATGCTCTACCAATAGAGCATTAGCACCAGGCCTTGATGATCTTGAAGATGGACTGGCAGAAGCTGACCGTGACTTGATGGCTCAGTAAGATGGAGATGGGGTTTACGGCCGAATAAGCTTGGTGGAGTAGGCGGGCTTAAGCTTCGGACAAGCTTCGGCTCTGTAGATCCGGATATCTCGCGTTCGGGATTGCGGTCAAGGTGTTGAAAGTGCTCCTCTGGACAATCGATTGTCGGGTAGATAGTAGAGATCGTAATGACTACATCCTAAGGTACCTTAAGTCCGTATGATCTGGTAACACTGTTGCACAACGCTACTTCACATGGAGCTGCAGCGGAACGGGCGTGGAGCCAGGTTGCTCCGAAACGTGTGGAGATAGGCTAACCCCGAGAGCATACAGCTATAGCATCAAAGAACATACTTACATGGTTTCTGGATATATAGAGTCCATAGACTTCCCAATAGTGCAGTACAATTTGAATGGCAAGCACAAAACAATTAAAATAACGATCCAAAGTCACTACACCTCACAGCAGAGCGCAAAATGGCACAGAACACTCTCTCCCGCATCGCTATCGTCGGCGCCTCCGGCACAGCGGGCAAGCACGTCGTGGCCGAGCTCCTCAAGACAGGCAAGCACGAAATCACAGCCATCACGCGATCCGACTCGACCGCGACCTTCCCCTCAGGCGTCACAGTCGCCAAAGTGGACTACCCCTCCACCGCCTCGCTCGTGGCAGCCCTGAAGGGGCAAGACTGCCTCATCATCACCATGGCCGTGACAGCGCCCCCAGAGCAAGAGACCAAGCTCATCGAAGCGGCGGCCGAAGCGGGCGTGCCCTGGGTCCTGCCTAATGAATGGGGCTACGAGTACAGCGACAGTGCGGGGCAAGACGTCTTCTTCGGGCCGGGGAAGAAGAAGACGCGCCAGCACATCGAGAGCTTAGGCGTGTCGAGCTGGATTGGCGTGGCGTGTGGGTTCTGGTATGAGTTCTCGCTTGCTGGTGGTGTGGAGCGGTATGGATTTGATTTGGAGAAGAAGGAGGTAACGCTTTTTGATGAGGGGAAGGCGGCGATCAATACCAGCACTTGGGCGCAGGTCGGACGGGCGGTGGCGGCGTTGTTGACGCTGCCGGTGAAGAGGGAGGGTGAGGCGAGCGGCTCGGTGGTGGAGGATTGGAAGAACAAGCATGTGCACTTTTCTTCTTTTACGGTTAGTCAGAAGGACATGTTTGAGTCGTTGCAGAGAGTCACGGGGACGAAACAGGGGGACTGGAAGGTGAAGAATGTTCCGGTCGAGGAAGTCTATAAGGAAGGGAAAGAACAGATGATGAAGGGCGATCGCAGGGGCTTTGGGAAGTTGTTGTACAGCAGGATGTGCTTCAAAGATCAGGCCGGTCGACAAGATCTGCTTTACGGTCTGGATGACGAGAAGCTAGGTCTGCCAAAAGAAGACCTGGATGAGGCAACGAAGAGGGCCGTGGGATTGCACGAGGATGGATACTTCAAGCAAAATTATTAGTGTACAATATGTGAATGCAGGGATGAAGTTGTGCTGTTCTTCGGAATTTTTGATGAGTTAGCTGTTATCCGAAATCTCCGGCATGCCGCTCCACCTTGACGATCAGGCAGGCAACATTTTGTGCTGCGTTCATGCACTCTGAGTATGCCGAGGCAAGGAACCGCAGGAAAATGCGGAGAGATGCATCATTCCGAGACAAAGACGTTTGGACATGGGGCAATCCTTCCAAGCACCCTCTTTCCAGCTTATGGGCATCCATGGTTAGGGTCGCTGCCCCGGATCTGCATTGAAAGTTTAACGGATGATTAGGGAACCGACGGCGTCATCTGCTCTTGGTCGCTGCCAGAAATCCGCCTCGGCTCTTTCGTGGCGATCGTTGCGAGCTCATCCTTTATATCGTACCTTTCTTCTTCAAGTCCTTAGACCCGTTCAACTCTCTGTCACCCACAATCTTTGATCTCGGACACATATCCATAATTCGTAATCCAATTCTTCTAGTACATCAGGCTTTCTCAGGACACAGTACAGGGAAGGACGGCTTATCAAGGCTTTCAAGATGATTTCCGAGTCCTACGATGTGGTCATCATAGGTGCTGGTATCTCCGGTATCGATGCTGCATACCGTGTGCAAGAACAACTGCCTGGTCTAAAGTACACGATCTTGGAAGCACGAGACGCGATAGGAGGAACATGGGATCTCTTCAAATTTCCTGGCATCCGCTCAGACTCGGATCTACATACATTTGGCTTCCCTTTCCGCCCTTGGAAGTTGCACAATGCCATTGCCGAAGCGCCTCTCATTCTGGAATATATGAGAGATACCGCTGCAGAGTTCGGAATTGACAAGCACATTCAATTCAACCACAAAGTTGACAGCGCAGACTGGTCTTCCAAACGCCAAAAATGGAACCTCTCCGTCACGTCAAACGACAAAGACAAGAAGGCCATCCGTACTACACATCTATTCTTCTGCACAGGTTACTATGACTACCACAAACCCCTCACAGCCCACATCCCCGGTCTCACAGAGAACTTCAAAGGCGTGACTGTCCATCCTCAATTCTGGCCCAAGGACCTTGATTACACAGACAAGAAGGTTGTCATTATCGGCTCCGGAGCGACTGCTATCACCATCTTACCCAACATGGCCAAGAACACCCCTCACGTGACCATGCTCCAGCGCTCTCCATCCTATGTCGTTGCGATGCCTCAAGACGACCTCATCAACCGGACACTTCGCACCATCCTGCCTGCCAGTCTCGCCTACCGCGCCATCCGTCTGCGCTTTATCATGCTAGCATACGTCTCCTACACAGTATTCCAAGCTTTCCCTAACTTCGCCCGCAAGCTTCTGCAAGGTCAGGCTAAGAAGCTGCTCCCGAAAGACTACCCAATCGATCCCAACTTTGACCCCAAGTACAACCCCTGGGATCAGCGCCTGTGCGTCTCGCCAAAAGGCGACTTCTATTCCGCCATCCGTCACGGCAGAGCGAAAGTCGTGACCGGTGACATCGAGACTGTAAACGAGCACACCATCAAGCTCAAGGATGGCACGGAGCTAGAAGCAGATATCATCGTCACAGCAACTGGACTTCGCCTCCTCGTCGCTGGAGGTGCCAAGATTACAGTCGACGGCACACCCAAGGACGTTGGGGAAAGGATCGTCTACCGCCATGCAATGCTCAGCGATGTGCCCAACGCGTACCTGTTCGTTGGCTACACAAATGCCAGCTGGACATTGGGCAGTGATAGCACGGCGCACTATGCCTGCAGACTCATCAATTACATGCGTGGCAAGCGAATCGGGAGCGCGACGCCGAGGATAGCGGACAAGGGAATGCAGAGGCAGCCCTTGCTGGGACTTAACAGCACGTATATCAAGGAAGGAGGAAATGTGCTGCCCAGTGCTGGCACTGGTGAGAGGTGGTTGCCTAGGAGCTGGTACCTTCGAGACCTGTGGGAGGCGAAGCGTAGTGACTTTGGCGAGCTGGAATTCAGAAACGAGAGTGAGGTGTTGGATATTGGCGATGACGAGAGGAGTGATCAGAGGGATAGCGTGATGAACACTGTAAACGCACAGAAGGAGGCGATTGCTGTTTAGATGTCGTGATAGATGGTCTTATAGACAGAATCAATTTGGCCCAAGCCACTATATAACGCCTCGCTTTTCAGACTATTTGACCCCGAGGAGCTGTCTTGCCTGTGCAGAAATCGATTTCATATCATCAAGCCGGTCCGGACTGCCCTAATTTCCAGCTTCAAAATTTCACCCTTCTGTAACCGACCTTCCTTCCAGCGTCACCTTCCGAACATAATCAAGTCTTGACTCTCTTGGACCTCCTGGAACCAGCAGCCTCTTTGTTACTGTCCCCCTTCCTGGCGCTGTTCCTTTCGAACATTTCCTCCGGCGGCTCCTCCATCACCTCCGTCTTTCCCTGTCCCTTTCCCGCTTTCCCCTTCCCCTTTGGTTTCGCCGCATACTTGGCCTCCAACCCCACCAAAAAGTCCTCCTGCCTCCCCTTCTGCCGCTGCATAATCAGCGCCTTCAACCCATCCTCCCCCTTAACCTTCTTCCCCTTCCCCCCAAACAGTTTCTCCTTAACACCCATCTCCTCCGCCATCTCCTCCGCCTCCTTCGCCTCCTCCCTCGCCCTCTTCCTCCTCCCCTCCTTACTCCTCTTACTCTCCCCCGTAAACCTGTCAAACGCCTGGACCTCTCCCTCCTTAATCGCGTCCTCAATCACCCCCCTAAACCGCCCCTCGTCCGCCTCTACCTCGCTACACATGACATTCTCAAACACAAAATCCATATCCCCTTCCCCCTCCGTATACGCCTCCAACACCGCCGCCCTCTCCTCCCCACTCCCCTGATACTCCTTTTTGAAAACCTCGATGCTCTCCGCACTGATCACATCCTCGAACTGCGTCCGGTAGAAATCACTCCAGTTGAACTCGCCGTCCTCGTCCTCGCCCCCGTCGAGCGTCAGGCTCTCCTCTGTGCGTCCTGTCAGGTCGTAGCGGGATCGTCGCCGCGGGTCCGAGAGGATGGCGTAGGCGAAGGCGATTTCTTGGAATTTTTCCTTTGCGGACGAGGCGTTGGAGGGGGAAGCTTTGTCCGGGTGGTGCTGCAGGGCGAGTTTGCGGTAGGAGGACTTGATTTGGGAGTCGGTGGCGGTTTTGGACAGGTTGAGGATGGTGTAGGGATTTATGCTTGTTGGGGCCGGGAGGGTGGTGAGATCTTCGTCTTCGGAGTCGAGGGAGGGCATTGTGGGTGGCTGTGAGAACGAGTCGTTCGAGATGAGATTTGAATTTGAAGAGGTGACCGGGATGATTTTGCGGAGACGTGACGTGAGGGTATAATGCTGGGAGAGACTAGTGGTTGTTCGCAATAATATGTGAGCGACAGGAAGCTGAGCTGGAGCTGTGCTATGGGGACGCGTCGGGACGCGCTCGCGTTACGTCACCAATTAAGCTTCACTTTTCACCACCTAAAGAGAGATGTCTTATAGATCATGACATGCAAATGCGAATGGGCTGCTCGTGAGCTTCCTGAAATCACGCGATGACAGATCCGAAGAGTCATGAACAATACATGCGCCTTGCGCTAGCAGAAGCAAAAAAGTCGCCGCCGAAACCGACCAACTTTTGTGTCGGAGCTCTGCTAGTGTCTCCATCCTCACCAGAGCCAATTGTCGCCACAGGATACACATTAGAGCTGCAAGGTAACACGCATGCAGAGCAATGCTGCTTCATGAAAGCGGCTGGGAAGTACGGCGTTGCAGAAAACGATATTGGCGATGTCCTGCCTGAGGATGTGGAGCTGTACACGACAATGGAACCTTGCAATTTTCGACTCAGTGGAAATGATCCTTGTGTAGAAAGGATCCTGCAGACCCATGAACATGGGAAGGGTATCAGAAAGGTGTTCGTCGGAGTACTCGAACCTGAGAAGTTTGTGGGTGAGAACACGGGCAGAAAGAGACTTGAGGAGGCAGGAGTCAAGGTTGTGCAGGTCACTGGACTAGAAGACGAGATTCTGGCTGTTGCTACAGCAGGTCATGAAAAGTGATTTTGGATTTGAGAAGCTGGTATGCTAGGTCATTTACATTCACTGAGGCCGTCAATCCGCGCTGGTCGTCAACGCTTAGGCATTGCCCCTCTTTGCGTCCTCCTCGGCGTTCTTCGGCACGCTGATCATCTTTGGGACGGACACAGCGTTGAGGTGACGGAATGCCTATCAGAAGAGTCAGCTGCTGTACTGCGAGTGGTGGCTCAACACTCGAAGGATGGATTCTCAAGAGAGCAATCCTCACCCGCCAAACCCGGGTCTCCCATGTGAAGCTCCACAGGTAAAGGGCCCAGGCTTCTCCGTAATGAAGCCACCAGAAAGGACTAAACAGCTGCGCGAAACTCACTTGAGAAATGGAACCCTCAGGCAGCTTTCCATCCCACTTGTCCTCGACTTTTGTGATCTTGCCATCGGCGCCAGTGTAGATGTTGATAACACTCTGGATGATCTGCTCCTTGCCGACACCTTTGACCACGTAGCGAGTCTTGAGGTCCATGGTGATGGGGTTTCCAGAGCCGGTCACCTCGTGGTTCAGACGCTCAATTTCGGAGAAGGCGGATTGAAGACCGTACTACAAGCGATACGCTTTAGAACATGTTTTTCCAGCAAGGAAGCAGTGAATCACTTACCCACTGAGCCTCATACTTCGCGCGACCCTTGGCAATAGTCAAAGGGTCGATGAACTCTCCGTCATCTGCCCAAAGCTGCATCTTGGCCAAGCTAGGACGACCAGCGAAGAGGTCCAACACGCTGCCGACGATAGTCTTCTGCTCAGAGCTGAGGTTCACACCTGGACCGGTGTTGATGTTGGTGTTCTCAATCTTGAGATCCGCTGTGAGCAGTCAGTGTGTATTCCAGCATTGACGTTCACTCGGTAGACCTACAAGGAGCAGACATGGTTCTTTTCTGAAGGTGAAGTGCTGTGCAAGTTCTAGGTTTTGATGCTGTTCTGAGAGTTGAAAAGATTCGTGAACTGGTAGATTGCATTTGAAGTAGTGGAATGGCACAAGGAGAGATTAGAGGAAACAGCACAGCTTCTCCATTTAGCTGTTCGTGTCGCAATCACTGCCGCCTCACTGTGTCGCCGTTGTTGCAACCATGACGGTAGCTAAACCGACGTCATGATCACCTCGAGAAATCTGGGGAAGATCTACGGGAACCCTTACCGAGCCATGGATTCTCTTGCATGTGAAGATCGCATCTGTCGAGAAGTGTGTCCCTGATAAAAAGTCCATAATCATAGTATCTACAAGAATGCTATCGTCAATATATACATAAGTGGTATAAGCCACAACCCTGCCCGGAGGTTCAACTTTGGAGGAGCGCCGGCGACAATCAGGATGGTCCCGCATCCGCCTTGAGCCGTCGTCGGGAGATTGGGGCCATTGGCGACCTGAGTCGAACAGAATCCTTGGACCACGGACGCCGTCCTTATGCTCGTTGTGAACGGAACTCCAACCCCAACTACACCGGTAGTCGTAGGCTGTTGCTGTACAGTGATGGTTGGCTGTTGATATACAACTGTGCTGGGTTGGGCGACAGGTACCAGCACTGTCTTTGCGTTGCACTCGTTGCATTCTGTCTTTTGAGGATAATAGCTGGAGGAAGGCTGCCAGCTACCTCCTCCTTGTTGTACTGCTGCACCCGGCTGCCCTGAACACTGTTGACCTTGCGAACAACAACCGACTGCACCACCACCCCATCCGCATGTCGTGCCTGAAGGACAGCAGCTGTGACAAGTCAGTAAATTGGAAATAGAAGACAACAGCAATAGCGACACTGACTATGAAGCTGCTCCAATGTCGCTGCAACTTATGCTGGCCCAAGTCGGGCACTGCACTTGGGCCGCCGCCTGCAGCGACATTGCCCCGCAGTACCACGAGTTCTGTGCTACCACAAGGGTGAAGGCATGAAATAAAACCAGAATTGCTGCGACCAGGTTGTTCAGCATTGCTGCTGATCGAGCCATGTTGAGTGGTGCTTGGGAGGCTTCTTTGAGATTCCTGTCAATTCATGCTCTTCGGATTGGTTTGAGGCTGACCAGGGCCGGAATGGAGGGGAAGTTGATGCGAAAGCGGAGGTGAGGTGCGAAGAAAAGCAGGTCGTAGATTACTTGCAGACAAATGCGAGTTCATATCCACCACGAGCTGGGGTCATGCTTAGAACTGAACACGGCAGGGCATGGTGTGCAGAAACAGGATACCTCTAGCGCGTGCCTGCCATGTGCAAACCACCAGCCTCTCCATTTTCACATGTGGCTACGGTCCCGGGCGAACCAGGCCGTCTTGCGGCTCACACCATAGTGCGACAAAGCCAAGGTACTAAACCATCTCATATTCGATTCGTCCGACCACACTTGATTCTTGGATTAGTACTTTGCGATAGCCGTTGGTGCAGCAATCGAGAAATTTGGCGCAAGCCAATCGGAGGACAACCTGGTCTGAGCTCCTGAAGTTCAAGCTGCACTTGCCGATCGTTTGTGATTCAGGCAGCACTTCTCATGCGCGTTGACAGAAGACTGCTCTGACATCCATGTTCCCTCACGGACACACACTCCCGAACAACCACGCCATGTCATGAATAATGCGCGTGTCTTGGAGCACGACAAACATCTCATCCCAGCAGCAAAATATTTTGGATACTCATCAACCTACAACCAATGGTGCAAGCTGTCCATTGCTGATACTCTATACAAGTTGCGTCATGCCAAAGGCTTTGAAGGTAGGCTCTCGTCTATTGTAGTCGCAAGACAGGTCTGATCTAATTGGTAGGTCAAAATGTCCTCTTCTATCTTAACCATCCCATTCAGTTTGCCTATCTTGTCGGTGTCATTGCTTCTATAGAAGCCACCAGCACAGGTCCCACCACGATCACGCTTGACGATGGCAGCGGCGTCTGTATCGACCTGGTAGTTCGGAGGGATCAGAGCAGCGAGCTTCATGGAGCCACCCAGACCGAGAAACTTACAATGGGCGGATCTTCGGGACCCATGGGCTTGATCTTGGATCCTACTATGCTCTACCTGAATGAACGTCTATTACAAGTTGGTCTGGTTATAAAGGCGAAGGGGACATTCTCCGCCTTTAGAGGCGTCAGACAGCTCGACCTCAAGCGCTTGAGTGTTATCAAAGATACAACAGAGGAGATTGCTGCTTGGAAGGCCGAGGCCGAGTTCCGGCAAGAAGTACTTTCCAGGCCTTGGATTCTTTCTAGTGATGACCAGAACCGCATAGATGCCGCAACCAAGCAGGAAGACGCCCAAATGAGACTTGAAGAGGCTCGACAAGCATTGAAGAAGAAGGAAAGAGCAAAGAGACGACAGCAGTACGAGAGGAAAAGGGCCCAACGCGAGGAACAGGAGGAGAGACAGAGGCAAGCGCTAGAAGCCGAGATGAACGAAGGTGCCCTTGTATGATGAAGAATTCAAGTCTTCATGTCGAATGGTGCAGCCTCATTCATACGTAGAATGTCCTCATGGCGTCAAATCATCGTGGAGATCCAGTCCTCTGGACCTAGCCCTATCTTGATTTGCCCTCGCTAGCCAACCAATAATGCGCAACCACCATCGTAGTGATGGCAAAGGGTCGTCTGTGCAGTATGCTTCGGAAGAAACGGGTTCGAGATAGCCAAGCTTAAGCGAAGCTTTCTGCACGTGTTGACGGCCGGAGATCTACAATGCTTCTCTGCCGTCCCAAAGCGGCAGGTGATGCTGCAACTTTACCACCTCTAAACCTACACACCTCGAGTAATGATAATTGATTGGACACTGTTTCCAGGAACCATTTCAGGGCGTGCAGAATGCTTGCGCTGATCTCGAAGATCCTGTCGGTCTCGTCCGACTATCTGGGCATTTATAACAACCAGATCCCCATCGGTAAGGTCTCACATTAATTAACTCAATCCGAAGCTACCTACAAGATGCGTGCTTCTACTACCATCTCCCTGGCTATTGGGGCCCTCTTCTCTGACTCTGCATTAGCTGCCCTTCCCCACTGTCCTCTCAAGAACGCCGGTCTTTCCTGCCAGAGCAACACCACGATCAGCAACACTTGCTGCACTGAGGTTCAAGGACAAGTTCTGGGCGTTCAATTCTGGGACACGAACCCAGCTACCGGACCAGAAGATCACTGGACCATCCATGGTCTCTGGTAAGTCCACTTTGTCGTACTCCTTTGCCACTTCTGAATAATCTAACCCTCTTTCAGGCCTGACAACTGTGACGGCACCTACGAGCAATTCTGCGACCCCAGCCGAGAGTATGCCAACATCTCATGCATTCTTGAAGCTGCCGGTACTCGTGGCAAGAATATTCTCTCCTTCATGAACACGTACTGGAAGGACCAGAGTGGCAACGACGAATCTTTCTGGGAGCATGAATGGAACAAGCACGGCACGTGCTACTCCACTTTGCAGCCCAAGTGCTTCGACCACTACAAGCCACAAGAAGAAGTGGTCGACTATTTTGAACAAGCAACTAGGCAGTTCAAGAAGCTACCGACTTACCAGGTACCTTCCACCTCCATTCATATTACTTAGCATATCTGACCACAAGTAGTACTTGAAAGCTGCAGGCATCGTTCCCACCACTGCGAAGAACTACACCTACGATGAGTTCGTTGCTGCTTTGAAGAAGCCTAGCGGCGTCACTGCCCTGCCGAGATGTAGCAACGGTGAAGTCTACGAGGTCTGGTACACCTACAACGTCAAGGGCTCCGTCGCAAACGGAGAGTTTGAGAGGGTCGAGCCGGTTGGTGAGGGTGTTGGCTGCCCGAAGAGCTTCAAGTACCTGCCCAAGAAGCTGGATACCGTGCCTAAGCCAGTGCCCACTCACTGCCCTGCTGTGAACGCGACGGCTCCAACGGCAGTGTAATCGGATCCAGACTTCGACTTAGATATGTCGGGTAGACCGTACAGAAAGTAATGTCAAAAGTAAAATGTAATTGATTATCCTCGAAATTTCTGGGCAGGTCTCAACTAGAGACTCCATCTGTCGATCTAATGCTATAACACTGTTTGAGCACAACACTCTTCTAGAACCCTTTCGCTATGCAAAACAGGCTGTACATATGCTGCTAAGGACCCTCGTGCCAATCATTGCGCCTCCGACTTGATCAAGGGTCCCTGAAGCCTGTCGAAGTACATACGCTGAAGCTGGTGATCAGCGCATGTACTAAACCTCTAATAGCCACTACTGTGGTAGGGAATTGATTGGAACATTCAATCATCGTCGTCGTCTTCATCCTTCCTCTTCTTTTCCCTATTCTTCTCCTTCTTCCTCTCTTTCCTCAGAGCCTCTTCAACTTCTTCTCCAGCTTCTTCCTTCTCGTTCCAGTCCACATCGTATTCTTCAGCAACCATCTTGATCTCCCTTCTGATCCTGTTGCCCTCTTCCACGAGACCGTCCCACACTGACTGATCGAAGCCTCGTTTCTCGTACAGCGCCGCTTGCCTCTTGCTTACCGTCACGTGGAAGGCAGCCTTGTAGCTTGCCTCTCTATTATGGTAAAGGAACCACAAGTAACCTCCAATCAGCGTGCTCAATCCCACAAGATACGTGACGGGCTCCATGACATCCCACCCCAGTTCCGTCTCAAACGTCAACTGATACACGACAAACCACCATCCCACCAACCCACAGAATCCCAGCTGCGCGACCCTCTTCGCCCCCTGCTGCGCCAAATCATCACATTCCTGCTTCAATCCCGCCATGCTTTCTATCCTCTTCGACATTTTCCTCAACCTCATCCTCAAATAATACGTCCTCTCATTGAAAGTCGGCACCGCGACCGGAATTGGCTGAGGATGACCCTCGATCGAAATCAAAAAAATCCTCCCAGCACTCGCATCCCTGATAAAGTCACCAATCTCCGTACTCGGGCTCCACCTAATGAACTTCCGTCCCTCCAAATCCGGGTTCGCAACATCCTGATTCCCCCCCTCCTCCTCCACCTTCTTTGCCTTCCCATTCAACTTCCCCGTCCTCTCCAACCGCCCATCAATCATCATATACTCGGCATCATCCTTGGCCCCCTCCTCCTCCCCATTCCGTATCCCAATCTCCCCCTTCCTCTCCCCAGGGCCCGCCTCATGCGCCTCGGGATCCTCCGCCCGGAAACTCACCGCCGGCGCCCGTTCCCTGCTCCCCTCTTTCAAAAAGGGCAATTCACTCTGAATCAGTCTCTCCAAATAACTCAACGGCTGCTGCGGATGCACGAACAGCGCCAAGGGCTCCACGTCCTTGCGATCGGCATTCATGTCCACCGGCGCCAGGGGTATCACCAGCTTCAGCATCCGCGACGGCGTCGTCAGCAGCTTGCCCTTCGTCATGGCGCTGGCGATGCGCGGCCGGTGCACGGGCGGGAGGTCCGACGTGTCGCGTGTCCAAGGGGACCGCAGCTGCGCCGACTTGGAGTGTGTCTCGAGGGCATTGTAGTGCGCTTTTTCCTCGTCGGTGATCGTTTGCGAGAGCTCGTGTGCGGGCCGCGCGTAGGAGGACTCGGTCACGTTGTCCGACGCGTGCACGGGTTTCGAGGCGGTGTTGGAGGGGTTGGTGACGTAGGGACGGAGGAGGGAGGGGATACGGCGTGAGGGTGGTGGGTGTGGGAGTGGGCGATTGGGGAGGCATCGCAGGGGGTGGGCACGGGAGAGCTGGGGTGTGTGGAGTGCTCGCCGCTGGAGGGTGCGCAGGAGGGCGCGCTCCATGTTGGTCTGGAGTGCTAGGTATCGGGAAGAGTAGAGGTGTTAGCTGTAGAGACTGGCGACGAAGCGCATGTTGTCGCGCCTGGCTTATCGGCGCAATGCTGGCTTGCGTGGTTGAAAGCAGGGAAAGTCGATTGAGAAATTGAGACAAACAGACTGACGTCACGGGGCGTGCTGTCGTTGAAACAGCCACGAGTTTGGGGGCACACAGCGCCGAAGCATTGTCAAATATATGGGACTGTCACACGACCTGTTAATTTTGAGGATAAGAGGTGAAGAAGTAAATTGCGATTGCGCATTTTTACAGACAACGCAAATCAATCATATCTGGCTTTGAAGCCTGTGGACGAAGACGAGTCCTTGGTATCAACCCAAAGTCACAAGGTGACCTTCCCAATCATAAGTGAAGACAAACGCCCATATCATATCCTCAAGCCATAGCAAACGAGTGGTCTAGCCTGTCTTCCCAGAACCCGTCATCACTATGTGCAACCTCGGGCATAAGGAGTCCTCCATAGCTCTCCAGCTCATCAACATTACCAATGTCCTCAAACCCCAGCATCGGGCCTGAACCACTACCTCTACTCTCGTCATTGCTTGACGAACTTGCCACGCTCTCTGTGATGGTCGGAGCCGTGTTTACAGGCGTCAGATCACCTGCCGTGACTGCCCAGATCTCAGGATCCCAGCCAAGAGTGTCGTCGTACAGGTTGCTTGTGCTCACACTCTGCATGTTGTGAATCTGATTCTGATTCTGTTTCTGTGGCTCTTGTAAGACCTCGACCGGTGGTCCGCCGTAAATATTGTCGAATATGTTAGTCTGTCCATTGTCAAGATTCGCGAGCAGACGCTCCCAGTCAGTTTGGTTGTTGTTCTTTGCTGGCGCAGGTACGGTCGGGGTAGAAGTGCCGCTGCTGTTAAATGAAAGGTAATCAAGGTTCAAGCTCGCGCGTGGGTGTTTCGTTTGCGAAGGCTGAGTCTGTGCAGGAGGAACAGATTGGCGGTGACCAGGTGTGCCAAGCAAGGAGTTGGTCCCTGGGGGGCTACGTGCTGGCTCGGATCTGGGCATGTGAGCGCCTTCCCCTGGTGATAATGCAGGCACAGACTGCGCGTAAGACGAATGCAGGTACGGTCCTGCAGAAGTCATGCGGCGCTGAAGCATGTTGGCGTCGTTCGATTTGTCTGGCCAGAATTTCTGCGTCATGGCCTTGAATTGCTGCTTCATGGCGGCAGGGATTGTGGAATGATGTGGAGCTGGCATAGAACCTTCAGAGCCATGGCGGGAAGACGAGCTTGACGATGGATTGCTCGATGAGCGACGGGTAGTGTTGGGCAGGAAAGCGCAGACGACGTGTCGGAAGCGAGATGCTGCACTAGCCTTCATCCGATCGAGTTGACCGATGATCAGCGCCAGTGTCTTTTGGTTATCCTTGAGCACTTTGCTGCCTTCTTGGAGGTCCAGACCTTGCATAAGAAGACTGAAGCCTGACAGCACAAGAAGCTCTTCCTTGTTGAGGCAGAAGGAGAAGCTAAGGCCACGCTCGGTGAGAAGAGCGAGAATTTGAGCAATATGCTTCGAAGAACTAGCCATGGCGATCATCGCAGACGATGCGCCTTCGACAGAGGAGCATGCGGCAGGGCGATTGATGAGGCTCCTGATGTAGTGGTAGGTCAGAGACTGGGAAGAATGTTAGCATGAGTACATGAGCAGTAGTTGACAACATACTAGGAGAGGTGATCGGCTGCTGACGGTACCAACTGTGGGTTTGTCTTGCGCAAAGGGCAGTCGCAGATGTGGGGCTAGTGATGACTGCCACTGGTCTAGCTCTTCAGAAAGCGCGGACAGCTTCCTAAGTGATAGCTCGTACGAAGGCAGCGCAGGGTAGGCCTGGTCAAGGACCTTCGATAGAATCCTGGCAGCTCGGAAGAGGGCCAATGCGCTAGAGACTCGAGTCGACTCGCCAGGCAGGAGAGGCTGAAAGCCTTTCTCCGTGATGTACTCGTCATCAGCATCGACGGGATATTCGCAGAAGACTTCATCGTCTCTGATCTGCTTGGGCAGCCCAAGCATTACAGCCGAAAAGCTGTTGTCTGTTAGCACTTGATGGACGACCTCTTGTTGGAAAGACCTTACCCGTCAATAGTGTATAGCGTCCAGAAGACCTTTTTCCTGGTCTCGCAGGTCAGTGTACCTAGAGCATATCGCTTTTGGGACTGGTGCAAGCCAAGTCTGGCTGACAGGGAGACAGCCAAAGCCTTGTAAGTAAGGAGCTGACTACAGTCGCCCTTTTGCATGCAAAAAAGCTGTGCGAGAAGCAGGCATTGCAATGTGGCTAATGACTGCTCAGTCTGTACTTGTTGTAAAGCAGATTGCCACTGCAGTTCGAAGGAGGAGATTTCGGAAGCATGCTGCTCCTGCTGGTTCAAGTCAGCATTTGCCCGGTTCGAGAAACTTGAATCACTTACACTGTGGGACAGAGCCGCAAGTCCGAATACTAGGTACAATTGAGCGATGCTCTTCTTGTCAGTAACGGCTTCTGGAGCGGCCGTAAAGTGCTCATATAGAGCGAGAAAGGTTGGTCGGTGAAGAATGGGGAAGAGAGGTGCCCATTCCTGGAAGAAGATGTTGACGTATTGATCAGACAAGAGGCGGGGCGGGGCACGTGACTGCAGTGGTGACAAGACTGCTGCTACTTGTTTGGTGTTCTGTTTTGCTGCAGTCTTGAGCAGGCTAGCTGGCTTGATGTCTGTCGATGATCGACCCTTTTCTTGGACCTTTTGTTTGAAAGATTCTGCGTGATATTAGTCATTGAAGCTTTTCAATAGGCATTTGGCACCGTACCAAGGAATGATGATCCTGAAGATGTGCCAGCAAAGTAAGAATCGGTGTTTCCGTCGTCGTTCAAATACGGAGATTGCTGAACCTTGAAGGTCACATCATCAGGAGTCGCAGAGTCGGACCCGCCGCTCGACGAAGAAGGTGACGAAATCGATTGTTTAGGCGAGGGGAGATGCAAAGAAGGCGATTGTCGCTGAGGGTGAATACGTGTGAGCATATCAATCTTCTCATCTTTCTCGTCCAGAAGGTCCTTCAGCTCTCTGACTTCTGTCTCCAGTGCCCGAACGCGCTCCTCCAGCGACTCCGTATATCCCCTCGGGAATGCGCGCCGGCTTAATTTATCACTAGTTTTGCATTCGAACCCGACGTTCGCGCATTGTGTACAAGTAGGTCGGATTCCATCGCATCTTATCTTCTTGCTGCGACATCTGTATTCGTTAGTCGACCAATGACGCACCGGATCGCTCGGGATCCGTTTACCTATCGCAGGCTTGAGCGATGCGCATGTGGGCATTTGCGCCCATCTTGATAACCTTCATAGGCAGAATTCCAGGCATGATGGGCTGTTGTGACAGCCAGTGGCTGCGTGGTAATTCGTGGTCGTGTCAAATCGGCAAGCCAGGGAGGTTTCAGCAAATGTTCGAGTCTGCGGTTTCGAGTCCGATAGAAACTGGTCTCATGAAAATGGGTGTGTAACGTGCGTTCAATCCAGAGAATGATATCAGGTACTCGAAATGGGTGTGCGGTGTTGTTGATTGTTCGTCTTGGTTGCCCAGACCAAATGAGCAAGTTGACAGAGGGAACGGCGGAGTTAGAGTTGAAGTAAGAGGAAAGGATCTGGACTGATTTGAGACGGGTGAAAACTGGGGTTGAGACAAGCGTGACATCTGCCCCAGACGCCAACTCCTCCGCCTTTTTGGTGGTGATGCACGACTGTGCGCAGGGACACATCCTTGACGATCAAGACCCGATTGGCCTGCCTCACCTCCTGCCCTACTCTTCCCCGTGGTGGCTGTCATCGGAGGCGAGAACCAATCACTTACCAGCTTACTAGGTCTTGACAATGGCCAAACTTACTCGGGTCGATTTTGCTCTCGCAGATGTCTCGTGTGCTTGTTGAGGACACTTTCCCACTACCGCACTACCGCAGGAGGAACGCTGGTAGGGACGGGAAATGCAAGATCAGCTCTGCGGTAGTGTGCCGCTTGAACTCGTGTTGAACCAATGACCACCGATCGGCGTCATCCACAATTGGACAGGCGTCAAGCCTCTCAGGAGACTTGCGCAATGAAATTGATCCTTGCCCGCCCGCCTCGTTTTCGTTTTACCGTTCGACCGAACTTACCTGGTGTTTTCCCTTCGACGCGAGGTGCGAGAAGAAGACTTGTTCAAAGGTCGATTGAAAAGAGAAGAAAGCAGCTGTATCCCTACATATCTCACCTCTCGTGTGCCGTCAGGACGGGAAGTGTTTGATTAGCATGCCTTGGTAAAGAAAAGATACACAGAGACTAGAAGAAAATCATGGTGTCAAGCGGGGCAGCTAATCGAACCTTCCAACGACGGGAACCTGAGGTCAAGCACTGACCGGTTCGCAGTGACTACCAGGTCTGAGTCGCGTGTTGCTTTCGATAAGGCTTGATTCATCTGGTGCTCTGCTCAAAGGCCCTTGTTCTTCCGTTCATCCATCAACCCGCTTGTTGAAGTATTTTGCGGCCTTTACTCGGACACCATCGTCCAGTGGCGTGCTTTTGGCAGTAATCTCACTCAGAGAGCGCTGCTTCGAAGGATGTGGCACAGTGTTGATTCTCAACGATCATTGTGGTCAACTATCACACCCAATGACGTTCGCGGCAAGGTAGTCAAGATCTCCACCTTGTTTGGCATCCTCCGAATGCAGATCCAAAATGATCCATGACTGATCTGCTGCGTGAATCGTCCCGAAAGAGAATGAGGGGCACGGCCGAAGCTTGAGCTGGAGCTTGATCTCAAGCCCGAGGATTCGCGTGTTTCCGGAACGGCAGCCTTGTGCCACCGTTCATCGATCATCTCTTCTCCATGGCATACCAACACGACGCGGCTAATCACGAGGACTCCACGGGGAACTTTAACTCGAATAGCAGCCTCAGAGACCTAATTGTTGGCGCAGACCTTCTTGCTTTCCGGGGCCCCGCAGGATCAGTATGTCAACATCCGGCAGTCCTCTCTTCAAGGTTCCCATTGCCTCAGGAGGGCAAGTCGAAGTCACCAGTCCCTCACCAAAAGTCTATGTGCTCACTTTCACTTCGCCACCTGATAACAGGCTCAAGACGGTAACTATGCTTCACACATGACTCAAATGCATTTGGCTGACATCCTACCAGGACTTCTGTCAAGCTATTATCCTCGCCCTTGATATCATCGAACTAAAGTATCCTCATGGAGTCGTCATCACTACGTCGGGTATCCAGAAGTTCTTCTCCAACGGCCTTGACCTTGAACATGCCAATTACACGCCGGGCTTCTTCACAGAGTCTCTGTATGCATTATGGCGGCGACTCTTGATGTAAGACAAAGCCTCATCTTCTGTACACCCTGCGTAACATGCTGATCCTTCCGTAGCTACCCAATGCCGACCATTGCACTTATCAACGGACACGCATTTGCTGGGGCTCTGATGCTTGCAATGCACCATGATTACCGAATCATGAACCCACACAAGGGATTTGTGTGCTTGAACGAAGTTGAGCTGGGTGTGCCCTTACGACCCGCCATGTCTTCAATCTTCCGACAGAAGACAGTCCCTCAGACCTATCGAAGTCTAGTACTTGAAGGACAAAGATTCAAGGCATGACATCAGACAACACTACTGGCTAACACATGCTGACTTAATCAGGCACTCGATGCCCTGAAGGCTGGAATCGTCGATCACCTGGGAGGCATGGAGGAAGCGCTCAAATACGTCGATGAGCTGAAGCTTGTCAACAAATCTGATAAGGGTGTCTACAGTGAGCTCAAGCGGGAGATGTACCGAGAGTCGCTCTACTACCTAGAGAACCAATATGAGGAGGATGTTCGAGCTTTGCAGGTCACTCTATCGAAGGGAAAGGAAGACGCAGCGAGGAAGCAAAGAGTGCAAGAGTTTGCTGCAAAAGCCAAGCTCTAGGCTCTAACTTTCTGTACCAATATTGTAATCGTACACTCCAGAAATGCAATCAAAGCTCGTGTGACCACCTGAGAGTCCAGGTGAAGTTTTACATTGATCCTGGTACAGCGTTGCGGCTGACGTCGGTCTTGGCAACCACATGCCGCCAAAATTTCTAGAAGTGCATCATTGCTTACCTCCTTCACCTACCTCTCGCATTGCGCTCGGCTGCTTTGTGCAGCCAGTCCACTCAGGTCAAAATGGACGAGCGACCCTCTTTCAAGCGCAAAGGTGATTTTGCCTTCCCCAGCGCTCGCAAAACACCTAAGATGTCCGACCAGCCAAAAGCCGGTAAGATGTCGTTCGCGCAGCGCATGATGGCCAAGATGGGCCACGTCGAAGGGCAAGGTCTGGGAAAAGGAGGTGAAGGTATCATCAACCCGATCGAAGTGAAGCAGCGGCCGCAGGGTGCCGGTGTCGGTGCGGTCAAGGAAAAGACGGAGCAGTACAAGCAGGAACAAAAGCGCGCGGCCGAAGCGAGGGGCGAGGAGTATGAGGATAGCAGTGAGGAGGAGCGGAAAGCCAGACGGAAGAGGAAGGAGAGGGTGAAAGCTGCTGGTGGGGGTGGAGTTGGAGGGATGGGCGCGCAAAGGCGGAAAGTCAAGTATCAGACCGTGGAAGAGGTTCAAGCTGCTGCGCCAGGACTGGAGCTGCCGAAGGCTATGCTGGGATCTATTGTCGATGCGACTGGAAACCAAAGGAAGCTCTTGACGAGTACGGCGGGTTTGATGAGTGGGGGCATGGTAAAGGCGGAGACAGAGGAGGAGAAGATCAAGAAGAGGGAACGCATGGAGCTGGAAGCATTCATAGAAGCATGGCATGGCTTACAAGAGCGGAAACTTCACTTGGAACAACATGAAGGCCAGCTGCAACTGGAATTAACGCAAATGGAAGAGGACATTGTGAAAATGAAGAGCGTGGTGACTGCTCTGACTGGTCTAGAGATATCTTCGGGTGAGGTAGCTGAAGACTCGCCGACCACCTGGAAAGGCGCAATCGCCAAGGTTCTGGATCTTCAGGAGAAACACAGGCATGAAATCGATAGCTGTGGACTTGGTGATGCTGCTGTGGCAGTGCTGAGCCCTCTGTTCAAGCAGAAAGTCGACGACTGGGATCCTTTGGGACAACCGTCGCATATTGTGGAGGACCTCATGAAGCTGCGGCCCATTCTTGGAATCAGCGCAGATGACGAGTTGACCACCAATGGCGGAATTGATCCTTCACTACGGCGCTACCGAAAACAAAAAGCCACCACTGCTTATGAGACGCTCGTGTACAGGACGTGGTTGCCAAAGGTCCGCACTACGGTCACTGCATGGGACACGCATGATCCTCAACCTATGATAAACCTCATGCAATCCTGGCGGCCGATTCTTCCAACCTTCATCTACGGCAGCATCACTGACCAGCTGCTTGTACCCAAGCTGTCCACCGCTCTTAAATCCTGGTCTCCACGAAAGCGCGAGTCTTCTGCTCCACATATCTGGCTCTTTCCCTGGCTGCCGCTCCTCCCGCCACATCACCTCGACAGCTCTTCTTCGACGTCACTCCTTACAGAAGTCAAGCGTGCCCTACGCTCTGCTCTTGGAAAATGGGACATACGCGCCGGAACGTTGCCAGGACTCTCGCAGTGGTCCTCTCTTATTAATCTCCCAGATCTCCTCGTCCGCCACCTTCTACCGCGGCTTGCCACTCATCTATCCGTAAACCTTGAGATCGACCCATCAGATCAAAAAGTGGATGCTCTTGACGCCGTACTCGCTTGGAAAGAATACTTCAAACCAGAAATCCTCGCACGCCTCATGATTGCGGAGCTCTTTCCCAAACTACTGAGCACATTACATCAATGGCTCACCAGCGAGGGTGTCGACTTTGAGGAGATAGATCCTTGGCTGGAATGGTGGAAAACAAAAGTCCTCCCCAAGGAGATCAACAAGACCAAAGACGTACAAGCCGGCTGGGCCAAGATGGATAAGATGATCAATGATGCACTAGATATCGTTGAAGCGGGCAGCAATCTGGCCACAGCACTTGCACCTCCAGCTGCGGGACCGAGCAAGCCGATCGTTAAGGATGAGCGAGTGAAGAAGGTAGTCGACGAAGGACGGACGGAGACTGGGGCAAGAAAGATGGAGCGAACGGAGGTGACGTTCAAGGACGAAGTAGAGGCTTGGTGTGCTGAGGAAGACCTGATGATGGTGCCGTTGCGGGAGGCACATCACGGCACAGGAAACCCGCTATTTAGGATCACGGCCAGTGTCACAGGCAAGGGTGGAGTGGTTGTCTTTGTTGGTGGAGATGTCCTTTGGGCACAAGTCAAAGGGGATAGGGAGAAGTTCAGACCTATCGAGCTTGGGCCTGTGTTGGCGAAAAGGGCAGAGGGTAAATGAAGTGCCTCATGACTCTGCCTTGTGGATTTAAAACGGTAAGATCATCTTATCTGTGCCTCTCGAACAGTCTATGGTCTTAGCTTTGCTAATGGAAAGTAAGGGGAATTGAGCAGCTCTGAGACGGCCGTGGTACAAGCAGGTTTGGAGCGCAGTCGCCATGACTGCCAAGATACGATATGTCATCTATGTAACGGTTCATGGTAGAATGAAAATCTACGGACAAACTGCTTGTGGAGGTCATGTCTTCACCGAAGTGACGGGGAGAAGTTAAGCCTGTCGGGATCGGCGTTAGCGGCTTTTAGTCCGCCGGATCATAGAACGATGTGCTTGTGATTGGCCGAGCGCGATTCCGACGTCACGACATCTCTGACAGATTCAAGCTCGAGATCGATATCATAGTCGCCGATCACATGTAATTTTTGGTCTCCTCGCTTTCCGAAATCGTTGGTGTTTCGCACCTTCGCATCCTCTTTTCAACTCCCTCCGCAACACCCCTCTACAGCCTATTCGAAAAGACGGAATGCTCACTGACGAGCAACTATTTGCACGCTTTAGAATCCGATGTCGGCGTCGGTAAGAGAGGAGGTTCCTCAAGGCTCGGTCACACCCAAGATCCAGATCCCTCAACCTCAGAAAGCAGTCACTGTGCCGGATGGAAACTACAAAGGCTTTGTCGCTGGAGTCTTCAGCGGCATTGCAAAGCTGAGCGGTACGTCCTGGCATGACCGACACTCATGACAATAATGTACTGACCCGCATAGTCGGACACCCCTTCGACACGATCAAAGTACGATTACAAACCTCGGAGAAGACAAGATTTAGAGGGCCGGTGGAGTGTCTTCTACAAACTGTACGGAACGAGGGATTCCGAGGTCTGTACAAAGGAGCCACTCCGCCGCTAGTGGGATGGATGTTCATGGACAGTCTGATGCTGGGATCGCTCACGCTTTATCGCCGGCTACTCAACGAAAATGTCTTCCAGCCAATGCGGTCGAGGGCCGTAACATCTTCCAACACATCGTTTCTGCAAGTTCGGGATGAACGACTTCCCACTATAGGTCATGCAGCAGCAGGGATACTGGCAGGATGGACAGTGTCGTTTATCGCTGCCCCAATTGAACACGTAAAGGCCAGACTACAAATTCAGTACGCTGCGAACAAGGCGCAACGACTATATTCTGGTCCGATAGATTGTACTCAGAAAGTCTTAAAGCAACATGGGCTGAGAGGATTGTATCATGGTTTGGGTGCCACCCTAATCTTCCGCACATTCTTCTGCTTCTGGTGGGGCTCATACGATGTCTTCAATCGCTTCTTCAAGGAGAAGACGTCCTTGTCGGCACCGGCCATCAACTTCTGGGCCGGTGGACTGAGCGCTCAGATCTTCTGGTTAACAAGTTACCCTTCAGATGTTATAAAGCAAAGAATCATGACTGATGAACTTGGTGCTGGGCGAAAGTTCAACAATTGGAGAGAAGCAGCAGTGGCAGTCGGACGAGAAAATGGATTCCGAGGATATTGGAGAGGATTTGTACCATGCTTCTTGAGGGCGTTTCCGGCCAACGCTATGGCTCTGGTTGCATTTGAAGGCGTTATGCGGATGCTGGCATGAACAGACCAGCACAGGACATCTCTACTCCCGGACGGTGTATCATAGTCCATTGGCAGGCATAGCACGGACAAGAGGGCATGACGTGCATTACTGTAGATAGAGCCACCACACGTGCCCAGCACGCGGCATTGATGAGCTTAACACTTTCCTGTCACTTCTTTGGGTCTGCCGTTCAAGTGCAACCGTTATTGCGGATCGCCGGCCACAGCCAAGGTTGTCACTCATTCGGCTCGGCTAGGTCTTCTTCGATGACAAGATTTTCATCGTCGAAATGTCAAAGCGAGTTTCCTCGCAATGCCTCGGGGTAGAATCCATTCGCAGCCACCATGTGAAGCTTTCTAGGCCGAGCACGGACCTTGCAAGCTCTCTGCGGCGCGACCCTATTGGAGTGAAGTTGCGGCTTCAATTGATTAAACACTGCATTGAAAAGGGGACCAGATTACAATTAGCCCGCATCTCATCGTCAGGCACCAAGTTTCGGCCGTCGCCAACTCCATCGCCTTCTTCTCCTGCTCCTGCGCAAGCATTGGGTATACCAACGTCCGACAGAGATCGCATTCGTCCTCGACGACTCTGGTACCTGAAGCGTCTCCGATACAACGGCTCCCACTTCGTTGCACTTTTCCCGCGCACAACGTCTACCGTCCCTATAGCCTACGACTAGTCAGGGCAAAGACTTTGGAGGTGGCTGGTCAGACTGAACGACATTCAACTGGTCTCTTCTCTTCTGTTTCGAACGTCACACATACTCCGACATCTCAATAATCCTTCAGGACCAAAGTCGCAGCAAGCGCCTGAACTATCTGAAACCTAGCTGTACGACGCTATATCGTCTGAAAAGGACAGACGCAGAAGAAGCGCATATCATAAGACACCTGGCATAAGCGATCAGATCGAGTCCCTTTCACTCACAATCATACCACACAGCCAGCCAAAATGGGTGGAAACATGTCAAAGATGTTGGCGAAGATCTTCGGATCGAAAGAGATGCGGTTGCTGATGTTGGGTCTCGACGCAGCAGGCAAGACGAGTGAGTTCATATCCAGCTTCGCCTTACCTTCGTAGCGCAAGAAGCAGCTCGACTCCCTGACCGCTTCTTCTTGCGCCGCGCTTTCCCCCTTCCCTCCACGAGAAGCAAGCTAATCCTCTCCCAGCGATTCTCTACAAGCTCAAACTCGACCAAGACGTAACCACAATCCCAACAGTGGGTTTCAACGTCGAGACCGTGACATACAAGAACACCAAATTCAACGTATGGGACGTAGGCGGACAAGACAAGATCCGACCTCTATGGCGCCACTACTTCAGCGGCACCCAAGGTCTGATCTTCGTCATCGACTCCAATGACCGCGACAGAATCGAGGAGGCGAAGAGCGAATTGACGAGGATCATCCAGGACAGGGAAATGAAGGATGCGTTGCTGCTCGTTTTCGCCAACAAGCAGGATATCCAGGGTGGTGAGTACCCCTGTAATCAATCACTTCAGCCAGGCTCGCAGGGACGTGACATCTTTCAAGAATTAGCGCTGACCTTTTCCCGCAGCCATGAAGCCTAAAGAGGTCTCCGACGCCCTGAACCTCAGCGTCGTTGCAAAGGACCACACGTGGAAGGTCGAGCCATCGTGCGCGACAACGGGCGAGGGTATCTTCGAGGGTTTGGCGTGGTTGTCCAGCCACGTCAAGACGCCGGCCAAGTAGAGCGGTAACGGACATACATAGCTGGATGAGCTTCTTTTGGTTTTGTTTCTGAAGGGTCGAGGAAGAAGAGTTAGTCGTATACCCAGGTGTATCACTTTCGTTCATTGGCCCCCCTCGGCGGCGGTCTTTGGGGTAGGCAGGCTGCGAGGGCGACGGCGTCTTTTAGAAGGGTTGCAAGTGGTGGGACCGGGATGATCTTGGACGGAAGACAGGGAGGGTATAGAACATGTTATGAGCGGGGGGTCACACACACAGCGCGGGGAAAGGGTGAGAGAAATTGGCTGCTTGGTCAACGCATCGTCGGCATCATCATCATACAAGGCCACGGCGAGAGAGAAGGATCCTTTTCTCTTCCTCGAGAGCTTCTTCTTTACTTTTACAAGTCTTGATTGTCCGACATTTAGTCATCTTGGGTAGGACAGGTCTAGCGTTTTTACTTCTTTCTGTAGTCTTTTTGAGATATCAATTCATCAACTCATGCTCGGTAGTGCCAACTCTGTCCGTCGACTTTAATGATATCCAGAGGATATAGGACGCAGCTGGGCTCCTCCTGAATACTACTTCGAGGTTGGTGGATCGGGCACCACGAACCGTCGCTCCACTTCCGTCTCTTTCGCTTCTTCCATCTCGCCCTCGAATCGTAGTCTAACATAAGGTCCCTTCTCTCCTACCAAATCCTTGGTTCTCCATGGTGTGGAGACCTCGGCCTTGTAGAAGGTAGTAGTGTCCTGCTATCGTTAGCTTCGGGGAAAAGGTGCAGAGGCCCGCTTATCTCACCGGATATTGTGCTAATACGTTCTTGCCCTTTGGCAGATCCGGAAGGGCATTGCTAGCGGGTATAGCATAGAGATGGCTGACGCTCGCTCGGTATGGGGCAGGTGGCTCTCCAGTCCCGGGCTGAGGATCTGGGTCTGCATCCTGAATCTCGTATCTCCGTTGCTTACCTTCGCCAATCACACTTGTTACCCGGCAGAGTATCCCTTCGCCCTCCTGGGCCCGACCTTTATTACGGTAGAAGACCATTGCGCCGGGTACTAGAGCCTGCCGTGCTTGCTGTTGTGCTGTTGGTGTGAGTGGCGTTCCTGATGTTGCCGATGCCGATGACAGAGCGCGAGCGTCTTTTGTGTTGATGCTGGTTGCCAAGTTCCCTGCTTCGGATGCTGGCTTCGATGCGAACCCTCCATTGTCTATACTACTAGTGACGCTCTCTGCTCCGTCTTCGATCTTTACGCTTGGTTCACGCATGCTTGGTGCTGCGCTGCTGCCTCTCGCCGACTTCTCCCGTCCCGGTCCTGCAGTCAGCCGACCTGATCCTGCCCGAGGGGATGAGATGGTGCTATCTTCACCATCATCTGCCACCGCGCTACCGGAGCCGCCGTTGGCCTTTCTCTTCGCTACTGCTCCAGCGCGCGATTTTGCGCCGCCACTGGTTGATGCACTACGTCCAGACCCAGCACTAAGAGGAATCGATTCTTCAGCGGACTCTCTCAGAGCTTGAAGAATACGGATGTTATCCAACAGGTTCATTTCGTCTGATTTACCTTCGATCATATGGCTGATTTGCTCGCTTAGTCGGACATTTTCGCGGTACAATTCTTCCAGTCTAGAGTCCAGTGCTTGATCCGATGGCTTCTCCGTGTCTTCGAAAACGTCAGATGCAGTCACATGATCACTCAAACAGAGACAAACCTAGTGAAGCGGCTTGCTGCTTCTCGATTTCTACAATCTCGTTGCCAATCGACCCTTGCCGCGCCTTTCACAAGTCTGTCAGCCACGACACCATGATGATCTTGCATCCCGTTGATAAGATTGCGCAACATACAATCAGCCCATCAATCTTCTTAGCCTCTGCCTTTATTTGGCTCCATAGCCGCTTCTCCTCGTCGGCGTCTTGATTGTGGTTTGCTCGCGGTTGTCTACTTCTGGACATGGTGACCTCTGAGCTTCGAAATCACATCCAAGTATCAGAGTTCGAGACCAAGAGCGAAGACTTTGTCTATAAAAAGTAGTAATAAGCAATGAGAGATGCGCAAGTCATAAGACCAATTGGTTGGATGAGCGAGACTGGCATAGACGTAAAACCAAGGGAAGGAGAAGCCGAGGTGCCCAGACGGAGTCCAGCAGGAACGGGCCGTCTGCGGCTAATGGCAGATCCCCTTTCCAGGCAAGGGGTTCACTGACCCACCTCTCAACGCGGGGCATCGATTTCGTGTTACTTACGACAAGCTAGTTAGCTCGTGAAAACATTTTAGGAGACCTTCCCCTTCTCTCGCCCATTTTAAATCGATCAATTCGAATCGAGATTCACGCTTTCCTCTCTTTATCCAGATACACATCGGTTCGCTTAGACCAGAGCTTGCTGTCACTATGCAAGTCCCTCTACTCCGTCTACAATGCGGTGAGCAAAAGCTCCGAATTAATGGTGGCGCTTCAATACTAACTTCGAGAAGGCTGCAATAGCTACGAATGGGGTCAGTTCTGCTCTTCCCCGAAAATGACTTCGGGTGCTTATTATTGAATAGGCAAGATTGGAAAGGACTCTGCCGCTGCCCGATTCGCTTCAGCGACACCTTCGGACGAACTCACGATACAAAGCGACAAGCCATACGCCGAGGTACGCGGACGTAGAAGCGTTTTGATCAACACCAGCTGACCAGTGACAGCTATGGATGGGCACACATCCAAGTAATCCGTCCAAGGACTATGAAACCAAGCGAACACTGCTAGATCTCGTCCAAGACAACCAAGCATTAATGTCCTCCGACATCGCATCGAAATACAAGAACAAGCTCCCTTTCCTCTTCAAGGTTCTTTCTATCAACAAAGCGCTTTCGATACAGGCACATCCGAACAAGAAACTTGCAGAGAAGCTCCACGAGAAGGACCCTAAGAACTACCCAGATGACAACCACAAGCCGGAGATGACAATCGCAATCACTCCTTTCGACGGTCTCTGTGGGTTTCGACCCCTGGCCGAGATCTCGCATTTCCTCAATACTGTTCCAAGTTTGCGCGCACTTATCGGCGAGGAGAAGGCTAAGAATTTCATCGATACCGTGAAGGGAAAGGAGGAGGATGAGTCTGCGCAGGAGTCGAACAAGAAGGCACTACAATCCGCCTTTTCAGCGTTGATGAAGGCGGATTCCGAGCGGATCAGTGAGAAGTCCAAGGAGCTCATCAAACAAGCGAAGGAGCAAGGCGAGGAGTTCGCAGGCAGTGGCGGTCCGAGCAATACTGGCAAAGAATTGGCAGATCTGATGGTTCGTTTGGACGGACAGTTCCCGGGTGACATTGGGCTTTTTGTCACTTTCTTCCTCAACTACGTCAAGCTGGAGATTGGAGAAGCCATGTTCTTGAAGGCGGACGACATTCATGCATACCTATCGGGAGGTCAGGAAAGTGCTGTATCAAGATATTTCAATTCACTGACCCTCACAGATATTATCGAGTGCATGGCGAGTTCTGACAATGTCATTCGAGCAGGTTTCACACCCAAGTTCAAGGACGTCGACACTCTTACCAATACCCTGACCTACAGCTATGCGCCGATAAGTGAACAGAAGATGGACCCTACTGACTACCCATACGTCACTCTCAACCAGATTGCCTACAGTTCAGCCTCGTCAGCAATTCTATACGATCCACCTATCGAGGAGTTCAGCGTTGTGAAGACCGACCTCAAGCAGCAAGGAGCGAAGGCAACGTTCGAGCCGATCGAGGGACCCAGCATCATCATCTGTACAGGCGGTACTGGCAAGATCAGTGTTGGACCGAAAGAGGAGCAAATCAAGGAAGGCTACGTCTACTTTGTCGGATCGACAGCGACTGTTATCCTCGAGAGCTCTTCCCCAAACGAGTCCTTCACCACATTCAAGGCCTTCTGTGTGCTCCAGGAGAAGGAAACCAACGGCAAGATGTAACGAGTAGATACTCTAGACGACAACCACGAGGAATGACTAAGAATGTATGAGAGACGTCCAACGCCTCCAGGGGTTGCACAAGATCCTGCTTGCATGAAGAACGACTGCCAAGTGATACATCTCTTCAGGCGTCCAGTCAAATCCACGCCGGTTGTTATCAACCCAGACAACCCACATGATGCTCGCACGATGTTGGAGAGCAGAAGTTGCTCGTTGCTGTCAGTGTCTTCAAGTGCCGCAACAGAACTATATAGCTAGGATCGGGTCTCAGTAGAGAACGCTCTCTGATATACGCAAGGGCGATCAGGGATTTTTGACCCTAGGAATTAAGCAGAACTACCACAGCCATGAAACAAGTAGCCACGTTCGCCACGTGTGCAATCCTCGCCGCAGCTGCAGCCGCGTTCCACAACCCGGAAGCGCCTCACTCGCTCGAAAACAAGACCACAACGACTGAGAAGATAGCGACCCTCGCGGGGGGCCTCTGCGTAAGTTCACCCTTTGACTGACCCGTACCTACACTGACATGTATCAGATCGAATGCATCAAGAAGGTACTACCAGATCCAGAAATCAAACATTTTGACCAGGTGTCAGCCGTGTGCGGCAAAGATGGCGGTCCACGTGGTAGTGAAGGACACCACGGCAGAGCGGAGATCGCAGGGCCGGCGGAAAGTAGCCTGGGTACGTGTGATGACGTTCTGAAAGGCGCTCAGTCGATGAGGGACAATTGGCCATCGGACATCCCGCGAGATGGAGAGTTCAAGAAGAAGTTTGATGAGTTGGTTTTGCCGAAGTTGGAGGTCGATCAGGTACAGAAGATTGCCGATAAGATATTTGAGAAGCATGGAGCTAGTGCAGGCCAGAAAGGAAGAGCTCCGGATGGAGAATGAACAACGGTGACAGCAGAATTCCATGCATGAGATGAGCTAGGCTTAGTCATCCGGGGTTCTTCAAGGAGTACATGAATTCATTTTCTCCCCGTAACTACAGGGTGCGACGCGTTTATCCTAGAAAGCTTGGTGGTGTGTGATTCGCGTTGTAATCTAGGGCCAGTTTGCCAACCTATCGAGTGAAGCCTTTACCCTTGCGTAGTAGCGTGCCTACTATATACAGCTAGCGATCGCTCTTGGGGTAATCGGCATTCTACGATGACCGCGTCGCACCCTGTAGTAGACAACATCGGACCTGATTATTTACATCGTTCACAACTCTTCAATTCTGAAAGTCGTCCATCAGCTATGACTCCGCGTTCAGGCATAGACAGTTCTATGGTGCCACAGTAATTCAGCCGCGCCGTCCAAGCCACGTTGCCAACAACCCTGCCAACTGGCATCTGCTCACAAGGCCAGACGGATGCACATCCAGCAGAAGCCACTTACTAGCGGATCTAGACATATATGCTCCAACTTTTAGGCGATACAGAGGTCCGACATGCTGTTCGTACGTGACTTAGCGCACTTGGCAGAGGTGCTGCCACACTACCAGGAGGTCAACGCATACTTCCCGCCCTTCCTCATGTTTCAGACACCTGTAAAAGTGGCTTTAGGATGATCTCAGGCCTTGAATTAACATAGTCCTGGGCCCTTCATGATGTGTCCCACACTAGCAGGATCACCCTCTGACCTCACCCCACAGGCCGCAAGTCAACAGCAAGTCACTACTCTGGGGGAGGTGCTCGCCTGTTTCAATATATGCTGATCTAGTTTTCCAATTTTCACTTCCTCTACAACCCTTCCTGTAGCTCAGGTAGCGACCACAATTTCAATTCTCCGCTCCATCGTCCTCTTTACCATGAGATCTTCTGTCACTATTTCTTCGCTCATGGCGCTGGCCGCCATGGCTTCAACCCTACCTAATTCTCCACCAGCCACTCAAGACCCAGCTGCCCAGGCTTTCCTCGCCGGCAAAGGTTCGCTGCTAGACGTAGCCTTGAAGAACAACACGAACGACCCAGCCTGGAAAGACAGCCAATGTGTATGTGCGGGGTTAGAGCTTCTTGGAGCACTCTCAATGACTAATGACTATACAGCCAGTCTGTCTCCTCGACGAGCTACAACACCAAGAGAATCCCACACTCGACTCCGTGGTCGCTCAATGCGGCTCCCAACCTACCACAAGAGGCTTCCAGCCAGCCGTTCAGCGCCGCGACTCACCCTTCTCCCCTCAGGTCAGCGGCGCTGGCCGAGGCGTCTACGGCCCTGATCCTGACTCTAACCGCAAGCCCACTAAACGCGCAGCACTGCCCGAGGATGAGCAGCATGTTCCTGGTTCCAGTGGTCCAAGCCATTTCTCAAAGCCTACCAGACCTATACTCCCGAGGAAGCGCAGCACCCCAACGAAGGCTCGCCGCGACTCACCCTTCTCCCCTCAAGTCAGCGGTGCCGGCCGAGGTGTATACGGCCCGGATCCTGACTCCAATCGCAAGCCAATCAAGCGTGCCGCTTTAAACGGTGGAAACGGTCACCAGGACAATTCAGGCTTCACAGAAGCTGGCATCGCCTCCCACGGCCCCGAACGACTCTCGAAGCCCACACGCAAGATCTTACCGAAGCGCAGCGCCTCAACTGTCGAGCGCAGAGACGACTCCATCCATCCCCAAGTCACCGGTGCCGGCAAGGGCGTCTATGGACCAGACCCTGAATCGAACCGCAAACCGACTAAGCGTGCTACATCGGATGATGCGAATGCGGACGCTGGAGATGCACCGGGTGGGCAGACGGCGAGCGGGTACGGGAAGCATACGTGTGAGAATCCGAACAAGGTGGCGGCTGAGATTAACGAGAAGTGGGATGATAGGGTGAAGGAGACGCCGGAATTGAGGGAGAAGTTTGAGAGGGTGTTTGGGGAAGTTGTCAAAGACTACAAGAATAAGGAGGGGAAATTAATGACAGGCAACTACGAAGAGTACTGTTCTGATAGTGAGGTCTGGAATGTATACATTGCGTCGTTACGCCACTCTTCCCTCAGATATGGCTTTCAAGGTTCGACCGTTCCGGACCACGTCATGTTGTCTGCAATTACTCTAGCCTGAGCCTGCAGAGCTACTTGTCGAGGATTGTGTAGGTGACTGCCAGTCCACAAACGTCGGTGTTCCATCTTGAAGGTCTTTGGACCTGGTAGTGCAAATGATGAAGCCCGCGAGTCTTCACGACAGACTGTCTTCAGGGCCTCACACCTGAGCATCCAGCGCTAGCCACCGACTTGACTTCTGAGAGCGAGTGTGCACCGACGGTACAGTAGGGGCAAATTCTGGGATTGACTGACTTCATAACCTCAAAGAAGTTCCTGCAAGACTTGCAATTCCATCTCGTGGTGTCTTTGCCTCTACCTGTTGTAAAGTGCGTGAGCACCATCCCCCCTAAATATGGACAATCTCGAGTTATATCTGTGAAGTCATCGGGGCTGAGCTCAGAAAGACCTTCGATGTTGTGGGAGACGAATTGCTCTGCGACCGTGAGCATAGCTCCTCCGCCAGCGAGACAATTGTCGTTGACGGCGGTCAGATACGTAGACGCCGTCTCGGCGTTAAAGGGCAGAGAGACACATTTGGTGGGAAGGTTGTCAAACGCAGCTTTTCTCAGGGGAGCGTAGTCGAACTTGTCGGCATAGCCGTAGAGGTGCACGTAAACGTCGAGCTTAGCGTGTTCTTCGGGTTGGAGGATCTCCTCGTATTGGCACCCGTAGATGTATTTCACCAAGGCAACTACCAGGATTGACTCGTCCTCACGGAGATCGATGATTTTGTCTTCGGTCTCCTGCTTGATTCAGTAATGGTAAGGTAGTCCAATAGGTCCGAAGACTGGCTGACCTTGAAGTTGCCGCACAGTACCTTCTCAAAGTAAGGACAGGCCTTGATGAGGATGACCTTGTGAGTTCTCAGGATGATGTCATCACCCGCGATGATCTTGCAATCAGAGCAAAGGTCCGTCGAAAGTAGACTGGTAATTGTTAGGAAATTATCGTCGCAAGTGCGTTGCCAACTTCACCTTTGACCGGAATTATTGTGCCAGCGATCAGAGTGCAGTTCCAGGCTCTGTGTACCACTCAATTTGGCTTTTTCGATGGGCGCTCGTGTGACATGGTGGATGAATGGTTTTGGTAACAGCGGCGTAGGTATTGTTGCCGAAATATACAAATGCAAAATATTGTGTAAAGACTAGAAGTAAAGTCAGATTGTCACATGCTGAACACGTGGTCACGTGAAAGTTACGTGCATAGATGTCACTCATGAGAAAGACTCAGATTTATGGGGCATTACCACAACGACAATTCGGAAGGTCTACAATCGGGCAGTTTGTAAGTCCAGGCTGCCTCACAGCACTGCTCGGCGGCTACTTGTGTAACGACGCGTGCATCATTTCCCCATCACAGGGCACAGCTCACACCTCTGTGAAGGCGTTTTCTGATCCAAAAACGTCTTCAGTGCAGCGTTCGCAGTGTGGAAAGTGAGCTCCTAAATTAGGAAGATCGCCAAAACAGGTGCAGTAACTCGTGCAACGATGGTGTTGTTGTGCAGTCTGAAGACGCTCAAGTCGGAACTACCAGACCAGAGCTGGGTAGTCCTGGTTGTTACAAGGAGTTCATATGGTGTTTACTCGTTGTCAGAGGTCAGGCAGATACTACTAGTCTCATTGTAGTAGTACTAATGACAGCTTTGGCGTAGTACTGATGTCCGCACTCAGCACCAGCGACGTTTCTTAGTCAGCCATCAATT
This sequence comes from Elsinoe australis, assembly GCA_007556505.1. Classification (NCBI taxonomy): domain Eukaryota; kingdom Fungi; phylum Ascomycota; class Dothideomycetes; order Myriangiales; family Elsinoaceae; genus Elsinoe; species Elsinoe australis. Next base: position 1,295,711 of record SWCS01000006.1, read on the forward strand.
GCCGCGACGGCGCCGGGGACTCTCCCTAGGCCTTCCCCCTGTCTCCGTCACAGCCGTCACATTGCAACAACGTCACCTTTCTCTAAAATAGCAGCTATCGATTAACCTCGAACAGAATCCTCGCACTCTTCACTCATCGCTTATACATCATTGCTGGCTTCTTATCATTGGACACTGCTCGTGTGACCCGAAAGAGCCCCTCGAAAAACCTCAAGGTCTTGGGACCAAGGCTGCACGTCGTGCCAAATTTGACGGACATGAACTATCTCAATCTCAAACAGTCGGCTATGTTGAGAATGACGGCCGTTTCAGCATCGCATTTCCACTGATTGGCGAGCCCGCAGACAGCCCTACTTCGAGTGTTACTCCGGGTACGGCAATATAAGAACCGCAAGTTCAACCGTGGCTCGGAAGGCGACGTCAACGCATTAAGCTTTCTGTGGTCGCTAATACCACATGCAAAGTCGTGGGCGAATGGATTTATGCCCGGATAACAGCTATCCCCATTGACATGCATGCCCCGAGAACGTCATGCGGCCCGCCCACTACGTCTCTTATGGTGGAGCTAGGACCTCATGGTTGGTGGAAACATACCTCCATTGTGCCTGCCTAGAGATGTCTCAGGGCCCTTCAGTCAGAGTATAACCTAGGATCCTTTGCCTTGTCGTCAGCCTCCTTTGCTATGCTTTAAGAGTTCACACTATCCCACGCTCTGTACAATATCGGCCATGCGAAGCGAGCATGGCTATGATTGACTCCACACACACTCCTCAATTCTCCTGCGATACACCACTCGAGCTTCGACCCTACGCCTACTGCTTATGTCTTATGGTCAATGTCTCGGTGACGTTCGAAATGACTACCAAGTGTGATGAGGATCCCGATCTTGTGCAAAGTTGAATCAGGTTACCGTGAAGAAGGCAGATGTATAAAGGAGAGACTTACGGTCCGGTGCATCTACTTTTGTCCAACCACAAGAACCATTTCAGTCCTTTCCGATCAATATCTGGCCAATCCAAAGATGATGCTATCGTTCCTGCATGTAACATTCATTCCTTTCTATCTGTTCACATATCCGTGTCACGGCATGCCGTTTCAACGCAGGACCTCGATGGAGTCGTGGCTGTCAAAGCGACAATCCCATTGTACTTCAAATCAGAGCGTCGCGTGCTGCAGTGCTGGCAATATGAGCTGTCTGGCCTCGGACACTCCTTTCTGTAAGTCTTCTTGTCCGTCCACAATCGATCAGTCGATGCCTTCTGACGTGGTCATATCAAGGGCGAAACAATGAGTCCGTCGACTTCTTTGAAGAGCCCTGCAGCTACTCGATGACAGTATCATGCTGCTCCATCGGAGACATCAGTCAGACCGTATGCTCTTTACCTCTCATTGCCACATCAATTCTTGTTCACACATGTTAAGGGTAACGGTAATGTTATCTTGATCAACTTTGGAGACTGCGCACCCTTGGGACCAGCAAGCGTGGTCAACAACACCACCTTAGCTAACCCACTGGGCTTCACCAGTTGAGTCGATTCCACGACAGATTGGACTATATCTGTACGTTGGACAAATTCGGGTGAACTAGGGAACTACAGGCATGGAGGCCTACCTGGTGAAAATGGTGAAGATACTACTAGGCAATGTGTATAGTCAAGCTCTCCAAGCTCTCTAAGCTTTAAAGTAAGGATTTGGTCTTACTGCACATGTGATTACCGCATGATGATATAGTACAATCAATCATCACATCTCCCTCATTGCCTCATCACCATTTGTGTCTCGCGCATTACTTTGCTTTCACAAATTGACATACCTTGTCAACCACAACAAGCATGAACAATGCAACCGCGCCTCCATCAGGGGCCGTAGGAGCCACCGGACCGATGATCAAGAAAACTGCAGGCAGATGGGAAGACCATGGATTCTATCGGTGAGTCAGCCACAAAGGTAATGAATCCTGGCTAACGAAGTACGCAGCCTCTACCACTCTGGGTTCTTCTCCGACTGCCGTATCATCTGCGGAAGCAAAGTCTTTCATGGACATGTCTGCATCATCGGTAGTGCTTGCGCTTTCTTCGAGAAGGCCTTTTGCGGAGGATTCAAGGCAAGCGACCATCCATAGACTGAAAAGGTACACTAATCCTGGTAGGAGGCACATGACCGGACTCTGGACTTGAGCGAGGAAGATTGGTTGTCGGTCACGGCGATGATCAAGTTCATCTATGGCTGTCCGAACTACCAGCTATTCGAGCCGAGCGGCAAGCCCTGGATTCGTTTGATCAAGCTCTATGCGCTGGCAGACCGTTTAGGATACCTAGCACTGAAAGAGGCGTCTATCGATCCCTTGCTCACAAAGTCCAAGCAACGGTTCACGGATCTTGCCAGCTTACGCAGAGTGCTCATGGCCATCGAGCAGACTTCTCTGGACAACGACGAGTTACTGAGGTGCCTGGCGAAAGATCTGCTCGCGGCCAACATTGCGCATATACAGCGTGCGACGGTGGATGAGCTTGCAGAGTTGGCCTGCCAAGTCCCGCACCTCTGTCACGATCTGGTCTCGATGGCGGTCTTTCCGGGTACGTGATAGATCTGTGCAGCCAGACATCAGAGAACAGGATAAGTGCTCGGATTCCTCGCTGATGTATTGAGTCCGGAGCTATGGCTCAGCCGAAGAGAGACTTGCGGAGCTGTGCCTTCGCGAAGGTGAAGCTAGATGAACTTTAGTAAAGGTGTCCGCACATCGCCGACCTAGCGTACGCTGACCTATATGATTAAGGCGATATATACGTAGCGATGGACTTACCAAGAAGCTGGTAGTGGTAGTTTTCTGAATATCAAGCGGTCCCGCGGGCTGCAGTCTTGATAGCAATCGATCAATTCATCGTCCGGTCAAAAAGATGCGCGGACCCACTCATGAACTTGCATTGTTCTCTGTTGGCCACAGTATTCGACATACAATGGGATAGGTGAAATACAGGGACATCCTGCAACTGTCGTCCACCGAAAAATACTAGAAGATCACGGCTGGTAGTACACAGACTTGCTGATAGATGCATTCCATACGCATGGCTTACTATGATCGCAATCACTAGCTCCGGTCTGTCAGTCCATACCATACGACAAGGCCGACGTAGACGTCTTTATGCCTGGATAACGCACGTGGGTACAGAAATCCCTGCAACGCACACTTTATGATGAAGCACTACCAGCTTTCATCTTTTAGTGCACTGGCTGTAACGAAGTTACATGCTGCACATATCTTCAGCAGTATCTACGACTTTCAGCTCTAACATGGTAGTCTCTTTGTGGTCGGCGACGTTGTTGCACATGTCGAGGTGTTTCTTATCGATAAGGAATAGACTTTCGGATGATCTACGCCAAGGATTGTGGGGGGAGGTCCAAAAATTTCTCGACTGCGGGACATGTGAAGTTCCTGTTCGCGAGGCGTGAATAATGGAATCTTGCTGACAAGTCAGTGGCGCATACAGGTGGACAAGATGGTCAAGAAGGCGATGTATGTGCACTACCCTATACGTATCTCCATGGCTCTGACTTTAGCTTAGCGACTCCCGCATCCCGGCTCTGATCCGCAATGGGGCTCAAGTAAGTTGTTGCAGGACTCGAACATCGCGGCGACGGGAATGCTGATAATTTTGTTAGGAGAAGAAGAGAAGTTTCTTCGTGGTCGTAGGCGACCGACAAAAGGACGTCATCGTCAATCTCTACCACATCCTTCTCAATGTCGACATCAAGCTTAACAAGTCCGTTCTATGGGCGTACAAGAACAAATTACTGGGCTTCACAAGTCACCGGAAGAAGCGCGAAAAGAAGATCAAGAAGGAATTGAAGCGTGGAATCAGGGATGCAGATACCGAGGATCCTTTCGAACTCTTCGTTTCCACCCAGAACATTCGATATGTCTACTACAAGGAAACCGACAAGATTCTGGGTAACACATACGGCATGTGTATTCTTCAAGACTTCGAGGCGATTACACCCAACCTACTGGCAAGAACAATAGAGACTGTCGAGGGCGGTGGAATCGTGATTCTCTTGCTCAAGGGCATGACCAGTCTGAAACAACTCTACACAATGTCTATGGATGTACACTCGAGATACCGCACAGAGGCTCATGATGACGTGGTCGCTAGATTCAACGAACGCTTTATCCTTTCGCTTGGCCGCTGCGACTCATGCTTGGTAGTGGACGATGAGCTGAACGTCTTGCCCATCTCTGGAGGTCGATCTGTGCAGCAGCTTCCGCCACCAGATCCAGAGGCGCTAGGGAAAACACCTGCACAGAGAGAGCTGGCTGGTATAAAAGAGAGCTTGGCGGATACACAGCCTGTCGGTCCACTCATCAGCCTGGCAAAGACGGTCGATCAAGCCAAAGCTCTTCTTACATTCGTGGACGCGATAGCGGAGAAGACTTTACAGAGCACAGTAACTTTGACTGCTGCACGTGGTCGAGGTAAATCAGCTGCCCTTGGAGTCGCCATCGCCGCAGCTGTGGCACATGGGTACAGCAATATCTTCATCACATCACCTAGTCCCGAGAATCTGAAGACCTTGTTCGAATTCGTTTTCAAAGGGTTTGATGCACTGGACTACGCGGACCATGCCGATTACACGATCATCCAGTCGACGAACCCAGACTTCAACAAGGCTATTGTGAGGGTCAACATCCACAAAAACCATCGTCAAACGATACAATATATTCAACCTCAAGATGCTTACACGCTTGGCCAGGCTGAGCTGCTGGTGATTGATGAAGCTGCTGCTATCCCATTGCCGTTAGTACGAAAGCTCATGGGACCTTATCTAGTCTTCATGGCATCTACCATCAATGGTTACGAAGGCACGGGTCGCTCGCTTTCCTTGAAGTTGATTCAGCAACTCCGCGAACAGTCGAGAAGCGGCTCGAAGGCTAGCAATGGCGATCAGGTGGCCGACCGCTCTACCGGCAAGGCCTCCAAGGCCGAGCCCACAGTGTCCATGGGAGGCCGATCGTTACGAGAGATCAAGCTATCAGAGCCCATTCGTTACGCTGAAGGCGATGCCGTAGAGAGCTGGCTCAACAAGCTGCTCTGTCTGGACGCCACTCTTCCCACCAATAGCAACATCCACGGTTGCCCCCACCCATCTGAATGCGAATTGCTTTACGTTAACCGAGATACCCTGTTTTCATTTCATCACGTTTCAGAAAAGTTTTTACAGCAAATGATGGCACTTTATGTTGCCTCGCATTACAAGAACTCACCCAACGACCTTCAACTAATGTCCGACGCACCCGCACATCAACTCTTCGTCCTCGTACCGCCAGTATCTGAGAATCAGAACCGCCTACCAGAACCTCTCTGTGTCATTCAGCTCGCGCTTGAAGGTCAAATCAGTCGAGAGTCTGTCATGAACAGTTTATCTCGTGGCCAGCGAGCAGGCGGCGATCTCATCCCCTGGCTCATCTCCCAACAATTCCAAGACGAAGAGTTCGCCTCCCTCTCCGGCGCTCGCGTCGTCCGCATCGCTACGAACCCCGACTACACCAACATGGGCTACGGCTCCCGCGCTCTCGAACTCCTTACCGACTTCTTCTCCAACAAATTCACATCTTTGAGCGAAGAAGACCCTACCACCCTCCCCTTCTCAGGCCAAGACGAGATGACCCGCGTCACAGACGCCGAGCTCGAATCCACCACCCTCCTCAAAGACGACGTCAAAGTCCGCGACATCAGTGCGATGCCGCCTCTCTTCAGCCGCCTGACCGAGCGCCGCCCCAACAAACTCGACTATCTCGGCGTATCCTACGGCCTGACCCAACCCCTGCACAAGTTCTGGAAGCGCGCCAAGTTTGTCCCCGTCTACCTCCGCCAAACCGCCAACGAGCTCACCGGCGAACACACATGCGTCATGCTCCGCACTCTCAACAGCACCAGCAGCGTCGCCGACCCGGCCTGGCTGGGCGCTTACGCGCGCGACTTCCACCGCCGCTTCCTCTCGCTCATGAGCTATCAGTTTCGGTCGTTCGGCGCGGTACAAGCGCTGAGCATCGAGGAGTCGGCCAAGGCGGGGATGAAGCTGGAGGGCGCGAAGGGGCAGCGACAGCCGTTGAGCAAGAAGGAGCTGGACGAGATGTTCAGCCCTTTTGATCTAAAGCGGTTGGACAGCTACGCGAATAATATGCTCGACTACCATGTCATTTTGGACTTGCTGCCAAGGATAGCGGAGCTGTTCTTCTTGGAGCGGATGCGAGATGAGCAGGCTGGGGAGGGCCTGCAGTTGAGTGGGGTGCAGAAGGCGCTGGTTTGCGCGATTGGACTGCAGAGGAAGAATCTGGAGGATGTGGAGAAGGAGTTGGGATTGCAGGCGAGTCAATTGTTGAGTATGTTCATCAAGGTTGTGAGGAAAGTTAGCACGCATTTTAGGGGGGTGTTAGAAGGTGAGGTGGCGAGGGATATGCCTAGTCGGGTGGAGGAGGCGGAGATGGCGGGTGCTGAGGATGGCGAGGAGAAGGGACATGATTTCAAGCCGTTGGTGCAGACGCTGGATGAGGAGTTGGAGGAGGAGGCGGATGAGGTCAAGAGGGCGGAGAAGGAGAGGATGAGGGCTATGATTGATGCGCTGCCGCTCGATAGGTGAGTTGATGAGAAAGGGAATATGTTGGATGGCGAAGTGTGCTAATCATGCGTGTAGGTACGAGATCGCGACATCTGACAAAGCGACGTGGGAGGGTGCAGAGAAGCAGGTGCGTTCCGCTGCGGTCAATGGTACATCAGGAAAAGCTGCTACTGTTGCCGTGCCGAAGCCGACAAGGGTCGAAGAAGAGACGGTGAAGGAGAAGGGCAAGAAGGGCAAAGATGGGAGCGAGAAGAAGAGGAAGGTCAGCGCTATCGAAGATGCGAGGAAGGAGCTCGAGAAGGTCGAGAACAGCCAAGGAGGAAAGAAGAAGAAGAAGAGTAGGTAGATGAGCTCGAGGGTGTATTGTCATGTAAGACCGGATCATAAATGCATTGCGGGCGGTTATGCTACGTTTTCTCCCAAGCTCTATATAGTAGTATTCATTCTAGACCTGATGGCTATGCCATCATCAACTTGCCATGCTCCATCCTCCTCATGCTACGCAAGGAGACAATGAACGGTGTGCGTGGGTATCTTGCAAGACTCAGAGAGGCCAACGCGGTGTAGATATAAAGGGATTCGTTTCGGGTCGTGATTTTGAAGAAGTGTTGCAATAATTAGGATGGCTGTAATGTCAGTTGACTCGGATGAGTATGCTTGATCGAATATAATGATTCTTCGATAGAGAAGACCGGCCAGGGGTTGGTCGCGCGCTGTCATAATGCAGCATCGAAATAGAACGACCCCTCACTCAATGTCGCCGGTCACTCAGTCCAATGACGATCTTCGATCCGCTCGAAAGAGTCTTGGTCGATTTCTTTCTTGGTGAATATGTTCTTAAAAAACTTGGACACCTTTTTGGTGGTCGGTGCCGGTGATCCTGTCCGCCGTCGACCAAGTCCAGAGCGGTTTCTCGTCTTGATAGGCGAGTTCTGCTTTGACTGGCTTGATGACATTGTGCCAGGTAGAGGCGCGGCTGTCTTTTTAGTGTCTAGTGGTGGAGTGTAGCAACGCTCGTATGCTGGAGCGTTGTCCTGGCTGCTAGGCGGTGAGCGGTGTGACGTCCCAGGAGAAGGAGACGATGGTGAGGACCTTGGTGGCGTGGGAGGCAAGCCTTTCTTTGCGATGTAGTTTGCACGTGCTGTTACGCTCGTCCGATCGTAGTCGTCAGAAGCTTGAGATGGCCGCTTTTGTAGATGTGTGCTGCTTGCTGACTTTCGTACAACTGAAGTCGAGCTGGTCCGTTCGTGATGAACCACTGCGGGGCGGGCTGCTTCTGAAGGAGACCGTCCACGCCCTATAGCCCAGGCGCCCACAGGCTGAGCTGAGGACTGCGGGAAAGACTTGTGATAGTGATCAGATGTGCTCGATGAATAGTTAGGGCGAGCCATGATTGCAGTTGTCGAGAACAAAGAACACAAAGGTGATTCCCATAGATGTATGATTTCAGCTGAGACGACCACTGAGAAAAAGGCAAATCCGCTAAATGCTAGAGCAAAAGGAACGCGCAGGATAAAGGAGGGAACACAAGAATGCTGGGCGAAGAAGCTTAAGAGGGAGAAAGTACAGGGGAATCTGGGGGGACAAGACGGCTCATGACACTGGCCGCATGTTCAGGTAGATTAGCCCATGCCGCAAACGCACAGCTTTTACCTGCAACCTACATACTCACCGGTAGCTGAATGCAGCACTTGATCGATTTTGCTAGCGATTATCGAATGTTAGACGCGGGGCAGTACCTGATGAAACCCTGGCCAGCCACGCTCACGGATCTCATTGGCCTCGTTCGCTGGGAAGCGCTCAACCGCGCCGCATTCTCGCAGGAGCCGACCGGAGTTGAAAAGGTAGATCCTTGTATACGGCGCAGTTGCATTCAAAGGATGGGACCGCAACACTTGATGTTTGATGAGAGAGGAGAAGAAGTTGGGAGCGAGGTGAAGGCGGGCGGTTGCAGGCGGAAATTGATTGGCTGTTGGTTAGGCGCCCGAACTGGACGGTGCAGTAGCGGCAGCCACTCCCGCTGGCACATCGTGCCCTGCTCCATGCTCGCTTCGGTATAGTGCTGATGAGATATTCGCTCGTGATGTTCGTGATTGGATCAGGGTCAGAAGCTTAGCTGCTGTCGATCAAGCTCCAACCCTCGAGTTCACAACCCAGAGCCTCTCCACGAAGCACTTTGATTCGCGCTGAATCTCTCAAGCCGCCCGCCAGACCTGCACCTGTTCGCACTATAGATTACTTTCAGAATGGCCTCGCTCATCTTTGGCCAGTCTGCGTGGCGGTCGGCCATGCATCGACGCCGCTATCTGCCGGTCTTGTCACACCTGGCGGTTACTCCTGCGAGAACGTGACGGTCTTCGTGATACAAGATTATAACCTCCCTCGATTTCTCATCTGACTGCTACCGTCACCGAATCGATACATTAAAGTCAAAGGCGAAGTCTGCCTGAAACAATGACTCTCAATTCGCTTACGCTGCTGTTTGCAGCACTTCTGAGCCTTGCGTCAGCCCATACAGTAATCACCTACCCTGGTTGGAGATATGTCAACCCCTCGCCGGAGCTAGCAATACTCAGACTGACAAGCCATGCACAGGCAACAACCTTCATACAAATGGCACAGTTCCAGAAATGGATCCTAGCGCCATGGGTGTTAACACCTTGGAAAATGGCACTCACACATTTCCTTGGGGTATGGAATGGGTCTATCCATGTGGGTCAATCCATCCGTGCCACATGCGGCCACGTACTGACAACACATCAAGGCGGTGGCATGCCCATGTCCACCAACAGGACACTATGGCCGGTCAACGGAGGCGCAGTCGCGTTCCAGCCTGGATGGTTCCCCGGCCATCGAGTCGGTTTCATCTACATCAATATTGGCATCACCCTGCCGGGCGACATGGCTCCTCACAACATGAGCTCCAATGTTGTACCGCCGTTCCAGATTGTGGGCCCAACGAACGACATGTACGATGGAACGATATGCCTTCCACAAGTACCACTACCTGCGAATGCAAACCTCAAGGTCGGAGACAACATCACCATTCAGGTAGTTGAAACCGCTCAGCATGGCGCTGCCCTATACAATGTAAGCTCTTTGACAGCTCCTACTTCGTGCTAGAGACTAACACACGCAGTGCGTCGATGTGACCCTCGCAGAACCGGAAGATGTGGTCAGGGTGGACAAGTCCAATTGCTTCAACTCGTCTCAAATCGGTATTCAATACCTCTTCACAACAACCAACCTGAATGGATCCGGAGCTTCGTTGCTAAAGCGACCATCATCGCTAGCAGCTTTTGTGTCTACGATCGTGGGAATGGTTGCCTTTGTCTTGTGGTAGTTGACCGCTTTGGGTGGAACGACATTTCATCTGCCAGAGTTCCAGCATTTTGCATTAGCGACGGCGTTTTGGTTCGACCAACAGGCAGCGCGAGCCTTGCCAAGAATGCCGGAATTATACCATCATTTGTGTGTGGGCAATCAAGGATACCTTTCGGTTGGGTATATCAGGAATGGAGATTCTCCTTAGCTCTTTACAGACGTGTCGAGACTTGTTCTCAAATATTCTGAAAGCACCATCAGTTGCATATAACTTTTGTAACGCATACTCAACATCTGTCGTACGGGATTGGGTTATCTTATCTGTGATGCCAGCTGAGCTCAGGGGGAAATGGCCATCGGTATAGGCTCTGAGAGTGCTTCGAGTAGGCACTGAGCTCACTCAGCCCTCTTAACATCGAGTGATTGTCCTTTATCATGCGTCCACGCGGCTGGCAAAACCACTTGCCCTCCCAAAAGCTCCGCCGACTACCAGATGCTGGTAGTTCAAGGCAATGCTGGGCTACTCTTCGCAGAACTGGTAGCGACCGTTTCAAGAATACTACCAGCTCCTACTACCAGGAATTTGAGGCCTGCAGGTTCAAGAATACTGCATCTACTCGAGGTTCTGACCTTTCCAAAGGCAACTTTTGCTGCCGACCGCGTAGCGCCCCATCCGCTTAGATGATATTACCAATGGAGCGAAATGGATGTGTTAGGACTATTGTTGACGAGTATGGAGAGGACAAAAGCAAGCGTACGGTAAATGGAGAGGGTTACCCAAAACGGCAAGGCGTGAAAGTTGGAGGCGAACCACCACCGTCTGGGCCGGACGAGCGTGAATCCTCCGCTCTTCAATATCAGAATCCGATACTGCAGTACCGACTCTTGACAATCCCTTTGATCTCTTTACGCTTTCATGGATCAAGAGTGAATGACTCCGGCTACCAATTACCTACGAAGAATGGGCGTCCTCTCAACGCCACTACCACTGGACCCTGTTCGCCGCGCAAGTCGCAAGTGATGGAAGTCGGCATACAAGCAAGAGCAGCAGGACAAGGGCAGAGAATAATGTGGAAAGTCGCGAAACCCTCAGTGACAGGGTCTACTAAGATAAGATTGGTCAAAATAAGTCCGTCTAACACGTCTTCGAATGAGGCGGGCACATATCAGGATTCGACAACAGCTGCGCCGGGTGGCCAAACACATCAAGACTCTGCAGACTCATCCAGTTCGTCATCCAGTCACCATGATCTCTTCGACAGGACCCCTTCGAACACTGAAAGTAAGCGTTTTCAATGGGAATCCATAATGAAATCTATGCTAACATATGATATAGCTGAGGACACAAGCCTCTCATCTGTATCGTCCGCTGAGCGCACGGACCCTTTCCAATCTCAAGAAGCCATCAGAGAAGTCCCAAGATCTTATACTACAATTGAGACATCGAATGGGTCAAGGAAACGCATAGCCTTGTCCCCTCAGAGGACATCCTCCTCCTTGACGAGTATTGGACCGGATGCTTCCACGAGATCAGCATCCGTCAGCCAACACCAGGAGGAGACAGAATCTTGGAATGCGTCGCCACAGAAAGGGAGCACAAAGCACACTTACCGGGAACCCATGACAACTCCTGGGCGTGAGAGATGGCGGGCCAACTCTTCGATACCCGCAGCATTATCATGGGAGGAGTACGGCAGGCAATGCATTTTGGCTGCCAACATGTCGCGTCTCAATCCATATGCACTTCATCAAGGCGAGTTCCGTCTCTTGCGGGACCATCTACCTCCTTACCTAGTCACCACCTATCTCAATATCAGAAATGGTATCCTCCGCCTCTGGACCAGAAATCCGCTTGTCAGTGTCCTTCTAGAAGAAGCAGCAGGATGCGCAAAGGACAGCAGGCATTTCAATCTGGCTGTTCTTGCATATAAGTGGTTGGTCAGAAATGGATACATCAACTTTGGTTGCATCGACGTTCCAAGACCGATAGCCAATGCTCCCCGAGGTCGCAAGGCGACCAAGCAGACGACCATTGCCGTCATCGGCGCCGGCATGTCAGGACTGGGCTGTGCTAGGCAGCTTGAAGGCCTGATCGGCCAATATCAAGATCAATGGATAAACAGAGGCGAACATCCACCAAAGGTCATTGTTCTCGAAGGACGGAAACGAATCGGCGGGCGTGTCTACTCTCACCCACTGAGAAGCCAAGTCGAAGGAAGTCTGCCACATGACCTTCGCAACACAGCAGAAATGGGTGCTCAAATTATTACCGGATTCCAGCACGGTAACCCCTTGGACGCCATTGTGCGAGGCCAGCTTGGTCTGCACTACCATCTAATGTGGGACGAAATTGTCATGCACGACTCGACAGGCAAAGCAGTGAACCGCGAACGAGATATTCTGGTCAATAAAATTCACAACGACGTACTTGAACGCACAAGCGATTTTCGGATACGTCCGACTGTCAACGAGACAATGGAGGGCCTCCAAGATTTTATCGATGTTTGTCAAGAGCCGGTACAAGCAGACTTGGAGGCGAGAGCCACTTTCCACAAAGAGTTTGAAGATAATGGCAACAGCACAGGGCAAGATCGCTCGCAAGTCGTGCCACCTGGGTTTGCAAAGCTGCAGGGCCGCACACAAGTGGTAGCGGGAAACAGTTCTAGTCGGACTGCCGCCCAAGCAGCAAAAAGTGCAGGCTGGGACCTCCGAACAGGTATCTCACGGAACCATTCTTTGAACCTCGACGCTGTCGTTAAGGAGTCTAGCACGCCTACATTGGGATCGACAATGGATGAAGCACTTCGGCAGTACCAGCATCTGGTTCAACTCACACCTCAGGACATGAGACTCCTCAATTGGCACTATGCTGACCTGGAATACGCCAATGCCGCCATGGTGTCTCAGCTCAGTCTCGGTGGCCATGATCAAGACAGCGGGAACGAGTTCGAGGGCAGGCATTCGGAGGTTGTAGGCGGATACATACAAGTGCCGAGGGGCCTGATGATGCTCCCACATCAACTTGAAGTGCAGTTCGACTCTCCGGTCAAAACGGTCCGCTATTCACCGTCAGGTACTGGTGCGGCAACTATTGAGTGCGCAAGTGGCGAAAAGATCGAGGCAGACAAGGTTGTCTTGACTGCCCCGTTGGGCGTTCTCAAAGCCCAAGCGATCAACTTTGAGCCTGCTCTTCCGGACTGGAAGCAAGGCGCCATCGATCGCTTGGGCTTTGGAGTGCTGAATAAGGTAACTATACTCTCCGCAATAATTCAGGCGCCTGCTAATAGATTTCAGATCGTCCTTGTTTTTGAAAAGGCTTTCTGGGATGAACAGTACGATATGTTCGGCATGCTGAATAACGCCGAGAAGGAGAATAGCATGGACCCGGATGACTACGCAAAGGGCCGAGGCAAGTTCTATCTCGTCTGGAATTGCATTAGCAATAGCGGGCGGCCAATGTTGATTGCATTGATGTCTGGTCATGCAGCACATGCCGCAGAAGTTACACCGACCGCTACACTTCTCAAAGAGATTCTCAGCCGGCTCTCACGGACCTTTGCGCCCAAGCCAGTGCCTGCTCCCGTCGAAGTCATTGTGACAAGATGGAAGAAGGATCCTTTCACCCGAGGCACATACTCGTTCGTGGCACCAGGCACGCAGCCGGGCGACTACGACGTCATGGCTGCTCCTGTCGGCAACCTACATTTCGCGGGCGAAGCTACTTGTGGCACCCACCCTGCCACCGTCCACGGTGCATACCTATCCGGTCTCCGTGCAGCAGCCGACATCATGGAAGACCTCCTCGGTCCGGTCGAGGTGCCGGCCCCTCTGATCGCAGAAAAGGACATGAACGCAAGTCCTGCGGTCTCAGACACGACTCAACGACCTACAGTGTCCACTCCCCTCTACCGCAAACCCAGCATCGGCCGTCCTCGTAAGTCAAGCATCAAGCCCAAAGCGGAACCAGTCGCCGACGCAGTCTCCGCACCGACAATCCCTGCAGTCAATCCTTATCGCTCCGCCAACTCGACACGCTGGACTGAGCCCACTGACCAAGAAGCCTCTCTGCAATTCTACATCATCAGTCAGATCGGCGAGCGTCCACTCCGTCCCACTCGTCCCGGCGTGAATCCTTTCCTGGTATACACGGCTGAGAAATGGAACGAATGCAAAGCGGAAGAGTCTGTCATCAAGGCCAAGAACACAGGCGATCCTAACGCAAAGGCGACACGCAACGAAGTGCGCATTGCGATTGGGAGAAATTGGCGCCTGCTTCCTGAAGAGGCCAAACGGCCGTACATGCAGCAATGCGAGGCCGCGCAACAGCTGGCTAATGAGGCGAGAGCCGAGTGGGAGCATCGTGTTGATACATGGGATAGAGAGGCGAAGAGGCTTAGAGCTGAGTGGGGTCAGGAGCACGCTGCTGGATTGGTGGAAGATGGGAAGAGTAATGAGTGATGCATAGAGGATACAGCTGGACTGCTAAAAGTGGCTTTGAGTTCGCTTGTGGTATGACGATCTCGGTCTAGCCTGTGTGTGGCTGTCTGTCTGTAGGGCATGCTTAGAGACTTATGTGCTACTCATCATCTTTAATTTATGATATTCACGAATGTGATCGCTGCTTTGATGGGGTAACTGGGTTGTAGGACTCTATGCTAAGTAGAATGGTTGACTAGCACGGTGATGGAAAAGTTCGTACAACCTACATTTGGAATGACCAAGTACTACCAGAGGAAGCACGTAGATGCGAGGATTCATGCGACGATCCTAGAGCCAAATTGAATTGGCAGATCAGAGCTGGTAGTACCCACTTGTACAGGTTCTACAGGCATGTCAAGCACGACGGCGTTGCAAGAATTCTCGCTATTACGTGAAAGCTGCGAGTAGCATAGCCTTTTACATTGGGTACGTACACAAAGTCATGGTCGGAACTACCAGCTTTTTAGTCTGGTAATCTGTATTCATTATTGCTTGTGCGAAATACTATAAAGCTGCTGCTCTTCTTCGTGACTGCCTTTCACGAGCCATGACAGCAGCGACTACGCGGTCACGATGGGTGGTTCAAAGGACGGCATTATGGTTTATTAGAAGTGCAACCTTACAGCCCCATGCACCAGTCGTGGTCTGGTAGTACTGATTGATCCTTGAGGAGTGTTACATGAAAGCCCGCGAAGGATCATAGAGCCGTATTCATCGGCTGTAGAGCCTATGCCGGGTTTAACTGGCTGCTTGAGCTATACTTCTCCCTGGGGTCTTCATCATAGTAAGTGAGCTCGATGTCCGGGTTACCAGACAATGAGAACTCCTTACCCGCCTCCAATTTCATGTCGGGGACATCCGACTGGCCGCGATAGCCCTGACAACAATTCATACCCAATTCGGCCTCGATGTGGGCGGATTTGCCGTCTTTGGGCGCGATATAGATGGGCTGAAAGCTGTACTGGAAGCCGCATACGAAAGCGAATCCCGTCATGAAAGTTGAGATTTGAATGATCTTCTCGCCTGGCTGGTAGAGGAGCGAGCTACATTCGGCCTGAGCTCCCAGCTCGTCCTCGAATACTGCGGAGAGGTCCCAGGTGGTGTCGTTCTCGTCGGCGGGCATTTTGCCTTTCATGGAGATGACTTTGAACTTCCTAGTCTTCTTCTCGTCGTCGAAGATGCTGGACGTCTTGTATTTACGGGTGTTGTTCTGGGCTGATTCAGGCTTGTCGCTGAGCTTCAAGTTCTCTTTGTTTGGGGTTGCCACGACTTGACCAGGAGGCTTCTCGCTTGAGTTGTTCGATGATGCAGACGCCGTGGATACCGTGCTAGGGGTAGCATTCTCTTGAGAGGCGACGCTCGGAACTGCCGCAGGAGCGCTGACTGTGCCGGTGTCGCTGACGGTAACATTGCCCTGAACGGAGTCTTGCCTTCGCGATAGAGGGTTGGCGGTTGAAAGAGCTACGAGTCCTGCTACGTAGATGAGTGAGGTACGCATGATGAAAACGACACTGGCCAGCAGTGGGAATTGAACAGGATTTGGAGGACCAAGGCAAGAGTCGACTTTACGGAGGCTGAGTCTTTATGGTTCTACGACTTCTTGGACGATGATGCATCACCTTGAAGAGGAATTGCACAACCAATGGTCTTAAAGGGACCGAGGACCTTATCTTGTTGCTCCGAGTAACACAACCTCATGGCAAAAGTTGGAGGATCATTCGCACCTGTATCGAGATGTGTACGGGTGCGTACCTTACATGAAAAAACATTGCATTGAAATGCACTGCTGATACCAGGCCTACGAGCAAGCCGCAACAGATGCTAGTCCTGAACAGGCCCTGGATTTGGGTCCTGCATAGAACACATGAGGATCATGAGGCGACTCATCTCGTTGGCCGGTGATTGAGTATACGTGTCCAACGAGATAGATGTTGGTCTCGCTGGCAGCCAGCTAAACAGATGCAGGAAATTGCACAATGCTGTTGTTGTTATTCTCTGGACTATGAGACCAGAGCTGGTAGTCATGGTCGTGATTAAATGTACGTTCCTTTACTACCACCTTATCCTTCGACCCTGCAGTGGACGTTGGAGCAATGCATTAATCCTTGCACCAACATGAGCCAGGCAGAATCGCTGAGTCAGCGTCGGGAGGGCCAGGTGGTGGGTGCACACACCTCGCAACAGAGTTCAAAGGCCACGCGAGCGGCTCATATGGTGGGGATCTGGATCGACCAACCGGACGGCAAGAAAACTGCAATTCAGAGTGGGACAGGATCCACTCATGCGTAGATAATCGGACTTTGCGACCGGGCATGCAGCTGCGATCAGCTGTCATGGTCAAATCGTCATTCTGGGAGGGCGGAGTAACTGCAAGTGAAGCGTATCCTTGCGGACTGATCCTCCTTCACAAGCTACAAGATCAAGCTCTGAGATCGGACGGCTATGTAGGCAGCAATAATGCTTGTCGTATACGCGAGATGGCGAGCGGCACAGCACGAGGGGACCCAGTCGAGCAGGTGCGAATCCTTCGCGTGGAGCTGCTGCACCAGGGGAAAAAGACAGGGAGTCTTGTCGTCGAATTGGCGGGGAACAGAGGACGTTTTGCTTGCGCCTCTTTTTGCTTTGGCTTTGGCTGAGGAGGCAGAGGTTTGGGACTGGTCGAGGGTCTTTGATCGTCTCCGCTGCAAAGTGGGCCCGAGGCCGATTCCAACGGAGACATTCCAGCGGAGACGGAGCTCGCCAATGCTAGGCCAGCCAGTCGTCTCCAACTGGCTTGACATCCATCATCATACATTCGACCACTCCCCGAGTCCACGGCCTCATACCAACACACACCTCTCGCGCCCTCTCACTCGACCACTGTCTTTCTTGCACGTACGTCGTATTGTTCCGCGACGACAAGGCCCCGGCCTTTGCGCCCCTCAACTGAACCAGCCCTCACCCCGTACCCCAGACGAGCCTAGACCACGCCTTCCTCCAAGACAACCTCTGCGGCACAGCAACTACTGCAACATCCTTTGATGTCTGCGCGCGTCGCGCACCATGTCATTCTTTGGCAAATTCAAGAGCAATGCTGTACGGACACTCTCAGACCTCGTGTTGTGCCCTCAAGGACTCGATCTAACGGCCGTCGCAGACACCTGCTAGTCCTAACTTGAAGGATGCCCCCAAGAAAGATCTTCACACCTTGTTACCGAGCGCGTTAGACAAGCATCTGGCAGACCTTCAAGGTCCTGTAAAACCAGACGGGAGCGACAAGTTCTTCGGATTTGAGAATGTAAGTTCAGTCGCGACCCTTGAGACAGCACAATCACTGACAATTCCAACAGTACAGCAGCACATGGTACGTCCGACACGTCAGTAATTGGCTACCTCTCACTGACACGCTCTTAGTTATTGCAACTCGGTTCTTCAGTGTCTATACTACTCGGTACCCTTTCGAGACCATGTGATCAACTTCCCTAATCTGCCATTGACGAATGGCTCCGCAAACCCAGAAGAGCTGGAGAAACGTCTTAGCTCGGCCCCCAGCACGAAACAATCAGCGCTCGCCTTGAAGCCCCCACCGCCACAGCCTGGACCTCTAGCTGCCAACTCGCCAGCCCGAAGGCCCTTGGTCATAGCAGGAACCCCACAGGCACAGAATCAGAAGCCAGACGAGAAGGACTCGCCAGAATGGAGAAAGAAGATGCTCATGCAAACGGCCCCCATGCTGGACATGCAGCTCGATTACTCAGACATGTATAATATGCAAGAGTCGTTATTCACCGCACTCAAGGATATATTCGAGGCCATCATCTCCCACCCAAACAGGACCGGTATTGTCAGCCCTCACAAGTTTCTCGAAATCTTACGAAAGGAAAACGAAATGTTTAGATCGGCTATGCATCAAGACGCTCATGAGTTTTTGAATCTGTTATTGAACCAGGTAGTGGACACAGTAGAGCTGCACTCGAAGCGACAGCTCGAGGGTGCGACGAACGGTGTAAAAGATGGCGCCATGACTGGCATGGCTCAACCAACAGCGTTGACAAAGGCAGCGGCAGGATGGGTGCATGAGCTGTTCGAAGGTCTCCTGGTCTCCGAGACGCGATGTCTGACCTGCGAAAACACCTCGCAGCGTGACGAAGCATTCATGGATCTGTCCGTCGATTTGGAAGCCCACTCGTCCGTCACCTCTTGCCTCCGCAAGTTCTCCGAGGAAGAGATGTTGTGCGAGCGTAATAAGTTCCACTGCGACAATTGTGGAGGTCTCCAAGAAGCCGAAAAGCGCATGAAGATCAAGCGTCTGCCGCGCATCCTCGCCCTCCATCTCAAGCGCTTCAAGTACACCGAGGATTTCAATCGCCTACAGAAACTCTTTCACCGCGTTGTATACCCCTACCACCTCCGCCTCTTCAACACTACCGAAGACGCCGAAGACCAAGACCGTCTCTACGAGCTCTACGCCGTAGTCGTCCACATCGGCGGCGGTCCCTACCACGGCCACTACGTCAGCATCATCAAGACCCAAGATCGCGGCTGGCTCCTCTTCGACGACGAGCTCGTCGAGCCCGTCACCCGCGACTACGTCCAGCACTTCTTCGGCGGCGAGCCCAAGCCCGGCGTACAGGACGCCAAGCAGCTCGCCTGCGCCTACGTCCTCTTCTACCAAGAAACGACCCTCGAAGCCGTGCAAAAAGAGCAAGAAGCCGAAGCCGCCGCCGCAGCCGCCGCCGCGGCTGCCCAAGCGCAAGCCCGCAACTCGGACGTGCAATCCCCGGGCAGCCCGACCCAAACGCAGACCTCGACCGGCCTGTTCGCCAACGGCTTCAAGAACCTCAACACAATGGCCACACCAACCGAGGAGAAAGACGATCAGTTCGCGAACCTCGCCCACGCCGCCACCGCTCCCGCCGCGGTCCCGCCCGCCACGACAACAGGCTCCGGGCCCGCCGCGCCCGGCAGCCCGCTCGCCAACTCGGGCAGCCTGCCGCAGCTGGAGAAGCAGAAGACGAAAAAAGACCTGAAGAAGGAATTCAAGCAGGCGGAGAAGGAGCGCAAGATCGCGGAGAAGGAGGCCGAGAAGCAGGCGCGGCAGAAGGCAAAGGACGCCATGGAGGCTAGACGCGAGAGGGTAAGGAAAGCGGAGGAGGAATTGCAGGCTGCTATTGAGGCGAGTAAGATGAGCAAGGCTGAGGAGGACGCGAAGGTTGCTTCGTCGTCGACTGGGGCGGGGTCGGGGGAGAAGGAGAAGGATGGTGCGCCGACGGGGACGCCAACGCCGGGGCTGAGTCATAGTGTCACTATGGGAGAGCTGGGCGGGAATGGCTCCCCTGCTGCTGGCATTGGGTCGAGGTTCAGGCACGGGAGCATCAGTTTGCGGCAGAAGAAGGGCTTCTGGGGTGTGGGCAAGAAGGAAGGCAAGGATGGTAATCCAGGGGGCAGTCCGGTGATTGGACAGGCAAACGGGGACGCGGTCAAGGAGGAGGAAGGTGAGGGCGGGATGCCTGAGAAGAACGAGGGGCAGAGGAATTCAGTGAGGGAGGTGCCGAGTAGTCCTAGTCTTGGGTTCGGGATGCCCTGGAAGAGGGGGAGTGACGCGAAGGACGAGAGCGGGGGCAAGGATAAGAAGAATCGGTTCTCGATGGGGAGGAAGAAGAGCGCGGTCTTTGGAACGTGAGATGGTTGTGTGTCCTGAGTGAGGGGGAAACCAGAGATCGGAAAAGTTTGGGAGGCGGGCCGGTCGTTCGTTGTCTGCGCTTTCCGCCGAGCCTGTGTACAGTGGGTTGGGTGATTGTGAATTCGCGGCTGTGCTGATGGATGGACTTATATACCCGTGAGGGAAATTTTTCTGGTGTAATATAGTCAAGACTTTTGGATAGGCATGCTGATGATTGGGAACGAATTGCTATTGCTATGCTTAAATACACTGTACCTTTCTGGGGGATTTTCCGTGACTGCTGAAAAAGGGGTGTGTTTGATTCGAATATCATCATCGCAGTCATCGCTGCCTCCACGATTGCAGACATCGATCCACTAGATTGGTGGTGGTGTACTACCAGACAGATGCAAACGGGCCTTGAAGCAGCCGTAAGGTATGGCTAGGGCAGTAACAGAATGAGGGTGTGGTTGACTTGGGTATCATTATCGCTTTTATCGCTATCTGCGTGGCCATAAAAGCCTGTCTGCTCAGCAATGTTGCACAACCAGGAAAGGTTAAACAGACACTTAGCAGCAATGAAGGTAGATATGGCTGTACATATTCCTGACGCTGGACCTCCGATATACCTTTCGTGGCAATGCCATTCTCGGTGAGCCTCTTGCCTCTCTTGTCATATGCAGCGACAACCGGTACGCCTTGCTCTTCCCGTTGAATTCCAGACTCGTCGTTCATGCTCTTCTCTCAGTCTGCATAGCCCTTGGGCTCGAAGGCATAACTCCACGGACTCCTGTGTCTGGATCGGTGTGGCTCGTAGTTGGGACGCTTGTGTTCGTCGATCATCCCAATATCAGTTCGTAAAGTATGATGACTGTGTTGATTGCTATCAGGGGTACTGTACAGCCGGTCAGCCTGGTGTCCCTCTGCTTTGGATTTTGTGGCTTACTCCTCATGAGTGTCCGTACCGAGGCGATCAGATTTACAATCTTCGCCTTGACGCTCGTTGTGTCTTGTGCCCCTCCAAACCCGGGATCTTGTGATGCTGAACTCCAACCGACTGGATCATGTTAGCTAGGCGACTTCAACACCTGGGTTCGTGCTTAGGGGGTAGCAGCTAGGTAGGTCGTGGATCCGAGATGTGAACATACTTCGAGCGAGGAATCGATCTTCTGAAAGAATTGCTATCGCATTGATGATGAGGACAGAGACTGCTGCGTGTCAGCGAATGAGATCGCGCCTGAGAGAGTCGGGGGTGACATGCTGTAGATGAGGCCTCCGAGGCCAAACAAAACCGCCATTGGACAAGTTCAGGGTATCGTAGAGGGTGACTGAGTCGAGCTGAACTTGTGCTAAGCTGTACGCTCCTCGCGCAAGTATCTTCAGGACTGTCGAGAGTACGCAGGCGAAGTGGATGTGGTTTGAAAGTGGGAGCCTTCCAAAAGAAGCTTCCACGTTTCCCCGGGTGAGGGAAGCCGGAGCTTCACTTCAGCATCCAAGGATCGCAGCTCGCATCTGGACATGCATGCCAAAAATGGCCAAATTAATAGGTATAACGAATCCACAGACAGGTGATTTTGAACTAGAGAAAAGCTAACTACTTTGACAGACTTGCTGTTATCACTGTCCATACCGGTCCTCATCCTGGTACATCTCTTCGCCGCCCCATACACTAAAGTCGAGGAGTCGTTCAACACCCAAGCGGTTCATGATATTTTGACCTATGGCATTCCGAGTCCACTGGACAGCGATGCAGTCGACTATATTCAATCCAACTATGACCATGCCAGCTTTCCAGGATCTGTTCCCAGGACATTCGTAGGGGCCTCAATCCTGGCTGGTCTCTCTCGACCCTTGGTCAGCTTGGTGAAGTCCCCTGCAGATGTCCAGCTTTTGGGTATGCAACAACAGGATGTGTACAATCAGAACCATGACTGACGTCTACCATAGCACGAGCCATACTAGGCCTTGTCAATGCTTTCGCTCTCGTCCGATTCAGAGCTGCAGTTGATGTGGCTTATGGAAAGACAGCAGGACGATTCTATCTGGCATTTGTGGCGTGCCAGTTTCAGATTCTGTTCTATGCTTCTCGACTGCTACCCAACTATCTTGTGTTTCCTCTGAGTATGTTACCCAACTCAAGTGTTTGTCAGAGGCTGACCAGTAAGCCACCGAGGCATCTCGAGCATTGCTGCTCGCCCTCTCCACATCTCCCAAGCTTCGACCGTCATCACGCCGACGACGTCTTACGCTATACCTCTTGACTGTCTCCGGCATCATCTTCCGGTCCGAGATTGCTCTTTTACTTGCGACGACTACCGCAACGCTGTACTTATTCTCTGGTCTCAAGATCCGATCAGAGCTGATACCTGCTGTTTTCGCCGGAGCAGTCATCGCACTACCTGCCACCCTCGGGCTGGACACCTTCCTCTGGCGCCCCTGTATCGCACTGAGCCTGACTTACAAGACCGGCTCGTCTATCTTCCAAATACCAATCCCAACCTGGCCCGAGCTCCAAGCATTCCTCTACAACACCGTCGAAGGCCACAGCTCAGAATGGGGCACCTCCCCCTTCCACTACTACTTCACCACCGCCCTGCCCAAACTGCTGCTCAACCCTCTGATCCCCACCCTCCTCATCCCCTTCTCCCTCCTTACCCCCGCCCTCCGCCGCACATCCCTCACTTCCCTCCTCCCCAGCCTGACCTTCATCACCCTCTTCTCCCTCCTCCCCCACAAAGAACCCCGCTTCATAATCTACACCCTCCCTCTCCTCCTCGCCTCCGCCTCCTCCTCAGCATCCTACATCTACACCCACCGCTCCAAATCCCCGCTCAACCGCCTCCTCACCCTCCTCATCCTCCTCTCCCTCCCACTCACGCTCCTGCTCTCCTCCCTCCTCCTCGCAATCTCCTCCCACAACTACCCCGGCGCCCAAGCCCTCACCACCCTCCACGAAATGGCCTCCCCTTCCACGTCAGCCCCCAGCATCCCCCTCCGCCTCGCAACCACCCCATCGAATAAGGAATCCGCCCTGGCTCGCGCCCTCGCCGCCTCCTCCGCAACCCGCCACGCCAACGCCGCGCTGAAAAGCCGCGGCTTCGTGGCCGTCCACCTCGACAATCTGGCTACGCAAACAGGCGTGACGCGCTTTTTGGAGGTGAATCGGGGCCGCGGGCCGGGCGCCGTGGATGGTGGCAGGGGAGGCAGATGGGTGTATGACAAGACGGAGAATGTCACGGAGCTGTTGAGGACGGAGTTCTGGGAGGGGATGGATTTTGTGGTTTGTGAGAGGCCTGAGAAGGTACTGGGGAGTTGGGAGGTTTTGGAGGGGGTGTGGGGGTTTGATGGGGTTGGGTTGAGGCTTGGAAAGGGGGACGAGGAGGAGGGGGTGCATGAGATTGAGGACGTGAGGAGGGTTTTTGTGCCTGGTGTTGAGGGGTGGGGCGCTTGGGGGAGCTGGGTAGAGGGACAGGTGGAGGGGGTGGGCAGGAGGGTTGCGGGGTTGACGGGGGGGTATTGGCCTTATGTGAGGCTTAGGAAGAGACTGTTTATTCTGAAAAGGGGGAGTATGGGGAGTTGATAATGTGCGAGGGAAAGAGGGACGGCTTGCTGGCTGGAAACAGCGGCCTGTTCATTGATCTGGTGCATCAGTTTCACAAGTTGAATGTTACCGTCCCATCCGGTCTTTACCTGCATCGTACCGGGAAGAAGCGATCTATGAGTGAAGGCACAATCCAGGTCCATAAATTACAAGTCCACTATGTACCTCATCGCCTCTGAGGCGAGCAAACATACTCCAGAACAATGCCCTCAAGCCCGTCTGCAATCGTCCAGGCTGGTGTCCAGACGCCGATGCGAAATTCGTATATCCATGTCTCTTAGCAAAGTCGTAACCGAAAAGAGAGTAATGGTAGTCCGCGGTGTGTACGAGAGAAAGGCCCTTTCGTCCCTGGGTAACGATGCTATATTCTTGGCTCCGAAGGGAAGATGACGGTCGGCACTGAATGGAGTGCGACGGTGCAGATCGTGGTCTGCTTAGCGCTTGCTGGATTTGACCTACCTGGTGAGCGCTAGAGTCCAAGTCCTGGTGAAGCTGGAGTCCAAAGGGAAGGCTGGCGGCTGACTTCTGTCCAGGACCATCGTCGACGGGGGCAGTCCGTACAGCCGTGACGGTTCCCTCCAAGCGCATACGAGCTCTAGGCTCTAAGGTTCCTCTACCGCATGCGCCCATGTCCGTGCGAATGGCGGGAAGAGGACTCCTCGGGAGGTGCACCACGTTTGCGACTTGAATTTGAGTAAGGAGTCTCCATGCGTGAAGTCGGTTGTGGTTGATATGCCTGCGGAATAGGCTGTACATCAGGTGGGTATGCTACAGCTGCAAGCAAATCAGTCAGCATGAATATGAAATCAAAAGTAATGGGACCGGACACTTACGTCTCCCGTACTGATCAAATACTTGAGGTTGTGCGTAGCTGTCAGCAGTCAGCATTGTCTGACCGGCTGCAACAGCGACATCGGGCCGCTTGGGCGACTGTTGAAGTATGCGCTCAGGCGACATGGCAATGCCATCCGGGCCACATGGGAAGGAACCGCTCGAAACAGACGTCGCTGGAGGACTAGGATATGCGTACCTTGCGGGATGGGGGGGATCCTGGTATCCGGATGGAAGCCTTGGGTCGTCCCTGGACATGGACTGATACCTCGGATCGTCTCTAGGATCTCGCTGAGACGCATAACGAGGATCCTCTCTCACACTGTGAGGCGTCGATGATCCGTAACGAGGGTCGTCACGAGTCGATCTATGCCGAGGGTCCTGACGAAGATCCTGTCGTGGATCTTCGGCAGCATGGTAGCGAGGGTCCTCTCTGCTAGAAGCATACCGTACGTCCTCACGGCTGTGTGCGTAGCGTCCGTCGTCCCTGGAAGCATAGCGAATGTCCTCTCGGGAAGGTGGATACCTAGGATCTATCATGTCCACATCACGAGGGTGATGCGATGGGTGTCCGCCGTAACCAGGTATGTGTTGAGGGCTTCCTCGGTCAGGGGCTACCAGTCTCGAGGAGTGGTAGCCAGGTTCTGGGACGTACTCATTACCTTGTATTATGTACCCAGGCGGGGCGCTTCTCGAAGGCGCATATGGGACAGGTTCACCATACGATCCGACAACAGCTCCGGTATTGGCCAGGTGTGTACGAGAATGAGGATCCGGACGAGTGATGGGCCTGGAAGGTTCATAATCCATAGCATCCGGGTGAACAGCATGGCGGGAAGGAGGCGCATTGTATGCGACCTCAACCCTGGGAGAGTGCTTTCCAGTATCAGGACGGCTGCCTTGTTCCCGATATGTCCTCGAGTCTTCATAATTCACTGCATCACAGTCAGGGTTGTACTGTATACCAACCTCTGGGGTCTTGCTACCTCTCTTGCCTGAGCGTTTCGATTCCTGGTCCCACTTGGAAGACTTGTGCTTGAGGTCCGCAATCATATTCTACAGAAGGGAAAATGGTTAGTATATGGATGGGTCAAATTGAGCGTGCGTTCCTACTGATGTGAGATTCCTGTACGCCCGGATCCAGTAACCTTTGACCTGCAATCTGTCAGCCCATATCCTCGAATCCAAACTCTTGCGCATGCCTTTCGTCCGTCGACGACATCTGTGCCGGGTCGTACGGTCGCATCGTTGCCTAGAAAACTTTGTATGTCCGCAGATATGACTTCACGGCGGATGCCATCTTCCGGAAGAAACCAGTCTCGTAGAATGTGTCCCATAGCAGAGGATGACCGAGAATATAGTCCTGTAGTACGCGAATGGAGATAGCCTAGGGGAAAGGGTCCTTGAGAAGTCCTGGGAACGTCCTGAAAGAACTGCTGAGAAGCACCGCAGTTGGGCCTTGATCTACAAAGCGGCACACAGGTCTGGCGAACTCTTTCCAGGCGCCAGCGATGAGTCTACAGTCCTCGGATTATGTCCTGAATAGAAAGAATTGTCAGTCCAGGACAAGGCGACACAAACAAAGAGGAGGAAGGAAGTGGTGGTATTAGCGCAGGACGAGAAACCAAGGTTGGGCGTTCAAGAGGTCGCGTGAAGAGATGATGCCCGCGGTCTGCGGCCCAGCGTGAGTTGAGTGGGCTGCCATGGCTGCACGCTGGCACACTCCAGAAGACTGGCAGCAACAGACGCCCGCTAATCTCTCTGCGGGCAAGCGCTCCCCGATCGAGCAAGTGGGACTGCCAATCGGTTCACGAGTCAGCGGAGCCGCTTGATGCTCTTGCATGCAACTTCACAAATTCACAGCATATCATTCCCTGCTTCGGATGATTGCCGCCTGTCACATTCACTGTGGCCCTGTTGGCGCTCGCCCGAGTCCGATGTGCGGCCGCCTCGCATGGCACGAAACTGATCCAGATCGTCCGTTTGGGCGTCGAGCAGACGCGGCAGGCCAAGGGCTCTGAGTTGGGCATCAAGCCGCGAGACGTCGACGCATGGGAAAGGTCGGACTGTCACGATGCCCAAAGATCCACCGTGAACCATCATCTGCTGCCTGAGGACAGAAGGGATCATCGAGCCTTTAATTATGGCCAAGTCCTGGCCTCTCTTCCGTCACGGATCAAACTTTTGTACACTGCTGATCACGGTTCTCTGCCCTGGGTCTGAAGGAAACTTTGACGATGGATGAATTGGAGTGTTCTATGGAAATTGTGAAAGCTCATTGATCTGCAACGCCGACGGGGGTATCTTGGGTATTATCGCAGGACCTCCGTTCTAGCCCTTAATACCGTATAAACGCCGTTTATTCAAAGCAGTAAACTAGAGAATGCCGCCGACCAATCAGCCTCTCATCCCGTGCTGGACGCCCAGTAAGTTCTCGGTGCTGAACACCATCTGATGCGGCAGGTGCGGCATCCAGCGACGACTCTGCTCGTGTACCTGGATTAATGCCTGACGAGTGATTTCGTTGGCATCTAACCACGTTTCGCGCTCCCAGAAGAAAAGCTGAACCAGGATTATGGCGCCGATCAGGAGCAGTGCCCAAAGCCACAAAGGCAGCCGCTGGAGGAGTTCGGTCGTGCTATAATCCATGGCCACGAGTTTGTCCTTGTAGATCGTGATTGGGTTGACCGATACTGCCTCTGGCGAGTTGGGTTCAATGGAGTGCAGAGTCGAAGCTCCCTTGACAGTCGATATTGTCTTGGGAGAGATGGGTTCGATGGACTGCAGAGTGGAAGGTTTCTTGATCGTCGACAAGCTGAGCTTAGGACGCTCTTCCACTTGAGACATGGTTTCGTTCGTATCCTCCTGGCCGTCAGTGGGCTTGTCGGTGGGAGTTGGCTTAGCTTCTTCGGCAAGAGGTGATTTGGCCGCAACTGGACGAGGTGATTTAGATCCGTTGAGGTGCGGCGACTTTGGTGCACTGGGCCGAGGCGACTTTGGCGTATCAGGTCGTGGAGATTGCTGGGGTGAGTGCACTGAGTTCCGCTGGGAGAGTGTGCCCGACGCGATCGATCCGGCAGTAGAAGAATCCCCATTGACAGAGTCATTGTCATCTTCTTTGCCTTCCAGCTCCACGTTCAAGCTTGCGCCTCTCCCCTGAAGAGGTGGCCGGAGCTTCTTCGAATTGATCTTGCCTTGGAATGACTCCGGAGACTCGCGACCGTCCTCCTCAACATCTTGGTCGTGGATGGCCTCCCTGACAGCCTCAAAGATCTCTCTTACAGTGCACTCCCCGATATCCTTCGAAAGCCGGCGGCCACAGATCGAGGGTTCCTGGAGCAGATTCTGAAGCTCGTGCAGCCGTGATCTGGTGGCTTCCGCGTCCTGGGCTTGCGCAAAAGCGATCTTACGCTCCTCGTGCGCAAGCTCCAGGTCGTTCAATGCGTCCTCCAGAGCAAATGCAGCATCGTCGGCCTTACTTTGCGCCTCCTGCAGTTCGTCGATACGGGTGCGATTCTCCAGCTCCAGCTTCTGAAGCTCACCTCGGATGGCGGCATAGTCCTTGTCTTTTGATCTGATAGTCTCGTTCAGCTTATCGATTTTGGCCTTCAAGTCCGCGTCCTTCTTGATCTGCTCCTCTTGAAGAATGTTCTGCGACTCTAAACCCAATTTCTCATTCTCCAACTGAGTGATCTTTGCAGTCTTCTTCGTAAGGGTACTCTGCAAGTCGAACAGCTTTGTCTCCTTCTGAGCGATCGCATTGTAATGCTCCTTGTCCTTCTCCTCCCATTCCTGCTTCTCCTTCTTCAGACGTTGGTAATCTTTCCATTCCTTCTCTGTGAGGTTATGTTCTTGATCGGTGGATGCCATGGTTGCTGGAATTGAAATGTGATGCGCATGTTGGAGAGGAGAGAATGCTCGTGTTCCTCAGTAGAACATATAGATGCGATGGCTGGTTCATGCGCCGCAAACAATTGTGGAATGAGAATAGTACAACAAAGACAATGCGACAATTGACAGAAACGGCCGACATGTGAACTTTCCGGAGCTGTTTCCCGCTTTCGTCACTTCCCCAGATTCATTGAGCACAGACCATACTTCGCCGTGCACAGGCCACACTTCGTAGTGCACAGACCACACCTCTTAGTCGATGTGAAGTGATGAACCGATAATGTGATGTGAAGTTCACCTGAATGGAAAGGCGTTTCGAATGAAGGCCTCATTCATAATTGTATGTTATCGACCAATCGGGTCTCATGTCTACCTTGTCTCAGCAGCAAGCTCGTTGTACGCTCATAGCAAACCACCCAGCAAACCCCTCGCCTCTGCCACTTGCACGCCTGAGAATCCTAAGTCCCATTCAACCCAATGCCCCTGACCCTCTTCGCCAGATCGCCCTCCATCCCAAAATCGCTCTTTCGTTTCGTGACGCGGGGCATGACTTCTTCAAGAATGACAAGGAGCGTTTTCCAACCTGCACATAAACCCAAGAGGTACCAGTCAGTTTGTTCACATCTGTAGGATAGTTTGTAGAGTGGCCCAACCTGGCGATTGCTGCAACGCCGCTCCTGCGGAGACGTCTTTGTTCATTGCGATCTGGCAGAGGCTGGCGAACTCGGTCTGGGTGGGGTGGTGTTAGTCTGGGTTCAATCTTAGAATTATACAAATGGGATGATAACTCACCTTGCTTAGCACGTCCATGTTTCGGATGAAGCTGAGCAGGTGAAAGTCTGCGATCTTGGTCACGCCTTCTGGACGGCTGAGATCTGCGCTCTCGAGGGCCTTCTTGAGTGCTGTCGTCTCTTGTGATTGCCCGATGACCTCTCTGTTCTCTACTGGGAACGATGTGCTGGTGAATGCCGGCTTGGCCTCGGTCGGGAAACCGTGGGTCAGCGTGACGAGGAGATACTCCACAGGGAAGGACGGCTTTGCATTTTCCTGGACGTTGGCGCCGTACTCGTTGATCCTTCTGTAGAACACCTCAGGGATGTATCTGACGCGGCCGAGCTCGTTCTCTTCATCTTCGTCTTGGACAAGCATGACATTAGGGTCTGCTGATGGCTCGATGATATCTGCTCTGACCATCTCTACTGCTGAATTCGACGCTTGATAAGCTGTGATTGCGATCTGTCCTTCTTCATCTCCGCTGATAACGCATGTGACAAAATTCGATCCGAACTTTCCAGTGTCGCTCCACTTGCTCGGTCTAGGGTATCGTGCCTGATAACGAGATGCAAACATGACCTCCAGAGAAGAGAAATAGTATGAGTCAGCATGTCGTTTACAGACGACACTGCCATCACCCGCTCCGGCGTCGATGAGATCGGTAAAGATGACGCCTACGCGCTGCAAGCCGCAGTCCTTCGCTAGCTGATCGATCGCCTCTTCATTGTCCCATTCGTTCAGCGTCACGCCATCCATCTCGTCAACTTGTGGTGGCTCGTAGATTGCCTCGACCACGGCTTTTGTTCCGAGCGGTATCTCAGTGTATTCTTCATACCTGCCGTACAGGAAACCTACTCGCTGAGCGCCAGAAGTTCGCCAGAAGTCCAGTATAGTGTTGATAAGTGCCGGCGATGAGAACTCGACGTGGTCAACCATGCGGAACTGTTGGGGTTGTAGGGTGATGGCGCTCGGTTGGCATTTTGTGCAGATTCCTTGTGGAAAGGGCTTGTGACCAGAGGGACAATCGGGACGGACGCGGTAGTAGGGTTCTGTGAGTGGCGGCATATACGAGCTACCTGACTCGTACTTGTTCTTGCCTTGGTTGAGTTTGCGAAGGTATGCGTGATATGAGAGGTGCTTGATCTTCTTCTCCGCAAGGTATTCTGCATTGTATGGCTCCAGCGGCATGCAGTAGTCGCACATGCCTTTCGGACCATGTCGGCACATCTTCTGATCTTTTGGTCTTGTGATCTTGCCATCCTTCTGATCCAACTTATCGTCCACTGGAAGTTGCCTTACCGTCTCCCATGGGTTCTTGATTATACCTTGAGCAGCGGCCGACGGGATGGCCACACTTGTGGCTTCTGAGGGCGCGACTGCTTTGCCGTTCAGACGATTTGCAACTTCACTGTGTCCGTTCGTTTGTGCGGCTTGCTCTTGATAGTCTAGAAAAATCTGGGTGCCGTGACTGGCAGCTATTAGCATTGTGAATGTGAATGGCAGATTCAAATGTACTCACGTCATTCCGAGTCGTTGAAAAGTGATGCCTTCTAGTGACTCTATCGGTCTTGAATCACCACCTGATGGCTTAGGACTCATAGTGACTGAAGATGGGAGAACATCCTTGGGCAGCTTCTCCAGCACATCCGGCAGTATGGAGGCGATGTCCGTGGTCGGCTCCAGCGTGAGGCGGAACTGGCCATTTCGGCTCTGGAATCTCAAAATCATGGCGGCTGTGCGGAGATGGGTATGAGTGAATGATAGCCAGGAGATAGCTGGATATGTTGCGACGATGTTCTATGAGTGCGGCGCCATGGGACGTGAAGGCTCCAGTTAGTGGAGAGTGGAAGGTCCCCGGGTATCAAGATGATCAGAGGCTGATTACTTGTCGCTTATGACGGGGAGTAGTGAAGTCTCCAGTGAAGTCTCAGACTGTTCACGGTTCAGATTGAAGAGGTGGTTGTTTTTAGGAAGGTTTGGTGAAATGTGAATAAGTAAGAAAGTTGCTCTCCGATTCCACCAAGCTCTAGTCGGAATATACAAGATGAGGTAATGCTGCGGCCGGGGCTATCGGCCCGGCACGAAATCTAAATTGAGCTCCACGGCTCTGCAGAGGGACACGTTTGAAGTCCGCAGGCGTGGAAAGGGTCCGCAAGTCGAGTTTACTTTTGGCACGTTACATCCACGACAGCGCATCGCATTGCTCTTGCGAGAAGGATAGATCACAGTCCTCCAAGTCTGCTTCATATGGTATTGTCAAGATAGATCTCAATCTCAGCACTTCAAAATGGTCGACTGGGTCGGCCTCCTCATTCCTATCGCCTATCTCACAGTTCTCCTCGGCTCATTAGGGACATTCAGCTACCTATACCGCAAGCGAAAAGCACAAAAGGCTGCTTCACTGGAGCCATGGTTCCCCTCACATCTTCAGCGCAACGTCTACCTATCACTTCTACACATTGATCCTTCGGACGCATCAACGGGATCAGAAAAGACGCTCAGCAAAGTCCCGGAAAGCATCATCAAAGCCGCGCTGATGCGCCGGGCGGTCGAGGACATCCACAGGATCATCCAAGTCAGGAATGCAAAGCCGGCGCTGCAGACATTGCTGCAACGGGGCAGTGTGGGCGAGGAGTTATGGCAGAGATTCTTGAGGGCGGAGCAGGAAATTGAGGAGGAGGTCAAGGATGTTGTCAATGAGGTATACAAGCGCCTCAGTCAAGTCCACATGTCGCGATGCTAACAATCTACAAGGCGAATGCTCTTGCTCCGAACTGGGGTCAGGTTATCTTCCAGTCAGCAAACGAAATCGCCAACAACCAACTTGCAAAGGCACGGATGGAGGAGCTTCAGGCTAAGGTCGACGAGGAGCGCGAGTGGTGGGAAGCTCGCAAGAAGGGCATCCAGGAGGGTTTCATGAAGGAGCTTGACGAGGAGAAAGCTAGTGTTCCGGCCCCAAAGTCTGGCGTGAAGAACAATAGCGATGACGATGCGGTCCTAGTGGAAGCTGGTGGGCCAGCTGGCTCACAAGGTAGTGGTGGCAGTGTCAAAGGGAAGAAGAAGAGCAAGAACTGAGCGAGATTTTTGGCTGCACATTGTATGACAAACATCATGTCTGGCGTTTCAAGGAGGGCGTCACTGATAAGCGGTCAATCACACCGACACAGTTTCGAAGTGAGAATATTGACCTAACGGGGTATCTGTCTAGAAGTCGAAAACCTTTATTTTCAGGAAAACCGAAATGTATTCACCAGCAGACTCTGCAGTCTGATCGCCGAACAATGCTATGCAACTCGTCAACTTCGTAAGGTATTATCGTTCCTGCATCAAGGCCCGCCTTTTGGCGCTTGCTTCCACTCCTTCACTGATCGCGGTGATACCTCAATGAGGGAGAACTTGGCAGCTTTCGGATCATAAAAGGCCATAACTTCGAACATCATGGAGGCGCGAGTACCAGATGCTTGGAGCACGCCAGTAATGCTGAAGTTGCCTCTCGGTGGTTCCTTGATCTTCGACTTTGAGTTTTTTCGCATTGAGTTCGCGAAAACAAGCGTTGCAACAGTCTTTTCCGCAGGCTCGCCGGGGAAGCCTAGTGCCATGGTTGGTAGATACCATTTGCCTTTTGCCTGGTCTTGGTGATCGGAAGATGTACCCCTGCCCTCAGTCTGAGGTGCAGTACTCGACTGTGACTCGGACCCTGCTGATACGGCCGACGGGTCCGCGCCGCCAGGACTCGATTGGGCTTTTCCCAGTGCGCCATTCTTCGCAGCCTGCGCAGCTTCGTGTGCTTGCACCATTCTCAACATGTGGTCCATCCTGTGTTCAGGTGATCCGGGCTCTGGCTTCGTGTCCATGCCCAGCGCCTCCTTGATCTTTTTCATTTGGAATCCCCAGATGGTGTTGTAAAATGCATAGATGCTGCTAATCGTCCCACTTGGCCAGAGGATCCGCGCCTCGCGCTCGTATTGATGCGCAGAGATGACTTGATCTGCAAGAGCAACGTATGTATCTCCAATCTCGAGTCCTTTCCGGACATACTCCTGAGGTGGACCGTAAGGGAAGTCCACATCTAGCCAGTATTTGCGGACTTTGGTATCCTTTCCCATGATCTTAGCTGTGGAAGGTAGTTGTGAAAGGCCTTGGCCTATGATATTAGTGAGCTCCTCTGTGACTCTTTGTCAGTACTGGGACTTCTATGTCGCCACTGCTTAACCCACTGTATATCTTCTGCACCTTCTCCTTATCCGGCGCAATCTTCTTGAACTCTTGCCACTCCGGATCCGTGCCCTTGTAATACTCTCGAGGTAATTTCCGGGCTGGCATGAGAGGGATGAACAGCGCGTCTTCATCTCCCTCAAACTCCTCGACATCCTCCTCCTGGGCCCCTCCACCAGCCGCTTTGGAGTCTGACCGTCCCTGCCCTTGATCGATCACATCTTCGTCTTCCTCTCTCTCCGTTTCCTCCTCCTCAACTTCAACAGCGAGCTCAAGATCCGCCAACAACCAGTTCAGGTAAGTTCCGACTCCGACCGTATACAGCAATATTGTGAAGACCCTCCTTCCCGTCCACCACTTCTTTATGCGGACCGGCTGAACTGTCACCGGCTGTTCATGCTGGACGTAATTTGATATTGTCCTCCTCGGTATCCGCTGAACACGCTGTAACGGCACCGCATATCGAGGTAGACGGGAGGAGTAAGTCTGAATCAACCGAGCGGATCGGAACATGGAAATGCTCAGGCAAGAAACATGCGAGGTGATCAGCGCCAGGTATGGATGAGTTGGATTTAAGACAGAGGAGTCCAGGGAATGTATAGTGATAAATGCTTGTGTACACAGACGACGCGTGCGTCAGGTTGTTTATGACTGGACTGTCTTGGGGTCTGGATGGCTTCCTGGTTCGGCTTCGGCGAGTTCTCTAGTTCGCCGCCGTCGTTCGAGGCTTCGAGCTGAGATGTACGGTGAGCCAGATATAGAGATATGCAGCGCCAAGGAAAATGTCACATCTCGACATCAGCGCAGCCTGCTCCTGCCTGCTTGAAACCACAATACTACCAGCAACCATGAAGTGGCCGTCGCTAAGCTTCTGGCTCTCTGCGACAGTAGCTGTAGCTCAGGCAGCCTCCAACAACGGCGAACTTTACGTTTTCGAAAAGGACGCATCTACCCCATCGCGACAGCACCACACAATCAGCCACGATGCGGCGAGACTGATACTGGCTTCAAGACTCGGCGTTGATAGATATCACGACGCTGGTGTTGTAGAAGATGAGACTCTGTTTGCGATCAACGATCTTGGTGGATCCAAGAAGCTCTTCGAAGACGGGCAGTCAACATCGCGCGTGGCCGTGCTGCTCTCGACTTCTGACAGGGAACACTTCAGTATGGCCTCCGCCACAAAGTATAAATGTGCGACTGAGCTGATATGAAATAGAGGATGGAGACAAATCATACACCTACAAATCGGAGGTCCAGTCATTACCATCGTTCGACGAAAGCGAGGAACTCTTCAAGGCCTTTGCGAAGCAAAAGCAGCCAACGAAGGAAGTAAGAGGTAGCGAACAATACCCTGACATGGGAGTCATTCACGATGATGGCACCTCCATTGTGCACATTATCAGCAAATCTGGAAACCCTGATGCGATGATCAGCTGGTGGCGCTACAAGGGCTACGACGTCGTCCTCCTCATCTCTCCGAGCCAGACTTCTTCAACATCCAAGTACGGCCACTACACCATCCCCTCCTCATCTCACGCGAAGCGTCAGATGCGTGAGGAGCCTTTGGAAGAAGATCCTGTCGAGACGGAATCTCCAAATGAGACCATTACCCCATATAAATCCAACGACACTTCCCCTCTTCGCGGCATCCTACCTTTCTGCTACTCCACAAAGGAGAAATGTGAGTCGACGACCCGGAACTGCACTGGTCACGGAAGCTGCACAGTTGCGTACACGCAGAAGGACAATGCTGGCGATTCAGAGGGTGTGCCTTGCTATTCCTGCAGCTGCACGCCATCCGTCAGGCAGAACAACGACGGAACTAAGAAGACGACCGTATGGTCTGGACCAGCGTGTCAGAAGAAGGATGTTGTGGCACCATTCTGGCTCATCGCCGGCCTCACCGTATTGATGGTCTTCTTGGTCAGCTGGGGTGTTGGAACAATCTGGAGCATGGGCGAGGAGGAGCTGCCGAGCGTGATCGGATCTGGCGTCAGCGGTGTGCCAAGAAAGGGCTAGAGAGAAGACTGCACTGTATCGAAGAAAGCGGAGAGAAGGAGCGAAAAAGGCTCATTATCTCATTTTGTGCAACTATGTATCCCGGCGCCAATCATCCACCGCATCAGAATAAATGTACAATTTCCTCCATTACTCAACCACCCCTCCCTTTCCCCCTACCTCTCCCCTTCCAGCTCCTCTCGATCCTCTCCGCCTCTTCCACCCCCAACCCAATCTCATCCCTTCCATCATCGGTCAACCGCCCCCACTCCAACAAAAGCCGGAACATATAAATCTCCATATCCTCCTTCCTGAGCACCTGCCGACTCCACTCCCTCCCCGCCTGCGCAATCCCCTCCCCCTCCCTCTCATGGCCCCTCACCATCACTTCCTTCTCACCGACCCTCCCCTTCCACCCGGCAAAATACATCAGCGTCGCCCAGAACCCCGTCCCCCTCAGGTCCAGCGGCACGAAATGCGTCCACGCCTGCAAGCGGTCGTCGTACCACTCTCTGAAAAGCGCGGCCTTGAACGGCAGACTGCGGCTCTGCAGGAAGGGAAGGAAGCGGCCCGAGAAACCTGCGCCGTCTAGGTCCAGGATGTACTTGTAGGACCAGTGCATTTGGAAGTCGCTTGGTTCGACCAGGGGGGTGAGGGCGGTGGCTTGCGCGGCGCAGTCGGGGTCGCCGCAGCGGTGGATGGGGGAAGTGAATTTGATGTCGGTTGGGAGGGTGGGTTGGAGGACGGAGGGGGAGAGGTAGGTGTAGTGCCATTCGTTGTTGGGGCTGGTGGTACCGTCGTTCTGGGGAAGGGGGACGAGAGCCTTTGGAGAGATGGCGGAGTTGGCGATGTGGTGGAATCGTTGACGGGTGAAGCCTGTCCAGGCATTGTTGCCGGGTGAGACGCCTTCGGTGGTGGCGCCGCGCCAGAAAAGGGTGGAGTTCTTGTTGTGGAAGGGTGGGTCTGGGAACTCGGTACTGGGTGAGTAGATGGCTTTGTCTTGGTAGTTCCAGGCTGAAGGGTAGAGGATGTCGTCGAAGTGGGGTGCTTTGGATTGAGAAAAGATTGGGTAGAGTTCGTGAGTGCCTTTGAAGGAGGAGGGGGATGAGTAAAAGCCATGCAGGTGTGCAAGGTCTGGTTGATGGCATGGATTGTTCGAGCGAATCCAGTCTGAGAGGAATACCATGTCGGAATGAGGTTCCATGCAGGAC
This sequence comes from Elsinoe australis, assembly GCA_007556505.1. Lineage (NCBI taxonomy): Eukaryota > Fungi > Ascomycota > Dothideomycetes > Myriangiales > Elsinoaceae > Elsinoe > Elsinoe australis. Next base: position 1,332,294 of record SWCS01000006.1, read on the forward strand.
GCGCAGAGCTGTGAGCGATCCCAGAGGAACGTTGATTGGAGAGATGGGTTTCTCCAGCAGGCATGCGTACCAAAGGAATAGAAGATGTTCTGGAATGACAAGTGCTCGAAGATGACTCGAGATGCTTGATTCCCGGCCGCCGAACTCTTCCATGACACTGCACGCTCCTTACTAAAGGACGATCTCGGCCGCACGGGAAAAGATTCGGACAAAGGTGACGGTGCTACAACTCCCCGGAATTCGACCTCCTCTTGTGGACTCTTGAATCTAGTATTGACTCTGGGCTCGTCGTTCGTGTTAAAGGCCAGGTCCATGTCAGGCAGATGCTGTTCAAACTTTGAGATCATGCTGAGCAGCCCTTCCATCATCCATTTGTGAGTCGGTCGGACATCTGGATGAGCACTTGCTTTACCGTCCCTGATTATGATCCCGGTCACGTCATTCCAAGGACTCCGCATGGCCTCCCAAGTCCTGCTCCGTAGGTCTCTTGATGACAGGTAGGAGAACGGTTTCAGATCCCTTGCAATGCTGTCGAAGTCGTCGATAATGCTAGAGTTCCGAGCAATCGCAAACTCGTACCATTTGTCGAATCCAGGAGGCGGTGGCCTTTCGTACCGTTCTCGATAGATTTTGACAGCTTCTGGTAAGCTGGTAGATTTCCTGGCCTGGATCCGCCACTTTTGGTGCTGAGCATTTGCATCAGCGATGAGCTTATCGATCGGATGTCTACTTGTGGATCCTTGTCTCCGCAGCTGGACGGTAATCCCGAAGGTAATAAGGAAGAGGTAGAAGATTATAAGGAGCAGCCTCGTCCGCCGACTGCTTTTCGCTGTGCTACGATCAAGGGCGGTTCTTGAGGCCGAGATAGTGTACATCTGAAAGACAGAAATGGCACACACGACTATGAATGCAGCTATTGCTATAGTAAGGCCGTTCGCAGGGAAAGAAGATATCTGTGAAAAGTAATGCCCGAATGACATGCTCGCAGCGACATTGAACACGGTAGATGTGATTCCAAAATGAGTGACCTGCAAATGTGAGTAGAGACATTATCAAGGAGAAAGAATGTCACTTACTGAGATCACGAATGTGGTAGCTATTATACAGACAAGGAGGTCAAGCTTGAGAGCTGCGGAAACAAACTTCCGGGGTATCAAAACTGTCCAAGAACGATCTTCAGGCACAAATGTGAACCAGATGAAGCCGTGAGAGATTACGAGTAATGCAGCGAACTATCTGCTGTCAGTCACCATTCCCGAGTCAGATCCGCAGAACTTACACCAAACGCCATGCTGAAAAGACGAAGCGCGGAATGCATTGGTACAGCCCGCTTGCCGTGGGCGGGGTTGTAAGTAAGTAGAGAGATGACTGCATTGATAACTCGCATGTCGATCAACACAGCAAACATCTGTATGACTGGAAGAAGATTCCCTTGAGAACAAATTGAGCTCGATGCCGGTCCTTCGCTATAGGCTCGCATCGCACTGATGCTGGGTACATAGAGCAACATCGCGAAGGTTACAAGGGCATATGGACGTCGTTCCGTGTGATTTTGTACGGCTCCACCAGCAACTTCGCCCAAAGATTGTTGCTGTCGCTGTTGAGATCTAGATATGACCCAGTCCATCCCAGCAGCGTATGCGGGCATCAAGGTCTAGATGCGTCAGCATCCCAGCATCGTCTTTCTATTCGTTGTGCATACCAGAGAAGACAACCGCCATGGCTCAGTCAAGCACTGAGACTGTCGTACAAGAAGTCTGAAGAGGACGATACGTATGGGTAAGACAGCCACGAGCCACAGATAGTCGTTAGGTACCAGGCTGGCCGGTAGTCCAAGTGATTTGATGAAATGATTTCGTCGATACCAGCTGTCGACCTTGCGGAAACTACCAGTTCCAACATCGTCGTGGTCGTCCTTCACCAGATCGTGATCCTCGTTCTGGCCGCTTGGATGAAGGAAGCGTCTTGCAAGATTTGCCAGCAAAGCTAGAGATACCAAGTATAGCAAGGCGAGATGTACCGGCCGATCTTACGAAGATTAGCTTCGATGTCTGTAAATTTGACTCCAACTTCGTAATCAGCCTGAGTATCTCAACTCACCATAAGCCCATGATTCTCTGCTATGAAAGACATATTGGGTCGAGCAATAACTGAGTAGTCTGCAAAATCTTAGCCCTGATAAACAAGCATGCCAAGTAGCGCTCACATAGCAGAGCCACCATGCCAATCTTGTCCTGATACCCAGGCACTGAGCGTTGGCCAGTTCTCGCTCAGCGACGCCTTGGCTTGTGGTCGTGCCATATCGATGTCGTCGTCGCCGGGTCCGGGTGCGGGCTGATCATGACTGAGTAGCGGGATGGACTCTGGCGGTCCTGCCATTGTATGCAGTCATTTCGAAGTTCGCAATTACAGCCATGGTCCAAATCAAGTATTATCGATCCTCGATATACAAGCAGCGCGACATGAAAGTAGGCAATGACTGTAAGGATGGAGAGGCACTCATCCTGGAAGCTGATTGGCTGCGCGGCCTAGAAAATGAGAGTGTTTCACTCCGGACACACTGTCACTTTTTCTTCTCATCATCGTCAGCATCACGCCTTTCCCATCACTGGAAATGACAGCGAAAGGCCAAAGTCGTTATTGGGTGGCAATTTATTTACAGGAATGCTCGAAGGGTCATCTACACGCATCGCCTCACGGACCACTGGCCTTCTGCACAAGCCGAGCCCCCTTGGCTTCGCTGCTTGCTATCGATGTTCCAGTCTTGGACTTCAAAAAGCATTTTCCATCATGCATCACTACCTGAACGCATTTTCTGGTCTTCTCGCATGCTTCAATGCAAGACATGAAATCTCCCGGCTGGATCATCTTGATGTCCCCTCCCGGGCGTCTCACGCCACACTCCACCTCGAATACACTACCAGCTCTCGTCGTGACGTTCTGGTTGTCGAAGTACGGACAGCTAGGACCCGAGTCCCACTTGTCGATGGTGATACGAGAGCCCTTCCATGTTTTTCCACCATCCTGTGTGGTTAGGGTGCCATTGGAACCGCCATTTCCAAAGGTGTTGCTGTAGTCTGGCTGCGGCTGGTCCAGTACAAGCACAGTATTTACCCAGTCTAAAAGGTCAGTCTTGTTTGATTTCCTATCACGTGTGTTGTTCTGCTCACCATGCTGCGGTACAACACTGCACGGCGCTTCCGGCTGGCACTCTTCTGCCGTTCCCCAGCCCAATGCTCGTCCAGATGCTGCAATAGGTAAGTCTTGCTCAACTTAGCACGTAGGTGCAGCAATTCGTGCAACGAGCCCGAAGACAGATTGAGCTACCAGACCAATCGAGGTCATTAGCGTGCAACTTGGTGTGTTCCAAAGATCGACCTCGTTGTCCTCCAGACTACCAGCTTGGACCTGGTAGTACCCGCGTCGTGGCGTGTAGTGGGCACCGTCAAACGACGGAAGTGTCGCAACGGGCCCAAAGCCAGACTGAACTACCAGATCAATCGATGTCTGAAGCGTGCGACTTGGTATACCTAAAGATCGACCTCTTTGTACTCCAGACTACCAGCTTGGACCTGGTAGTACCTGCGTGTAGTGGGTACCTCCAAACGATGGAAGTGTTGCACGAACCGCTGCACCTGCGTGTCTATCGCAGTAGGTGTCACTCACCTGTACTAAACTTTGAAACAAGCTTGCCGTTCACGTACACATACTGGTCGTACATGTCTGTCTCGTCGTTAAGCATGTCTGATAATTAGCTGCATTCCCCTCATCATAAAGCACTTCACTCACAGCTCATCTTCACCCTGTCGCCAGGCTTGGTCAGGAATTGAGATCCTCCGACTTGACCTGCGCCTATCAGCACCATTCTCCCGGCCACTCACTCAATCCACTTGCCGCTGCCGTTGAGTGTACTACTCCAACTGCACCACTGCTGCTTCGAATTCAACGGGCCACAGCCGTAGTCCTGATCACCAGCATAGCTCTCCACCAACGCCTGGATCAGATCGCCATTGCTAGTCCCCATCCCTACCCACAACGAGAGCAGAGACATCTGCGGCTTCGGTGCTTGAGGCACGATCAGGGTCGAGTTTGCGACGCGGATGAAATTGCCCTCTGCCGTGGGACCAGAGGAGAAAGCATTGCCGAATGATGCTGTGGCAAGAGGGCATGCAGAGAGCGCTAAGAAAGCGAAAGTGAACAAGGATGCCATATCGAGAATCGTGGAGATATTGTTCAGGTGACACTTGGCCAAGGTGATTATAAAATATATACAAGACTGTAGATCTGTCGCTCTGGACCTAGAATCATCTTGTCTCTGCATTATCATCACTTATTGTGTAGATCTCCAACGGCGCACCGGCTCGTATTTTTAGAGTTGCATGGTAGGGGGATGGCGAAGCACTTAGGCGGTTGAAACGGTCGTTGACAGCCGTGGCGAACTACACTTAAGTACTACCACAAACCCCAATCATATTCAACTAGATTGTAGATTCTGAGATCGTGGACTGTCGTATGTTTGCTGCATATTGCTATGCTAATCATGCCCACCATGTCAAACCACCCCAGAATCCCTCATGCCACCATCAACCTCCCAGGCGTCGCCGAGTCTTATGACCACTATCGCATCACGCATTAGGAATAACCCTTATCATCCCCTTCAACTCCCTCTTCCGTTCCTCCCTCAACCTCTCCCTCTTCTTCTCCCCAAGTTCCAACATCGCACCTCCCCTGTCCTTCAAGTGGCTCAATTTCTTCCCCACCTCGCCCATACTGATCCCATGCTCCTTCACCGCAGCCGGCACATGCAACGACAGCCTCCTGAACGGCTTCCCACTGACATTGACCGTAGCTAGCATGTCCTTCATGGCCGCGAACGTCCCTCCCCCGTTACTCTCCGTCTTCAGCAAATGCGGGCTCTTGTCGCGAACGCCACTGTCGCTTGCGAAACGACCTAGGATTGGGGTATCGGATTTGTCAGATCGAGGAGAGAGGTCCGAGAGGCCGGTGTTGGCGCGGCGGCTGGACATGGGAAGGACGGTGTGTCGGATCGGTTGAGAGGCGCTGGTCTTGAGGATGCCGGGACGGGTGGGACGCTGAGGGGGGGCGTTGGTGAAGCGCGGCGCGACGTGCTCTTTGATGCGCTGGTCGGAGATCTGGCGGGGATTGAAGAAGAGGGCTTGCGGGATCATCTTCATCTGTGCGCGGGTGTCGGGGGATGGGGATGCTGAGGGGCTGCGGCTGCGGCGGCTGCGGGAGGACTGGAGGCTCTCGTCGCGGAGGACGGCGTGGTACATTTGCGCAAGGCGTTCGGCCTCGGAAGGAGAGGACTTGGCGGGGCTGGGTTGAGAGCTTGAGGGACCATAGCGGATGGGTGAGGTGGGTGAGGGCATCCTTTCGGTCGGACGGCCGCAGCGCTCATAGCTCAGGAGAGAAGCGTCAGAGTCCTGGCGGTAAGCTTCGGCGTACTTCATATATGGGTCGCTGTAGGTGGGCGATAGGTCTGATGGCTTTGGCTTTGCGTTGCGAGTGTCTCGCATATCGAAGCGAACGCTGGAAGGCGACTTGTGAGAACTGCTATCGTCAAAACTCAGCCTTTGAATGCTGCTGTTGATTGAACCGCGCAGGGAACCATTGCTTCTGGCCTTTGCACTGAGCTCCTCAGGAAGCAAGGCAGGCGCATACTTGCTGCTGGCTCTGTCCCTAGCTTCAAGGAGCGACATTGTCTTCACATCCTCAAAAGTCGTTTCCGATGGCCTATGCTTTTCGTGATCATAGTGAGAAGGGTACGGCGAGAATTGGACGCCAGAGTCGTAGCCAGCTTTGGACGACATGTTCAGGGGACGAAAGACTGACGGCTGAAGAATCTCGTCGTCTGGATCTCCAATGTGAGGTGCGGGCGGATGTGAACTTGCTGACGGCGAAGGCAGGGATGTGTGTGACGAAAGATCGTTGCTGGCCCACGACTCTGGTGTAGCGGCCCACTGATTGACGAGGCGACTGTACACACTGGAGGCGCGCCGTCTTTCGCGGGAGTGCTGTCGTTGTTCTGCACCGTAGGCAAGTGGTGGACTAGGTGGAAGAGGCTTCTGAGCGTCGTTCGGAGGCGGTGTGCGCTTGATGAAGGACTGGAAAGAGGGAATGGAGTGCTGTGAGATATCTCTAGAGGGTGGATTGCTGTAGCTCAAGACGCCAGGGGGTTTCTTGGAGACTGGCTGCGGGCTGAACATCTTGACGGGCAAACCACAGGAAGTCAGAGATGTTGATGCTTGTGACTAGCAAGCTCCAAGATGGAGAAGCTGAAGTGGTATATTCTTCGTCATGCAGTATGAGAATAGGAGACAAAGACAATAGTGTATTGCTGCCGTTTGAGGTGACCATAACTTAGACAATACCTATTCCGGAAGAACAAAGCCAATCAATGGACGGCTGGTCCACCATTGGTCCCGGCCACATCGCTTTTGATGTGACAATGCTTTTGAAGGTCATGGTGTGACAATGCTTCACGTCGTATATTGAGGGCGCAGGTGGCAGGGTTGGTGGTATAGTGTAGGTTCGGCCGGCACTAGTGAGGAAAGGCGATGTGATGAAGTGTGAAATCCGACATTTGAAGCCTCATGGCGTGCAACATTCCACACCTCATGCTCATTGGGTCTTTTCGGCAATGTTCAATTCTTCTGCTTGCGGCGTTTGTGGAATGTCGACCAAGACGGCCGGATCAGTTTTCCGCTCCGAGATGAGCTTCGCCAATCTCTACAAGGACGAACAGTCAGACAATGTGTTGTTGCAGGCATCCATCAATGCCCGCTCACCTGCTTCTCTTCATTGCTCAACGGCGCTCCGGCATCATTGGTCGTTTGTGGGGAGACATGGCTATCTGCCGCCCGCGCTCGCAACCGTGCCGGCGTTGTAGGAGTGCCGTCGAGCTCGACTGGTTCACTATTGATGGCGGCGGCGTCGATGCGTAATTCAGGTTTGTTCGTTCTGACAGGTGAAACTGGTGGGGCTTCTGCTGCCATGATAGGTGGTTGCCTTCTCGTTGCTGCGATCGAACGTTTTTCGGATACCAATGGCTTCGCTGCTGACTGCCAGACGTTGTACAGAGACGAAGGAGTGTTGAGGGCAGGCGCGATATTTACCGCCCACCACTATCGTCGCGACAACTCTCGTTAAGCTCTCTGGGCACTGCGGGCTGATTCTGGCCTAAAGGATTGCTAAGATTAGTGGTGGAACTACCCTCTAGCGGCACTTGCGAGTCAATCCAGGTGATCAGCCCCGCGGCAGCTGCAACGGGATGTTTCAACGGAGGTTCCCCGACCCCCGGGTTAGGTGGAGGAGCACATGCAAGATTTAAGACGGAGCTATATTCCACTACCATTCTCACATTACCTGGACCCTGTCCCTTCTCCATCAATCTCTCATACCACATTCACGCAGAGATTCCCCACCATGTCGTCAACCAACGGCACCACCAATGGCGCCGACTACACAATGTACTGCCCCACCTTCCTTTGCGATCGATCCTGCTAACCCCCAGCAGTCCCCTATGGATCGACGGCAAGGAAGTAAAGACCTCGACAGTCTTTGACGTCCAGTCTCCCTCTCTCGCCAAACCTATCTGGAAATGCTATGGCGCCTCCGCCAAAGAGGCCAACGAGGCCATCGAGTCGTCGCAAAGAGCCTTCAAGACGTGGCGAAAGACCAAGCCCCAGAAGATCAGGGACATTCTCTTCAAGGCTGCTGAGATTATGGAGCGGAGGAAGGCTGAATTGGGCGACTACCAGATGCAAGAGACGGGTGCGCCAGACCCAGTGGTCAATGGCTTCATGTTGCCGACCACCATTGAGCAAGTCAAGGATGTCGCAGGCAGGGCAACAACAGTACTCGGCGCGATCCCAGAGACGTCTATCCCAGGTACCGGCGCATTCGTCTTCAGGGAGCCATACGGCGTGAATGTTGCCATTGCACCGTGGAATGCGCCATTCATCCTCGGCGCTCGATCTTTCCTCTACGCAATTGCTACTGGCAACACAGTAGTCTTGAAAGGGTCTGAGTTGAGCCCAAGATGCTTCTGGGCTCTCGGTTCCATATTCCATGAAGCTGGACTGCCAGCCGGTGTGCTCAATATCATCTACCACCAGCCATCAGATGCTGTCTCAGTCACAAACGCATTGATTGAGCACACACACGTCAAGAAGGTCAACTTTACTGGCTCTACCGCTGTGGGATCCATCATCGCCTCCAAGGCTGGCAAGGAGCTGAAGCCCGTCGTCATGGAGCTCGGTGGCAAGGCTTCTGCTATCGTCTGCAAGGATGCAGAATTACAAAACGCTGCCATGCAATGTGTACTCGGTGCCTTCGTACACAGCGGACAGATTTGCATGTCGACAGAGCGTATCCTGGTCCACAAATCGATCCTGGAGCCCTTCCAAGAAGCACTAAAGGGCGCCATTCAAAAGATCTTCCCTCAGGGCAATGACTATGCTATCCTAGTAGCTAAGCCTGCAGTCGAGAAAAACAAGAAGCTTCTCGAGGATGCAACTAGCAAGGGTGCCAAGCTCATTTACGGCGATCTGGACAACGCGCTCGACGAGTCGAATGCATACCGCATGCGCCCCTTCGTCGTCAGCGGCGTCACGCCTGAAATGAACCTGTACTACCAGGAATCTTTCGGACCCTCGGTGTCGCTCTTGCCGTTTGAGGATGAGCAAGAGGCCATAGACATTGCCAACGACACAGAATATGGTCTCTCTGGCGCTATCTTCTCAGAGAATCTTGGCCGCGCGCTCCGCATCGCAAAGGAGATCGATAGCGGTGCCATCCACATTAACGCCTCCAGTGTACATGACGAAGCCGTGTTGCCCCACGGCGGAGTGAAGAAGAGTGGTTGGGGTCGGTTCAACGGCCACTGGGGCATGGACGAGTTCACCAAGCTGAAGACGGTCACTTACAAGAACTTTACCGAGTAGTGCGCCGCTCGTGGATCATTGTATATGCCAGCTATCAGAGCGACCACTATAGTAATGAAAGTATTTTCTCATTCTTCTTTTGCCGAATCCAACCCTGTCGTCAGTACTTCTAAAAGCAATTTCTGGCGGTACACCGAAACCCAAGGAGACGGAGGGAAGCTTCATCTGAAAGTCGGGCCCACATTTCAACGACTTCACCGGCCATCATCCTGTCTGCATCGCACAGCCCTCTCCCTTCCTACTCACGACTTGGATTATCTCGATTGATGATCTTGACATAGACCCGCGAAATTGTCCCCCCTTCCCCGCCATGATACATCGCCGAGACGATAGGATCTGGTAGTGCATGCTAACGAGAACCGACTTACCGGTCCGCGGATACCACATCACCGCTAGTTTGGGATGCGGACAGACTCTCGGTAGATCTCTGGAAAATGAGCCTTTCAATGCAACCCCGAATCTTGCTGGTCTTTGCGTGACTCACGCGCAAAACCAAAAGGACGAACGAGCTGCACGTAAAGGGCCCATTTCCACCTCATTGATTTCCTTCCTTTCCACCGAATACTCTGACCCGTCCGTGAGCTGGGAAAGAGGACCAATGATGAACACTGATGTATCAGGGCCACGCATCTCACGCCATGTGGGATTGCGAACGCCATTTGTCAGTAGATTCAATGGTCGAGGGTAACTGACCCGGTCCAGGGCTTGCCTTGAACTGCAAGAAACTTCGTAATTCGTTCCTGATGGGGTATTTTGTAGGGGGAAGTCAAGATCTATCTACAAAGGAATGGAAGGACATCATGCACAAATTGTTAAAGATTTGACAAAGCTCTAAAATGCGACGAGTACAGCAAGCCTGACAATATAGTAGCTTTACACCTGACGAGAACGCTGAATGCGAAGGGCCAGAACATCATCCACGACACCTCTGCGTAGCGATGGAAGGCATCATTGCCGGTTATCAGAGAACCATCAAGCACAAGGAGGGTCGCTCCATGACCATAAGACGGTACAGTGGGCTAAAGAAGCCAATGGAAACGACCAATCCGACGCTCCCTGGTCACCACTCCAGGCAGCTCATCCTTCGAAGCAGGGCGCTAGCCTATGAGGTCAGTGCGAACTCCATGAGGGCGAGTCCTGCCTATCCGGAACCGGAAGGTGTAAGATCACGATCATATTCATGCAGGATGAAGCAACAATTCATCGCATCTGCAGGAAGTATTGTATCAAAAGCTTGAGGAACACTCTGGTCTGGAACGCACAGAAGCTGGACGAGAACTCGTATGCAGAATGGAAGGAGAAGCGAGTCCGCGGCGTCTCGAGCTGGTAAGGAGAACGATTTGCTAGACAGCAATGAAAACGACTCGTGAGCCTATGCCGGAGGTAACTTGCTACACGATTAGGTTGACGATTTGCGAGACGACTGAGGAGATGATATGCCACACGAGTCGGCGGACGACTTCCTAAATGATGCGGGAGGCGACTAGCTGAGCGAGTAGCGAGACGGCTACGGGGACGACTTGCCACAGGACTTGCTCAACGACTTGCCAGACCACTTGGCAAACGATTCAACAGACTATTCGCCAGACTACTCGCCGGACGATTTGCCGGACGATTTGCCAGACGATTTGCCAGACTACTCGCCGGACGATTTGCCGGACGATTTGCCAGACGATTTGCCAGACGATTTGCCAGACGATTTGCCAGACGATTTGCCGGACGATTTGCCAGACGATTTGCCAGACGATGTTCTAGGCGACTTGCCAAACGACTTGCCAGACGTCCAAGAGTGCAATCTGCTAATCGATTAGGGAGACAAACTATCAAGAGACTAGGGAAGCGAAATGCTAGACGACTAGGGAGGGGACTTGCTAAATCGATAAGAAGGAGATACGTGTAGCAATTCGTCTCCTTTACCATCCGCCAGATCAGTCAAAGAAGCTCCCGATGATGATCTCAACCATCCCTTAAGCAGACTGAAGACTAGCTCGCTGATAAATCTTATGGCCAAGCGGCTACAAGGCGTGCGCCACGTCTTCCAAGGCTTATGCGTTCCAGGGAGTCCGCATGCGGGTGGTGGACAGCACGCAGCAAGGCGCGAGTTCCTTGCTGGCAAAGATCCAAGATGCAGCGTGTGCCACACCGCAGCTGATGAAGATTTGACCAAGCAGTACTTCCGATGGGTCGCCCCCGAACTTGACACGCCCTGTGAATGGTGGGATCAGAAATGCGTGCTGGCGTGAGGGGTATTTGTGGGCGAACAGCCAAACCCTTCGAACGTACGAGTGCAAGACTGACCGAGTCTCGACATGAGCAGACCAAGCACCAAATCAGAGACGGCACAGGGCGTGAGGATGAAGCAAGGGTAACAAGGCATCCTGGGCTCCATGTGCTTCTGCTCACCCGACAACGAACATTCAGTTTAACAACGGAGCATGATACAAGGACATCACCGGCGACTCGGCGGCGTGTGTCGACTGCAAGACCGCCTGGAAAGATATGAAGCAGTCCAGTCCTAACCTGTCAAAGACAAACCATTCCCAACGTGAAAGCGATAAGATAAGGAGTAAGAGTAGCTCTCTGCGTGTCGTGGTCCCAGACTGAGCCTGACCTTTGACAAGACAAGTCGGTATGCAAGTCTCTCAATGGAGAGCAGCTAGACGCGCCTTGACGAAAGAGTGTATCCCACTATCGTGTTGTCAAGAAACATCAGCAGGAAGTACGTGGGAGTACTGTGGCTTGTGATCGATGGCGTGTGGCTGTGCTTGCCCCTGATCTGCTGGATCACCACATGCCGCCGGGCCAACAACGATCTTCATCTGCGATGCATTGGCTCGACCGTGACACTTCTTTTCTTTAAATTCGAATTGATTGTTCTTCATGAACAACACCTCGAGCAACTAGACTTCAGCCCTCGGCAATCCTCATCATCAAGTACCGCATCCAGTGGCGGAGAAGGGAGGGATGGCGGGATTTCCCCACATCGCCCCGCAACCCCATACCGGACTGACCCCGGGGACGACCCCAGTTCATGTTCCTATTGCCGGTAGCCCTAATTGACCCTGTCTTGGTTCCTCCTCTTCTATTATATAGGACCCTGCATCTTTCATAATCTCCCTTGAGCGACCCACGTCTTTATCAACCGTAAGACAGCGTGGTGAACCGTTTACCTTTTCCTACTTTTCCTCTTCCTCACATCCCGTTCCTTCCTCCTGCGATCAAGATGGTCGCGAACGATTCTGGCACTAATGGCAACTACCACACCGTTCCAAAGCCAGTCACAAGCTCAGGGTCTGCGAAGACGCTGAAGCGGCCAAACACGGATACCTCGAGGAAAGAAGGAGACCCCATCCACCTACCCCCGGGTGTGAGCTCGGAGACATTCCATGACTTCATCAGAAAAGCCACAACCAGTTGTGGAGAGGAGAACGTCACAGTCATCTCCAGCACTGACCAGCTTGACAAGAGTCTCTACACGGATCCTAGCAAGGTCCACGACATGTTCCATATCACCACAGGCAAGGACTACTTTGTCGCCTCGGCATCTATCGCTCCTCGGAATGTTGGAGAGGTCCAAGCTATAGTGCGACTTGCCAACGAGTATGAGATCCCATTGTGGCCCTTCTCGATCGGACGCAATCTAGGATACGGAGGCTCCGGTCCTCGTGTTCCGGGTTCTATTGGGCTTGACATGGGTCGTAACATGAACAAGGTGCTCAAGGTGGACGTCGAGGGAGCATATGCTCTTGTGGAGCCTGGTGTGACGTACAACGACATGTACAAGTATATGCAGGACAACAATTTGACAGACAAGCTGTGGCTAGACGTGCCTGACTTAGGGGGGGGTTCGCTTCTTGGTAACGCAATGGACAGAGGAGTTGGATACACACCATACGGTAAGCGATGCTAGCTTCCTGTCTAAACAGAATGATCGGTACTGATTTGCGTTCCAGGGGACCATTTCATGATGCATAGCGGTATGGAAATCGTCCTCCCGGACGGCAACCTCATCAGAACTGGCATGGGCGCCATGCCCAATCCCAAGGCTGATCCCAATGCCGCTCCCCACGATCAAGAGCCCAACGAATGCTGGCAGCTCTTCAACTACGGCTACGGCCCATATCTCGACGGAGCTTTCTCTCAGTCCAACTTTGGCATCGTCACCAAGATGGGATTCTGGCTCATGCCGAATCCAGGCGGCTATCAAAGCTATTTGATCACGATCCCAAAAGATACAGACCTCCACCAAGCTGTCGAAATCATGCGGCCCCTCCGCGTCGCAGGCGTAATCCAAAACGTGCCCACCCTACGCCACCTCGTCCTCGACGCCGCAATAATGGGCACCAAAGCCTCCTACACCTCCAAGACCACACCCTTGACAGATGCAGACCTCGACGCCATCGCAGCCCAACACAACCTCGGACGATGGAACTTCTACGGCGCCGTCTTCGGTCCCGAACCCATCCGCAACGCCCTCTACGCCGTGATCAAGCAGTCCTTCTCCGCCATCCCCGGCGCCAAATTCTACACGCCCGAGGAGATGCCCGACAATGTAATCCTACAGACGCGCCACTATACACTGCAGGGCGTGCCCAGCCTCATCGAGCTGAAATGGCTGGACTGGCTCAAGCCAGGGTGTGCGCATCTCGGCTTCTCCCCCATCGCGCCGGTGAGCGGGGACATCGCGATGCAGCAGTACGAGTTGTGCAGGAGGAGATGCGAGGAGGCCGGGTTCGACTTCATCGGGAACTTTGTCATTGGGGTCAGGGAGATGCATCATATTGTGGAGATTGTCTTTGATAGTACGGATGCGGAGCAGTGCGAGAGGGCGCATTGGGTGATTAGTACTTTGGTCGAGGAGTGTAGGCAAAGAGGCTGGGGGGAGTATAGGACGCATTTGGCGCTCATGGATCAGATTGCGGATACGTATGATTGGAATGGCAGGGCGTTGTGGAATACCCATGAAAAGATCAAGGATGCGTTGGATCCGAAGGGAATTTTGGCGCCGGGGAAACAGGGGGTCTGGCCTAGTTCGTATGACAGGAAGGCGTGGGAGATTCCGAGACCGAGACCGGCTGGGTTGCCGTTTGTTGCTCGGGAGTCTTGAAGGTGATGGGATGGGGTGTTGAAAAGAGGGGAGGAATAGTGCACTTGGGAGGCAGTGACATGGTTTCCACTGGTCCTGGGGATGATATTTCATATTCTGTAGCGATAATTACCATGGATCACGATCTTGAAAACGTTAATTCAGGAAAAAGACTATCACAAACTCCCGGTAAAGCCAGGTCGCAGCAATACCACAGAAAGCGGGCCCAAGCATCAAGAAGTCCATACTCATGTACCAAAACTATAGTCCTATATGCCTTTCGTGATGAGCTGCCCGTCCACTATATCTACTTCCTGTCCTCCTCACCTCTGCCTCCTTTCCCCCTTGTAGCGAGATGACCTTCCGTACCAGCCCTCAGGACCATCTTTCCGCCTCACAACCCCTACTTCTGGCCTCCCTTCCCAGCAGCACCATTCCCACCCTTCTGATCCCTCATATGAGGAGGACGTTCCGGCCCAAAGAAAGGCTTGGTAGGCTCCTTGTCGGCTTGGTCCAGCATCGCCATCGCGTAGTTGTAGATATCCATGATGGACGGCTCGATCATCTGGGGCTCCATAGGTGCAGCTGCGGGATGGTTGTGGGCGTTGCCACTGGCTTGGGCGGCGAGGATCTCGCCCACAGTGGTGACTTTGCCGAAGCTGACGCCGAGCTGGTAGTTGAAGTGAGAAGCTGTGGACGGTAGGCATAAGGATGACTTACGTTTGGGATGGGCATGTTGTTGTTGGATGGGGTGTTTTGGTTTGGAGCCATTGTGGTAGTGATGTGATGGGTGATTGTAGTGAAAGTGAGGTGTGGTGAAATTCGTGGATGGGAATGGATGCAAGGTAGAAGGGAAGCAGCAGATTAAAACGAGGGGAGCTCAATCAATGTGGTAGTATTCAAGTGGTGAATAGACGGAAACAAATGCAGTAGCATACGCATGGTAATTGCATGGCTGCAGCCAGAGACAGGGGTCTGCATGATGTTGTGTAACGTGAGAAGCACTCGTTTGCAGGTGATCCGCCGGCACCCATCAATGGTTCAAGACAAACGAGACAGGTCTAGTCCTATAGTGGACGAAAAGCAATCTCTCATTGCTTGTCTTCATTATTTCAGCAGTCTACTTACCCCGTTTTCCTTGACAGGTCCTCAGTGGCAGTTTGCCGTGCCTCGCTACACACTTCTTTGAGCGATCCTCGAGCTCGTCCTTACACATACAAATCGAATTGCTCTCAAGAAGCGTGCAAGAGGTTGTGTTCATCGTTCTCTCTGCTGCTGTCATACCGACTTTGAGAATTGAGCATCAGCAAATATCGATCGCTCACTCTTCAGAGCTCAGATTGGATAGTAGCGCTGAAACCGCTCTCCGATCGTGTCGCTTGGCTCTGTCATGTATCTCGAAGCTAGTAGAGACATGGTTGCCTTCGCTAATATCATTTGCGCCGATGGTGTGCCTAAGCTAAGGTCCGACACCTCGTTCGGCGAGGCCGTTGAGCTGGTAGTATTGGTCGACATTGTCGTAGATCTAGAATCTCGCAGAGAATTGTTTAGGCTGATACTACGGACGCCAGTGGTGTTGCTAACGTTCGAGGCCTCGTCTGGCGAGTACGTTGTGCTGTCTAATTTGCGTCTCGCTTCGGTGCCGTTATGCCGCAGTGAGCTTTCTTGGGCGGATTTGGGAGATTGAGCAGGAGAAGTGAGGTTGAAATCAGAGGAGCTAGAGCTAAAAGCGTCGTGGTCTCAATGTGGACTCGTGAGAAGAAAGCGCCACTGTCGGAAGTTTGAGGCAAAGGTTGAATGAGCAATGTTTGTACTTTCGGTCAGAGAAAGACCATGGTAGTACTCCGAGAATTGATGGCTACTATCGGTCCACCACCGTATCCGAGGTATGAGAGTAGACGGAGTGAAAAAACGCTTTTGCAATCGTAGAATACGATTGCATTATAAATCTCTGGTAATAATGTCATGTGTCTGCGGTACGTGCGCTGTGCGTGAGAGGCCGGTGACAATGAGGCACTATTTAAGGGACGATTTGGAGATGAGAGGATAGCGCAGGGGAAGCAATGTTTGTGCGGGTGTGACTACCAGACGGTTTGACTGAGTGATCATACGTGCTTACCGTCTTGCCCACGATCTTATCTCACCTCCCAGAAGGGAAGGTAGATCATGAATAAAATCACCTGCAAGGAATCATGAGCCGGAGAGGAGTTCAACGACACAGTTCGTTCCGAGCAGGTGTCTATCGCAAGCGGTAGGGCGGTCGCGACAAGACTGGAGCGAGATGATGTGACAATCCATTCTGGTAGTACAGCCTCGCCAGGCAAGACGTCCATCGAGGCTGACTGAAGAGGAATCCGAGTTAGTCCGATCCAGGTCGCTGGCGAGAATGTTTAGCAGTCCTTCGGGCACGGTATTGCCAAGCGGACAGACTTTCGCAGCCATTGTGGTACCTCCAAGACTACCAGAAAAGTGCAGACAGATTTTGGTAGGCGACATTGTAACACATGCTAGGGTGGTACCATCACATTGTGGAGACCTTGCTGGTAGTGCCGCACGTAAAGTGAAGCCGTCCGACGCGACCAGCAGGTAACACTGTTCGCCGAGACTGATGAATGCAATGAGTCAAGGTTGATGGAAACGCACAGCAAAAGGTGACTTGCTTTTGTAAGAGTCCATTCGTACTTGGCCGAAATGTCGCCGGTGAAGATACAAATTCCGGATTGGATCATGGATGGTGTGGTCGAAGCCCATTATAATGTAGGACAAACTCGAGGTCTCGGAGGTGGGGCTTCGGGATGCGGCTCTGCAACGACACGTCTTGGCGTTTCCGTATGCGAGCCCCTGAGCATACCTCTGCCCTTCCACAAAGCGTGTTCCACATCAGATATACTACCAGAGATATATATATGGCAGGTGAGATTATGTGGCAGGCTTGCCTGCGACATAAAGAGCACGCTCGCTTGCGAGCGGGCAACTTCTCAACGGTCTGGGTCTTGGAGGCCTCGTCAACGGTCTTCTCGGTGGCCTGGCGATCGAAAAGCTGCTCGCGGGGCGAGGTGACGCTGCTTGGTAGCTATGGACTTTGGAAAAGGAGCACAAGTAAGTTAAGAAAGTTCATTTTCTATAGTACAATGCAAGCTAGGTATTACCACCCTCATCACCATAACGCATCAAAGGAAAAAAGCAAATCGCTCCCGAAGCTGTCCTTTCGCACTGAGAAAGCAAAGCTGACTGCGCCTTGACATTGAACGACCTTGATCGTCCAGAGCTCATGCTTTTATGGCCGTTTCGTCCCCAGCCTCTTGACTGACAACGAGGTATTTGGCCTCTGGCGAGCTCTACTTGCCGCCAAACATACCTCCAACGATAGGGAGGCTGCTGGCACCACCCGACTTCTTCTTCTTCTTTGAGTCCCCGCCAAACATCCCACCTAACCCGAGCCCTCCGAGCAGCTTATCGATCCCCAGGCCACCGAGAAGACCGTTGACGAGGCCTCCAAGACCCAGACCGTTGAGAAGTTGCCCGACCAAACTATTTTGAGTGGTTAGCTTGTGTTTTAAACAATATACGTTGAAGAAAGACTGAAAAAAATTGAAAAAAAGGTTGGAAAAGGGGCTGGGGAAAGGGGTGGCGACAGCGACGGTAAGGGACGGGGGAAAACTTACCCAAGAACACCAGCGAGCAGCAGACCGACTGCAGCGAGGATCTGGAACAATGGCTGAGTGAGCAGACCCCAGAGAGGGTTGAGCTTCTTCTTTGCGTGAGGCATGTCGTTGAGCTTCTTCTTGGCGTTGTCGATGGTGGTGACGACGGTAGTGGTGAGTTCCTTGAGACACTCGGCGAGACGCTGCTCTTCGGGAGAGGCATCCTTAGTGCCGTGACGGCCCTTGGCTTGAGCAGCAATGTGTCCGTCGGGGTCGAGACCGCGGAGGGAGCCGTTGCACTCTTGGAGGATGCGGCCACCTTCTTCGATCAGGGGCTTGACGTCGTTGACGAGCTGCTCCTCGTCGAGCTCTTCCTTGGGAGTACGGTCGGCAGTCTCCATGTGCTATAAAAGTGTTAGTAAATGTGTAAAGTTGTTGACTGTTCAGTGGGACTTACATCGGTGATCTGCTTGCAGACTGGCTGGACGCGCTCAAGAGTCTGCTGGCAGATGCCAGCCATCTTCTCGGCGATCTTGCGCTCCTCCTCCTTCTGGAGCTCTTCCTCGGTGGGCTCCTCATCTGGCTCCTCCTCCTCGATGATGTTCTCGAGCAAGGTGGCCTCACCGATCTTGTTGCCGTCAGAGTCAACGACGTTGCCGCTGTCGTCAATCTCGCAGCCAACGCAGTGGCCGAGGTCGCCAGCGGTGAGACGACCGATGACATCTCCGTTCTCGTCACGGATCTCACCTTCGCGGTTGACCTTGCGTCCAGACATAGGAGAAATCTTCCTCTCCTTCTGCTCTGGCTCCCAGCGCTCGGCCTTACCGATGACGTTGCCGTTCTTGTCGAGGATATCACCGCTCTCATCAACGTGGTGGTTGACGAGCTTCTTGACATCACCCTCGACGAGACGACCGATGATATCGCCAGCGGGGGTGACAACGGTCTCCTCCTTAGTGACAACCGCATCCTCAAAGCCGGCGAAAGGACCTTCAGGAGAAGTGTCCTGGCCGTGGACGAGCTCAGCCCTTCCAACGACGTTGCCGGCGTTGTCCCAGATCTGGCCTTGACCGTCAACCTTCTTGCCGACCATGCTGGCCACATCACCCTCGGAAACGCGACCAATGATGACGCCAGAGTTGTCGACGACGTTACCGGCCTTGTTCACAGTGCAGCCAGCAAGGGCAGAGAGATCCTCAGGCTGGACCTCCTCTTCCTCGTATGGCTCAGCGTGGCCCTTGGTGTTGCCGAACTTGTCGAGAATGTCTCCATCCTCATCAACCTTAAGGCCGACGAGGCGCTTGACGTTGCCCTCGGTGACAACGCCGACGACATTCTCGTTCTCATCCTCGACGTAACCCTCCTTGTTCACGACGAGACCCTCAAGACCAGCGAAGATACCTTCTGGCTTGGCAACACGCTCGTTCTCAGGCAGAACCTCGCACTTGCCGACAACCTTGCCAGTGTCGGAGTAGAGGTATCCATTCTCGTCGCAGCGACGGCCAGCGAGTTCCTTGACGTTGCCCTCGACGAGCTTACCGATGGGGATCTGCTCCTCGTTGACGACAAAGCCCTGCTTGTTGAGGACCTTTCCGTTAAGGATCGAATTGTCGATGACGACCTCTTCCTCTTCAGGGAGAGGCTCAGCGTGGCCCTTGACGTTGCCGTACTTGTCGACAATGTCACCGTCCTCGTCAACCGCGAGACCGACAAGCCTCTTGGCGTTACCCTCGACGATCTGGCCGACAATGTTCTCATCCTCGTCGGCGACCTTGCCATCGGCGACGACACGCAGGCCCTGGAGACCAGCAAAAGGTCCCTCGGGCTTAGCCTCGCGCTCGTTCTCTGGGATCAACTCGACACGGCCAATGACCTTGCCCTGGTCGTTCCAGATCTGTCCCTCGCCATCGACCTTCTTGCCAGCGAGCTCCTTGGCGTTACCCTCGACAAGACGGGCAATTGGAACACCCTCATCGCCAATAATAAGACCAGATTTGTTGAGGATGCGGCCGTTGAGGCCGGACAGGTCAGCGGCCTCAGGCTCCTCCTCAGGCTCGGGCTCCTCCTCGGTGTAACGCTCAGCGTGGCCAACTACAGTACCGCGCTTGTCAATAATGTCGCCGTCTTCGTCGACAGCACGACCAACAAGCTTCTTGGCATCGCCCTCGACGACGACACCGACACGGTTGCCGTTCTCGTCCTCGACGTAACCGTCCTTGGTGACGATCAGGCCTTCGAGACCAGCGAATTCGGCCTCTTCTTCGGCGTCCTCGACCTGCACAGTCTGCGCACGACCGATAACGTGTCCCTTGTTGTCCCAGAACTGACCCTCGGCGTCGCAAGCGACGCCACTCTTGCTGAGCTTCTTCGCGTCACCCTCGACCAACTCTCCGACGACGGTGCCGTTGGCGTCGATCAGCTTGCCGGCCTTGTTGACAGTCAGGCCCTCCAGGACGCTGAGGGGTGGGAGTTCAACACCAGAGTCCTCGGCGGCCTCGTCGGCTTGGGCATCAGCACCCTCTTCGCCAACGACCTCGCCGTCTTCGACACCGTTCTCGATCTCCTCCTGGGTGAGCTCCTGAGGAATGGTCTTGACGCGACCGATGATGTTACCCTCGGCGTCAAGCACCTCACCCTTGTCGTTGACCTTCTTGCCGGCGCACTCAGCGAGGTCACCCTCAGTGAGCTCGCCGATCTCGTCGCCGTCCTCGTTGAGGATCTTGCCCTTCTTGTTGACCTTGAGGCCCTCAAGGATGTCGAGATTGGGGATCTTGAACTTGGGACCCTCGGCATCAGCAGCGGCTTCTTCAGCAACGTCACCGAGCTCCTCGGCAGCATCGCCAGCCTCCTCCTGAAGCTCACCGAGCTCCTCGAGGAGAGACCTAGTGGCCTCCTCAGCGGCTTCGCCAGGCACGATGCCGACGTGGCCGATGACCTCGCCGTTCTTGTCCAGGATCTCGCCCTTGTCGTTGACCTTCTTGCCGGCGCAGTCCTTGAGTTCACCGTCCTTGAGCTCTCCGATCTCTTCACCCTCGTCGTCGAGGATCTTGCCCTTCTTGTTGAGCTTCCTGCCCTCGAGGATACGGATGTCGAGTGTAGGAAGGGTCTCCTTGAGCTTCTCGGCGGCGCCCTCAGCGAGACCGACGGTGCCGAGGACGTTACCCTCGGCGTCGACGACCTGGCCCTCTTCATTGATCTTGAGGTCCTCGGCGTTGACTTCGCCAGACTCAAGCTTCTCCTTGAGGTCCTCGGCTTCGGTACCCTCGAGCTGACCGAGGAGGTTACCCTGGTCATCAAGGATCTCACCAGCCTCGTTGAGCTCACGACCTTCGAGAGCCTCGACGCCAGGGAGCTGGTCCTCAATGCCGTCAACTGCGCCCTCAGCGTCTTCGGCGGCGTCGCCGGCCTGCTGGTAGAGGTCGGCGGCTTCGGGGTGGACTTGTGCGTGACCGATGACGTTGCCGTCGTTGTCGATGAACTCACCCTGGTCGTTGAGAGTGGCGTTCATGAGTTCTTGTGGGTCACCGTCGACGACCTGGCCGATAGTGTCCCCGTCCTCGTTGTAGATGAGACCGGTAGGGTCGCAGGTCAAGCCCGAGAGGATGTCGAGACCTGGCAGCTCGAGGTTGTCGCCAAGGTCGTCGGTGTCTGGGAGCTGGTCGAGGATGTTGTCTGGGATACCCTCTGGCAGCTCGCCCTTCTCCTTGAGCTCGGTCAACTGCTTCTTGACCTCGTCTGGGAGAAGCTCTACACGACCAACGAGATCTCCATCGTCATCGAGAATCTCGCCGTTGTCGCCAATGGGGTAGCCGGCCAGGTCTTCGGCGTCACCCTCAGCAAGCTTGCCAATGGGACCATCAGGACCCTCGACAATGCCTTCTTGGTTGACCTCGAGGCCCTTGAGTACTGACAGGTCAAGAGGAAGCTCGTTAAGGTCGGGAAGTTCGCCAGTGGCGCCCTCAGCGGCCTCACCAGCCTGGTCAGCAGCGTCGCCAGCAGTCTCGCCGGCTTCGTCTGCGACATCACCGGCTTGGTCCGCAACGTCACCTGCGGCGTCGCCAGCTTGATCAGCAGCGTCACCAGCAGCTTCGGTAGCGTCGCCAGCGGCATCCTCAGCGGTCTCGCCAGCATCGCCAGCGACCTTCTGTGCGTCACCGACAGCGCCCTCGGCTGTGTCCTGGGCATCTTCGGCTGCGTCACCAGCAGTGTCCTTGACGTTGTCGGCGGCCTTGGTTGGGTCTTCGGCAGTCTTGCCAGCAAGACCTTGGGCCTTCCCAGCGAGGCCCTGAGCACCGCTCAGAACACCACCAGCGGCCTTCTTGGCGTCACCAGTGGTCTTCTCGCCGGCGTCAGTGGCATCGTCGCCAGTCTCTTCGTCGTCGTCATTGCTCTCAGCAACGTCGCCGGCCTTCTCGGTAGCGTTGTCGTCAATGTCGTCAGTGTCGTCAGCGGTATCTGTGGTGTCCTCGATGGTGTCCTTTGCTGTGTCGGTGGCGGACTCAGCGGTGTCCTCGGCGGTGTCTTTGGCTTCGGAAGCTTGCGACTCGACACCCTCCTTGGCCTGTGAAACTTTGCTGAGAGGCTCGTCCTCTTCGTCGTCCTTCATCTCAACGCGGCTGGCACCTTCTGGGACGCCCTCAACCTGCTCACCAGCATCACCAGCGGCGCTCTCGGCTGTGTCCTTGGCACCTTCTGCGGTGTCTTTGGCGCCCTGTGCGGTCTCAGAAGCCTTCCCTGACAGGCCACTTGCGGCTTGTTGTGGGTTTGGCTTTGAAGCGCCGGATGTGGAAGGTGTGGAGGGCTTCTTCACGCCAGAAGCAGGGTTAGGGGTGTTTGAGGATTGACCCAACTTTGGGGTCACGCTGCTCTGAGGCTTGCGACCCAACTTAGTGGGGGTCTTTGGCGCACCGCCGGTGGCCTTTCCAGCAGCAGGCGAAGGAGCCATGCTTTCTGGTGAATGTGAAAGTTGTGTAGAGGAAGCTCGTGAGGTTCTAGACGGAGCTGGAGAAGTCTTTGTGGGAGTTTTGGGGAAAGAAAAGTAAGCGTATTGTGAAGAATTGCTCATGCAATTGGAGTTTGTGTGAGAGTTAGGTGAGGTGTAGAGGGAGAAATTGGACAATACGTGGCTGGTGAGAAATTTGAGGGTATATAGCTGGAGCTCCGGTACCTAGCTGGCAGGAAACATGTGGCTTCTAGCTCTACGTCACTTTTTCTTCAGCTCGTGCCACATCCTTGTCACGGCCGCGAGGAGCCTTTGCGGGTTACACAAGCGCTCGGGGCCCAGTTGGCACGCCGAAGGACAAGCTGCAGGTGCTGGGATCGAAGACTTGCGTCACATCAGAGGGCGGATGTGTTTGCGATGTCAATTCATGGACACGGAGAGCTCTGTATGGCTGGATTTACACTTGCGGCTGCAAGTGGCTTCGTTTCCGTGCCACAGACCAATCTGTGGCGTCAGTTCGACATGCGAGGCGATCATCGACGATGTTTGGAAGTCTGCAAATCTGGGACTCTGTGCAAAGATACCGTGGGCGGAGTCTTGACCGACAGTGGATGACAGCCGGATCAGCGCTGTATTTGCATGGTCCTCTATACCAAAATTGATATACCATTGACTTTCAACTCTGAACATGCATAGCACTCGAATACAGACATTGTGCGTTTCAATGGCAATGCGGCAGCTGATGGCTGCAAGCTCTTTCCGCGGTGCCGCGTCTGATGGTGAAAAGACGTGTCTGGATTTCGATCCTGGTTGCCAACCTCGAAAGCTTGCGGGGACGAAGATCATGCCGTAACGATGATCGTCAAGGGTCGATCGACAGCCAGGATTAGACGAGGGCACGGGCAGAGCCTCTTTGTTTCGACCGAGTCTAGAAACGTCTGGTGTATGCAAATGAAAGACGGCAACGAGATTACTCGTACTGATGGACTTTACGTTCTGCGTGTTCTCAGAGCTGTTCTTGCGATCTTCCTGCACACTATCATGTCTCTATGCAGTTGAATCCGCGCTGCCGACAAGACTGAGGTGTCACGGCGAGAAACGTCAGAAAAAGAGGGGCCGCGCTTCCTGAGCTGCAAACCGGTTTCTTAGCCACAGTTAGGTTTGCATTTGTGGCGTTGATCCTTGCAACTTGTGATGCGGAATGGCATCATGGCCTCGTCTTGCACCGTCTGCTGCCAGCTGCACTCTGAACAAGAGAAATTGTGCCTTTCGTGGCTTGTGTTTGTCGAAATGAGGAGGCTGATGATTGTCGTTTTCTGTCAGAATGAAGAAGGACAAAGTCATTTTCGTGTCTCACTTTGGCTAGATTAGGATTCGGAGGCTTTGTGTGACTACCAGATCCCAGTCCAACGGCTGCCCGCTTGCGAGTGCCTTCCCAAAGTTTTTGGCCGGAGGTTAGCTTTTCATCCAAGGTTAACACGTGCGTCTCGTCGGTGTCAATTTGAGACCTCTACGGCTAGAATTGCTGTCATGAACCGCGAGTCGGTCATCTTGTGTTCAACACACTGCAGCATCTAGGAGCCTCTGAGAGCCACTAATCGAAAGCTCTACATTGCGACCACCTCCTTACTAGTACTCAAGTCCAAGCTCTCTGGACGATGGACGTACAGGAATATGTTTGAGAGCTTAGGGTAGTGAAAATGAATAAGCTAAGGAAAGCTGTAGGTATCTAGTGGCTGTATGCAAGTTTCGCTGTACGCAAGTTCGCCGTCTCTAGGGACTCGCAATCCAATGTCACTACTCCTTTTCCTTCCCCTCCGTCTTGTTATCATTATGTACAAGAGCAGAATCCTCGCGACCCAGATGCAATTTTCTCGAGACCATGTGGTGGATGCCCTCCATGTGCCCTGATTCCTGCTGCTTCTGCTCCTCTATCACCTTCCGCTCCATCTCCGCGCTCTTGCTCTTGTCCATCTGACCTTCTTCTCTCTTCTTCTTTTGCTCTGGGTGCACCATGTCCTTTACCTTTTGCTCTCCCATCTTCAGCCTCTTCTTCGCTCCAACGTAGCTTTCCAGCCCCAGTAAGACAGCATAGCTCCGGCTGATACTCACCCGGCTCATGTCTGCCCCTGCCTCTTTCAAGCTATGCACAAAGCCTCTGAAGTTCTCTGCCGGAGGAGCATAATGCCCGCTCAGAGGATCTAATCGTCTCAGCTGCCCTCTCTTGATTCTTATCAAGCCAGCCGCGCTGACCCTCGCTCCGTGCAAAAAGCTGCTATGCTGAAAAGCTCCAGACTGCTTGATGCCAAGGTACACCCTGAAGCTCGTATCCGCGACAAAGATCCAAGTATTCTTCTTCGTCGTCTTCCTCAGTAACGAGTTCATCAGTGCAGAGGTATTGATGTGCTTCAACTTTGAGAGCCCTTTCGCATCCCTAAACTCCTGATTCACATATCGCGAGTCATCCTCCTGACTGCCCGTACTCAACCCCGACAGACTCTCATCATCGCTATCCTCCTCTGCACTACTCGCCTCCGTCTTCCCCTCCTTGGCCTCATTCCAAGTCGGTGTCTTGTCCCCCACAGGCACAATCCCCTCCACACTGTCCCTCCACTCCGGACTTGTAGTGATGACCTCTCCATTCTTCGCCCACCTAAACAACCCATCCTGCCCAATCCTAACCAAGTACCTCCCCCTCTCCTCCCTCGACAAATACCGAATCTGCTCCCTTTCCAACCTCTCCCTCGGCCTATCCTCCAACTCCACCTCCTTTCCCTCCCCATAATCCAACCAATAAAAGAAATTCTCCTTCGTCTCGGCCTCCTGCCACACCCGATGATACGCCCTCAAACTGCTCCCATACCGATGCTTCTGATCCACCATCTCAAGGAAATACTCTAGCCCCATCGTCTTCGCGTACGCCTCCCGCTCCGTCTTCCGCCGCTTCTTCCGCTCCCGGTGCCGCGCCAGCTCGCCCTCGCTCAGGTCCCGCTCCCCATCCGACGACGAACTCGTGTCGTCCGACGCCGCTTGCTGCGCGACCGCCCCCGCCCGCCGCCACGCATTGCGCGCTGAGCTCCGGCGCTGGCTGTCTTGTGCCTCCTTTTCCCCTACACCATCACTGCCTTCTGTGCTCTTTTTCCGCGCCCGCGGTGTAGTCGTGTTCTTGTATTGCGCTATACCCCGTCAGCTTTCTTGTCTCAGTCACGTGCCTAAAAGCGAAACTGCTTATGCCTACCTGCTTTCACCGCCTGTGCACACGTCAGCCATGCCCACACCACACCGAATCACCACCAGCCCGCAAGAGCCAGGCGCAAGAGAAAAAAAACGTACCTCAGTCCACCTGACACTCGGCGAAAGCCCATGGCCCCTCAATTCCCTGCGTTCCCTATACCCCCTATAATTCCTCTGTATCACCTGCGCCGCGGCATCGCGACTGTGCTTCTCCTCGTCCTGGTCCCCGGACCGCGCGTCCCTTTGCGCCGCCTTGCGCCGTGCTAGAATCTCCCGCTCGGCTGCGTCTTGTCGGGCTGCGATTTCGCGCAGCTTGTCCGCTGGTGGTAGGGACAGGTGGTCGGCCATGCGTGGATGTGTGCTGCGTGCGTACGCGGGCCGGGAGCAGCCTTGGTAGTGGGTGCGTGGGAAAGATCGTGCAGGTGGGAGTGGGCTGGGCTGGGCGTGGTTGTTGAAGTGGGGGCGGGGTTCGTTCGTCCGCGGGAGGGGCTGGTGAATCAGGTTATTGGGGATTTTTTTTTTCCTCCGGGAAGGACGGAGTTTCAGGCGCGTCACTTTTGAGGGGAGCTAAATTGGGAGTGTTCTAAAGAGAGTTTGGCGGGTTGGAACTCAAGTCGCTTGGAAGATCAGGTGGGATGGTAAAAGAAGTGTGCAGTAGGTGAAATCATCGGATCTTAATACGAGATTCACAGTTCATAACTTTTGTAGACACATCTATTCTCATAGCCTGTACATGATTAAATCCAAAAGTTGTTCGCTCAAAATTCAACAATGCTACCCTCTCATTAGGATCAGATGTTCTTGTTCAGATCCGACTCGCTATCGCTGTCCAATGCGCGGTGCTCGACGTTAGCGATCGCACTTTGCAAGGCAGAAGTGAGGTCAATGTGGAACAGAGGCCTGTTGATTCCTCCAACGACAGTGACTCTGTTCGAGCTTCCGTAAGCGCCACTCTTCTGGATGGCTCGGTCCACACTATTGCGCGGGTCGCTGTTCTGACGTGTGCGCGTGCGTACGGCCTCGATGTCTTCACCGTGCTTCCTGTTGTAGTCGTACTCTGCGTCTGCTGCGGCACTAGAGGTACCTCCAATATCTGCGACAGAGAAGATTGGCTTCCATCGGGCGTTGTCGGCCCCAGTCGGGGGAGTGGGGTAGCCAAAGCCAGCGGCAGTAAGAGCACGCTTGGTCCATCGGTTGTTGATGTGGGCAAAGTGCCAATGGACGGTCTCAGGTGAAGCAAAGCGGTCAAGCTGGTTGCGAACATCGATGAGCTGCTGGATGGAAGTGATGTCGACGTTGTTGACGGAAGAGAAATCGAGGATGATGGCCTTGAGAGTGGGCTTGCCCTTGTCGTCGTCCGCAACAACACCAGTCTGCTTGCGGGTCTTGCCAGGGTCGTTCCAGGGACGGTCGCCGAGACGGCCGTAGCTGTTGGGGTTGGTGCGGCGGGCGTGCCTGAAAATGTACTGAACCATGTCCTCGAGGTAATGGTCGGCGTTGGGGTAGTTGAAGCCTTCTGAAAAGCGGTAAATGAAGACACCAGGGTATGGCTGCTTGACCGGGATGCTGGGGTTGGAGCCATCGCCGTGGTCGAGAGGCAGAAAGACGTTCCTGACCTGAGTCTCTGGTTTGCTAGAACCACCGTGCTTCTGCTCCTCGAGCACGTGGTCTCCAATAACGGAGTGGATCTGAACCTTGCCCATGAAGCGGCCTCTTGCCTTGAAGATACGGAAAAGCAAGAGTGCAGCAGAAACTGCGATTGTGACGTAAATGCCATCCTCGATGGAGGAGAACACCGTAACGATGACACCGGCAAAGAAGATGATCACCTCTAAGGGAGACACTCTCCAGAACTGGTAGACTGTGTTGGGTGGGGTGATCAAGTCACCGACTGCGTGAATGATGACAGCAGAGAGAGAAGCGCTGGGGATGTAAAAGAAGACAGCCGGAAGAGCGTAAATGGCAAGCAATACGACAACAGCTGTGATGACACCAGCAAGAGGGGTTCGCACACCAGCCTTTGACTTGATTGCAGTCCGGGAGAAAGATCCAGTGGCAGGGTATGCGCCCAAAAATGGTCCCAACAGGTTTGTCACACCTATAGCAACCAGCTCTTGAGAGGGATCAATGGTGTAGCCATTGACGCGACCAAACGACTTCGAGATCGCAATGTGCTCAATGAGAAGCACAATGACAGATGCAGGTAGATAAGAGGCGAATATTTTGATGATTCCAATGTTGACAGTAGGAACGCCGGCGTGCTTGAAACCACGAGGAACAGTTCCGAGAATCTTGAATTTGGCCTTCTTAGCGTCGTGTTTGGGCAGATGCATATTGGCCAAGTAACTAATGAGTGTGTAGAGAAGGATGACAAATGCAGTCCGTAGAGTGCTGCAGAAGAAGAACGTCTTTCTCTGGGAAGGTATCTTCTTGGCCAGATAGGTGAACAGGGAGCGGATCGCATATAGAAGGAAGAGGGCTGATAGACCCATGGCAGCATCCAGTGTCGTCCTAGGAAGCCCTTTCAGAGTATTGATAAGGACTTTGTAGGTTGCTTCACGGGTAGAGAATCCAGAGATACCCATCAAGGCAGGAACCTGACCGACAGCAATGTTGATGGCAGAGCCGGTCATGAAAGCTGAGATGGCTGTAAGAGAGATGAAGTTGACAAGCCACCCGATTCTGGCAAGACCCATGAAACAGACGATGGCGCCGCAAATGATAGCCAGAGCGTTGGCAATGATAGGTGCGTTGGCTCCCTTGTAGAAGGGGTCCGCCTTTTGCGCCGCGATGACTACATTACCGACAATGGTCGACATGACAGCGACAGGTCCGATAGTGATATCTTTTGAAGTCGCGAAAAACCAGTAGATGAGAACTCCCATGAAGGAGGAGTAGAGGCCGTACTCGGGCGGGAGCTGAGCGAGCGCTGCGTATGCCATAGACTGAGGTACGACGACGGCACCGACAGTGATACCTGTTGCTATGTCAGTCGAAGCTCAGGGGCTACTGTATGCTTTGAACTTACCAGCGACCAAGTCACCGGCCAACCATTGTGCGTTGTAGAATCCAATCCAGTGGAGGAAGGGCAGGAGGTTCTTGAAGTATTGAAAGACTTCAGCTCCGGATGGAGTAGTATCAGCAATCCATTCACCGACAGTCGGCTCCCTCTCGACATAGCTGTCGGCGCTGTCGACGGAGAAGACAGACTCGCCACGGGTCAGACCCTCGTGGCCAAGCTCGTTCCTGTACTCGAGCTTGATACCCAAAGCCTTTGCCAGGCCATGGCCAATTTTCGTACTGGTAGACGACATGACGAAAATGTCAGAAGTCGATGAAAATGGATTGAAGAATCCCAGTGATGTGGAACGAAAACTAAGTTGGGTGCCGAAGGGTAATATAAGTGCAGGGCGGGCCGTGTCACCAGAGATTGATATTGGCTAGCCGGGATGGACTCGCAGATCTAGTCCCCCCAAATTGGCACTCTCAACAAGCCCTCAGCCAAGAAGGGCGTGGCAGAGAGTCAAGTTAGACAAGACCAGGCAATTGCGCGATGGCGAGGCTTGATTTCGCGGCGTCCGGGCTTACCACGAGCCCATTACCAGGCGGTCGGGATGGAGGTGCAGAAGCAAGATAGATTGGTCCACTAACGTCTGGATGATGCCTTAAACGGGCGAGATGCGAAGAAAAGCACAGAGGTGGCGCGAGTCTGTAGGGCAGGGGAGAGGAGATGGTCAGGAAACACAGGTGTATGTAGTGAGGCTTGCGTGGGATAAGCACGACAAATTGGCGTACAAACCGTGAACACCCACCAGAAAAAAAAGAAGCTTAAACGATCGGCCGAAACTGGTACCCGCGTTGACGTACTCGAAGCCAAATCGCGGGCACATGGCATGAAAGATGTGGACTGCCCATGAGCCCCTGTGGAGGAGAAGGTGTTTCTCGAGGATGATGTGATCGGCTGGAATCCCGAATGGGCTAGGGAGCGCATGGGCAGACGATGTTGTGACGACCGTGTGTTTGTGCTAGCGAAACGATCTGCTCGGGGTCAAGCCGAGACCTTCCCTAAAACCGTGCAAGCGTGGATTACGTGCTTGGGATAAAGTGCCTCTCGCATCGAGCAAATGTTCCAGCCGTTGGTCTGCTGAACTCCAAACACCCTTTTCATTGGGTTGAATAACGACGAGAGGCTTCTTTTGCATCGAGCACTTCCTCGGAGGTCGTCGAACAACTTGGCGTAGTCTTCGCCACAAAGGCTTGCACCATCTTGGGAGTGCTTGCAGTGTCTTGACCGCTCTTGTCCTTCTTGGATCGCATTTGCTTGTGCATCTTGACGTCTTGGGGGTCTGCATGGTCATGCACACCCTGAGCAACAGCCTTGCCGGCCTCGGCAAGCACGCGACAGAGTCATCTGAGGATTAGAAACACGGTTATGGCATGCTCAACGGTCTGTGTATTGCGAAATTTTGCAACATGAAGTCTGGCAGCGGCAGCATCGCACGTACCTGTGCTAGTGTCGATTTGACACGTGAGCGCCCGTCGTCAAGACTTGCGACGACTTCGGGCGGCAAAGCTCAACCCACGGCAAACACTCGTAACGTTGTGCTCCGAGCGTGCGTATAGCAAAGCCGAGATCGGCTCATGAGTCAGCATGTCATTTGATGCGCTAGCAGCAGTATCAGATCACATCTGTAGATGCTATCTCCATATCAGCCCCAAAGTCTACTATACGGTATACAGTATCAATGCGGCTCTGCCTCCAAACCTTTCACCGGACTTCTGGCACACTTCCCTGCCTATAGTGCCGTCAATCATTTCTTCATCCTCCCCGAAGTCGCAGACGAAGTCAACTTTACATTTGACGACGTCACAGGACCCAGGAACCGGCGCCCAGTACCCGATCGCAAGTTCGCCTCTCAACGGAATGGAGAAACCGGACAGTACTGCCCAATGCATCTTGCCGTGACCCTCAGTTTGCTTGAGGACGTATGCACACTGTTTCACAACTCTGACAGTAGATTTTGATCAGAATTGACCGGCTCTTCACCGGCAGTTGTCCACTCTCACTGGACACCGGCTGCGCACCCACTTGTTCGTCTAAGTGGCTCTGCTTTATACTCACATCCACGTGACAGCATATCGGAGTGCCAATTTCAATTTGTATTTTGCGATCTACGCACCTGGTATCCTATTGTGGATCAATGCTTGTCGAGGTAGTGTTACGAAGTCAATGCCAATGTGGCTGTGGTTGTTGAAGAACATCGATCAATCCACGAGTACGTGGAGCCCAAAACGTTGCATGTCATGATCATAAGCTGCATCTTTCGAACGCTTGATTGCGGTATGTAACTTGAGCTGAAATTTGAAGAAACATGTGAGCAAGAGGTTGTGGCGGTGCGCGTTCGTTGGTGGTGGAGCGGGGCAGCGAAAGTCCCACCTCCACCACGCGTTCAAGAGCCTCATCAATTGACACACATGACTCTTCGCCGAACTGATGCAACGAAATTCGCAGAGGACATATCTCGCCGCGCGATAGCTGTGATACTAAAAAAATCGTCCAAATTCAACTGCTCGCATGAGAAGGAGTCCACGCAAGGCTTGCAAACAATTGTCATGTTGACACTGTAAACACGAGACATTTCTACCATCACAATTCACACATCTAAGCATGTCAGTCCTCGAACCACTCTTACTTCGGGGGCCATCGAACGGCGATCTTCCTGGTGGATTGGACCAGATAAGAGACTCCATCCTCAGTCATGGCATACCCAGCAATAGTGATGGCATGGTGAGTTATGCTGGCATTCATGATTCCTGACACTCTACTTATATCTTGGCGCATCCTTGTTTGACCACTCAGACTAACATCAATAACCAGTCAGAGCTTCGGATATACGTCTGGCTTGTCCTTTTGAACGTACCACCTCTCCGCACAGATGGCTACCTCGACCTCGTCCGTCAGGGCGCCTCACCAGCCTACGCCAAGATTCGCAACGACACATTCCGTACCCTCACCACCGACCCCCTCTTCCGCCGACGAGTCACAGAAAACAGCTTGACTCGCGTACTCAACGCCATTGCCTGGAAGCTCCACGATGCCCATGAAGCTCGCGTAAACGGGTGGATGTCACCGCCTACGCTCCCAGTACCTAAGCATCTCGACGGCGACCCCAACTCCATGTTCCCCTCCCCAGGTTCCGTCGCCACTCGCACACGCGGCAGCATGACCGGGACCGAGGGCTCCGACGCAGGCGATACACAGCATGTCGGGTATGTACAAGGCATGAACGTGCTCGCCGCGCCCTTCCTGTACGCCGCACGCTCAGAGGCCGAAGCCTTTGCCGCGTTCGACCGCTTCATCAACTTTGAAGTCCCCGGCTACGTCCGCGGCAGCATGGAAGGCGTCCACAAGGGGCTCTCACTAGTCGACCGCATCCTCTCCATGGTGGATCCGAAGCTGTCGTCCTACCTCAGCAGCAAAGGTCTCGAGGCACGCATCTACGGCTTTGCCTCTGTCCTGACAATGTGCGCATGCACGCCGCCATTACCAGAGGTCTTGCAGCTATGGGACTTTTATTTTGCTTTCGGCAGCCATATGAATCTGTTCTGCATCGTGGCGCAGCTCGTTCTTATTAGAGACCAGATCTTGAACAGCCCCAGCCCGAACCAGATTCTCCGGAGCTTTCCCCCGTTGCAGGCTGCGAATATCAAGGCTTATGCGATTAATTTTGTTAGGAAGATACCCAGGGGTTTGTACGAGGAGATCCTGAACCATGCAAAGTAAAGATTATGAGGGGTATGATCTGCAACTAGGGAATGGTGCTGGCGTTGGAACTGCATGGATGCGATGGCGTTCAGGTAAATGAGGGCAAACAGACTTCACTCGATAGCCAGATATACTGAACGAGAAATGTATGTCATGAATATCAGCATTAGATACAGTGGTGATGTCCATTTCATACTATACAAGTATCCACATACATGTCACCTACTTCTTCGCCTTCTTCGCACTCTGCTTCGGCTTGGCCGTCTTCCCAGCCTGCTTCCCCCTCGCACCCTCCTGAGGCGCGACCAAACCCTGCACCTTCTTCAAAAACACCGCGCCGTCCCTCCCCAAGTACGTATTATTCTTCGCCACATTCACACTAACCCTGTTTAAGACCTCGCTCTTGAACCTCTTCTTCTCCATATCCCAATACCGTCCCCTGACATACCTCGCCAATATCGCGTCCTGCGTCGCCTGCGGCAGCGGCGCAAATTCATGCTCTGTAACGCCCTCCTCGCCTTTGCGCGCCTTGTTCGCGCTCTTATTCAGCTTATATGCATAGTCCTTCGCCGCAGCGACGACCTCGGCCTTCTCTTCCTCGCTGTTGAAACTGATCAGGCCACCGCGCATCATCTTTTTGGCCATGTCGGACGCGTAGCGAAAGTCGGCTTGGCGCATGTCTGTCAGCATCTTGATGCGGTCTTGCACTACACCTTCGAAGTTGGAGGCGGAGATGGTGGCGGTGCCGCGGCCGGAGTGCAGGTATTGTTCGCGGATCTCAGCGGGAGTGACGTGCGCTGGGGTGAAGGGCACGGCGGTCACGTCTTCTTTGTCGTATTGCTCGAGCATGTGCAGGTCGTGTTGCAGGGAAGGCGCCGAGTCGATGGCTTCTTCGTCCTCGTCCTCGGCTTCTTCGTCGGCTTCTTGACCTTCGTCTTCGTCGTCGTCAAAGGCTTCTAGGTCCGTTTGCATCTTTTTCATGTCCTCCTCGCTGAGATCGAGTTCTTCGTTGCCGATACCGAGGTCAGCTCGCTCACGGTGCTCGAGTGAGTAGCCTCGTTCCGCGTCGTGGAAGATGTGGTAGTCGTTGGGGTTGGCTGTATAGCGCTGTATGTCTTCGAGAGGCAAGCCGAGCTTGTTGAGGTCTTCAAATGGTCGGATTGTATGCTCATTCCCTCCTTCAGTCGCGATGAGAAGGTAAGCGTCGGGATTGGATTGATACGTCTCGAGGTCTTCGGGAGAGAGGTTCAGGACTTCAAAATCTTCTTCGTTGAATTCCTCCTCTGCTTCCTGCTCATCTTCAATGAGACCACCAATGCCAACCTTGGACCCCGATTCGATCCGATCAGATCTGGCGACGTTCTGTGCTGATCGGTCCACTGCCTCTCGTATCGATCTCCGTTCGTGCTCTACCTCCGGCGATATGTTACTTTCTGATGTGCTCCCTCCTGGGAACTGCGTAGCCGGTGATGGATCTGATCGCGTGCTCTTTCCGACATTTCCGATCTGCTGTGACAAATGCTCAGCTCGTTGCCTTCGTGACATGCCCAGTGTGTCTGTCGCTTGAGCATCTTCGACACCCGCTGGTCTGTCCTTCCTCTCATCCCGTCCACTAGCATAGAACCTGACCGGTCGATGCCGTCGACATTGGCGCACTAATGATCGGAAGCTTGGTCTACCAGGCCCAATGGCCTGTAATGTCTGTCGCGCATACATAGTCGGCCGAAGCGTGGAGCTCTGATGAAGATGGGGTGGTTGACATAAATTTTGGTAGCTTCAAGATGAGGTCGGGGACAATTCGGCAAATTCCGTCGACGACCTCCGCCTTCGTGTGGCATACCACAGGATCCGTCCTTTTTATAACACGACCACTGCTTCTTATTTGCTTTTGGAATCTAGTTTAGATCTTCCCGTCATCTTTAGGAAGGATTCACGTTCCGAACTCGAAAAGGATCTCCACTCGCAAAGATGTTACGCCGCGAGCCCACCAAGATCATGCTAACTATGGACGACGTGAACAAATACAAGGACGAGGCAGAGAAGAAGGAGAAAGCGAAGAGGGACCAAAATGAACGAGCTGCTGTTAATGCTGGACAGGCTCCGGCGGCTCAAAATCCGATTCAAGACCAGCGCACCAGGGATCAGCGAATTGGGGTGTCCAACTCACGCGCTGGATGAAGGTGTACCCACTGTTGAGACGTTAGCTAGACGAGTGCCAAATCTTCGATATATCAACTCCAGGATGCTTCGGGGCCACGAGGTCTGGATTGGGTTCCGGACTGCTCTTACCCCTTGCATGGCAAGTTGTACCTAGGAGCTACTGTACAAGCATTCCTCGATCGAACATCGCGTAAACATGGCGCGTACTACGGGGCATGTATCTGCAAAGAATGGACTACAGAACTTCAATCGTGATCACAATCG
Source organism: Elsinoe australis (assembly GCA_007556505.1). Lineage (NCBI taxonomy): Eukaryota > Fungi > Ascomycota > Dothideomycetes > Myriangiales > Elsinoaceae > Elsinoe > Elsinoe australis. Next base: position 1,367,356 of record SWCS01000006.1, read on the forward strand.
CGGACTGGTCTTCTGGCAAACTCTCATCGCTCTTTCTCATAATTGTGGCCAACCTTGAAGTCATTCTTTATCGAGACAGCCCCTAAGCTGGAGCGGACCCAATGCGGAGCCATAAAAGTCAAGTCTTATTTGTGCTATCATGGTTACTTTTGCTGGTATCGTCCGTCAAAGCATGTAGAAAATCAGCCAGCTGACCAAACTACAGAATCTAGTCTCTGCCAAACACGGATCAGCACATGACCACCATGTCAAGCTTCATTCTGAAAGGCAAGCACCAATTGAGAGTGACTGGTGGTACGCACAGATCAAGCACCAAGGTAAACCAGCGTACGGCAATAACGACACATATCAGCCATGGCGCAATGTGAAAGATTATGGCGCAAAGGGTACGAAATGACAGATCGACAGTGCTTCAATTGTACTGACATATGAAGGCGATGGTATAACAGACGACACTGATGCGATCAACAACGCAACATATGATGGGAATCGATGCGGGTTCTTCAACGACTGCAATCAACAGACCACAGCTCCAGGCATCATCTACTTCCCACCGGGAACATACAAAATCAGTCGTCCATTGGTCATGTTGTACTATACGCAGTTTGTAGGCGACGCGATTGACCTGCCTGTGATCAAAGGCGGCCAAGATTTCTTTGGTATTGCCCTTCTAGATTCGGATCCATATCTGGCTTACGGCTTCAACTGGTATCAGAACCAGAATAACTTCTGGCGGCACGTCCGAAATTTTGTCATAGACATGACCGATATGCCCACCAGAGGACAGCAAAATGGTATACACTGGCAAGTCTCTCAAGGAACCACCATCATGAACGTCATTTTCAACATGGTAGAAGGGGATCCTGAAAATGAGCAACAGGTAGGTGTCAAGTATCTGGTATCGCAATGATCTGCTGAAACCATGCAGGGCATGTTCATGGACAATGGGTCTGGTGGCTGGGGTGAGAACCTCGTTTTTAATGGAGGGGGGGTAGGCCTCTTCACCGGCAACCAGCAGTGGGCCTGGCGTAATCTGACGTTTAATCGTTGCAATACGGCCATCTATCAGAACTGGAACTGGGTGTTTTTGTACAAATCAATCACCATCAATGACTGCAATGTCGGACTGGATATGACTCAAGGAGGCAACGTTATCACTACTTCGTCGGTCGTTTTGCAAGACAGCGTCATGAATCGTGTGCGAACGGCGGGAGTGCTCACCAGCTTTGTTGGCAATTCTACACCTGTCGCCGGAGGTACATTTATTCTCGACAATGTCGATTTTGTGGATACGCCTGTCGCTGTTGCTTATCCGAACACCTCTATCATCGTCGAAGGCAACCAGCGAATTCAGTCATTCGTCCAAGGTCGTGCTTACAGCGTTTTCGACGGCGAAAACCAGTTTGGAAATCAGTCTTGCTGGCAGCCCAAGGTCACTGCTGCTCGTGTACAGACACTTGCAGATCCTGCTCCGAAACCGCTTTCTCTGCTCGACGAGAACGGCAGATTCTTTGAACGAAGCAGACCACAGTACCAGGGGGTACCTCTCTCTTCTTTCGTCTCGATTGTTGATTACGGTTGCATCAACGACGGTCTGACGGATCAGACGCAGTGCGTTCAAGACTTCTTCAATTCGATTCGGGAAGATCAAATTGCTTTCATTGATCACGGTGCGTACATCATTACCGGCACAGTTGATGTCCCGATCAGGATCAAGATGGTAGGTGAAGCCTGGCCGTACTTCATGGTCGACAACAGGCTTGGGACATTTGGTGATCAGAACAACCCAGTTCCTGCGTTCCGCGTGGGCCGAGCTGGTGAGGAGGGAGCTGTTGAGATGCAAGAGATTATCTTCCAAACCCGAGGACCCGCGCCAGGTGCGATCATGATGGAATGGAACCTTGCCAATGAGGGCGGTCAGAAGGGGGCGAACTGTGAGTATCATTCTCATTACATGTAAGCAAGCAGGATTGACAAGCAAAGGCATGTGGGACGTTCACTGGCGTATTGGGGGCACGAACGGCACTCAACTGCAGACTCCGCTATGCACCAAGACACCAAGTCGTTCCACAGAAGTGAACCCCCAATGTATTGCGGCTTTCCTATTGCTACACCTCACCACTACAGCACAGGTATACATGGCCAACAACTGGGGCTGGGTGTCCGACCACGAGCTAGATCTCAACGACCATGAACAAATTAATCTCTACAACGGCCGCGGCATCCTGATCGAAAGTCAAGGTCCAGTCTGGCTGTACGGTACCTCCTTCGAGCACCACGTCCTCTACAACTACCAAGTCTCCAATGCCAAAGAGATCTACATGGGCGTGATCCAAACCGAAACAGCGTATTTCCCCCCTCTCCTCCTTCATCAATCCCACACTGACAATCGCCCAGCTACATGCAATCCAACCCCAACTCCCTCACACCCTTCACCCGCCAACCCATCTGGCACGACCCAGATTTCAGCAACTGCTTCAAGTCAACCTGCTACAAGACATGGGGTCTCCGCATCACCGACTCGAGCTACATCTACCTCTACGGCGGCGGCATGTACTCGTTCTTCGACAACTATGATACCGGGTGCCTGCTCACGACCAATTGCCAGCAGAACATGGTCGATGTGGAGCGCAGTCACGCGGTGTACATGTACGCTGTCAATACGGTTGGGACGGAGAATATGGTGCTCGTTGATGGGGTGAGTTTGAGTCCTGCTGGGCCGAACGAGAATAGTTTTAGTGATACTATTGCGGTTTTTGAGTATCCTTGATCGTTGGCGTTACGGAGAATAGAATTCGGCAGGCGGAGAAGGAGCAGGAGGAGGAGAAAGAGGAGGTAGGAGGGAGGATGGAAGGTGTCAAACTCATGTTATTCGCGATCTGCTTTAGGTATCTTATGTAGTTCTTTCCTTTTTCCCACAATCTGAATCGATCAATCAATGATACTATCTTTCATAACCTATTCTAATCAACGCTATCATCACACGAGGCCGACCTCACTTTGCTCTCCTCTCTCTCTTGCCATCTCTTCCCCTCCACTCCCAAGGCCTTTAAGAGAACTACCAATCATCCCCCTCCTGCTCCCTCCTCATCGCCTTGCTCCTCGCCTGCAGCGCCGCTGCCAGTCCTGTCGCGACCCCACCCCCCTGGCCGCCCGTCGGCGTACTCCTCCCGGAATCCCCATTACTGACCCCACTGTCCCTCGCGCCAGGCGCAGGAGGCGCAGGTTTACGTCCCGCGGGCCTCTTAGCAGGCGGTACGGGCGGGCCTGGCTTCGTCTTAGCCACGCCGACCGCGTTGCCATTGACGCCGGCGCCGTTGGTCTTGGCGGGCGCAGGCGGGGGCACGGGTCTTGCTGCGGCGGGTGGCGGTGGTGGGGGCGCGGGCGCCGCGGCTTTGACTTCTTCGAGGTAGGCCGAAGGGACCCAGCCTGATTTTGTGTCGGCGTGGTCGCGGGCGAGCCACCAGCCTGGGGGAGAGTTAGTGGGGCTCTTGATGTGTAGTGAAGCAAGGGGGAATGGGAGAAAGGGGGATCGTACCATTGTTTTCTTTTTGCGTGACGATAATCGTGTCGCCTTTGCTGAGGCTGAGCTCGCCGCTCGTTTGGCCGACAAAGTCGTAGAGGGCTTTGAAAGTTGGTTCGGCGGGTGGCGCGGCTGCTGCGGGTGGTGGAGGTGGAGGTGGTTGGCGAGAGGATGCGGTGGGTAGGGCGCGGTGCTGGCTGGTGCCGTTGACTGCTGCGGCGGGTGTAGAAGCTGCTGGTGTGGGAATAGACTGAGCGACAGCAGCTGGCTGGCCACCACCGGGAAGAGGTCTGGCCTGTGGTGTTGGCCGTTGCTGTCGTGCTTGTTGTGATAACTTGCCCATTTGTCCGCCTGGACCGCCTGCTTTGAGAAGTTTGCCAGTGGTGATGGGCTTGGCGGCGACGGGCTTACCCTTGGGTGTTGCCTTTGATACGGAGTTCGGTGGCTCACCTGGCCCGGTGTGGATTGTGCCAGACTTGTAATTGTCGTCGCGGGGAACAGCTGGATCTTTCACGACCTTTACAATTGCGGGCTTGCCGGGCTTCTTGTTGTACTGAATCCCATCCGAGATGCGGATATCCGTGGTGCCCCGGGAGGCACGCTTGAGCATGGTGAAAAATTCGGTCTTGAAGATACATGATACGAGAGGGTCGGGTTCTTGTTGCGAACCAACGCCCAAAGAGAACCAGTCGTCCTTCAGATTGGATGTACTGACGTACTTGATGGCGCCAATCGGAATAGTACGATCCGCTAAGATCTGTACGGATTTGTTGACCAAGGCTTGCTTGACGAGGTAGACGTTCTTCTGCGTCAAGATCAAGGTGCGAGGCTCCGGCTTACTTGATCGTCCGAGTTTCGAAACAAGAGTTTCTGCACGGCATGAAAATAGGACGCCCTCGCTGACACTGAGATTGATCGAATTGCGGATCATCTCGCCAGGACCGCCAGGGTTAGCAATGCCAAGGTAGTCACCCATAAATCGCCTGTAGCCGACCAAACTGTACCTGCGCCTCTCCTTTCGGCCACCAAGAACTTTGTGACCTTCGTCTCGCAACTCGATGAACTCCATGCCTCCCGTCTTGCGCCTCCAGAAGCGCTGGATTCGCGTAGCGGACTCGGCGCGGTATCTGAGGTAATTTCTCCAGGCACGCTGGATACGAATGGCCATGTTGTGCCAGTATCGATCTCGCATGGTCTCAAGAGCAAACAGCGTCTCGGGGGTTTTGATGAAAACCTTCGTGACACCCATCTGGAACTCCTCTTGTGGGATGCTAGTATCCTTCAAGATCTGCTTCACACCCGACTTTGCGTCTCCTGACCATGTGTACTCTCCAGCGTAGGACGTCTTGGGCGAGAGAAGGTAGAATCGCTCCACGAACTTCTCGAAAGTTTGACGCGATGCGAAACCAGCTCTTCGAATCCTGACGTTCTCTTGCAAACCCAAATACTTGATCTGATGCATGACATTGGGCACATTGTACTCGGTCGCTGACTTGTTCTCGTTTGGCTTGATTGTTCGAATGTAGGAAGGAGAGGCTTTCATGAGTGTCGCCACTAGATCGTTTGCCGATGCTTTGATCTTGTCGCCAGCAGTCGGCGGTCGTCGCTTGTCGTCCTGGTTTACTTGGTGGGGGAAGAGTGTGTGGATGAAGCTGTTCTGACTCTGGTTCATCAAGTTGAGAATGTCCTTGAGAAGCTGATCCTTGTTCTTATCCGTCATTCCCTCCACAGCGTAAGACACATCACCGGCATAATGCTTGATGACGAACTGACCCTGCCTCGGCTGGAAATTCGGATTCGACGAAAGAACGTTCAGACGCTGCACGAATGTCTGATCAGCGGCCGTAGGGTCCGCGTGTGCAGTCGCGCACGCATCGTTCAACGCAGCAAAGACACCAGGTGGTCTCTTCTCCTCAATCAACTCGCAAACGACCTTGTTATCAAAGTATTTGATCGGCGTCCATGTAATCTGTTCTCGCTCGTATTCGTCCTGCTCAGCCTTGAGAGTAAGCTGAATAAAGATCTGCTGCAATTTCTCGTTAACGTAGTTGATGCACAGCTGCTCGAAGCTGTTCTTTTCGAAAATCTCGAACCCGTAAATATCGAGAATACCGATCGAGTAAGCTACCTGCCCTCGTGCTCGCAAGGACTGGTTCACTCTCTGCACGAGCCAGTCAAACATGTTGTTGTAGATGGCTTTTGACAGGGCGTCTCGTACAGACATGGCCTGCGCAGGATTGAGCGGCACATCATAGACTGAACCTCTCCGGCCGCCTCTGCTTGTCTCCATGACTCTGGTTGTGAGGACCTTGTTGACGTGTTTCGACTCGACCTCGAGCAAGTAGGCCACGAAGTCCACGACCGACTGATCTGAAATTGCAGCGTTTCCTTCGTCGTTCTCACTAAATGTACAGTTGCCCAACCATAAGATCGCGGACAACATTCTGAACACTTCGTCTTGCTCTTGCTGTGACATGCCAATGACCTTCATGGCATTGATCGTGTCCTTGAAATCGCCATGGTCGTCGATTCCTTGCACGTCGTAGCACTTGGACTTGCTCGTATAGACGTAAGATTGAGGCGGCTGTACACCAAAAGTCTGTTGGTAGTTTTGCGACGCCGATTTCGTGAACTGGTAAAAAATGTGGAAGTTGCGCTCGTTTGTGATCTGACCAACCACTCGCGACTTTTCAAGAAGATAGTTGTTGATGTTAGCACCAACCGGCTGTCCCTGCGCATTGAATTGAATCTCGAGGTATTTGCCGAAACGTGAGGAGTTGTTGTTTCGCAGCGTCTTCGCATTACCAAAAGCCTCGAGCAAAGGGTTGGTGGCCAGCACCATATCCTTGGTCTCCTGGATTGAGGCGTCATTGCTGCCTGACACATTGGCAATGTACTGCATGATGCGCTTGGCCGCCTCGGTCTTTCCAGCCCCAGACTCGCCAGAGATGATGATGCACTGGTTTTCCTTGTAGGCATTCATGTTGTAGTATGACGATTCGGCGATTGCGAAGACGTGCGGCGGCACTTCCAACCTGTTCTTGCCCTTGTAGCTGTCCAGTACCGCATCTGTGTAGATACCCAGATCCCGGAACGGGTTGACTGATACCAGTACGTGGCCGATATATGTGTAGATCTCGCCATTCTCGAATCGCTTCTTCAAGTTGTCGTTGATGGCCTCGTTCGAGATCTTGCTAATCAGCGTGAGATCTGAGACTCCGACTTCCTTCTTCTTGGTGGTCTCGAAGACGGCTTTTCTGATAGGCTTACCGCCGCCCGACGATGGTTGAGCGGCGGCAGCATCCTTCTTGCGGCCTGCGCGCTTAGTTACACCCATAGTGTTGGGTGCCTGCCTGCTGTTGTTGCGCGATTACTGAGGAGGAAATGCGAGGGTTTGTGGGGGAAGTCTGAGATGAGGTGTTTCGGATATCGGAAGCGGTCGCAGAGTCGATTGGAGTCGCCTGTGGCCTGGCAACTGCTTTCTGGATGTTGAGAGAGGTATAGTGTAGGTCAATGACCAAGATTGAACGAGGCAAAGTGCACGAACGAGAGTAGAGACGAACAGATTGGATTACTTGCCATACGCACGTCACAGCACAGGTAGAGTTCAGAGCGCGGGCTCCCACTTCGAGTTCCGCGCCGCCCTGCCACGCCGGCCCCATCCGACCGCCTGAACGAAGCTGAACGAAGAGCGGACAGCGTGTGGCGCAGGCCTTGGACGCGCAAGTCCACCCACTTTTCCCCGTCATCAATCTCAGGCATCCAAATTCATGCGCATTTGATATCTTGGCAAATTGAGGGCACTGTTTCATGTCTTAAAGCAAAGATGGGACACATTTGAAGGAAAATGCTGTCGTTCATCCAAAATGCGGAATGTGGGCTTTTCTCGCTGCAAATGCTGACAACGCCATGCTATGCTCAAGTCATGAAAACCAACTAATCACCTCCAAAGCGCCCGACGGTGATCCAGTCCACCTTTTTGGCATGATCTTTGACCCAAAGGCCGTCCCATCGTAACTGTTCATCGCCACTCTGTGAGCATCCAATGCCACCAGCTGTCGTCCACTGGTCGACGACCCGCACCAGGAATTCGAGCTTCTCTTCGAGCATGTTCGCACGCACCAGCTGTGTGGTGACATCCGATGTCTTTGAAGACCTCGCTGCTTGTAGAAACGACTCCGTCGAGTCTACTAGCACCTGACGATCCCTTAGCATCCCTGCCGGCAGCTCGTTATGCTCCGCCATGGCTTGTGCGCCTTCGATTGAGACCATCGTGGCTGATATGTACATGCCATCTGCACTCAGCACGAGCTTTGTATGGTCCGGGAAGTGAAGCTAAATCTTGTCAGCATGATCCTTCGCTTCCATCTTCTCGCAGAGACAACTCACCTGCAGACACCCATCGTTGAACACCCAGATACCCACGTTCCCCATCCTCTGGTAGAATCTGACGAACCCCAGATCCCCTTGCTGCTGTTGCATCTGCCCTTCTTCCTCGCCCACGTTCAAAGTCTGGCTCATATACCTCCCAAACTTCACCCACAGCACCCTCAACGTCTTGATCCTCTCTCTCTGCTCCTCGGTCAGACCCAGACTCCTAACCCGGGCGATCCCACCCTCTGTATCCTCGAGGATATGCAATGGCACTTTGTCCAGGTTCTCCATCTTCTTGCCAATCCGACGTAACCACCGCTCTCCATGCCGGGCTGCGACATGCATGACTGGCGCCTTGGCTCCTGAGGTCGTGGTCGACGTGGCGATGAATCCGACGGTCCCGTCTTCGAGGACATAGCCTACACCGTGCTTACGGCTGTAGTCTACCCATCGAGAGACAAATGGCAGTACTGGTGGTGGTGCGGTGTGGCGTTTTCGGGAACTGGTTCTCGCGGACAGGATAGAGACGAGGTTATCTCGGAATGTGACAAGGCGATCGAGTACGTCGTCGGGACTGGATCCTGGCAGGACTGGAGCAGCGTCCGCTGGCTTCTTGTTAGGAACAGGGAGTTTGGCTGACATGGCTGGCGCTGGCGGAAGAATCAGGGCTTCTGCTGGTTTTGACGTCTTCTCTTCATCGAAGATCTCGATGGTCTCGGTGGGTTGCTTTGCTCTTGTGCGTGTTGTGCGGGTGGAAGGAGCGCGTCGCAAGGTACCGGACACGGGCTCCGTCTCAGGGACAGAAGTCGTCTGAGCCGATGCTTGTCGTCGTACAGATCGTGGTCTCCGAGCGAGTGTAGCATCTGCTGCACGGGGTGCTGGTACTACAGGCTCGGGTTCTTTGATCTCTGCCACCGCTTTCGCGCTTTCCGCCATGGCTGCTTTCGCAGCTTGTGCTGCAGATGATGTGCGGATCGATTGTTCGGTTTCTGGCGGCGATTTGGATGGCGCGGAACGTGTTCTCTCCCCGTCTGTTCTGGTTTTGCGAATACTGAGGTCGTTCCGTCTCCGAGGCGGAGGCATCATCTCGGCATCGCGTTTCCGCTTAGCTTCAGACTCTACCGCGGGAACTCGTCTGCTGCCTGGTACAGCTTGAACTTCGTTGTGGGATATCTCCTTTAGCTGTCGTCCTGTCGTGGTATCCTTCTCTTCCGCGATTTCTGCAAGAGCAGCATTCATCGAGGAAGCCCAGCTACTGATACCCGGAACCCCTGTATATATGGTGTCGGCAGGTATGGGTATGACAGGCTGGCGGCCTGCAGTCACCTCCTTTTCGATGTCCTTGACGATACTTCGGATTCGTTGGCCACCATTCAGCTGGAAGCACTTTCCAGGAGCGTACTCTCCAACACCAGATTCCTTGCAAACATTATACCAGCTGTCGCTATATCCTCGCATCAATACTTCTGGACTGGGCATCTGAACAGGCCATGCCGGTGTCTTTGATATTTGGATCTTGCTCATCTTTTGTGGCACAAAAGCGATCCGGAAGAACGGATGAGCCACGATCTTATCCGGGCATGGACGCAGCTCTTCCGGGACAAGCAATTTCGATACTAGATCACGGAGATCCGCAGAGATGTCGTTGGTGATAGAGGACAGTTCTGGCCATGAGTATTCTCCAGCCTTCAGTTTCTTGTAGATCTCCTCTTTCGACGCTGCGTGGAAGGGCGCCTTTCCGACAGCAAGAGTGTAGGAAATGATACCGATTGCCCAAAGGTCGACTTTCTCATTGTGTCCCTTTCCCTTCTCCAAAATCTCCGGTGCTAGGTAATTTGGTGTGCCGCACATGGTTGTCCTCCGCTTGGCGTCCATGTCCTTGCCGCTAACAAGCAGGGCGGCAAGGCCAAAGTCACCGACTTTGATGTTCATATGCTCGTCCAGGAAGAGATTTCCAGTTTTGAGATCTCTGTGCACGATGTTTCGAGTATGAAGGTACTTGACTGCTCCACAAACCTGGATCATAAACCGCCGAATCTCTGGCATGGTAACGCATTTCCGTCTCTTGAGCAAATCGGCCAATGATCCTCCTGAGCAGAGTTCGAGTACAACGTATGTGCTTTCCACAAAGGAGAAAGCTCTGTGGAACCCGACGATGTTGGGATGAGAGAGCTTTGAATGGATTTGGAGCTCGGTGACGAACTAGCAACAAGTCAGCGTCCATGATATGCATTATGTTTGTCTGTGATACCTTTTGTGCCAATTTAGCGGGCTCCATCTTTGTCCGCACGATCTTCAGGGCGACCAGGTGTCCAGTTGGCTTACTGCCCTCGAGTCTCTCGGCCTTGAAACATATCGCAAATCCGCCTTTGCCCAGCTGGTTGGCCGTAGCATAGTTTGTGCCGAGAGGCTCAGTGACAATCGATGGAGGAGGATCCGCGTGGACAGACATTGTGTCTGTTGATCTCCTATATGAGATCTGGAGATTGAGGTTAGTATTTTGCCAGGGTGTCACCTTTGGATGAATTCAAGATCAATGGTGCAGAGGCTTCGGACGCACCCGCCGTGTTTGGAAAAGCATACACCTGCCATGGTAACCAGCCGTCAGCCAATCAGATCTTGGTCACATCGGAGCTTCCACCACGAACGCCGATGCGGCTCTGCTCAGCTCCACAATCATCCCAACTACCAGTGCGTCAGTCAGCAACCGAACTGCGACCCGCAGAATGCTGCACTTTCAACATTAGCTCAATGGTTCTAGATTATCGTTCTGACTGAGGACGGACAACATGTCGCTCTTTAAACTACCACAATTGCGACTAGCGCTCCTAGATTAGACGTCTTGGCAACATGTCCCTCACCTTGAAGCTCGCGTCCCTGGCGATTCGCACCCTCGCCAAACCGGTTGCTGTATGACGAGACGTTTTGTTGAACGTGGTCGGAGCTGACGATTGCAGAATACTATCAAGTCTCGGGCTCGCGAACATGACACGTTTCGAAAGGTCTTTATCCGCTTCGCCCAATCACTGCATCGAGTTGATATGCGTATGCGCCTAGGAATCCTCCATGACGCCGCAGCACAGGATCGGATGCACGCTCGTGAAGCAGCAGAGCAGGCAAAGAAGAAGGCCGAAGCCGAGACACCTACAGTGAGGTCTGAAGCAGAGCAACGTCGATTCGAGGAGGAGCAAAAGGCTAGAGCTGAGGGCAAGGAGGCTCAAAAAGATCAGAAGGAAGAGAAGAAGCCGAAGCCAAGGATCAGACCACTGAGCGAGAGCCGTGCAATAGAATTGGGCGCCAATTTCGCAAGTGAGAGCTTCATCTTCATGGTTGCGGCTGGACTCTTGATCTTTGAGAGGTGGTGGAGCAGACAGAAAGAGGCCGCCAAGGACGAGCATGTCGTGGAACGTATATCAACGCTTGAGGAGCAAGCAGACAAGATCAGCTATCTCGAACGGGAGATATTGAAACTCCGAGGAGAAAAAGTGGAAGGACCCTCGCCCCAAAAGAAGAAAGAGGCTCAAGCAGCTGACCGGACAACGTCAGGGGAGGGTGAGAAGCAACAGCAGGTTGCAGTATCTTCATGACTGCCGAAGCGCACGACAGCTCCGTAAAAGGAGCGAATGACTGTACGACGCATCTTCAGAACAGTGCATCCCAACTCTGCATGTACATATCAATACCCACCTCTCAAAAACAAACTATAGAAATGAACTATTACCAGCTCCAATCTGCAGGATAACTTTCGCAAGCTTTGACAATTGAAGAGTGCTCTGTGGAGCGATGGGGGAATGCCAATTCTGCACAGGAAGGTCAAATTATAGCGACATTCAGTACATCTCCAGATTCTACCGAACCTTCCACCAAACATACTCTCCTCGAACACCAACCAGGCATCATGTTCTGTACCTCTCTTCGTCAGCGAAGGCCAATGCTCAGTCTTGTACCCCATCTACAGGAATTCGGTTTGAAGGGTAAGTTTCGTTTGTTATAAGCGACTTGCCCGTATCTTACTCAATACAGAGTCACGTCTCACAACACATGATGCAATCATTCCGATCAATTCGAGCCCTTCAATAGCCGGTCGGGGAGGGGCACGATCACTTCAATGCCTGTTCTTGTCACCTGAGGACCTTGATACAGCGGTTGTGGACGCATCTATATCTCGCTTCAGACACTTTACCTCACTCACCGGTGGTAAAGATGTCGTTGTCTGCTTCGTCTTGGCTATCGATGCACCTGACAAGCAAAAGAATCGCAGTGGACAAAGTGAACCCCCTAGACCACATGGGATGCACGCATACAATGAGTTGCAGTGCAAAATTGCCGAGGAGACCGATGTTCCCCATGTACCTATCTTGTTTTGCACGACTACGGGCGAAGTCGTCTCTACAATCAAGACACATATCGACAGTATCGCTTTTAAACGTCCCGCTCCTGCGGTGCAGCGACATCATGATTTGCTTAGCGGGTGCACTACCGTCCCACCCCTGGACTCATACCATGTCAATCTGGTATCAGACTTCTTCGGAAGCATGCATGATCTCGTAAAGGCCTGTGTGCTCATCGACCGGTTAGAGCATGGTGATCTGCCTGTCGCGCTCACGCTCGAAGATAGCGATTTGTTGTCAAGCATGAGCGCATTGCGAGATCAGATCGGAGGGGAAGCATCAAGGAACATCTTCCTCTTCTGGACCGGACGAAGAAAATAGAGTCAGATAATGAAGTATTAGGCTGCTTCGACGCTCGAGAAGATTGATCTTCAAGGTAGCAGCGGCGTCGAAGTCGAAAACTAGAGTAATCATCAACACTGGTCATCATCGAGTCGCTAGAATAACTAGCTCGAAGCCGTCTTTTTCAAAAATAGAAGATTGGAGCCTTGAGATGATAGCAGTGAAGATCTCTATGGTGGGCATGTCGTTTGCTGAAATAGGAAGTCTGTATCTCCCCCTCCCCCTCTTTCCCACGTCTACGTCATTCCATGCAGGTACGGCACAGGGCTCTGATGGCTTCGATTTGTTATACCACTAACATACGTCGCGTCAACCACTCTCTGATTGTTGCAACGTTTTTTGGACTATCTGAAGTTCTCGACTTCGTAGTCCAGGGCTAGCTGCAAAGGACACGATACTGTGACAGGATTGCCGACATCCAGTAGCTCAAAGGACGTCCAATGGCAACGTACTAGCGGCCTTGATCCACATCCTTATCAGTACTCCGAGGGCCAAGAGATCGATGCTTGACTATGACGATGCTCATGGTGTGAGTATTGAAAATACCGATGAGATCCTCTTCATACTACTATGCCTTTGCGGTTCTGCTTCTCGCCATTCTTGTCAAGATGCGCTACAATGATCTCGTCTTGCACAGTGTAGCTTTGTTTGCGACCCAGGTATTTGCACAGAATGCCACAGGTATCGCATTTGATGCCAGAGAAGCAACCATATCTTCAGTCCATCATGCTCTTCTTTCCAGACATACGACCTGTACGGAAGTAGTGAGCGCCTTTCTTGGCCGAGTACAGGCTCTCAATCCCCAGATTAATGCCGTACTCTCCCTAGATCCAACATCTCTCTCCGTCGCTAGAGACCTGGACGCCCGACTGAACAGTCAGAATTACACATTGCCACCTCTCTTCTGTATCCCCATCCTGCTCAAGGATAATTTCGACACAGCGAATCTCCCCACTACTGGAGCAAGCGTTCGTCTGGCGGACTCACGACCCTCTGAAGATGCTCCGTCAGTGAAAGCATTCAAAGACGCAGGCGCTATCATTCTAGGCAAAGCGAACCTCCATGAGCTTGCCTACGAAGGCCTCTCGGTCAGCAGCCTCGGAGGACAGACTGTCAATCCTTATGACCTCACTCGCACTCCCGGTGGCAGCTCGGGTGGTACTGGTGCAGCAATAGCAGCAAGTCTCGCTATATTTGGGACCGGTACAGACACGGTCAACAGTCTACGAAGCCCTGCAAGCGCCAACAGTCTCGTCTCTATCCGTCCCACTCGAGGTCTCGTCTCTCGAACCGGAGTAATCCCCATCAGCTATACCCAAGACACTATTGGCCCCATCGGCCGAAACATCGAAGACATCGCGATTGCATTAAACGTGATGAAGAGCATTGGCTTCGATCCACTCGACAATGCCACGGCTTTGGCTCCTCCTGCAGCGCGCTCCGTAAACTACCTCTCCAACCTCAAGACCGGCAGTCTCCGAGGCAAACGCATCGGTATCCTCGAAGGCTTCTTCAACCGCACCTCCTCACCCGAAACAAACCCCGTAAACGACGCCATGTCAAGCTTGATCTCCACTTTGCGCTCCTCAGGCGCCATTGTCATCCCCATCACCTCCCCCCTCTACAACACCACCACGCTCCTCTCCACCGTCGACGTCCAACAATTCGAATATCGCGAAGCCATAGACGCGTACCTCTCCTCCCCTTCCCTCCGCGGCAAGCACCCTACCTCCCTCTCCGAGCTCTACGCCCCCAACACCGACTTCCTCGTCATTCCCTCGCAATACAACTACGTCAACACCGCCTTAAGAAGCAGCACCTCCAACACCACTTCCGGCTCCCGCCCCTCCTACCCCTCCGCCCTCCGCCGCATAGCAAACCTCACCCTAGCCCTGCACCAGACCTTCGCCGACGCCTCCCTCGACGCAATCATCTACCCCGAGCAAAAGAACCTGGTCGTCAAGATCGGCAGTCCATCCCAGGCGGGAAGGAACGGCATCCTCGCTGCCGTGACGGGGTTTCCGGTCGTGGCTATGCCCGCGGGGTTTAGCGAACGGACGGAGGAGGCGCCCGAGGGCGTCCCGATTGGGTTCGAGATGTTGGGAAGGCCGTGGGGGGAGGAGGGGCTGTTGCGGATGGCGTGGGAGGTGGAGAGGCGGATGCGGGTTAGGAGGGCGCCGAGGTTGGCGAGGGGGGTGGTGGGGCCGTTGGGAAAGGTGCCCGTCGTGACGCCGGATAGAGGGGGGATTTCGGGGAATTATCCTCTGGGGACGTTGGGATAGGGGAAGGGCTGAAGGAGGACAGTGGAGGTAGGGAGATTTCTTGCGGGAGCTGAATTCCTATGATGCTGGGGAGGAAGGCTGTTCACGAGTGACGATAGTATATTGATGCGATATGAGACACCTCGCGGACAATGTGTACCTTGATATCTGGATGTACGGAGCTAAACATTTCCTACTGCTGCTTGGTATCGGACTCTACCTTGGATGGTCGCCTTCATATCTTATTTGTATATCGTTGTACCTGCCCGACATAGGCATACTTAGCTTTGCACTCGGCGAAATGCCCAGATCGGCTCATCAACACCATAACGACATGAGATCTTGAAAATTCCAGCCATATCTTCCTTCTCTTACATTAAGTACTTGCGCTACTGTCTTGAGATTCATACATGCTCAAGCGTTAGCCAGGAAGAGATATCCGGATTAATCGCAGGACTAGGGCTAAGTCACAGGCAATGACAACAGTGGAGCATGCTTCTGTAGATGAACTACCGTGTGTACAGTACCTGATACCGGCCCGAGTGGGATACGTGCTTGGAATGTCGGAGTGTTACGAAATCTTCAATAGACCATACCTGATATGCCTACCTGAGCTCATTGCCTCAACGTTGTCCTCGACGAGTTGCAAGACGTCGGCAGCTTCGTTTTCATCGCCGGGACCATCAGCCTGCAAAGAGCATCATTGTGTAACAGAAGCTGCAGGATCCTTGCCAGCTCGTACCCAATAGTCTGTCTCATGCAGGGGAGCGACAGGATCCCTCTCTCTCAGGCCCAAAGCCACGGGGGCCGGCACTTGAAGTCGTATAAGCACATGCCCATGTCGTGTAACAAGCAAGGGGACCAAGAGTGACGGGTAGGAGCGGGAGATTCGGCAAGACCTTCAACTTTTGTAGTGTATAAATTTGTGTTGTAGAAGTGACGGAACGAAAGTCCGGGCCTGCGTTTGCCTATTCTGCGCATACATGCGCGGAGCAAACAAGTACAAGCACGACGAGTGGACCTCATGTCGAACAAGTGGATAGCAGACAAAGAACAGCACCCACCGGCGACGAACCTGCGCGAACAGGCGTTGGCCCGCATGGAAGCGAAGGAAGACGCTTGCGCATCGAACTCCGCAGACAAATGCCCGTGTCTGCATGGATTATGCACGCTGCTTGCTGCAGGACACAGGACGCGCTCGGAGCCTTTGTATGCAGGAAAGTGGGGGGTCTCAGAAGCTAAAGGGCCAGAGCTGCGATGCGGTCTGGACGGCGAGTTGCTTATCGTAAAGTTTTTGATCCACTCCGCCAGGCCAAGCCACGAATCTCGGAGAGGTCGTGCCGAATCAAGCAGGATGGTGAGAGACGAGGGCAATGGTTGTGTTTCGAGTCAGAAATGGTGAGATGTCGTCCAATGCGGCCAGAGGTCGAGAGTCAGATTGCCGTGTGATGACCTGCGGCTGAAGATCCTCATCTGGGATGCCGTGGAAACAGGCGCCTTGTGAGCGAGGAAACAGAGGCTTGGAAGGGGAAACGAGCGAAGGGCTTTTGCTGGAGAGGGCAAGTGTGGCTTGTGAGACTGTGCACCGCCTGATCGACACGCTCATCCGCTCTGGGGAAATTTTTCGCGCATGTTGATCTCCCTCCGAAGGACGACGGAGTGTTTCAGGTCCCAGTCTTTTGTCGTGCATTTCTTCGGCTGGATGCCAACGCATCTTCGCAGTCAGCCTGGACGGTGTTGTAGGTAATGGTGCGTGCCAGTTAAATTTATGACTGAGGAATATTGGTACCAACGGCTTTGCTGCGCACTCCAGCAACGTTGCCTTCCAGCGTGACCTCGTCCGCTCGCCCAGCCAAGAAGCTTGACTCGAACTGGCGGTACATTGCCATTTGTACCTGACCCTGGATTGCATCGTGTTTGTGCAACCTGCACCCTCGGTCCCTCACGGCAGACTGCAGGTCACGATCCTTGCTAGCAAATTCGCTCAGTCTCGTAGTGCTTCGAGAACGTATCAAATACCAGCTCGGTTGATGAAGCTGCGACCTAATTATTGCAGTGACCGTGAATGTTGCAGTCGAGCCAGTCGCTGCATCTGGTGGTCCGTCTCAACGCCATCCGCCGCCACGGCTGCCGGGCAGTTGCTGTGACTGTTCCTCCCGTCTCTTCTACTTCCACCATCATGTCGCCCGACGGAGGCGTGCAAAGTCTCGTTGGTAAACATTGCGTAGGACTGAGTCCTGCTCGTCAAGTCTTCCCACCCACGACGCGGTCACGTCCTTTGCTAATCTGGCCACTCTGCGACGCGTCTGCCCTGGCATAATTGAGGCCTGATCGATGGTACCTGTCCGATTGTCAAACGACTCGAGGGTTCATTTCTTCATTTGTTGAACGCGTGGAGAGGACTGGTTCAGGTTGTGCTTTGATCAGCTGGCTGCAAGGACAGCCAGGGCCGGCGAGATGAAGAGAGAATTGGCGAACAGCAGATGGTCCTTTCGCTCTCCGCCCTGTCCACTTTCATCAATTCTCGCTGGCTCGTGCTGCATTGCGTCTCCGCTAGTGTGGTAGTCTCCCGTTCGAGCGTGCAGATTGGATAATCTCGCCCAAACTTTGCTAGACACACACGGGAACCACTCCACCACGCCAGAGCTGCTTTCTTACTTTCGCATCCAAACCTGACTCTCCTTCCCCTTCACCTCCATATCGCACTCTTACCATTTGGTAGCATAGGTTGAACAGGACGTAATTGTCTCTGTTCGCTCTGCTGCCGTCCGCTCCTTACCATTTATCTATACCCCCTGTTGATGATACGACGCGAGCCGTGTATTCCACCAACATCCGACAGGTCTCCGTGAGTCCCGGGCATATTTATAAAGTCGGTCCCAATCCGCTGGACTGGTATATTGTGCAATACATGACTAACCTTTTGCAGAATCCTGTATTTGACATCTATTGCATTTGAGCGTATTTTCTGGATTTGATCAACTACCAACTACACCTAATAATCACCATTGTCGGCCTCCATACACCAGATATCTACGAGACCGCTGCTTCTGCAATCAAGATTTGGGAATAACGGCAAGACGCATAGACTCGGCATACAACTAAAGAGACGGATTGGCATGTGAAGTTGTCTGAAATGGTTCACGTGGATCTCTAATCAGCTCTGGACTGCCGTTCGACAACCTCACATCAGCTATCCACTTCAGGATGAATCTGCCAGACGACGACCGCCAGTTCATGGCGCCCGTCGAGTATGTCGCCAATACTACCTTCTCTTTCCCACAACAACCACAACAACCCTCTACACATGTACCCCGACGCACAGCTTCACTTCACCTGAACTCCAGCACTCCCCAACGAATCAGCAACCTCGAACGGAGATCTGCTTCTACTTTACCTACCTTCTCTTTCAATGCCTCGGACACTTCAGGTCGTGCTGGAGACTCTCCTCCACGGCTTCCAGCTTTGGATGCGCCGTCTTCAGTCAGTCGTGGTCTCGGGCATAGAAGGGGCGCAAGTGAATTTGTCGGAGGCTCCAAATACAGCGCACCAAACCTTGTCTCCTCTAGCCCTGCGAAGTCCCTTGACCCTAATGTCACATCACCAAATGCCGCATCTCTCGGCTCTCCTGTACGGAAACGAGGACATGCTCACCGACGCTCGGCTGCTGTCTCTGCACATGACCTACAGTCTATCTTGCAACCTAGAGACGCTAACATAGGCACTTCACAGGCGGACACCGCCATCTCTCCCGCAAACACAGACCCTTCTCCTACCGATCCAGTCAAGTCACAGGATTTGGACGATTCTCCTGATCAGACACCTCAAGCGAGACCGCGCGTCGGCTTTGCCAACAGGATCGAGTTCATCCCACGTCCATTGTCAACCATATCGTCCGAAGCGGAGAGCGTCATCTCCATTCCTGTAGGACAACCATCCTCAGCCACTTCGCCACTTCGACCCGCTAGTTTCAGTCCATCCACAAAGCGCAAATCGCGATCTTCGAGGAGTAGTCTTTCCGAAGTTGAATTTGTTGACCCATCACGATCCTCATCCGAGAAGTCCGTCCCGTTGGAGCGCGAAGGCTATCTTCTCAAGACGGAGCTAGAGCGGCCAATGACCGACTCTTCTGCATTGTCTAAGAAGACTTCCACCTATCGCGACTTTAGCTTCCCACCGAAAAGACCTTCTGCAGCTCTTGACCGCCGCAGTTCGGAACCTTCCTTGTCGTTTGCATCCTTACAAAGGCCACGCCGCTCCTCCGTCTCATTGCGTGAGCCTGCGCTAACGCCAAAGTCGAAGCGCAGCGAGGGTGACTTGAAGCCCGCTCGGGTAAATAGAAAATCCTCTGCGCACAAAGTGAAAGCTTGGGCATCTGCTATGATGCATCGCAAAAAGTCTGTGAAACGCACGGCCCGACCGGACGTTGAAGCAGAGGCAGATGCGGAAGCTGAGCCAGTAACACCAATTGAGGTTGCCGATGCAACACCGCCTTCCGAGCCGGACTTCGAGGAGCTTTTCAGCCACGATCCATTCAGCGAAGCAGACGATGAGCCGAATCGCGGATCGACTTTTGCCCAGAAGATGGACATGGAGAGTCTGAAGGATTTCAATCCTACCTTCGGTACTTCGGACGACACATCACCTGTAATTGATCTGGACGCTGCTCTCGGTCCAAATAAAACGCCATCCCGAGACGGTCGATCGCCCGGATTTGGTGCTCGCAGGCAGTTACACAGCAGCCGTGGCAATAGGGACTTCAACAGTCCAGGGAACTTGTTCCACCGCCGGGCAGAGAGTGCCCCTGTTCTGACTCCGTTTGATTACCCAAAGAGCCCTTCGCCAATCCACTCACCCATGGCCGATGTGTTTGAAGAGGACGAGGAAGACATGGTCGAATCATCCAGACATTCCGGTCCTTCAAAAGCTCCGGCCTTCAGCTTTCCAGCCGCTCCACCGCCTGCAGATGAGAATGACTCGATGCGAGATGGCGGTCTAGGCATTCAGGACGACAACATGTCGATGGCGCCCCCAACACCAACAGCCACATCTATGCACTCTGACATTCCTGTCATGGAAGACACGATCATGGAGGAGGTTGGGCCAATTGACATTGTCGAAGCACACGAAGAGCCGCGAGCCTCAACCATGACCAAGTCCTCGGATTCTAGTGAGACACCGACGATTATGGGCGATCCTGTACTCACTTTGGCTCCACCACAAGCGCCTTTCATGACAACACCGAGCACTTACGCTGGCTCGACCTTTTCCACACCTGAGATGAACCGACGACAGGAATCATTTGATGGTCAACGTCTCGGTACATCAGCATCTTCAGCGACCGACTGCCGAACCTTGAGCTCTTTCGCGAGCGAGCGCCCCGACACCCGACCATCGGTGGACGACGTACCCTCTCTGACCAGTAGCCGCTCAACCATGATCAGCAGCTCCCATCCGTGCCGACGGGACATGTCAGAAAAGACATCTACGTTCCGGGCACGTCAACTTTCAGCGGATCAACAGTCAGACAAGCGCCGCAAACGGGCCAGTATTCAGAGTCTCACGAAGCTAATGTCAGGACCGTTTGGCGAGAGCAGGAACAAGCTCAATCTTGAGCAGGGCAACGCTTCGACTCCTGATCTGCTTTCTGGGTCTGAGACGGGCAGGAAAAGGGAAAACCGGCTGAGCAAGCTGATGTTCTGGAAGAACAAGGGATCGAGACTGAGCACTGCTTCTAGGATGTAGTGCTTCTAGGACGTGGAGGAACGGGCTCTTGATACCTAGAGACAGGCGGTTTCTGTTCAGAAAAGGTTAGGCGTGGATGAATAGGGCTTCACGGATTATACGAGCATTGCATGAGCGTTGTTATACAGTGTGAGACCGGTTCTGGGATTATAGAATATTGAGTGGCTTGAGGTAGGAAGGAGGTAGCAATATCATGACTAGGTAGCTGGATGCAATGATCAAGAGACTTGCCTTCTTGCTCAAACAGTTGTCTCGACCTGTTCACCTGTGTGTATATATTTGCTAGTGATATTGTGTTTACCACGGCCGATTTTGCCAGTATAGCTAAAGTTTCACTACCAGTGAAATGAGTCCAAGAATACCCAGCATCTTGCACACAATCGGCCCTGTGGCAGTGCATTTGGAACAGAAAGACACCCACTTAATCACGATCGCAGAGTGCACGCCGAGCCACAACACAATTTCAACACGAGCGCTTGCCCAGGCTTGGACGGTTCGAGGTCAAATCTCCCGCGTGTTACAGCCAAGATACCAGCAGGAGGCCACAACTCACCACAGAAGATAAACACCAAGAGGGAGATCTTCATAGACCAACGGACGTCCGGCGGCTCGGCAGCAGACCAGAGCCGCAAGGATGAGCAGGGGGAAACAGAAGCAGACGACCTCTGAGTGGCTGCCGCCGCCAAGTGGAAAGAGCGCGTCACTCCCAATTTCACTCGCGCTTTCTTGTGTGCTTGTCTCGCTGTCTTTCTTCAACCACATCGCTGCCGCTTGCTGGCTTGGTCCTTGGTATCCCCGGACAAGCCTTTGGTCGTCTTGCCCGAATCAAGGTCTGTCGTGTGCGAGTGCTCAACCATGCTCGTTCTTGGAGTCTTGGAGTCTTGGGGTTTGTGTAACATTTTATCTCTCGCTGTCCATCCTTGTTCTCCTGTGAACACGGTCTGTTGTGCCCTCCCTCCATCTCCCTTGTGACTTTCTACACGCTTCTTCTCTCGTTCGCTGTCACTGGGCTTATCACCTATACCTCTTTAATCAGGAGAAAGATCAATTGGACGTCTCTCACTCGTTCGGGAGTCCAGCTTTCTTTCGCCGGTGTGATCCATCTAATTAACATCTTTATCTGCATCACCAAGCAAAGAGCACGCAAAACAACTATACACGCGCGGAGCTATACCCACCATGAAGGGCTTTCTCGCAGCTGGCACGATTGCCATTGCTGCCACCCTCGCCAGTGCCGGCCCCGCACCCTCTCCGGCCAAGATTGAGGCTCGCCAGACGAGCTCCAGCAGCGCCAGCGTCCCTACTGTGACTGTTCGCGGTAATGGTAAGAGCAGAATGCAAAGAGCCAAATTGGAGCCCTTGGATTGATAAAATCTCCAGCTTTCTACGCCGGCGACCAGCGTTTCTATATCCGTGGCCTGGACTACCAACCCGGTGGAGCCAGCGACGCCGAAGATCCTCTCGCAGACCCTGCCGTATGCCGCCGCGATCTCGAGTACTTCCGCCGTCTCGGCATCAACACTATCCGTGTATACACAATCGACAACACAGCCAACCACGACATTTGCATGAATGAGTTGGCAGCAGCAGGCATCTACGTTGCACTCGACGTGAATACCCCTCTCTACAGCATCAACCGCGCGGACCCTGGCCCATCCTACAACCCAACCTACCTGCAATCCGTCTTCGCCACCATGGACGTCTTCTCCAAGTACCCCAACACGCTCCTCTACTTTAATGGCAACGAAGTCATCAACGACCCCCAGACCTCCAACACAGCCCCCTACGTCAAAGCCGTCGGCCGCGACATGAAGCAATATCGCATCTCGCGCGGCCTCCGCCCCATCCCCATCGGCTACTCAGCCGCCGACGTGGAAGAGAACCGCTACGAATCCGCCCTCTACTTCAACTGCGGCACCGACGACCAACGCAGCGACTTCTTCGCCTTCAACGACTACTCCTGGTGCGACCCCGACGAGTACGCCGGCTCCGAATGGGAGCGCAAGGTAGACCAATACAGGAACTACTCGCTTCCCCTCTTGTACGTGCCCCTGTCCCCTCTTCCCCCACCCCACCCCATTCCAACCATCTAACATGGCCCCCAGCCTCTCCGAATACGGCTGCGTAACCAACGAGCGCGTCTTCGGCGAAGTCGCCCCGCTCTACCGCGAAATGACCCCGGTCTACAGCGGCGGTCTCGTCTATGAATACACGGAGGAAGGCAACCTCTACGGCATCGTCAGCGTGCGCGGCTCCACCGTCGAGCCAGAGAACGACTTTGAGGACCTCCGCCGCCAGTTCGCTGAGAACCCGGCCCCGCAGGGCAATGGTGGCGCAAGGGACACTCCCGCCCAGGCCAACGAGTGTCCTGCTGTCAGCACCGATTGGAATCTCGAGGCCTTCCCCGGCGCCGCACTGCCCAGTCTGCCCGAGGGCGCGGAGAGGTTCTTTAGGGAGGGCGCGGGGAGGGGGCCAGGGTTGGGAGGGAGTGGGAGCCAGAATGCGGGTGGGGAGAGCAGGGGGACGGCGAGTCCGGGGAGTGGGAGTGCGACGGTGTTTGTCACGGGGGCGACGCAGACGGGGGGTGGTAGTGCGGCGACGAGCAGTGCTGCTGCTTCCGGCGTGAGGGTTGCGCGGGGGATGGGGTATGGTGCTTTCGTCACTGTGGGTGCGGTGTTTGTTGGTAGCTTGTTGGGGGCAGCGCTTTTGTAGGGGGATTCCAGGGGGAAACATGAGGGAGAGGTGGATACGTTTCGATGCAAGAAGAATTGCTTGATCCGTCTGAGTGGAGGAGATTTCGTGCCGTCATGCCTATACAGTGTATATTTTTCATACATGTAATACTGTTACATTTCCTCCGTCACTTGCAATAGGACCGAACGTTTTACGTAGCTGCCTTCTTTGTTTCCGACAAGAAATTGTAACATGGGTGAGTGGAAAAACGTTGCTAGCATATAGCGGTCGAGGACAGCGAGGCACAACGCGAGGACACAAGACAACACAAGAGAGGATACCAGATGAAAGTCATAACAGCATCATTAGCTTCGGAAGTGCTTTTGATTCCCATGCTCAGACCTAGCTGAAGAAACCACATCAACGCCATGAGTGCACTCCACCTCCTCGTCGATCCCCTCACAACAACTCGAAGTTTCAAATTTACTCGGCGTTCTTGAGAGCCTGGATCTTCTCCTGGACCCTCTTCTCCTTCTCGGCCTTGCTCAACTTCTGAGCCCTGTACTTCAAGCTCTCAGCCTTCCAGTAGTCCTTGCCCTTCTTCTCACCGGCCTCCTCATCCTTCTTGAAGGGGTCCTCACGGATGGCCTTGTGCGCCTCCTGGTACAGCTCCTCGAGTCCATCGGCCTCGACGTCGTCGTCAATGTAGCCCTGGAACTGGGACTTGTAGCGCTCCTCATCATCGTCGGCGAGAGTCTCCATGTACTCAGCGACGTGGCCGCCCATGATGTACTTGCGGAGGGTCTCAGCGTCGAGCTCCTTGCTCTCAATGTCGTAGCCGGGGAAACGCTTCTCGGAGTGGGGGATGTAGAGACCGCCGTCAGAGGCACCCTTCATGGCGCCGAAGACACGGGCGCCGGTAGATGTGCGGGTAAGACCGACGTCGAGGAAGGCCTTGAAGGGGCGGCGCTCCTCGCCGTCAACCTCAGCCTCCTCGGTGAGCTTGAACTCTCCGTCGGCCTCTTCGACACCCTCGAAAGAGCCGTCGATGCCGAGCTTCTTGAGTGTGCGGCGGGCGAGGAGGAGTCCGACGGCGTAGGCAGAAGCCCAGTTGGTCAGACCGTGGGTGATGCCGTAGCGCTTGAGCTCGTGGGCGTAGGCGGCCATGAAGACCTTGTCGCCGGTGATCTCAGAGGTCACGATCTGGGCGATGATGTCGCGGTTGGTGAAGCGAACCACCAGGCGGTACTTGGGCGCATTGTACTTGTTCTTGGCCTGGTTGATGAGCCTCTTGCGGGCGTAGTAGTCGGTCTTTCCCGCCCTTCTGCGCTTGTACTTGACTTGGTATCGCCTGGGAGTTGTTAGGTGCTGACGGTAATCATAGAGACACCAGGAAGACTTACGAGAAGTACGCAGAGTTCTTGACCAACTTGGTCTGTTACATCCCCGAGTCAGCAATTATTCGCTTCAGATATCCTGTCCGAAGCATCTTGCAGGGACTCTATCAAGTCTTGTTCCGGAGGGAGCAAACTCTCAATTGATGAGAGGCATGTTGGAGGTGACTTACGAAAGGCATCTTGACGGTGAGTGATCAAGATGATTCTGGTGGTCGTGTGTGGTCTGGCTGTAAAATTCAAGCGAGCTTCGGGATGGAGTATTTTACGATTGCGATTTGTGCGCGCCAAGACCTTCAGCAAAGGCACCTCCCGAAAATAGCTGGATAGGTGACCACCTACACGCGGAATAGTCCGCGAGCTCATTTCACCTCTCCATCAATTTTTGGGTTTGAAATATTGCGCTCAAAATTAATCTCATGGATTTTTTAAATACTCAGAGGAGGTGCAGGATATGTACGGCCGATCATGTGACATTTACATTGCTTTGCTCCGGTATGGAAATGGGATATCATTCAAGAAGAACTTGTATGCAAAAATCTCGCTGCGTAGTGTCATGACCGCTGTGCGATAATGCCTTCGCAAAGTAACATGCTTTCAATCCCTCGGTTCTCGCTTCACAGCCCTGCGCCGCCTCGTCAGGGAGCTCAAAGGATGATGTTCACTACTGAGTTACAGCTCTACCTAAGAGCTTTACGGGCAAAAGTAGGGAGAACATAGGCAGCCTGGTGGATCTCCTTGCTGTAGTACTTGCAAAGCTTCTCCTCCTCTTCCTGCGACCATGTCCTGAGAGGCTTGGTGAGGTCGCGCTTGGCATCCTTGCAGCAGACCATGAATCCAATCTGGCCGGAGGGATAGGTGGGAATGGTAGTGTATGCGTACTCGACGTTGGGGAAGACCTCCTTGCAAGACTTCTTGAGGCCGGTGATAAGGGGCAGGTGAAGCCACTGATTCTCAGCTAAAGGTCAAGTCAGCTAAAGGTCCTTCATGGCGTAGACTGCAACAAGAAGATAGTGTGCGAAACCAAAGCAAGTAAGGAAGGGGCTTACAACCTTGGGTGGTGATGATACCTCCCTCCCTCAGTGCGCCAAACAGGAGCTCAAAGTAAGGCTTCTGGAAGAGACTCTCGGCGGGACCTTCTGGGTCACTGCTGTCGGTGATGATGACGTCAAACTCTCCCTTCCTGTCCTCGAGGAACTTGAAGCCATCGCCGATGTGGGTCTTGACAGCCGGGTGTTGGAACCCAACCGACATGCCTGGGAGGTACTTCTTGCTCAATCGGATGACAGCCTCGTCAATGTCGCACAAGATGGCCTCCTCGACACACTCGTGCTTGACCACCTCCCTCAGAACACCACCATCACCTCCACCAATCACAAGAACCTTCTTAGGGTCAGGGTGTGAGTTCATGGCCAAGTGTGTAATCATCTCTTGGTACGAAAACTCGTCGCGCTCAGTGCATTGAATGACGTTGTCGAGGACAAGGACCATGCCATAGTCGGACGACTCGAAGATCAGGACGTCCTGGTACTTTGACTTTTCGTGGTGGACAACCTGATTGACCTTGAGGGTCATAGCCTGACCAGGCCACATGTCGGAGATCTCGCGGAACCAACCATCTATTCGAGTCAATTGCTTGTCTTTAATGCCTGTATGTTTGTGCTACCTTTGATTGTGGGGTGTGTGATTTCGCCCATGGTGGAGTACAAGTTTTTGAGAGTTGGACTGGAGCTTATATGTATGTTTCGGGGAGCACTAATTGTCCTCTTGATCGGTAAATAGCCTCTGATAGCAGTAGGCAGCAATTGGGTATATATCGGTGAGGTGAAAAGAATTTGGCCAAACTTTAAGAAGGCCATGAAGAGAGTTTGCGAAAACTCGCGCCGCCCCGCGACAGCCCCGCCATCGGCCGTGTGCCTGGTCTGTTGGTTGATCAAGATGCTTCCACGTCGCACCGCGCGGGCCAGCGCATCGTCCGACTACAATCTATCATGAGTCAGATGCTCCATGTAGTACAGACGGAGATACGGCCTCTTGCTACCCGATAAACTATCGAGAATCCTCAAGAAAAATAAGTTCAGCAGATTCGTTGATAGCTAGGCCGCCTCAATGATGACATTGCGGTTGTCGGCACGTCAGGAGACTTTCTAACTATAAACTGAAAACGTCCTCCCCTCGATACTCGCTCTCTTCTCCTTACATCAGCCAACTTTTTGAGCTGTGGAGCAAACTCATAATTATGGCAAATAGTAGCAATGAGGTACAGGTTGGCTCGCGGTGAGTGTATCGAGTCTGTATCCCCGCCTCCACAAGCTGATCATGATCAGCGACAAGAGCAGCAGCTGGTACACCAAAACAGATCCGAACGTCTCCGAAACTACCAGGGAAGTACTGGAAAAGTACAGCAAAATCCCAGCAGCTGACGTAGTGGCCCACTGCCACAGAATCGTGCGGCATACCAACATCTAAGGCTCGTATTGGTGCACGACTAACATCCTTGGTAGCGAGATCTGGCATGGGAGATCTACCCGTATCCATGTATCGGCACTTTCCGCTTTCTGGACTTGTCCATATCATTATTGCCGGTTTACTCTGAGATGGTCCAAAGGCTCCGTACCGGTGAGCAGACGTTCCTCGATCTCGGGACTTGCTTTGGCCAGGATATTCGCCGCCTTGTATACGACGGAGTGCCGTCTGAGAAGACCTATGGATCCGACTTGAAGTTGGACTTCATGCAGCTCGGCTATGAGATGTTCCTCGACAAGGAAACGCTGAAGACCACTTTCGTTGCTGGAGACGTCTTTGACGACGAGTCCGCCCTCAGCAAGCTACACGGTCAGATTGACATTCTCCAAGCGTCAGCCTTTTTCCATCTCTTCGATCGGGAGAAGCAGAAAAAGGTTGGTCACCACGTCGTCAAGCTGCTGAAGCCAAAGGAGGGCTCCTTACTGGTGGGGAGACAGGTCGGCAGTGTAAAGCCAGGCGAATACTCACATCGCACGAACTCCGAAATGATGTTTAGACATGATCCATCATCCTGGAAGCAAATGTGGGACGAGATCGGTCAGGAAACAGGCTCGAAGTGGGATGTGCAAGCTGAACTGCATGAGGTCGTTGGCGCGGGCAATCCAAGAGCCCTACCCACGGCTGAACAACAACAACTTTATGAAGATGTTCGGTGGATTGTCTTTTCAGTCAGGAGGTCTTCTTAGAGAATGCCAAGGATTATCTCCCAAGATCGTCAGGGTGATCACGTATACAGGCTTATCCACTGGTTCTAGTCGAGGTGAGCAGTGTAGCCGACGAAGTCCAAGAATGAAGCCCCAAGCTGACTAATCTGTTGACTATCACGCTTGTGCAACAGATCGATGTATGTTCTCATCTTTTGTCCGTTATTACCCATAGTATACATCTCAATTCGATCTTGCTTCAGCTCACTTGTTCGGAAGCTATTCAGTAACGCTCTTCTATATCACGTCAGCCTGCGCTGTTGAATGGGAAACGGTGAGCAAATCGAAAGACTGGCAGGGATCTGTTGCAGGGGGCAAGTCCAGGCGAATGCACGCGCCCTGCTGCTTCGTTGGTAAATTGTTCTGTCCGGCGAGCGGAATCTTTGCAGACTGCTCACTTTCTTCAGCATCGTCGCGTCTCGAGTTTGACCAAGCTCGTGTAGGCCAATTGGTTCCGATACACATATTGATATATGCACAAACCGCAGCGAATTCTTTGATTCATTACGCTGCTCCTGGGCGCACCACAACGTAGCTACAACATCAGTTATGTCTCCAGAAGAACGCGCTAGTCGTCACGGCTGTATCCAATAGACATGTGTCGTATTGGCGTGCAGATTTAGCCGCAGATGTGCATGCAGGTAAGTCTCGATGTATAGATCTACAGACTAACGTCTGATCAGGCGCTCGGATTACGGCGCTGTCGAAGGTCTGCGCCTCTCCACTGCGTTCTTACCGCCGTCCTTCAGCATATTTTTGGAATATCGCTCAGTATGTATTCTTCGATTTGCAACGCTGGAAGCACGGCCGTGGTTTCTGTTTGCTGCTGTATGCCTTTGACGCCTAGGCATGAAGGGATTATGCTGTGGGCCATGAACGAGGATGTATCATCTGCCACGACATCATGCGCTGAACGAACTCGAAATCCTCCCTGTCGCTCCTGTTTATCATGAATCGCAGAATCGATTGACCACTTCGTTGAGGTCATTGCTTGTTACTTCCCCCCTGTCAGCATATCGATACATCTGTGCATCCTGTACTATTGGAAGCGATCTTGCTTTTTGTATTCAGCATTGCTTTTATTTCCAGCTACTCTCTGAAATAACTGGAAGACACCTCTACATCAATGACTGGACTAGGCTCAACGAAGAACAGGTCGCTATATTAGACACTGGTCTCCTGGAAATATGTCTTCAGGACTGGAGAAGAATGTTCTTGGAGAGCTCACTCGAAATCCAAGAGTGGAAGATCAATTACATTACACGGCTCTTGAAGTTCACTACCAGTGTATGCAAGCTCTTTGAACATGACAGGTTCCCTATCTCAGCAAGCGACAGCATCATCGAAGATACCTCACCAGCGTCCTCGCAGATCTTCCAAGTGTCATATCAGGATCCACCTCTCTCTTCTGTAATGTTCTCGATAAGAATTCTAATAGCAACGATCTACATATTCGTCAATTCGGTATGGCCACGCTTCGAGGACTTATCGTCAGACTTCTGCCCATCATTATCAGCCATTCTATATCTGGACGATCGGCGCATGAAGAAGCTGGTCGAGGTCGGATGGTGCCCGCATCAGGTTCAGACTTTCTGGAAAGAGTCCTCCTGTGTTACGGCATTGTACCTACTCTCTCTAATTCGATCACATGATTCGAAAAAAAGACATTGGAGTTGTATGGAGTCGCCAATATGCGTGGCAAATGTCTCGAGCACTTTCCAGTCACAACTACTTCACGTCCAAAAGGATTGCGACTGTATACCTGTGGATTCGTCCGAGGAAGAAGTGGTGCGCATCATTCGGCAAGGTCAAGTGCCGCTTGTACGTATACGCCGGACGGAATGCTGCAAACTGCTTCGGATCAGCATTGTGCCAAGGACTACTTCGAGTAGATATGTGGCTGTTAGTCACATCTGGTCTGATGGTCTCGGCAATCCCGACAGGAACTCGTTGTCTCAGTGCGTTCTTACACACCTGCTTCACCGGCTCGACACGATGCCGAGATCGTTCAATCCTTCACAGTTCGAAGTGTTCGGCAGAAGGATTGATTGGCCGCGACAGTCCTTCCTCAGCAGCGTATCGGATGCATATCCACTATTCTGGATGGACGCACTGTGTGTACCCGTGGCCGACATGTATAAGGAAGTGAGACAGCTTGCTATCAATCAGATGGCGTCTATCTATGCTGGGGCCGAGCAGGTCCTCATCTTGGATGCCGAACTCCAGAACTATCATGCGGAGTCCATGTCCGCAGTCGAAACACTTGGAGCAATTGTGAATAGCAACTGGATGACTCGTGCGTGGACACTGCAGGAAGGTTCACTTGGACGAGAATGTGTGTTCCAACTCGCTGATATAGCACTGGATCCAATCAACTCTTGGTCCTTAGGAGGACCACGAAATGTCCGTAGCAAGCACACCGACATATTCCCGTCGAAAGAAGATGTACTGTACGACTGGTTGTACAAAAGCTTGTACAACATAATGTGGGACAAAACACGGCAGAACTGGAAGCATTCGCTCCAGAAGGAAGGCAACTTCCGTCACCTTCAAACAGGGAAGCATCTGCGAGCTCAAGAAGCGAGGCAGTACACAGGGCTCAAGAGAGTTATGGTTCAAGAGCACAAAGCCACCCACAAACCGCTAGAGACATATTTCGAGACACTTGACAGCGAGAAAGCAAGATGCAAGCAGTTGGTCTCTGTGTGGAACGAGCTCATCCACAGATTCACGTCCAAGCCTGAAGATCTGCACACCATCATAGCTAATTTGTTGGACTTCCATGTCAAGAACTTGCAGCAGATTCAGACTCTCTGTGAACCCATGGGTACCGTCGTGTCCTTGGAGCAGATCAAGGCAGCTCGGATGCGTGCGATCCTACTCAGCTTCTCAGCATTACCTCTGTCGCTTCTAATTCAAAGGGGCTCTCATCTGCAACCACAAGCGTTATCGTGGGTGCAGACCGTGCCGGAAACACCATTAGACAATTCGGACGACATGATGCACATCGAAGAGAGCGAAATAGTCATTGTTCCTGGGGCAATCAAGCACCACTCAATCCGCATACTGCAAGGACACTTACCGGAAAACGGCATGCTCCATTTCAGAGATGAGAAGACTGGACTTGTATATTCTGGTGAGATAGATAACCTATCATGGTCCCATCTGTGGAGGTACCCTCCAACCTTCTGTATTATATACCAGACATTGAAGCGAACCGGTGCACTCTTACAGGTCACTCACTACTCCAGGAAGAGGGCAGATAAGACTAGCTCAGCAAGCGACTACAAACTGCACGCTCTATATCTAGGTCGGGTCGAATTGAGGATCGATGTGTCTTCTCTTCCAGCTGCGGTCAGAGAAGTGTATCAAATACCAGATGGATGGACAATAGGCGTAGGCATCGGTACGTATGAATTATGTTATGGCGAACCTTAGGCGCTGAAACGTCACAGATGTTCAAGCAGAGCTCGTGAGACTTCCTCGCCGTCCGGCTCCTCGTGTCTACAATCGCGCAGCAGGCGGTCATGCGTTGTTATTGGTGCTCTTCCAGATACCTGCGTACGTTCTTGTCTCTACGTTTGGAGCTCTTCAGTACAGGGAACATGGCGGCCTCACGCGGACGACTGCGGCACTGATGGCAAGCTGGTTATCAATATGGCTTGGTTCTCCGTGGGTATGGGCGTTATTCGCACTCTTTGGGGCTCCTATTGCCCACCGAACCTGGCTTAGCTCATTCGATGATAACTGGGCTCCTGGGCGACTAGGCAGGGCATGGCAATGGTGGTTATCATGGGCGACTTTCATGCGGCCGAATGACTCCATTGGAGCGATTTTGAGTGACTGCTGTGGTATATTTTGTTTCGGGACGCTCCGACGAAGACTGAAGAATGGGGACGTTGAACATGCGATGAGTGACGAGGACCATCGATTTGTCAGATGTTTTGACTTGCATGAGGTGAAGCTCCATGGCAATAAAGAGGAGGAGATTGGGGTGTAGGTACATCCAGCGTTTGGTAGTGGCAATGGACTGTGGAAAATACACCGAGACCCAAACGCTAGCCATCTGTTTGGCTGCGCCGTACGGCATGTTCGTTCGGTGGCACGGTCTCTTGTACAACCATGGCGAATGTATCACCGTCAATGTTTCAATGCAAGACTTGTCGACAACGAAATGACCACATCTGGAAACAGCCATATCGCGATGAAAGACAGTTACATTAGGCGAGCTCAATAGTACTTGTCAGCTAAGCTTTCAAGCCTGGGATGCCGTCAGTTGCGATGCCACCGCTTGTGGTCGTGGTCACGGTTTCACAAAACACAGGAACACGCTACCACCACCTGCAGAGTATGGAAACCCACGAAATGACCTACAGCCAATCTGTATACAGCGAGACATCCTCTGGGCACTACAGTAGCAATTTGAGTTGGGACAAGACAATCGGACCCCAAGTCCCACTTCGCTAGCCCGCTCTGATGGGACTGGACCCTGGCCATACTTGGAGCTTTTAGAAGATCCGATGTGACCACTTGCGATCATGGTAATGCATGCTACCGACCGTGCAGATGACGCTCAACTACTTATGGCGATTGAGCCGGGATGCGTACGCGGCTTGCACAGGCCACATGCTGATGTGGCTGTTTGTGGCGCTACAACGCCACAGCTCCGCCGATCGTTTCGACATGATCGACAGGCGAAGATTAATTTACATGAACATCATCGAGCATAAAAATCAGGAATCTTCCGGATACACGGGATTTAAGGTTGGTAGGGGCGGACAGGTCTCCCAGCCAATACCGGATTGTGCATGGAAGGATTGCTCGTGTAAGCTTTGGCAGTGGGCTTTGGAGCAATGGCAGGATCAAGAGCTCTAATTCGATGTGCTGCTGCGAAGGAAACACCGCGATGCACCGCCTTCTCTTAGGAATACAGGGATACCAGGCACCATAATTCCAGAGGGGCTCAGCGGAGAGAAACTGGTACGAACCAGGTAGGTCAGCATGATCATCCGCTCAATTGGGAACGCGAGAAAAGGTTGGTGAGGGAGCGAGAAGATTCATCATCGTTGCTTGGAGCGCGTGCGGTTGCGTCACTACGTCATCAGACCAGTTCGCTCATCCTGCTTCCCGCATGTCAAGCTGCCATATAAACCCTACCAGCTCCCGTCAGCAACATCTCTATCATCATTCGTACTACCAGTACTTCAACTCATCGTGAGTCTGCTTCGTGCCTACCACGCGTCGTTTGACTAGCAGACACTGATCGCCATCTAGCACCCGCACAACTCACATCAAATCACAACCTCGTTCATCCGAACAACACCGCCAACATGCCTTTCACCGGGTCGTAAGAAATACCTCAGTCATGACGATGACCTTTGACTTACCATTATCTCCAGCGACATCATCAAGATCATCATTGCGATCATTGTTCCACCTATCGGTGTTTTCCTTGAGCGCGGATGCGGAGCTGATCTGCTCATCAACATCCTGTTGACCATCCTTGGTTACATCCCTGGCATCATTCACGCCTTGTATGTTCTTGCGCTCTCCCAATTTGATTGTCGCTAACGATTTCAGGTACATCATTCTCAAGTACTAGACGGCGGAGGCTCGAACTTTCCCCTTTCAGCGAACGATACCCATTGAAGAATGACGACGAAATACCTGCGATCAGGGACGATCATAATCACAGAACGGTCTTCTGCCAGAGTGCAATAGCAATGGCTCGGCTGCAAAGGTCTGCACGCCGGATGCGGCGGAGTCTTTCGATTGGTTTGAGGAGCAACGGATATGATATTCAATATTGAATAAATTCCTTTTCGCGTCAAATTTTCTCGTGTCCTATCACTTCATCCATGTGCCGGTATCCTGTAACCTCTATGCGGCCATGGGTCTCATATCCGTCACGTTATGTTGCCATTTCACTTCTCCCATATTTCTATCCACAAATTGTGATCAATGGCCTTATTTACTTTCCTTTATACACTGCTGTAAGGTCTTGATATATTCCTCCACCTCTTTGGCCCCTACCAGCGTAAAGTCTCGCCGTTTCCCCTCGATCACAATGTATGGTACGCTGTCAACGCCATTGCCAGCTTGCTCGCGTATCAACATCTTTACATCCATTAATTCTTCGTCTTCATCTTCAAGAAAGCTGTTGGCCTCGCTCTCGGGTATACCAGCATCTGTAGTCGCCTCGAGCAGTGTCCCACGTGAACTAGGATGCTTCTCTTCCTCAAAGAACCGTCTGTACAACCCATCCACAATCTTGTTCGCTACGTCTGGACCTCTGGCCTCCTGAAAATGATAGATTACTCGATGCGCCGGCAGGGTATTTGCCATGGTTCCACCAAACTTGAAGTCGATGCCCTCTGCGACACCGTACGCACTCATGAGAGACGTGTACATCTTCATCTTCTCTTCCGAGTCTCCATATCGCGACTTCTGGTACCAGCCCAACTTGTCCTCACCTTCTAGCGGTAGATCAGGATACAGCTGATATGGTAGATACTTGACGGTGATTTCGACATCGGGATTCTCTTCTCGGACCTGAGCCAATGCTCGGCCTAGTCTTCGCTTGGCGATGTAGGTCCATGGGCATATCGTGTCCAGCGTGAAAGTAATTGGAATCTCGACACCCATGGCTGCCGATGTGCCGCGTTGTTCGTAGGCTGATTCGTAATGCACGTTACAGGGCCTCTCACTCGGTGGCAGGTATATTGGTTGCTTCGTTGGCGTAGCGAGTAACCTATAGCCAGGAATAGATCATGAGGTTGGACAGAACAGATATTCCAGCCTTTACCCGGTGACGACAACGGCGCCCGCCCCCACATGCTTGGCGACGATCTCCCGCTGTCCCGCAGAGCCGCATGATGGTATCCGATTCTACGCCTCAACCTGCCGTTCTGACCATCGATTAGGCTAAGGACGCTTGACTACGCTGTCATCACAGAGATGTACTTATAAGAGCTTCAAGTATTTAGCACCGTGCATAGACTGAAATGCCAGTGCCAGAGAGCCCTAGGTCATGACCTGTGGCTCGTGGCGCAGCAACAACGACCGTTACGAAAAGACCGTTACTCCAGCCTCTGTCAGGTAGAATGAGAGGCTGGTGTAATGACTTGGTAAGTAATCTTCTGGTGGGAACATGCATCTCAAAGGTATAAGATGGTCCTGTAAGATCAGGTGAACATGCTTTTTCTCATCATCACATTCGCTTCGATCCAGCTCAAAGGCAAATCAAGAACCAGAACTAGCTCTACTCAGCACAGATCCAACTCGTCTATCTTTCCACTCCAACCAGCCACCACTTCAATAGGCCCTTGATCACTGCCCACACATTCTCTACCCTTCACATATTCAAAATGAAGGTCTCCAGCACCATCACCATCCTTTCCTACATCGCGCTGGCCGCAGCACAATTCCACTTCAACGAGAAGGACTCTACATTCTCTTGCACAAAAGCACAGGGCCTGGCTGCCTACTGCGCCGGTGGCGACATCATCATTCGTTGCTCAAATGGAGTCGGTCACGTAGGAAATTGCAACGACAACCTCGCTGGCGAGCGCCCCTACGGCAACAATGGTCTTGCAGGATGCTACCAGACCTCTCCTTCTTCCGGCGATGCCGCCTGCACAAAGGCTGGCCTAGTCTACCCTGCCACTGGCGCAGGAGATAGCCGCCTCACCACTCCTTACCCTATCCCTGGCTCAGCCTCGAAGGTCGCCCACACCGCCATCTACAAGCTCGCTGGAACGGGCACCGGCATTCCTCTCGCTACTGGTACTGGCAGCGCCAACCCCAACTTCAACCAAAATCCTACCTGGTCTAACACCACTACAATCGTTGCTAAGCCCATTCCTGCCTACACAGCAGGCGCCACACTTCAGGCAACTACCGCTGCAGCTGCTGCCACTCCTTCAGCAAGCGCCAAAACCCAAGCATACACTGGCTCCGCCACCTCACAGACACAAACGTCATCCAGCCCATACTGGGCATTCGCTCTCTTTGCAGTCGCCGCTCTCTTATGAACGCTGCTGTTTGATCGTACCGAGGCTTTCTCCAGTGCGCTCTTCTTCTTCATCGCGACTCTGATCATGGTCCTGTTTGAGTTTGTCGGATAGTCCGATAGCTCGTCCGCTCTTTGGGATTTCCCACCCTTCTACAACTCGACTGGCATCGAGGCTATATTTGGAGATTCCCGGATTGGAGGTGATTTCTGCAATGTACTTGTACCAGAATTGTACACCAAGAAGCGTCGTGGCCTGGTCAGCAGCCTCAGTTGAGGAGACCATCCGATCGTTGACGAGATCTCGAAGGCCTGGCTGGAACCAGAGTAGAGGCTCGAATAGGAGGAACATTGATTGTTCCTGTCCGCTCTTTACAACACGCTGTTTACACCACTCTCTTTACACCACGCTCCTTAAACCACACTCTTTAGCAGACGCTCTTTACCCTTCGCTCCTTATCCTACACTCCCTACTTCCAATCAAAGATACCAGCGCAGGACGCATTTCCGTAGATAGATCTGCTGCAGTAGTCAGTCAAATGATAGCATCTAATCATTCACATTCCTCACTTGACCTTTTCACAATCGTGACCTGCCCCATGTGCTTCAGCCAATCATACTCTTCTTCCTTCCCCTCATCCTCACATCCTCCAACCTCTTCAACACCACCTTCGCCCCTTTGTAGCTCTGCCCATACGCATCCAGCACCTCCTTAGCAAACACATCCTCCAGCTCAGGATGCGTACTCCCAAACGCCCTCTCAAGAACATACAAATCCACAGCCCGGTCCTCATCAGCATTACTCGTCCCCGCCAGTCCAAAATCAATCAGCACAATCTCCTCGCGCATATCACTCCCCTCCTGACTCCCCTCCTCCGGTCTCAGAATCATATTACTACTAGTCAAATCCCCATGCACGACCCCAATCTTATGCAGCCTTCCCACCGCCTCCCCCACCTTCCTCAAAACATCCCTGACCTTCTCCTCTTCTCTTCGCTCCTCCTCCATCCCCCCATCCCCTGCCCCTCTTCTCCCGTTGCCACCACTTGTCCCCCTCCTCTTCCTCCCCTGATGCACACCCCTCAAAACCTCCTTCACTGACCCACCCTCAACCCAACCAAGCGCAACCCATCCCTCTTCAGCTCCCAGGCCCAACACGCGCGGTACAGCAACCCCTTCCCGCCCGCACTTGGCCAGTATGCGCGCCTCGGCCAGGATGCGCGCTTTCGTGAGCCGCTTGTCTAACGTGGGATGTCGGTAGGGTTTGGGGGGGCGGTACTTCAGCGCGCAGGGCAGGTGGGGGGAGAGGAAGGTGGTGCGGAGGAGGAGGGCTTCTGCGCCTTGAGAGACTAGTTCGAGGGGGGTGCGGGAGGTTGAGAAGGGGGGTGGGAGGGGGAGTGGGGATGTCGATGCGGTGGTGACTGTGGAGGCCATTGGGGATGCTGGCGGGAGGACGGCGATTGTATATCTGGGGAGATCGCTGGGTTCGACACTGGTGCGCAAGGCGTCTGTGTCGCAGGGAGAGTTGCTGCAATTCAAGGGTGATACGAACGCGTGAATGCGACAAGAGTTGCAGTTCAGGTTTCGCTTGGGAAATTTTTGGTGACGAAGTGGGGTGAAGGTTTGGATGCGGGGCTGGCTTGCTGGCGGGCTGAGATTCACATGGAGCTTCCATAGCAGGATAGGATAGGTATCTCATTCATAAAGCCTCTTGTGGACTGGAAATCTTGATGGGTATCTAATGCAATCGTTCCTCTTACGACCTCCTGGTCAAGCCATACGCCGCGCTGGACAAAGAAGCAGTCACTGCTAAGTACTGTTAATCCCCAAGATCACCGCTCAACCACGTCTACCTCTCTTCTTCTCGCCAGACACCTTTTCGGTCTTCTCGGGAAGAGCCAGTTGCAGATCCTTGTCATCTAGAAGCAGCGTAGCTTCCATGATGCTCTTTGCGATGAGGTCTTTCTTGAAGACGCGCAGTCCTTTCTGAAGCAAGGCTGCGGCATTGGGGTCATCCTTCTCCAGTCCGACGATGATGTCGCTGGAGTCGTCTTTAAGATCCCTTATGGCCTTCTTTGAGACCTCGTTCGCTCCAGCTGCTTTCAAAATGGCCGATATGTCATGAAATCCGGATTCCTTGTAAAAAGTGACCACAGCCTGTGTGAAAGCCACGTTCCGACCGGCGAACAACTTGCTTCGGGCAATGCCCTTTGGACGGTTGATCTGCTTGATCAAGAAATCCTTCGGGTCTAGCAAATGTTTGGCCTTTCGACTTTCCATGATCCATTTGTCAGAGACGATGTCCAGGTTGAGGACCAAAGCCATCAGTACTTTCGTGGTTGTTTTCAGTTCTTCGGAAGGTACACAGAGAATGGTGGTGCCTTTGGAGTGGACCTCATCCGTGACTTCTGCACCCTGGTCTGTCAGGAACTTCTTGTTCGCTGGAATGTCCAAGACTTTGCTGCCGGAAAAGATGACGTTAGGAGCTTCTCCGTCATACAAGTTCTTGAGAACCAGGTCGGCTGTGCTCGGTGATGCCAAGCTATGGGAAGTTTTGGACTTCTTCGATTCCTTCTTCGACTTCGGAATGCTTGCCATGGGCCCGGATAAAGAATCGGAGACCTTCCCCCTACTCCTGTCCTTACGGCCAGAAGGTACGGAATCGATGACTTCGGATGGAGAGCCAGCAGGGGACTTTGATTTTTCCTCGTCCACTACCTCTTGTTGCAACTTCTTAGTGGATTTGCCACGGCTGCTCCGATCCTTCTTCGACTCAAGGCGTTCAGGCTTCTGTACTTCATCTTCGTAGACCGGGACCTCGCCAACCATCTCAGACCTGCTGGACCTTTGGCCCTTCCTTGTCGCAGGAGCAGCAGACTTTTGCTTTGAGTGTTTAGGCTTCTTCATTGGTGGCTCCTCGTCTGGGTCTTGGGCTACTTCGGCCTCTTCACTCCCACTGTCAGGCGCCTCTGCCTTGCGTTTGGCTCCGTTGCGACCATAGTTACGTTTCAGAGGCGGGGTCTTTTTGGACAGAGCGATTACCATATCATTGGAATTGGCATCGCCGTTCGTGGTAGGCTCTCCCTGAAAGCCGTTGGTGGCAGTCGGGGTGGACGTTTCGTCTTCGTCAAGCTCGTTGCTATTGTCATCTAGCGGTGCTGGGAGCACGTCGATTGTGCGGGGCGCTCGTGGAGTTTCCTGAACTACTTGGGGCGCACTCTGCGCAGTGGAGTAGATGACAGCCTGCGATTCCGGACTATGACCGAGCTTGACCTTTGCATCCTGGACAATCGTGGTATTGTCGAGGTCGTCATCAGTATCCTCATCGTCGTCGTTAGCGTCGTTGCCAAGAGGAGCTGAGGCAGGCACAGTTTCAAGCATAGGGTGGGGTGATCCATTAGGTGCGGAGGATCTCACTTCTACTTGTGGTTCGATAGCCATGGCGAGAGTCAGGCTGGTGAGTCCAAAGTCGATGACATCGCCCGGGCGAAGGAATGCAAAGGTGGCCTTCGCTGGTGTTGAGGCCGAGAAAGCGACCGGACCAGGAGGAGCACCGGTTAGCGATTGAGGACGTAATAGAACGTCTTGCTTTGATGTATCGAATATTGCATAACCATGGTCAATCACTGTGATAGTATTAAGATGTTGGCGAATCGAAGACCTGCGGCCAGGATGCAACATACCTAATCGCCCGATACACTCCCGGCTGTCTTGTTTCTCATCCAGACCGACCGACAGAATATATTTATCCTCACGGTCACGAACGATTCGTACCTTCTTTCCGTCGGGCACGGCCAGTGGCTGGTCGATTGACTGCGATGCAGCGACCCCCGAAAGCGTGAGCAGCCATGTCGCCATGGTGGCTTGATGTCTGATACTCAGGGATGGTGAAGCATTGTCTGTAAGCGATGAAGAGGTCTGGTTTATTACGCCCCCGCGTGCAGGCAGCAGTCGCGCGGGTAGCGACGTGATGGTAGTGTGAATGAATCGGCATGAGAAGAGGCGAACCCCGGGCGCTTGGTCATTGCGCCGGACCCACTTTTGCGCCACCTGGTGAGCCACTTGTGCTCTTAAACAAGAGAACAACCACGTTTGCTCAGTAGCACACACATGCAATCACCACAACATCACATGTGACTTGTGCGCTTCATGTGTACCTTACAGTAGCTCGAAATTAGTTCATAATAGAGAATCGCATGCGAGCTGCATGGACGAGCTTGGTGGAAATGGGTTGAGGGCATACCACGAAGCGATCACCCCTGCCACAAGCTGTCATGAACCAGTTGACAAGCGTAACTCAATCATGATTATATCGACTTCTAATGTACGCAGAAAATGCTGACGGGGTACGAAATCGACCTCTTGCCGCCAACGGCCTGGTGTGGTCGAAGAAGATGTCCGCGGCCAAACCACGTGGAGCCACAATCCAGAGAACAATACTAAGCACTCAGACCTAACAACAACATACGTTCACCGTCGTAAACTCAGCTTCACGCTGGCACACATTGTCTGCTTTCATCTCATTTTATTTGCTGAATGCTTTCTTTCGTATTGTTTGTCTTAAGAATGGGTAATCATGCAAGACGCCTAGTTTCGATAGCATGCCCCTAAGCTGGCATCCGCCACACTTGTCTATTATCTCTTTCTTCATGTAGACAATATCCGACTTCTTTGATTGTGTGGCGGACGTAACACTATCTCTCGAATTCCATCTAGGTCACTTCTTCTTCCTCGTCTTCGCCGTCTTGTCTTCTCCTTCCACCACAGCCTCTTTTGCCAATAGTCCTAGACGATCTTCTATCTCGACAACGGCATTTAAGAATGTCAGGTATCGACGTCGGTACCATAATGGAAGCCATAGACTTGTCCAAGCCTTTTGACCAGGTTTTCATCGTCCACGACCGCCTCGGCGAGGAGGTGGAGGTCCCTCTTACCGACGTAGCCCGCTACGTCCACGACGGCATTATCCAGACCATCATCCTGGGCAGCCAAATCGGCGCCGCTCTAGCAGTTCTTACCATGCTTCTCATCCTTACCAAAGCCGAAAAGCGCCGCCTGCCTGTCTTCTGGCTCAACTCTTTCACCCTCCTGTTCAGCGTCATCGCCACGATCCTTCTTTGCCTCTTCTACACCAACTCTTGGTACACGCCCTACGCTCGCTTCACTGACGACTACACCTTTGTTAGCACCAGCGCCAAAGCGACCTCTATCGCAGCGGCTATCTTCCAGCTCCTCGTTCTCATTGGGCTGCAAATCTCCCTTGTCCTCCAGATCCACGTCGTCTCCGTCACGCTCGACAGATGGAAGCGTCTCTCCCTCATGGCCGTCTCCATCGCCATAGCTTTGGTCGCCATCGCCTTCCGCATCGCTCAAATCATCGACAACATCACCTACAATATCATCCGCTTCGAATACAACTACTCCTCGCAATGGCTGATCCAAGCCCGCGACATTACCCTAGCCATCAGCATCTGCTTCTTCAGCTTCGTCTTCTGCGCAAAGCTAGGCTACTCTCTTCGCCAACGCAAGCAGCTAGGCATGACCCAATTCGGACCAATGCAAATCATCTTCATCGGCGGCGCGCAGACACTCATCATACCTGGTACGTCCCTCCTTCCCTCCTACTCCTCCTCCCCCTCCTCCCCCTTCTCTCCCTTCCCTCCCTTCCCTCCCTTGTCCTCGTCCATCACAAAGCTAACACCCCTCAGCCATCTTCGCCATAATCCAATTCATCGCCCCAACGACAAGAATCAACTCCCTCATTCTCACCGTCACCGCCATCTTCCTCCCACTCACCTCCCTCTGGGCCTCCGCCGTAACCTCCACCCCCTCAAAAGCCACCCGCGGCCCCGACGCGCACCAGAAATTCCTAATGAGCACCCCGCGCGGCACCGTCGCTTCCTCACACAAGACGTTTGGCCATGGCAACAGCCACAACGGCGCGTCACACGGCCAGAGCGGAGGGAAAGGAGGCATCTTCGCCCTGCTAGGCGGTGCAGGGGGCAAGAAGCCGCCCGCGGACAAAGGCAGCGCGGCGTTCGTTGGCAGTATGGGGACGCAGAGCACGGTTGTGGGGGGCAGGGCGAGCTTTGAGTCTGGAGGGAAGAGGGCGGAGCAGGAGGTGGGCATTGAGGTTGAGAGGGGGTTTGGACAGGGGGTTCGGGAGAGGGATTTGGAGATGCAGGACTTGGGGGGGCGTTGAGTTCTTTCCTTCATAGGAAAGGTCGGGAGAGAGAGGGAGTGGCGGCATGGACAAAAGTGGTACGATGGTTTTTAAGGGAAAAGTGTGAGGTGGGAAGGGAAGAGGGTCGTTTATGAGGTCACTTAGAATGGTCATGGAAGTAATCGAGCAGCGGACAGGGAAGGTAGTGGTAATCTTTCAATTCCTGAGAATGATACATCTATGTTTGCCCACCGGATGCCTGGTCTGTGTCCTTTGTACATTCCCATC
The DNA here is from genome assembly GCA_007556505.1 of Elsinoe australis. NCBI lineage: Eukaryota > Fungi > Ascomycota > Dothideomycetes > Myriangiales > Elsinoaceae > Elsinoe > Elsinoe australis. The sequence continues at coordinate 1,409,751 of SWCS01000006.1, forward strand.
CATGCTCATATCCCTGGGTGCTTGGTTGATCTAGTACACCCCATTCCTAATATCCATGCTCATATCCCATAGCTATGCATAATACACATTCCCATCTCAAACCATGCCGCACAGCAACTTGCTAAGGAAGCCCTTCTTCTTCGACGTCTCACTGACCACTGCCGTCGCGCTCTTCTTCTCCTTGGCCACGCTCTCCCCGCTCGTCTCGCTTCCGTCGTAGGTGCTCTCGCTGAAGTTCCGCTTCTTCTCGCTGCTACCCGTCCTGGAACGCACAGATGCCTTCTCATTCTTGGCTTCTTCTTCTACTTCCTCACCGGCGTTGTCCTCTCCAAACTGCGCCTCCTCATCGTCATCCGTCTCGTCCTCGTAACCAGGGTTCCATTGCCCGCCGTTGCCGTTGATGATGACCGTGCTCGTGGTGTCGGCCCTCTTTCGCCTGGTCGCAGGGCTGTCGCCCTCATGGATCGTTGGGATCGCAGTCGTGTCGAGGGCCAGACTGCTGTTGCTGCTTTGTGGGCGTTCTGCGTCCTTATCTTTCCTTCGGAACGCTGGTGAGCGGAGCGCTGATCGGAGACTACTGCTGCGACGGACGGGCTCGTTGTCGAGACTGAGGCTGGTAGGACGCTTGCTTGGAGAGTGAGCTGGCTTGGAGGGTGAGACGGACTTCTGAGAGCAGGATCGTGAAAGGGAATCCTCGGAGCGGTACGAGGTGCACCACTTCTCGCAGAGAGCGACGTAGATGGCGGTAGCAGTGATGAGGTTTCGGAGCTCTTCTGTGGTGGTGAAGGTGTCGGGCGAGGACGATGTGGTTTCGTCTGAGGATGAGCGGTTGAAAGCGGGAGACATGGGAGTAGGGGCGGGAGAGTCTACAGACATGGAAGGTACCGGCAAGGTGTAGATGTCGGAGATCTCGAGACTGCTTGGTGTGAGGCTGGCGATGACGGGGTGGCGGCGAGTGTTTTGAGAGATTGTGCTAAAGTTGAACTTCTTCTCGGTTGCTTGGCCATCAAGAGGAGAAGTGAGGTTCGGAGAAGAAATACTAGGTGAGGTAACACCCTTTTGGTTCCGCTTGGGTACCCATCGGACAGTGCGCTTAAGTCCATGGGCATCAGTACTGGTCATTTCGTAGCTGCCGGTGGGCAGTTGATAGGCTTCCCATTCGACGCCCTGCTCAAGACAGATCCTGACCCTGGTGGAGGCAATGTGGGCCTTGGTAACGCCACAGATGAGGCCGAGAATGTCGCGAGTCTCATCCTCCTCGACAGGAGAAGCTTCGTGAGCATGATATCTCTCGGCCCGGACAATGGCAAGATCGTTGGGGTTGAGGCCATGTTTGGAAGTGGAGAACTTTGCAATGGCTTTGATGAGTCTGGCGGAGAAGACTGCTGATGGCAACAGTTCGAAAGCAGGCCTTGGTCTTGAGCGTGATTCGATCTTTTGAAGCTGCAGCAGAGGCCTGGCCCTCACTTGGATCTTGTGACGACCTCCAGATCTGGGAGGGGCATGGCAAAGGTTGTAAGAAGTCTTTGGTCGAGAATGGCGCTTTCGCTTCTTTGCGGATTCGCCAATGCTATCGTCAGAACCACGACGGGTTATTTCCTCTGCAGGAGTTTTCACTGGCGAAAACATGACGGTCTCTGGTGAGTTTGCGGCGGAAGTGGTTGCTGATTTGGGAGCAGCTTGTTTTCTCCACCACGTTGGAGTTTGTGGCATGAAGCTGGCTAGCGTCGAAGGAGATGCAACCGAGCGATCATTAGCTGTGTTGGGCTCCGTCCTTGCAGATTGAGGAATTGGGCTTTGCAGGAGAGATGAGATTGTAGTCGTTATGCTAGGAAGAGTTGGGAGCATGGATGGTTTTGACTCGTGTTGTTCTGCCATGGCTGTTGTGGTTGGCGCTGGTATACCGGAGGCAGGAACGGTGGCTGGTAGGCGGAAAATAGCATCTGGCTGGGGAAACCCTCTTGAAAGCAGCAGATGACGAGTGAATTATTATGCCATCTGGTAGTAGTGACACGATTCTTTATCGTCCTTCGTAAGGCTCAGCACGCTGTGCTCAGCATAAGGTAGTCTCAGGCCTGGCTGAACGGAGGAGCGTGTCAGGTCAAATAGGTGGGTAATCTGAGGACAGGGCTGCGCGGGAGATTTGAAGGTCTGACAGTTGCAACGAGTCAGATTACAGCAGGATCAGGAACGACAAGGCCCATCTTACGCCGGCATTACAGACTGACAGATGCAGACACAAGAGCGAAAGGATCGACCTGTGACCATGAATTTGATGAGATCAGACCATCGAAAGCACTGCTGTTCACGAACGGACAGGAAGCGGAAGGGCAGATCTTGGGCTCGTCCGGATGCGTCTTGTTGTTGATTGGTTGGCGGGTCAGACAAGGCGACACCCTGCCGTGTGTGTGTAACCGTCAGTGCTAGAGTAGCGGCCGCATTCTCCACACTGCCCTGCCTTCTTTTAGCACAAGCCAGACAGCCAAGCCACCGACTTCCGCTGACTCGCTGCGAGCCGTGATCCGTGATTGGACGGTTCGCTGCCTTCTCATGCGCGTCAAGCCCCGAACCGATCGCGATGCTCCGTCTAATATCCGCTGCAGCTCTTGCTCTCGGCCGTCACCAATTGCTTGCATAACTTGGATCCCATTCGGCCAGTCTTCCATGCAGCAGGTTGCAGCTCGACCTGCAAACTCTATCTTCACCTCCTCGTTGCTCTCTTAACAAGCGCAAGCGTCCTGCAGGCAGACCCTCTGCCTGCTGACCGCAAGGGGTCCGTTCGCGCTGACCGCCCTGTCGGAGCACAAATCCAGCCGTCTCCCCGTGGCACGAAGCTCGTTCCTGAAGCGTGGCCTCTGCGATCCAGATTCCAACCATACTCATCAACCCACCATCTACCATGGCAACATCACACCTTCCGCGACGTTCCGCAGATCTGACTTCTATACTATCATTATTCGTTGCGTGGAAGGCCGTCCTTCTCCTGGTCGTTGCGGCGAGCCCTGGACCTGGTTATGACACATCGAGCGAGCTGATGCTATTCGACGAGCTGGACGCGTCCGAAGATGCAAGGGGCTTCGTTTCTCGAATATTACTCAGGCTGGTCCGCTGGGATTCGGTGTACTTTGTAAACATTGCCCACCGAGGCTATCTCTACGAGCAAGAATGGGCCTTCGGGCGAGGCTTCATGTTTCTTACCGGTCAATTGGCCAAAGGTGCGTTTCTTGCGCCTGACAGAGAGAGTAAGTGCACAGGCTGAGTATCACCAGTCCTTCCTGCGTCCTTCCTGCCTTCGCCTCTCCTCCAGCAAGCCCTCGCCGGCTCCATAATCGCTCATCTTGCCCACGCCCTGACTTGTGTCTTTCTCTATGAATTGACTTTCCGGGCATTGCCGGCGAACGCTAGGGACCGCCGGCCAATCGCTCGTGTAGCAGCATGTTTGCACGTGCTGTCACCAGCAGGAATCTTCCTGTCTGCCCCTTACACCGAGTCGCTATTCGCCTGCCTGAACCTTTTCGGAATGCTTTGTCTCGCACTGACTTCCGAGAAATCCGAAACCTTTCTAGGCAGAGTCAGTCACTCGTTGTGTTTCGCTGCAGCAGGTGTGTCGTTTGCATTGGCATCCACAGTGCGTAGCAATGGAGTGTTAAGCGTGCTTGCTTTTGCGGTGCTGTGCCTGCCAGCTGTCAGAGGGTTCCTCAGCCAGCCATGCAATGGACGGGACACCTCGACGCTGATGAGCGGTGCTCTTGGGGTCGCTGTCACAGCAATTGGCACAATTGCTCCCCAGTACGTGGCCTACCAATACTACTGCACTGGCGAGGTATCACATCCGCGCCCTTGGTGCAGCGCAATGCCCCCGAGCATCTATTCCTTCGTCCAGAAGCACTATTGGTATACTTCACTCAATCTCCAGCTTCTGGCCGTAGCTAACCTCGATTCCAGGGGCAATGGATTTCTCGCTTATTGGACTTTTTCAAATTCCCCGCTCTTCCTGATCGCCGCACCTACGCTGATGCTCCTTTTCTCAACGGCTTATATGATTCTGTTCGGTCAGTGGCCACTGGCCGTAACGAAACCTGCCAGCAAAAAGGGATCAGGGGAGAATCAAGGCCAGACAGGTGGCAATGGCATGATGTTACGAGCACTAGCAGCGCCTCAGCTGCTTCTTTCGGTCCTCTGCCTGACTTCTTTCCACGTTCAAATCGTCAACCGCATTTCTTCAGGCTACCCTGTCTGGTACATTGCCCTGGCGATGTTCATTGTCAATAAAGGGGAGCCACAGGTTGGAAATTTGACGACGCCTGGACTCGTGTCCTCTGTAACGAGCAGGATACTATCTTCAACTGGCAATCAAAAGGGGCTTGTACGAGTTATGATGCTGTATGGGATCATTCAGGCTGGACTGTATGCTAGCTTTTTACCGCCTGCCTAGACTCGTAGCCAATACCATAATAATAACATTGACCAATTCACTATGGAAGCGGAAATTTTCGTGTGGAAGACTTGAAGGCACTGGAAGACTTGGTGGGGTTTACCACAAGGTGCTCGAAATGGTCAAGCCAGCTGTCCCGCATTCGCTCGGGAGTCGGCCTCTCTCAACATATGCTCCAGCCTTCCTTCGTTGACACTTTCAATGTCGCCGGCTCTTCGGTTGCTTACAGTCTGATTCAGCTCAATGAAGGCGACCCATCAGGTGCCAAAGTCTGGAAAAGTGGCTCATCGGATTAGCAAGGTCCAACAACGTAACGGTCTTCGTTAAGCTGTTCAGCTGCTACCACAGATTACATTCGCTCCTCGATGGAGCAGGATGACATTTGTCAACTTCACCTGTGACCTTGGATCCTAGATGACGCTTCAAAGGATCACCAAGCTGGCAAGATGAGCGTTCGACGAGCCTTTTACCGGCAGAACGTGAAACACCCACAGTTCGAGAAAGACAACTGAACATTCCGTGCTAGCGATTCGTACTCACGACGGCCACCTGGCATCGATATCTTTATGTGTGAGTTTCTAGCTCGCGCTCCCATCTCGAATGACAGCTGCCTTTGCCTTCCCTCCTTCTCCGGTACGCGCGTTCCAACATGAACCCAACAGCGTACCTCCTTGAGGCTTCTCGTAACACTGTACCATGCCGCTTCCTTTGTAAGTCAATTCTCCACAGTATGCTACTATACACGTTACCTTCTCTACCCACGGGTACCGTGCGGCGTCCCTTGATATATACATGCAGCCGCGCTTGCTACTACCAAATCAGTCCTAACAACTACATCTTCCACGTATTCAACTAAAGAATCTCCTCCTCCATCCAACGACAAAGGATCCAGCCAAGACTTCCACCCCATCAAGAACAGCATCACGCCAAGAAGGCCACACCACAACAATGCGTTCCACCAGCTTCCTCCTTCCCCTCGCCCTAACGGCAGCCGCCCACGGCGCCGCCCTCGACAGACGTCAGGCCCCTAGTAACGACGTGGCACAGTCTGGAGGCGCACCTCCAACCGATCCCGGCGCAGGCGGTACTCCCCCAGCAGGTGCTCCTCCGGCCGGCGGCGCTCAGGACGCATCCGCCCAAAGCGCCGGTGGTCCACCAGGAGGCGCCCCTCCCGCCGGCGGTTCACCCGACCCTGCAGCCATTGCAGGCGGCGCACCAGGCGGCGGTGCTCCATCAGCAGGCGGTCCAGGAGCTGCGCCCCTTTCACCCGACCAGTTCAAGGCACTGACAGACAGCGCTCTGAAGGACCTGATCACAAAAGACACATCCGGCTTCCTGGTCCGGTTCTTGACGGCAGGCCTCCAGGCTATCTCAGATGGCGGTGCGCCTGGCGCGCCGCCTGCAGGAGGAGCACCGCCTACGCAGGGTGCTGGAGCGCCGGACGCTGCGCCTGCTGACCCGTCGGCTGGTGGAGCGGGTCAGAGCAATGACGGTAACGCTGTTGGTGCTGATAACTCTGGTAAGGACGCGAGTGGTGCAAGTACTAGTAACAATGGAAAGGACGCTGTTGGCGGAAATGGTGGTGCTGGTGGCGCAGGCGGGGACGCCTCGGCTGGAAGTGCGAATGGAGGCGCTGGAGGTGCTGGTGGGGATGCCACTTCTGGAGGGCAAGGTCAGGGTGCTTCGCCGGCAGGTGGTGCCGCTCCGCCTGCGCCTGGTCAGTGAGAAATGGACTTGATGATACGAGAGAACGGTGGTGATAAGGATTATATAGCATAGCCCTGGATTAGGGTGCCCTCAGTCTTGCTGGCGAGACTACGAGGAAATACGAATGATGGCAATAGAATACAAAAGATGACTAATCCGCGATCATTATCCTTATGTGATACTAGGTCTGGTGCCCACAATGCATGGCTTGAATGGCCTTGATAGCAACGAGGACTGGTTCCGAAACGATGTCCAAACTTGAACATTGTCGACTCTATTTGATCGCTACCCGCTGCCCGTTATCCGCGGTCGGCACTCTGTACAGCACAAATGGCTTGACTCTCCTATCAATACCAGGCCAGTACCCAGGACTGCGCCAAAGCTGATTCTCCACAAAGTACAAGTAGCCGTCATTCGCGACCCACAAGGAATCTGCAGTATCTCGTTAGCAATGCCATCGTAACCCCCAATTCTGAACTTGAGCATGAGATGCAACATCTCAGGAACAACTCACCAGTCCACCCAATCCTCGGATCCCTCACGTACGTCGACACCGTAGCGTTCGCCGGGTTATACGCGATGAGACTATTATCTTCAAAGCTACCACCGTAGATATAACCATTCGAATCCTCCGTCAATCCATCCGTTGCGCCTTTCTGTCCATGATCCTGAACCGCCGCCTGAGCCCTCACTTCCGAGTCGGGAGCATGGTCCCGCAACCTCTCCGTCGCAATACTATACAAGTACCTACTTCCAGTCACGGACCAGAACAGGGTATCGCCCCCTTCCACAAGCGCGATACCGTCCGATCCCGTCGGGTCGAAAGAGTAGTACCCGCTCTCAGCGTTATAGTAATAGACGCCCTCGCCCCAGATCTGCTTGAAGTGGCCCTGCGTGGCGGAGACGTACACCGTGTTGTCGAGGTGGCGCCAGCTTTCGCCCGTGCCGATGTCGACGATCACGAGGCCGTTGCGGCCTTGTTGCGAGGAGTCGGTGATGTAGATGATGCCGGCGCCCGAGGCGGTAATGTTGGGCCGAAGATCGATGCGGAGGTCGTTGAGGTAGGAGTCAGCGTAGGCGGTCGTCGGGGGCAGGACGATGGTTGAGCTGACGGTGTTGTTGGAGAGGTTGACGCTCACGAGTTTAGTGCCGCCGTACACCGCGTTGGCGAGGGTGCCGTTCGGGAGGAGAGCGCGGCCTGTGTCGAGGATCCAGAGGCGGTCGAGGGCGTCGATAGCCTGGGACTGAGTTCAGTGAAGGCATTTGACGGGGAGTGTGAGTGGACTTACAATGCTCTGTACGCCAATCAGGCAATCCTGGTGGTTGGCGCCGGTCGGTGGGTAGGTGGTGTAATTGATGTTTCCTCCAGGGCAGTTGTTCCAGTTTCCGGGAGGATATACAGACTCAGTAGTGTTCGAAGTCAACTCCGCTACTTGGTAGCGTGTGTTGTTTGAGTCTAGTCCAAGAGGATAATTGGAGAATTGACGACCTTGGGTTGACACCGCGATACCGGTGGGGAATTGATCATAGTAGAGATGGACGACCTCTAGTGCAGGGCCCTTCACCCCGGGGTCTGACGCAATCTGCTGCCCGTACGCAGCAGAGATGGTCGTGAGAAGTGCCAAAGCTCTTTGTAGGTACATAGTGAAAGAGTGATAAGTCCAAAGGCTGAAGCAAAACCTCGGAAATCAAGACCTCACCTTCGATCGCACTATATATTCACATGCACTTACTCATTAATGGGCATATATTCCCCGCAATAGGTGTCACGATAATGTCAGTTCGGAAGTTGTAATATGGAGTTGCGTCACATCCGCAAGCTACAAGGTACGGGCGTTCGTGGGGTGCCGAATAACCAGTCATCTCGATACGGAGTTCTGCTCTAAGCTCAAATCTGTGAAGAGCCCACGCGTGGCGGGTTCAGAGCCGGTTATTGGAGTTCAGACTTGGCGATACGTTGGAGGTTGATGGCGAGAATCCATCACGTGATCATCGCTTGTCCAGCTTACATAAGCTCTCGCGCTTCTCAGCCCGATTTCCTCCCCTCAAACCTCCACCTGTTCGAACCTATGACCACTACCAAATGAATCATGCAACACCGGCTACGTTCATGAGGCTGACGGCAGCTTGGGAACTCAACTCGATACGTAACAGTTCCCAGACAGCGACTGGTAAACCTCGGGCTATGTGCCACATACTTGTCCACCGGCCCTGAAGCCGGTTCTTGTAACGCCAGATGGCCGCTTCAGATCTCGACATACCATGCAGTGACCCGGGCGGCCGGCAGGCCGTCTCTTGGGTGGCCACCTTATACGACCACACATTCATCGCCAAGCTTCTAACAACCCTATGTTGTTACTGTTGGTCGGGCCGATGTTAGACCCTTGCTGTTGTTTAAGCTATTACCGCAAGCAAGACCCTCGCCTGAGCGGCTTTTGTATGGTAGACAGCCCACATCATGGCCCCAATACGTCTCGTGCCTGACCAGCCCCCTGCAGCTGAAGTTCTTGGCATGGATTGTATGTCGCAGCTCGTTGTGGTTACCCTGGTCCGCCTTTGAACAGCTTGATCCTTCTACCTTGATATCGCTGTTATGTCATGTGAACGACATTTGTTAACAAGGCGTCCGTTGGTTAAGTATCCGCGGTGTTGCCATTCATTCCATGAGATCAAATCATCACAACTTGAAAGTCGCTTTCGAGCTTCCACTGTCTTCCGCATTCTTGCAATATGCGACCTTATACTTATCTAGTCCACCTGACCTTGGTCTCATTAGCCTGTGGTGCTGCCATTGATCTCAACAAGGGCAGCTCAGGTCTTTCGTCCAGCGACGACTTCCTGGCCCCACCTCCTAGATCCGACTTGCAGGACAAGCCGGAACCGGAGAAGGGGGTCAAAGCTCAGGTGCAGACCGACTCTCTGCCATCACTGAGCTCAAAATCTCGTCTTCCGGACGATGGCAATGATGAATCCTCTGCACAAGCTTCGAGCCCAAACACAAAGAAAGTCTCCAAAGAAGAGCTCAGAGCCCCTGTGCAGAAGGCAGTCGACGGCGACCTTCTGGGAGCCGCTCAGGATCTTCTCAAACTCGCCAGCCAGCAAGCTGGTAACGGTGTCGCACGTCAGACTCCGGTCAAATCGGATGATCACGAGGCGATCACACCCTCATTCACTAGGAAGCAGTCCAACAACACTTCCAGCAGCAGTGCAGGGGGTGTACCCCGTGAGAACTCCCGACCCGACAAGCTTCTCAGCGAGAAGGTTGGTATCGCCGAGACCGATACCTCACTTGACGACCGTAAAAGTCGAGAATCTCAGAACGATCCTCTTCGTGAAGGAGCTCGATCGGGCGAGACCCAGCCGGAGGCGACCCCCAAGCCGGCCAAATCCCAACCCAAGAGCTTGACCGACGATGACAGTAATAGCTCTGATGACCTCCTTAGTGGCTTGACGAAGCGCGACCCAAGAGGTCGTGGCGGAGGCGGCGGCGTAAGATCGCGACCGAGTTCCCCAAAGCCCGCACCGAAACCCGATCCACCCAAACAACAGCCCAAAGCAGACCCGCCCAAAGAGCAGCCCCAGGCCGAACCATCTAAAGAACAGCCTAAGAAACCAGACTCCACGACGAGCAAGCCTCAAACTCAGAATACTCCGCAGACCCAGAACACTCCACAGACCCAGAACACTCCGCAGACCCAGAACACTCCACAGACCCAGAACACGCCACAAAGCCAGAACACTCCCCAGAGCCAGCAGACCCCTCGACAAGGCGGTTCTGTAGATGCCACAGGCCAGGTCGTAGATAGTGCTGTCCAAGGCGGAAGTCAATTCGCGCAACCCCCGCCTCAACAACAAGGCTATCCTCCTCAAAGCTATCCAGAGCAACGACAGTCGTCCGGAACAGGTGCAGCACTCGCAGCCGGTGGCACTGGTGCCGTGGGTATGGTGGGGATGCAGCTCGCGCAGAACCAAGGGAATCTGCAGCAGACTCAGGCTATGATGCAGCCGCAGCAGCAGCAGCCGCAGCAGGGTGGTAAGTATTTCCTGCTTTGAGCGTCCTATTGAACACACAGTGAGCCGATTTGGCATCTATCTCTGCTTATTCGCAGTGTGTTCACGATTCATTGTGGATCATCTTGCTAACTATGGACAGGCGCTACTCCTCCTGCCTCTACTCCACCCACCACTCCCCCTGCTGACATGAGCGGCGGTGGCGGCGTTCCCCCTACAGACCCATACGCCTCTTCCTCCTCGACCCCTCCTACCTCTGGTGGAGGCTCTTCAGCTCCGACGAGTGACTATGGTGCGCCTTCTTCCGGCGGGCCCTCCAGTGGCGGCGCGTATGGCGGTGGTGGGCAGTCATCCTATGGTAGTGGCGGCCAGTACTAGTCGAAAGACTGGACGAGTGTGATAAGCATGGAATTGGATGCGATGGGAATTATTCAAGCCGACGATGCTTATGATCTGAATATAGAGAGGTGTTTGGATTTTCATTTGAGCGGCGCTTCTTGGGCATAGAATTGGGTTGGATAGGTAGTTAGACTATCATCCTTTGACGAATGTAACGACTCTAGATTATTTCGTCCATCATCTGTCCTTGCGACATGTTCGTCGTGGCTAGCTAATTCCATTCGTGGGCGCCTGTGTCAGACCTAGGGGTGTCTACTGCCCGAAGAGCGCCTTCTTGGTGTCATAAGTGTACTCATAATTCAAGTGCCAGTAGTTCGCGGTGGTAGGCTTACACACCAACCACGCATCGTCCAGCGCCTTGACCACCTCATCGGGTAATGGTCCCTTCTCAATATCCTTCAAGTTGCCCTCCAATTGACCCATATTACTCACACCAATGATGATTCCGTCGTGGCCCTTCTCAGGCAACACATTCAGCTTGCTGTGGTGCACCACCCACCTCAGCGCCGTCTCAATCATGGTCAACCCATGCTTCTGCACCGCCGGCTCAATGATCCTCAACGCATCAAACGTCGCATCCTTGAAATATCGGCCCCTGTACATTGACCCTGACGCCGCAGTATCACTGAAGCGTCCCTCGGCGGGTACATCCACGGACTTGTACTTTCCGGAGAAGATACCACCAGCAACAGGGTTGTAGACGACGATGTCGATGCCGAATCGTCGACAAACTGGGATAAGCTCTGCCTCGATAGACCGTGTGATGGCGTTGTACATGCCCTGGTAGATCGAGGGTCGGACCCAGCCGTTGTACTTGCAAGTCATGACGACCTCTGCAACTTCAGCGGCCGTGAAGTTGGACAGACCGAGCTGGACGAACTTTCCGGCTTTGTGCAGGTCGTTAACGCAGCGGAGGGTCTCTTCGAAGGGTACGGAGCGGTCAGCGGCGTGCAGGTAGAAGATGTCTACGCAGTCGGCGCCGAGCTCCTTGAGAGAGGTATTTACGCTCTCGGTGAGGCGTTCGGGCTTGTGCTGACCTGGGTCCTTAGGGTAACATTTGGTTGCGAGCGTCAGGCCGCGTTCTTGCCATTTGGCATCGCGTGTGAACGATTCTTGCTGTCCGCCGATGTACGCCCGGGCAGTGTCAACTTCGTTGTAGCCTTGTGATTGGAAGTAGTCGAGGTACTTGTTGTACTCGCCGAGGTCTGTGATACGGCCTCCGGCAGCGGTGTCTGGACTTGGGAGTGTTAGATGGGGTGTGCGAAATTAGGTGGCGTAGATAACTTACCCAAAGGTCATCAGCCCCAAGATGACTCGGGGCTTGGGATTTGAGGCTATCAAAGGCATTTTTGCTATAGCGTGCAGAAGATTGAAATCAATTGGAACGACTTGACCGATTTGACGACAATATACTTCAACTGCGCTTTATCAATTGAGAAAGGAATAAGATGAGGATGATGACATGGACGGACTTATCTGCTATCCCCGATGAGGCGGGGTCGGAGTGGGGCACGAATGGATAGCGGTGCCGACGTTCTGCTGACTGGCATTCTCCATACCGCCTACGCGTGATACACTCACTCTTCCAACAATTAGGACGGAGAGACTAGTCTGTCCACGATATACAATAGTTGGAAGAAGACAAGGTGTGGTGGGCGTGTCTTGAAAAGAGCATCGGCCAAATGTTCCTCGGCTTTGTCCGAAAGCTTGCCTCATCTTGGCCTTTGACTTCACCTCCTTGTCGTGTCTCCCCATGTACCGCTATATACTGGCCAAATGACTCAACAACCTCATTCGTTCAAGGTCTTGATCTCACTGTAGGCCTGGTCGATCTCTATTGCCCCAGAGACTCGAAACGTGCAGAGAAGGCATCACCGGGGGGTGCCGCACAGAGGGAACACATTGTGTCGACATTCTGCACAAAGGGAGTGATCAAACTCTGGTCTGAGTGGATTACTACAACTCTAAAGTTCTTTGAAATGGGATCTGGCTTTGTCTTCGTATCCTAAACTCGCCAAAGAAGCCAGCATTTCCCCACATCATTCAATCACGATCTGGAAAAACGCAGTTCACCATGAGAAATACTGGAAGGTTGGAAAGAAATTTGAAGGCTAGATTCTCTCCTGTTTCCAGCTTATAGTCGTTTGAATGCGGGTTTTTCAGACGAAATTGTCTGGGATTTGCATCTGAGCCAGTACGGCAATCTCAGACCAAGACCAGCGTCCAGCATTACAGTCATAAATCGTGATGACTACAACAGACATGATGAATGTAATTTCGTGATCAAAGGACTGCGGATTGCATCAAAATTCTGCCTGAGCTTGAAGAAAGGGTGGCAGAGGATGGCGACTTGGCACTTTGAGACCCGGTGCCCTGGCACCATCAGGCTGTCTCTAACGGTAGGCATGTGATTATTGGCCATCAGCACCTATATCTTCGCATTCACGTACCTCTAGCTTCTTCTCTTCTCCCACCTACAACCCCCCTCATCATAACTCCCGCTCTATCCAATACATACTTCTATCTCGAGTCTAGCTACAGCATCAGCCCATGGCATCTCGCGACGGCAACGATCCTCTTGTAGCCGCCGCTGCGCCAGTATACACCGAGTCAGACGAAGTCACTACCAGTGCAGACGGCGCCGTGAATCACGACACAACCACCATGCCACCAGCCGGCGCGAACACTCTCCCGTTCCGCAATGCTGCTCCTACAGCTTCATCCGGCGCCGATATCGCCTCGAATCACAACACAACAACTATGCCTCTATCTGGCGCGATCACTCTCCCATTCCGCCCCGCTACTCCTGCAACTTTGACCACTGCCTCCTACCCACCCACCGCGCCAACCCCTGACCTCCTCTGGCCCGTTTCCCCCTACGACATGGCAACCCAAGCCCTCGAAACCCTCACCCTCCTCCAGCACGATCTAGCCAACTTCCACGAGGAAATCCCCTGGTTCATCACCGACACCCCAATAACCCTCACCTACGACTCCATGACCAACCTCTTCGTCAACACCGCCCAAGTCCTCCGCATCGTCCGCAACCTCACCTCCACCCCACCCATCGAAGTCCTCTTCTCCGAGCCCGAATGTGCGGTCCTAGTCCGCAACGTCGCGTCCCAGCTGCCGCACTTCGCGGCCGATTCCACCATCCTGGCAGGCGAATACATGTCCCTGAAGGGCACGGTGGCGTTGACGCACAGCGACTTCTTGGAGAAGGACAGCAAAGAAGTCGAGGAATTTCTCGCGGACGTCTTTACTTGTTGCGAGCTGTTGGTGCGGGGCGTTACTTTTGAGGAGGCTGAAAAGGCGGGGTACCAGGTTGGGTGTCAGATGGCTGGTGGTGGAGGGGCGGGCGGTGTCGCTTCTGGCGTTGCGAATGGGACGGTCGTTAGGGATGGTGGACACGTTGGGAGGTGGGGCGAGGGGGTGTAGGATAGGGATGATTGGAGTGTTTCGGATGGTTTGGACGATGCGGACCTTGGCGCTGATCTTGGGGTTAGTTTGGGAGGTGATGTTGCGGGAGGAGGCCTGGATGGGAATTTTGATGGGGCTTTTGATGTCGGACTGGATGGAGAACTCGACGCAGGTTTCGATGACGCGTTTGACGCCAGGCTCCGAGTGCAGTGAGTCTTTTCATGACCCTGAGCAACACTGGCATAAGTACTTGCCGCGGATGGTATACAATCACACTGCTTTGAGCGACGTACTCGGGCAACATTAGAGAGCGATATCCCCTACAGGATATGAGGAGGTTATGATGAGAACAGAGGTCACTGAAAAGACTACAAGTAGCTCTGGATATACAGAATACTCAATGTGAACGCCATACATCAATTCCTGACCATTTGTACATAATATGAGTGGTAATGGGTTCAGGCTTCTCCACGTGCTGGAGATAGATCTCACGAAGACATCGGCAGACTTGCGCGATGGGCTGTGAGGTAGGCAGAAATTCTTTTGGGTGTCGCTCCATGAATGTCCAACATCCGCCGTCTGGCCCATTTGTCTCCATGGTGAGTACAGTCTTGGTCGCCTGTATGAACTCATCGTTTCGTGCTGGCTTAGAGCCGTGAGCTATGCAAATGGCCGTGAGGATTTCGTCTGGCAAGCTCATCAGTGAGACTTGAGGCCGAGAAGGTGGTTGATTCTGCTTCTTTCGAGGCATGGTGGACGAGAGGACTGTGAGAGATTGAAGTTGCTGGTAGTAACAAGTAATGAGGAGCAGGGATCAATAGGTGAAGAGCAAGGGTTGTGGGTAAACTTTCTTCATTGTAAGTTTGAATCGATGTGAAGACAAAGTATTTCTTGACACCATTTCACACCGATTGAAACATGAACTTTTCTCGGGTCCCAGGCTGCCATGTGATTGACACGTGATGCCAAGTGCTCACGTGCTGTCAGCGCTTTTGGTTCATCTATCGGGTGAGCCGATTTTCCTGTCACAGACCCATCAAAATAGCTATCGAAGCATGGACTCTTTAGTCAGGAACTCAGGAAGGAGCTCAATTCGCAGTCGTATGATAGTATCCGTAAATGCAGAAAGCACGGTAGAATCACACCTTTGTCTCGTGTACCTTGCCTTCTAATACCACCCTTAATCACAGCTTCCTTAGCCCAAGCATGGCCAGCCATCTTCTCCACCCTTTGTATCCTCTAATTCTCTTCCCACTAGATCTGCAATCGCCTCTTCCTCGAGATGTATGTCAGAGCGCTTGCCCGATATGTCGCCATGAATGTTTACTCAAGGACGAAGCTTGGCCCTAACAGCCTCGAAGCGCGCAAGCTGGACTTTCGAAGGCCTCCTCCTCCTCACATAAGCTCCACGAGCCGTATCAAACTTCTCCTGGGTGATCTTCATACTGATCACGCGAGCAGGAGCAAGGAGTTGGTTGAAGATCAGCCTGGCGATCGCGAGTGTTGGGGTGTGAAGGGAATCATCGACTCGTTCTCCCGTCCAGACTATCTGAATCACCTCGCAGCGGTTGATTGAAGAAGAGTATAGCTCGTGAATCACTGTGTCCCAAGCTCGCAGTTCCTCCATAGCCACGTCGTGTATCGCATGAATGCGATTATACATAAGGTCTGAACGAGGGAAGCGGATAACGAGCTTTGCGTTCCTGGGTAAGCTGAGAACAAGCTGACACGCTGCTTTCCATAGCTGGGGAAGCTGTACATAGGAGGCCCAGTATTCCTGCAAGGTGACTTCGTTATTGCTGGTGTTTGGATCCTTGGCAGGCAGATTGTCGTAAACTGGGTCGAGCGTCGCGAATGGGGCGATGGTAATGGTCTTGATGTTTCTGCACTGTTCCACGGGCCAGGGAAGCACGACCTTATCAGGTAGAGGAATATAGAGAGATGACCAGTCATCCTTCTCAAAGCGCTGAAGGAACATCCCACGTAGACGACGGCAGACTTGCGCGATAGGTTGACGACGCGTGTCGAAAGCCGGATTGACTTGCACGGGTACAGTCTTCTCGTCGATAGCACCGAGTTTCTTGGCCTTTGCGACGGCCTCTGCCATCTCCGGATTCGTGAATTGTCCGTGAAACTCAGCTATGGCGAGTAGGATCTCATCGGGCATTCCCATCAGGGTGAGCTTCTCTTTGCAGACCATGGTGCTTTGGCGTAAATATGGAGATGGTCGCTGACTTGAGGATCGGGATAGTCGATTGTGTGCAAGACGCGGTAACTGTAATGGAGATTTGAGAGTCGCGGTATATGTGTTATTCGAGCTCGCTGGTGGCTAGTTGCCAACGATTCGAGGATTTTTGAATTAATGACTGTAAAGGAGAAAGCAACGCGAGTTTGGCGATGCGGAGGTTACAATAGAGTGTTGCGAAAGTGAAGTCGAGGTGATAGTGGGAGATATGTGGTGAGAGGCTCAAGGACGACTGGGGGGCTAATCGGCTTGCCACTAGTGAACCAGACTGCCGGCACAGGTTACCAATTTGACATGTGAAGACATTGATCCGAGGTTCGAGTTGATTCGCTTTGAGGGTAGTATGTGATACCATCTCTTAAGCCATTGACCTGAATATCTGTGTATTGGCAAGCGGATGTAAGCTTTCGTGATGAAAGGTGAAAGGCCATGGTTTCTTAGAGGCTGCGCAGGTCTTTCTGAGATTGATCTGGTAGTATGGTACCACCAGCAAGTCAGGTCGGGTAGCTGTCAAGGTGCCATTGGCCGTAGGAAAAGAAGGGAAGAAAAGTCATTATGCGAATGGGGTCATAATGGAAACATCGTTGAATCTAATCCTGAGATATTGAGGATACCTCTGCGAACGACACAGCTCCCCTCCTCTGTGTTCGTTATTAGATCCGTCACCCAAGCGACTTCTCCAGCCATTCTCTGACGTGTTGACAGTAATCAAGGTTGAAGCTGGGCGCCGAGCTCCTGGCAGCCACGTAATGGTCAAAGTCCGGCCTTGGCCATTGTCCCTCATCGATTTCAGGTTCAACGAGCTTTACAATAGCAAGGAGAATCTCATCGGGCATATCCATGAGGATTGGTGGAGCCATGATCATTGTTGAGGCACATTTTGAGGTGGCCCCATGATTTCGAGGCAATCGCAACGGCAGTGCCATTGTGTCTCTCATATTGGGGTAGCGGCGTAGGCCTAGAAAAATCAGCACATGTTTGCTGCCAGACCGGTTCGTTTGCTTACCTTTGGCGCCAACTAGACGCTTTTGATACCTTCATGCAAAATACGCATGCAGAGGAGGAAGTATGAAGTGTAAACAGGAACAGTAGTGGATGGTTCTGAAGATCCCAAGATATCAAGAACTTACCTCTCTGCATCAACTTGCCGGATCCCCCCATAACGCCTGTCACATGTCACCAAAACACCCCAAACCTCACGTGATCATGAATCATGTCTCCATACCCTCTATCTAAATCCCCATCATGTACGCTATCTCCACCTCGCGCCAGCAACGCCCATACTCTCTCTTGCCGCCGCACTAGCGAGGTCTACAGCGCCAGTACTAGCGCCATTGACACCACTTGTTCCTCCTGTTCCGTTCGCCAGCCTACCACTAGCCATCCTCGGTAGCCCTGATCCTTGTCCGATGCTAGAGTTGCTGCTGACGCTGCTTGCCATGGTGAAGCCGTTGCTAAGTCTCTTGTTGCCTGCCATGGTCGGGACCTCTGTGTTGGCGCCGGCACTTGGAAGAATGCTTGACTGTCTCCTCGCTGCTGGATTCGTAGTCTTGATGGGACTGCCCTTGCTGACTGCATTCGGTGTGGGTCCATTGCCGCGGATGGCAGTCGAAGGCGTCTGAGGGAGTGGACGGGATCGCGCATCCTTGGCCGGTGTCTGGGAGGACAGCGTCGTTGTCGAAGATACAGCTGCAGTCGCTGATGGCGCGGTACGCTTGGTTGGCGACGGAATGCCACCTGTGGTGGTGGGCTTACTCTGCTGGGTGGCAGTGCGAGGACGTGGGCGCTCGACACGACGAAGGGGCTCGTTACGGATGAAAGGATGCTGAGTGGCCTGATCAGGACGCAGGCGACGGTCGGGGTCCCAGCGAAGACACTGAGTGATGAAGTCGAGGAAGGCTTCGTCATCGCACTTAAGTGCAATGTTGAGAGATTTGCTGGATGGTCGGCGTCGGCGACCCTTGCTGGAAACCGTAACTCGAGGCTTCCAGCTTGAGTCAAAGAAGAGCTTCCGGCGAGAGCACTTCTCAATAATATCCCTTGAAGGAGGACCGAATATCTCCATAATACATGCTAGTTGTTCTTGCTCGTTTTCGCCGGGGAAGATGGGGTATCCTGTGTATAATTCCGCCAGAATGCAACCGAAACTCCACATATCGATGCCCAGCCCATACTCGCTGCCCAGGATGACTTCTGGACTGCGGTAGAAACGTGATTGAATATAAGTATAGACCTTCTCGTTGGTCTTGCAAGAGCTGCCGAAGTCGATGACTCGGACATCTGCGCGGCGTGGATCGCAAAGAAGGATATTCTCCGGTTTGAGATCGCAGTGAATGATATGCTTGCCTTGAAGTAGTTGTAGGCAGGCTAGGATCTGTCGTGCAAAGCGACGGATAAGGCAAAGTGAGAAGCCCTGGAAAGAATGCTCGCGAATGAGTTCGTACAAGTTTATGCTCAGACAAGGAGTAACGATGCAGAGATGCGATCGGAAGTAGAACGATGATGTGACGGTCAAGGTCGCATGGGTTCCATCAGGATCCTAGAGCATGTTAGATATGTTCAAGTTACTGGAAGTGGTTGACTTACCCATTCCTTCAGCTTGTTGAGAATGTTCACCTCAACAAGAGCCTGCTGATGGAAGCGTTTCTTATTCCGAATGATCTTGACCGCGACAAGCCCGCCATCTTTATGATCGATACATCGCACGACTTGACCAAAACTGCCCTTTCCGAGAACATCAATGACCTCGTAACGATAAGCAAGGTGGTCTCCCATACATATGTTGTAGTCTCCCCTCTCGTCATCATAGCCAAAGTTCGTCGTGCCAGCAGCCGAAATATCGCCAACGTGTTTCTTAGCATTCTTCGAGCCGCAAAAGTACACTCCTTCTTTGTAGTCGATGATCTCGCCCTTTTCATAGATATTGAGTAGTCCGGAAGACGACTGAATTGCCTGCGCTGGGCTCATTCGCTGCTTAGGCGTTGCCATCTTCTTCAGCTCATCAGTCTCCTTTGCTGCGCTCTCAACGTCTTTCCTCTTCAAGGCCAGGCGCTTCATCTCGTCATCGGCTGCGAGGTCGTCCTTATCCATGGTCGGCACTGAAGATGGGCTCCTTCGCTTAAGCTCAGCCTGTGAGGATTTCGCCGAAGGTGCTGATGATCTCATCTGGCCAGCGACAGACCATGATGAGGAGCGAGGTGTGACGTTCTGTTGTGGTGTAGGATTCGAGTGCATGGCTCTGTAAGCAGTTCGGGGAGCAGAAGTGACGGTATCTGCCTTTGGAGCAGAGTCTGTGGTGTTAGTGCTAGACAACGTAGCCTGTGATGGTCGACGGCGATTGGTTTCCAACGAAGATCTAGTCGAACCGCTTGGTGTCTTGCCTGTGCTTGCCTCCATTTGCTCTGTCCATGCTGCAGATGCTGGCAGCTTGGGAGGTGGCATCTTCGGATAATCCTGAGCGCTTGTGTCTGGAGCCTGGTCTGTCTGACGGCCAGCAGTCTTTGATGCACTTCTAAATCGTAGACTAAACTTTCGTCGTAACGAGCTTCCAGAAGGCGGTGTCTCGACCTCTTCGTTTGACGAGCTAGTGTGTGTAGATACCGCATCCTTCGCCATCGACTTTGACGCAGTGCGTGCTCTGGGACCCATGGGCTTAGAAGTCTGCACGCGGATCTCCTGGTGTCCAAGACTATATTCATCTGGAAGCGGCTTGTCCAAGTTGGGCATGAATTCAGCACCACCCTTCGGCAGTGAGCCGGATGCAAACGGAGTTATTTGGCGCTTGTTGGAAGGTACTGGCATAGGAACAGCGTTGGAAAATTGGTCAAAAGCGCTGTGGTCAACGCCCCGAAAAGCGTGATACGAGGTGCTGCTTCGGAGACCTCCATATGACGGCTTAGATGTGTCTTCATCGTACCGTTTGTGGAACGTTGCTTTTGACGCAGTCATAGGAGTGCTTGGCGTCTTCGCAAAACCTCGCTTTGGTGGAGGTGTTGTGTCTCTCCTTTCCACCTCTTGTGAAGGCTGTGGCAGTGCTGCAATTCTTGCTGCGGTCGGTGTACTAAGAGGCTGCAGACTGAGAGGTGGCAAACGAATCTGGTGGAGAGACTTCTTCTTCGGGGCAGGGGTGTGAGGTGCAGCGTCACGATTCTCTTCCATTGAAGGTCTTGCGATGGTCGCTTGTTGAGAGACGTATTGCTGAGGACCAGGAACACTTAGTGACTGCTTACGTGCGCTGCCAGAATTTTGACCAGAGTTGTACACAAGATCCTGGTCGTAGGAATGTGCAGACGTAGCAGACATGGGCTGATCGCTGTACAATGTCTTTGGTACGTTCGTGAAAAAGGGTGTGTCGATCTGTTCTTGTGGTGATTCGAAGGCCTTAGGGATGGCAGGAACTGGTGGTACGGATTCATCTTCCTGATTTTCGGCAGAAGAGTACACATTGCGAGCTCGTGGTGTGGGTAGCCTCGACAATGACGGACTCTGTGTCATGCGAGGCAATCCAGGATTATTCGTTGCACGTAGTGACTGGTAGCTTGAACTCCTAGATAAGCTAGTCGCGGACATGTATAGGTTGTTCGAATCAGGAGTCTCTCTAGCAGAAGATGGAGTCAAGCTCATCTTACGAGGAATCATAGAAGGTGATTTTGCTGTGCTCCTCAGGGTGAGATCCGGCATTGTGGTCATTGTTGGGATTGGTATCGGATCTGGCTGCTGGGTAGTAGGCGAAGACTTGCTAGGTGGCATCGGAGGCTGCATCATGGACATTCTCTTCAACCGTCTTGCGTCCGTGGGACTGATTGTCCTCGCACCAAGACCACTAGCTCTACCAGACTGACGCTTGTTTCCCGAAGATGATGGAGTAGTCTCACGGAGATGATTCCTGGCAGCTGCCGGTCTGCTAGATGATCTTGCTCTTTTGTGCTGATCGGACGGCGTAGATGGATCGGTTTGAGGAGCAGCGTTTGGCTGGCGTGGAGGGGGCTGCATCGACTTGGCCTTGGAGCTTCTTGTGGGAGCCATAGCCCGCGATGGCTCACTTTGAGGTTGACCTGTCTGTGAGGCCAGGGTTCTTCTGCGAGATCTGGAAACAGGAGAGATGCGAGAGCTGTCGGGTTGCGTTGCTGGAGCCGAAAAGGGTACTTCACTATCCAGCGGCTTCCTGTTGTTTAGCATATTCGTCAAAAGTCCAGGCCCCACAGATTTCCTTGGCGACCTGGTATTCGCTATAGAAGGGTTCGGAGGCTGGCTCACGGTCGGCAGGGCACTAAGTCTGCGTGACCGGACGGCCAGATGCGATTCCTTAGGAAGAGCCGGAACTTCCTTCCTAGAATGTGAAAGATTTCGTTTCGGAGCAAAGGAGTCCGATCCGGACGATTGACCCGAAGGAACGCGCATCTCGTTGTCGGCCTTTGAATGTTGTGATCGGAGTGTGTTCGTAAAGGTGTTCATGTCATTATCGTCGTTGCCTATGGAGAAGCCGCCATCTCGGCCGTTCGTCGTGAGCTTTGTTTCAGATTCGTGTTCGTAGGAAGCAATGCTGCTTTGGAAGTCATCGAAATTGACTGGAGGAAGGAATGAAAAGGATTGTGGTTCCTCGCGCTCTGGCAATTCCTTCTTGGTGATTTGATTCGGGCCCAAGCTAAAGCGATGTTTACCAACCGGCTTGCGGTCGAGCATAGGCATGCTGGACGAAGAAGGAAGGAACTGTCCACGGGAGTCAGGTGGAGGTTGCCTGTTACCCTCACTGAAGATTCTGTGTGTTCTACCGTCAGTGCCTTCACTTAGTTTGCAATTTATCATTTTCTTGTGCTAACCTCTTCCCAGCGTTCTCTAGCGGTCTCGGTCCATGAAGTGTCTTAGCCGCATCTTTCCCCACCGATCTCTTCCTCGATAACAAGCTCGATTTGGGCTCTCCATTTTGCTGCTTCATTGCCGAAGCCGGCAGACTGGGCTTTCGAAAGGCGGAATCATCATCGTTGTTGTTGGCGGTTCGCTGGTACTTTTTGCGAGTGCGGGATTCAGCTGTTGTAGGGTTAGACGATGCATTTGACATGCAAAAATGCTTTGATATACCATCCGTACTCGAGTCTTCGCTCTGATTTTGGTTGCCCCGCCCAAACAAGGACCTCGAGCGGTCATGAGACTGGTACCGCGACGTGACCTCCATCTCGCCAGCTACGTCCAGCTCCTATATGTTATTTCGCCAAGGACGGATGTCCTGCCGGAGTAGACAAGAGGTCTCCCTCATCGATTATCAAGCATTGTCGGGATCAGCAATTCAAAGGAGTGACTGAGGTCCGGTCGAACGCAGGAGGGGTCTGCATATGGATTGCGGTACCGGCTGGGATGAAATTCACAACACGGATAACGTCGTCGTGTTGATGGTCAGTTAGGGACCCTGACAGATGTCGTTGTAGGGTTCTTGTGTCGACAAACACAAAATTATTGCGAGTCTGTAGCAGCCAGGAGGTTTCCGCTGTGTATTCGATTAATGGGCGATCATTAGCGGTCAAAGCGCCGACAAAAGCCCCCAGATTGGCCCACGGAGATCTGCACAGAGGCCTTAGCACCCTGACAACCGTCCAGGCACAAGACAAGCAGGAACTCCTTCGGTAATAATAAATGATGAATTATTCGCAGGATGCTAGGTGTGGTAGGACAGAGCGTCAAATGGCAGTCAAGGTCAAAGTGAGGTCAAGGATCCTTCTGACAACAAGATTTCACATTCACATTTCTGGTAGATGGATCTGAACCATGACACGTCTGCGGCTGACTTTGACCTGTCGTGCTTCTTGCGTGTGTCCGCTGTGTCCGTCTCGTTTGCCCTGGAAATGATGAATTTGAAACAGCGACCCCACGTCACCCGACAGGCCAACCCACAATTTCTCTATCCTTTTGCGTTGGAGCATTCATTTGACAGGACCATCCTGACGCGACCGTACTGCCAGTCCACGCGTGTCTTATTTGTGGCTTGTGTCTTGACATTGCCATTGTTCGAGCCACACTCGAGCTGTCAAGCTGATCGCTCTGCGGGTGAACCACCAGACCCCGCCAGCTCCCACATGCGGCCGTCCGCACCACCACCTCTACCATGCCACGGGATCCCCTCATAGGTCTTGTGGGTAAGCCATCGTCAGGCAAGAGCACGACACTCAACAGCCTGACGGACGCCACATCCAAAGTAGGTGCGCCAGTCTAGGTCACCTATTTCCTATCACTCGTCTAACATTTTCCTTCAGGCAATTTTCCGTGAGCTCATTGTAACCCAAATAGCCTCTGTACATGTACTCACCAGCCTAGCTTCACAACGATAGATCCCAATCGGGCTGTTGGATACCTGCAAATACCCTGCGCATGCTCCCGACCAGGCCTCCCTAACCCAACCTCCACCCCGCTCTCCGAACGATGTAAACCGAACTACGGATCGTGTCTGAATGGCACGCGATCAGTCCCGATCGAGCTGCTCGACGTCGCAGGACTAGTACCCGGCGCTCATGAAGGCAAGGGCCTGGGAAACAAGTTCTTGGATGACCTACGACATGCCGACGCACTCATTCACGTCGTAGATGTGAGCGGTACAACAGATGCCGAGGGGAAAGAGACGAGGGGCTACGACCCCTCGGTGGATATAGCTTGGCTACGAGGCGAGATAGTTCGCTGGATCTTGGGTAACCTGATGGAACGATGGTACGTCCTCCCCCATCTGACCTCTACTCCCTCCCACTGACCCTGCCAGGGGCTCCATCAAACGCCGACACACCGCCATCAAAGCAACAGCAGTCGACACCCTGCAAGCCCAACTATCAGGCTACGGCTCCACCTCGACCGTCATCGCCCGCACCCTCGACCGCCTGGCCCTAAAAGAGCCCCTCCAAGACTGGACACCCTCCACCATCACGACGGTAGTCGAAGCCTTCGTCGACGAAAAATTTCCCACCGTCCTGGCCCTCAACAAAATCGACCACGCCGACGCCGACCAAAACATCGCCAAGATTGCCAAAGCCCAACCGCCCCAATCCATCGTCCTCTGCTCCGCCATCTCCGAAGTCTTCCTCCGCCGCCTCGAAAAGCAGGGCTACGTCCGCTACCAGCCGGGCACCGAATTCGTCGACACCTACGAGGACCTGGTCGAGCTCGGCGAAGCGGACGGCGGCAACCTCAAGCCGCTCGACGAGAAACTTAAGACACGCATCGAGAACTTGCGCGATCTGGTGCTGTACCGGTTCGGCAGCACGGGGGTGCATCAGGTCCTGAGTCGTGCTGCGGAACTCTTGGGATTGGTGCCCGTTTTCCCGGTCAGGAATATACATACTTTTTCGGCGGGGGAGAGGGAGGGAGGCGTGTTTAGGGATTGCGTGCTGGTAAAGAAGGGGAGTACGGTGGGCGACGTGTACAGGAAGGTCATGGGTGATGCGCCGATGGCGTATGTCGAGACGGTTGGGGGCGTGAGGGTTGGGGAGGGGGATCTGGTGGAGAGGGGGAAGAATGATATTTTGAGCTTCAAGGTAGGGAGGGCGTAGCCGGGGAGCTGATGTTGGGGTATATAGGAGGGAATGCAGATCTGGGCCGAGATCTTCAGGTGCAATATACGTGGTTGTAGATTGAGTTTGTCCCTCGGATGGTTCGTCGGATGAATGTGTGAGATTTGCGCGGTGGAGATGCCCTTGCAGATGCGGTACCTTGATGGACACGCATGAACTACTTGAAGTGCATGAATCCAGACTAGTGGCTTGTTCATTTATATATACGAATCGATAAGCCCTTCAAATTTGATATCAGGTAGGCGCAAAAGGTAAGTTGGAAAGATTTTTGCCAATCGCAAGTTCATTCTGAACAACTATCTACACCACACCCACTCCTTGCTCTTCTCAAGACTCCACTCCACTCTACGCGCTCTTTACAACTTCGCAGCTAGTCATTTCCTCATGTCAACGACGCACCTGATGCAGTCGCCGGCCTTCATATCGCCGAAAGCCTGGTTGATCTTGTCGAGCGGCTGTCGGTGGGTGATAAACTCATCGACCTTGAGCTTACCGGTCATGTAGTCATCAACGAGGTCGGGGAGCTGGGTGCGGCCCTTGACGCCTCCGAAGGCGCAGCCCTTCCAGACACGGCCGGTGACGAGCTGGAATGCTGTACGTTGATTGTCAGGTCAATTTCAGCGCGGATTAGCACACTGGGAACTTACGCCTTGTGGAGATCTCCTGGCCAGCGGCGGCGACGCCAATGACGATACTCTCGCCCCAACCCTTGTGGCAGGCCTCGAGAGCAGACCTCATGACGTGGACGTTACCTGTGCAGTCAAAGGTGTAGTCGCATCCGCCATCGGTCATCTCGATCAGCTTCTCTTGGATGGTCTGGTTCTGGAGGTTCTTGGGGTTGACGAAGTCAGTGGCGCCGAACTTCTCGGACCACTCTTTCTTCGAGTCGTTGACGTCGACTACGATGATCTTGCTCGCGCCCTGCTTCACCGCTCCTTGGATGACGGAGAGACCGACGCAACCGGCACCGAAGACGGCGACGTTGGAGCCCTTCTCGACACCGCCACGGCCGGCGGTGATGACGGCCGCACCGTAACCGGTTGTGATACCGCAGCCGAGCAGGCAGGTACGGTCCATGGGGGCCTTGTCTGTGATAGCTACGACGGAGATGTCGGCCACGACGGTGTACTGCGAAAAGGTGCTGGTGCCCATGAAGTGCAAGAGGTCCTTGCCCTTGCATTTGAAGCGAGAGGTGCCATCGGGCATCACACCCTTGCCTTGTGTCGCCCTGATCTTACCGCAGAGGTTGGTCTTGCCTGACTTGCAGAACTTGCATTCCTTGCATTCTGGGGTGCTGGTGGATTGTCAGTTGAGGGGTTCAAGGCTAGAGCTGGAGACCCGGGAGAATCGGAAGGTGTACGCTGTGGTGCAGAGACTTACTAGAGTGCGACAACGTTGTCGCCAGGCTTGACATTGGTGACACCCTCACCGACACTCTCGACGATACCAGCACCCTCATGGCCAAGAACGATCGGGAAGGCGCCCTCGGGATCCTTTCCGGAGAGGGTGTAGGCGTCGGTGTGACAGACACCAGTGTAGTAAATCTGTATCCGGACCTCGTGGGCTCTGGGAACACCGACCTCAATGTCCTCAATAGAGAGGTCCTTGCCGGCCTCCCAGGCGACGGCGGCCTTGCAGGTAATGGGCTTTCCAACGGTGTCAGACATTTTTGTTATGGGCGGGGAAAGGAGGGTTCAATTGGAAGATTCTGGGGTAGGGTAGGATGTGTTTGTGAGAGAGAAGACAAGAGTTTGAGCAGAGAGTCTTTTGAAAGCAACCCTGATTAGCGTGGGTTCTTTTTAGTGCTCGCTGCGAGAAGAACTCGGGGCCAGCAGGAGGCTACATCATCACCTTTTGCGTTTTGAGAGGTCAGTCATGGTGGGGCAGACTTCCAGCTCTGCGGGCAGCTGCGGGGTTTGGACGCGGCACTCGAGCAACTCGTCTGCGAAAGCTCTTGAACTTCTCTTGTCCAAACTCTCTTGATCAGCGATGCTCGTCAGAATTAATCAATTTGATTCCCGGCGACTCCGCACGCAGAGCTCTTGTTTCTCGTGATACCTCTTGCCCCTGTTCCTGCGTCCTGACACTGCTGCAGCTGTCAAAAGTTTTCGCGAGCTGCTGATTCCTGACGTGCTCTCGTCAACGCGACTGAAATTGCAATTGCCGACCACTGCCAGATTCGGCACTTCCGACAGCGGAGTGAGATCCCGAGCGTCGGGCGAGATTGTACAGAGTCGCATCCGGGAAACATGACTTTTCTGGGTACTATCATCCAGACGGGAGGAGAGAGAAGCACTGTCGGGATTTGAAGACTGTTTTGTAACTTTGACATTGATAAGTTGGCTTTGTTCTCCTGCTCTATTACTATAGATAGTCCTCATCTTTGCAAAAACATGCCTCGTCTGGTTCCAAGGGTATCAAGTTGGGCAGCCGCTCCGGGCGCACCGATAGGAGAATTGGAAGAAACAACCCGAACGTTTGGACGCCTCAATGCCGGCTATGGCCACCTTACTCATAGAATATCAGCATTCCATCTGCTGTGAATACCCCACCACCCTGATTCTGCCATGACAAAGGAAACTCGTATTAAAATCATCGACGTATGGTATACAAGATCAGCGAGCGGCGCAAAATGTTGCATTGGCCATTCTCTTGGCCAGCTCAGCCTGGTACGGCACAGATCCAGGTAGCTCACTTGGAGGCAGTGGGCCAGCATCCTTTTCCGCCACCATAGGAGCAGACCCAGGAAGTTCCGCCGTGAAAGCGACAGAATCGATAGGACTGGGAGGGATGGTAGAGCCTGGAAGTTCCATGACGGGCGCAAGGCCGGCCTGTCCATGTGCAGGAGTGGCGGACTGTGGCACCGGCGTGGCAAGACGCGATGGCAGTTCAAAGGTGTCGTAAGAGGCAACTTGTCGGACGGTTGGTCCAACCACCACGGCTTCCTTCTCCATAACGTCGGTGAACTCTCCTGGTAGTTCGACGACGAATGTCTGCTGCGACTGAGAGTGCTGGAGCGACTTCGGCACGTGTTTTGCCGCCTGTCTGATACCGGTAGGTTTCTCTGCAGCTTTGGCTTGCTTTGACAGATGCTCTCTTGATGCTTTCCTTGGTTTGAGATGTACTTGCTGCGGTGCTTGAACGTTCTGCGGCCACGTCTGACCAGTCTCGCTGTTTGCGTCAACAAAGCGCACCATTCTGGGTTGTTCGCGACCAATTTGCTCGACACGGATTGGATGGTGCCGTACTCTTTCCATACCCATGCCTTTCAGATCTCTTGCAGAGACCATCCGAGGTATGTGCTGATCCGTTCCAGGCGCTGTCTGACGAAGCGTCGCATTCTCCGAGAGCGGCGGTTTTACTCCAGCGAATAGACCCGTTGGCCGCGATTCGCCGTTTTGTTTCGACGAGGCGTTGTCATTTTTTGTTCGGGTTGGACTTTGACTGCGCGCGCGACTGCGACTTCTACTTCGTTGTCGAGGTGGTACGGTGGTTTTGCTGATAGAAGATCGGCGGGAGCTAGCTTTCCTACCAAATTCGCGAGTGCTGGACGCGCGGGAGATTGATCTTGGGTTGTCAGAGCGGCCACGAGAATCAGAGGTGGATGGTCTAGGACCGGGAGTATATGGAGAGTCGACTGGTAAGTAAGGGCGCTGTTTGTTCGGGTTGAAGATGCGCTTGAGCTCCGGCAAACAGCCAGCCATGGCCAGTCGAGGATTCCAGTTAGCACAACGGCCGGCTCGGCTGTACCAGTGCCTGTACCAGTGCGATGTGCGAGCGATCTATTCCAGACTATTCGCGACCATGTAAATTGTGTCAATTCAAGAACCAAGAAGCAGTGTATGAGACTTGTCGCTGCGAAATCAGATCCAGGTCGTCAATCCGGTCGCGATCTAAAGAGGAAGGGAGAGATGTGTTGGAGGATGAGTGGGCAAAGGGTCGAGGATTACCACCGATCTAGATGGGGACTGCGGCAAAATGACCACGACAATGACACCTGGGACGGCCGTAGGAAGGCCGTAAAGATCTTGAGGCTTGAGAAACCAGGTCGACCGGCTGCAAATGAGAGCGAATGAGGTGAGCAAATGTATGGAAAACCAACACCAACCCCAAGACTGGTGGATTACAGCCCGCTCAATGGTTGGCACCTGGCTACCAGCTGGCCGTCGATCACGCATCCATGGCGCATGCCTCTGCTGAGCGAGCTGAAAGGCAATTCGGCCACACGTCGTTCCTATCGTGGCTAACTGGGACGGGATTTCTTTTTTATTGCTGTGTTTCAGGGCATGATTGGACAGTCTCACCTCTGCCTCTGCGAGATGAGCAAATGGTGCTCAGGAAGGAACCCTACATGTCCTCCCATGTTCTCCCACACTGTCGGAGATGGGCCCCGGAGGCAGATCAAACAAAGCCTTTGATCGACCCAAGGGACAGAGGACCGTGCCGTCGAGGCAAATGAACGTGGCCCATCCACACGTGGCTTTTCAGTTCTAATATCGGACACGTTCGCTTCGGATCGTGCCTGTACTTTGTCATCATCTTTTGCTGTGCACTTGTGTCCTAGAATGGCACATCATTTCTACTCGTGGCCTGATTACCGAGGCGGGTGCGTTCACATTGCAGTGGTAAATGGGGCCCTGTAATCAAATGCTCGTACAATTGACAGCTGAACCCTGGGCTAAGGGCCTAATTTTACAGAGCAGATCCAGGGTACATTTTGAGATTCGGCCTTCATGTCGCCTAACTTGTCCGTATCCGACAAAGCGCGAGGCTGTACAACTGTCGATGATTGTCGACCGGACCTGCACTGGTGGTTCACGCAGAGCAGTCCAGTCGGCGGCAAAGCATTCGACTTCATGCATCAACGGTCTTTGAGGTCGACTATCATCTACCGGTTGAAGGTTACGCAACCCTGCACCTCTGCAGTGCACCTGTCCGGGCGGCCATGTGCCGGTCCAGCCACAGCGTCAGACATTTCTTGGAGGAGATCCCCCGACCGTTGGACTCGTGCCTGATAGAAACGTCCTCCCACGTCGACCACATTTCCGCTATGCAGCACTCGCCAGGACCCTCGACCGTTCGAACGGTCCTAGCACCTATCGCGGAACATCTCCCATCTCTAATTCAAGTAAACTCCACCACTAGTACTATCGTGTGTCTCACCGAGCAGATTCGATCAACGACTGGACACTGGAGCACTCATGTCCCGAAGACGTCCAAACCGTCGCCGCCCTATTGGGCTTCCAAGCAGTAGGTAACGTTCGCCTTCGAAGTGCGTGGTCTTCCAATTCTCGACGAGTCTATCGACGGCTCTTGCTTGACAAGGCCGTTTGTTCTTGCTGAGAGCCCATAGTGTGAACATGTCTTTCCTAGCAGTGTAAGTCGGAAGGACATGGTTTATTAAGACATCCTCTGCTCGTCTTCATACCACTCATCCACCATTTCAGCATTCAATCTTCCTCACATCGAGCATACTACCTCCTTCACCATGAAGTTCACCGCTATCGCTCTCGGCGCTGCCGCCCTTGCGCCAATGGTCTCTGCCAGCGACATTGAGGCACGCCAGGCAGGCAATCTCATTTGCAACACTGTGGCTGCTGCCAAGAACCGCAGGACGACGTCTACTGTCTACGCCCTGGGTACGACTACTACTACTGTTGGGCCAAAGACCACCGTCACGTCCACTGTCCGCACTCCTGTCGTCTCGACCGTCCTCAAGACGCAAACCAAGCACCAGAAGACCGTCACTCAGACCAACACCAGCACGACTCAGGTAGCAGTCACCGCAAAGGTGACCCAGACCAACACCATCACTGCGCAAGCCAGGACCATCTCCCCAGCTCCCAAGACCTCCACGGTCGCGGCACCTTCCGGCTTCGTCCCCGCCGCTTCTGCCCTCGCCAACGCCAATAGCAAGCGTGATGCCCAAAAAGCCAACAAGAAGGCCGTCATCTGCACGACGACCGTCCAAGACGACAAGACCGTCACGGTCAAGAAGCCGCTGCAGACCATCTCCGTGACAGTGACCCTCCCCGGCAGGCAGACCTCGTACACGACTCAAACCAAGACCATCACCAAGCCCGGCGCCGACACCACCACCATCGCCATAACCCAAACCAAGACCCGCACCGTCACCTCCCTGACCACGACCAAGACCACCGTGACACCAACCATCACCCTGGCCGCCTCGACCGTAAAATACTACGCCGCCTGCGCCAACCTCAACCTGCTAGACTACACCCTCTCCACCTCCACCAACGCCACCACCGGCACCGGCAGCGGCGCCAGCAACTCCACCTCCACCAGCGACGGCGGCGACGACGACGAAGACTACTCGGAGACGACGCGCCGCATGCGCCGCTCCGCCCGCCTCAACGCCGCCCACGACGCCATCAAGCGCGCCGTCTTCCCCAAGATGAAGGCCGCGTCCGGGACCAAGGTCGGCATCAACTCCGTCGCTGGCGGGTCCGGTCTCACGGTCAAGAACCTGGACACCGTGCAGTCGGCGTACGACTGCTGCGCTGCGTGCCAGACTACCGCCAACTGTGCGGGTAGCGCGTACTATGATGCTGTGGGGTGCAGCTTGTATGTTGCGACTAGCTGCGCGAGTGGGCAGAGTGCTACTGCTGGAAGCTTCACTTATGATAGTTCCGATGTGCTTGGTGTGGGCGAGGGCGAGATCGTGAGCAATGGCAAGTGTGGCGCTTGGTCTTTTGGTGGGGAAGGGTCGGAGGACAGCGGGAGTGATGCTGGTTCGGATGACGAGTAGATATTAGCATGGATGTATGGGTGATGTTTGCATGGGACGGTGTTCGGTAAAAGGATACTAGGGGGCTCGGCTTATCATTATTATTATTTATAAATATACTTTTCCCTTCTTCACTTCCAATCCACCGCTTTGAGCTTGTCTTCTGCGAATAATAACAGAACACCCCAGAATGGCACGCGTAGAAGTGAGAAGAGGTACTCGGTACGACTGACAGTGCAGAAGTATTCGAATATGTATAGATGGTGGCCCAGCCAATAGATGTCATTCATCCATGCCTTGTAGATCCAGCGGGCTCCAAGCAACCCTTGGTACCATATATGCCTATTCCAAAAACGCCATAGTAATGCCTTCAAGACCACTTCAGTCCATGATGCTCGACAAATCTGTCTAATCACAACAGCTCCCATTCATCCCCATCCTATAGATCCTCAACATCACTCTCCTCGACCCCATCCATCGCCGCCTTCTGCCTCTTCTCCTCCTGCATCTCCCTAAAAGTAGCCCAACTAAGCAACAAAAACGCCACAACAATCAGCCCACCGCCCGCCACAGCAGCCGCACTCAAAGGGCTATTCAACGGCGGCGGCAGCAACTGATCCACCACCGCCACCAAGAAAATCGTCAACAATGCCGCGACACTACTTAATACGGGACTAGTCAAGCTGATCAACACCAAGAAACTCCCGCTGAACGTCGCGTTAGCCAGCACGCTGATCAGCAGCATCCACGCCGCCTCCCCGCGGGGCAGCTCGAACGTCTCCAGGCCCGTGTAGTGCAGGATCGGGATGGGGAACCAGAGCACCGTCAGAGTGAAGAGGCCAATCATGCTGCCGAAGGTGTTGGCGAAGAGCATGCCGCGGCCGGGACTGCATCCGTCGGGTGGGCAGGCAACCTTTTTGTAGAGCACTTCGTAGAAGCCGTAGAGGACGGAGCCGACGCCGATGACGACGTTGCCCAGTGCGCGGTTGTTGGCTTCCTCTTTCTGGGGGGCCGAGGGCCCGCCCGCGCCGCCCCCGGACTTGCTGCCGTGTTTGCTGGGCGCCGTGTCGCCGTAGGCTACGACGAGGACGCCGGCGATGGCAACGGCTACGGCGAAGACTTTGTTCCAGCGTAGTTTCTCGTTGAGGAGCGGGATGGCGAAGGCGTAGGCGAAGAAGGCCGAGCAGTTGTAGATTGCGGTCAAGTCGGACGCGGTGGTCTGGTCCACGGCGACGTACCAGGAGCCGCCGGCTACGGTCAAAGCGCAGGTCACGAAGGCGGTAGTACGGATGAAGTAGGGGACGGGGGACTTGCGGGTGAGGGACGTTGGGACATGGAGGGTGCGGTGCTCGACCATTTGGGCGGTGGAGCGGAGGATGCCGATGTGTCGTCGCCAGAAGGGCGCCCATGGGGTTTTGTAGTTTTGGAGGCGGAGGATGAGGAGTTGAGTTGGCCAGAGGAGAGACCACGAGCCGTGTGTAAGGTAGCTGAATGGGTCAGTAGGACGTCTGATGAAGGATATCGCTGGGACTTACAGCATGCTGTATGCTTTGTTCCAGTGGAGGTTGTGCTGGATGTAGACCGCCGTCTCTGTTTGGACGGTAAAGGAGATCAGACTGATCACCAGAAATACCGCCGCATACATATATCTCTTCTTGGTGGCAGCCTTTGCTGCTATCTCCGGGTCTCTTTCATGGAATCGTGATGTGCTTCTCCGAGTATTCAGCGGCCGCTGTGGAGAGTCGTATGCCTGATGCGACTTGTCATTAGGTAGTAGGGGTTGCTGCGACTTGCTAGTCCGCAGATCTGAAGGCATGCTCGCGGTTAATGGGTCCTCGTCGTCCCAGGCTTCGAAGTCGTCGTCGTCTTCGAGGCCCTCCTCCTCCTCTGCGGCTCTACTACGAGAAGCGTAAGGTGCGCCGTGGTTGCGATTGTGGGTGGTAGGAGTTATAGGCTCAAATTCTTTCGGGTCTGGGAGTCGGACGAAAGGCGAAGGCTCGCGGGAGACCTGTTGCGAAGACTGCTGGGACACGTGTACGGGGCTGCTCAGAGGATCCGAAGCTGACGAAGTCGAATTTATGTCGTCCTGGAATCGCTCGGTACCGCGCCTGGTACTATGGGAATGGCCAGAAGTTGCACTGAGAGCGTTCCGTGAACGAGAAGAGTCGTGAGGATTTAAAGACATGCAGGCGGTGACGAGGGCATTAGGGAGATGGGATCAAAGGGTCAGGCGGTCTTGGAGCACGCTGATGCTGCAGGTGAGCGCTGCAGCCCGCGCACCCACGCTCAGGGACTGGAGAAGACCCACGTCGCGAGATCCTCGACGAATCGGAAGACACTGTTTCATCTCTAAACATCGACCTAAACATTGCTTCCTTTCCCTATCTTGACTGAATTGCTATATCGTAGGACAAATCGAGATTGCAGTATTAGTGATACATTATAGATTGATGTCTATCTACTTGAACTGTTCTGTTCGAACACATGGTATCTTGCCCCGTAATCGCTTCTGAGCATCCAACCATTCGTCATGATTTTCAGATATTATATCCTCTTCTTCTCAAAATATGGTACCATGAATAGAACTTTTTCTATGTTGTCCAAACCTCCTCTTTCAACAAAATGATGAACCGAAACTCCACGCCTGTCAAAGCAATGTCCAAAAGCTCATGCCTTGGGGTTCTGCACAGCAAAACCCACACGAGGCGTAGCCTTCCTCTGATCGAATACCACGTAATAGTTCTTCAAGAATGTGTCTCCGAGAATGGCAAATGGCAAGTTAGAACTGCTCTGAACACCACCGAGGCAGTGAGTCGAGCTGATCTGCTCCCAATTGATGAATCTCGGCCAGATGACGTACTTCTTGCCTGCAATCCAAATGCCCATGGGGGGAAGAGTCGAATCGCATGGGAAGGTCCAGCCACCCCAGCTGCTGTCGATCGCGGCTCCCTTGACCTTTGCATAGTAGGCTGTGATAATTTCGTTGGGGAGGTAGGTAAGTGACGTGCCTGTGTCGACGATCGCGTTGAACGAGTTTGTAGCCTTGATGTTGGACCCGTTGATGGCGTAGCGATAGATTGGGAATTCCCAGAATGATGCGTCGCTAGGTTGCACATTGACGAAGTTAAGCGCACCAGTGTACTTGGTCTTGTTGATGAAACCAAAGTCTAAAGATCCGATGTGCGCCGAGGTAAGAGTGTTGGGCCCTCTCTGCTTGAGCGTGACGGCGTAAAGGGGGAGCGCAAGGGTGGACCTGACATTCTCGAAGAACGTCTTCTGCTGAGTGGGGCGAACGGTGTTGAGGCCGGTGAAAGAGAGCCCGATGAGTCCGTCGGCATCAACGTGGTTCAAGAAAGATTGAGAAACATTCACGGCAGCTTCGACAGCCTGTGAGTTGAATGTGACACCTCCAATGGTGACCTTGTCTGAGTAGACCTTGCCCTTTGCGAATGATCCATCTCCGTAAGTAACGCCGAATGTCTCGCCTGCCATGAGCTTGGAGCTGACTGTCTTGTAGACCGTGTGACCAGTCTGTTGAGCGGCGGGCATGAGATCTGAGAAGACCCAGAGATCCGAAGACCCAGAGTCCAGTACGAGGTTAAGAGTCTGTCCATCAACGTTCACAGGAACAAGGTATTCCTTTGAGATAGGTCAGACAAAGGTACATCTGCTTTCAAAATGCGTGTGCTTACCACATCGAAAGGCTCTGGTGTTGTAGTGGTTCCGCCGCTCTGCTTGGCGGCTTTCTGCTGCGTCTTGACGGCTGCCTTGACTACTGCAGGTTGTGCTGTGTTGTATTTGAGGTAAGGGTAGGCGAGCGAGAATGCAGGATTGAGGTTGAGCGACTTCTGTGAGAGCTTCAGGTCCGTAGAGACTGTGAAACCCATGCGCGGCCGCACAGGATCAAGTGCAAGAGGCGAGGCATATGTTGCCGCAGCAAATGCTGCCGTAAGGAATGTGATTGATGAAGGCATATTGACGATATTGGGGAGTGATCAAAGCGACAAGAGACACAAGTACTTGCCTCTCTTTTATCAAACCTAACGAGAAATCTTTCCAAGAAGTGCGAGACATGCTAAGGATATCCTCATGGCCAGGGCAGTCGAACGGCAGACGTTTACCCAGCACCGTTGGGTTTGGTTGACCAGCCATGAGCAACGGGTACTACTTAATCAAGTGAGCCTGCGCGTAAGGCGGAAGGACGGCCAGGCACCCAAGCCACCCATCTCCCAATAGCCATACCCTGCCCCGACAAAAACGTTTACCCGCGTCGTGAAACCATGAAAATGGATGACGAGTAGCTTGCCGTTATATTCTTAGGTACACGCGATTGATCGGTAGTGTAGTCTGCCGAACCTTGGCCTCATCTAGAGTGACTGATCGCCTCAGACAAGATTCATCCAGAATTGTTCATCATTTGGTGTTTCAATATTGATCAACATTAAGCTCCTTCAACAAAATGGTATGGATGTCAGGTACTCGATGATGTCCGAGCTTTGAGTTTTGCCATGTTCTCGCTCGCCAGGAGTTCAACGGTCATGCGTCCGGGGTGTCGAAACAGTACAAAGGAGAACAGCTTTGACAGCAGATGTGGAGTTACCGAAATTGAAAGGAGAGATCTGAATCGACTACTGATGTAGTGTACGCTTGATGGTATTCGTTCACTGCTTCGGCAAAGACGAAGAACCAGATAGCAGATTGTTGTCAACTGGTGTGCTGAAGTCAAGCAGCTGCATTCAACAGCAGCAAGAGTCTAACTCTGTCTGCTGCAGTCATCGGTCATTTCCGGCGAACGTGAAATGTACTAAATCAGCTGCTGTCACGTAAGCCACCTCCGGTCGTCGTAAACAGGGTGGAGGTGCAATCTCTCGTGCTTCTATGAAAAGCACGATAACGTCGAGATCCTGTCCGGGGCATGTGCGGTCCAGGGTTTCGTGTTCGAAACGGACGTTCCCTGAGCTATGATCCCTTGAGTTCGTATTTTGGACATCTGAGATCAGAGAGCAAGAAGGAACGTTGTTAGACGATAGATTGCTCGTCAAGTGTTGAAGTCGCCAAGATGAAGCATCCGGCATTCATGATCACCGTCTTCACATATACGTCACTTTGCGAACATCCGCAGCAGATCAGGTGTTTACACAAGCACGGCGATCTTCGAGAGAACGATTCTGCTAAAATCATGCTAAGGTCAAATGGGATCACAAGAGTGTTTGATGATGCTAGTACACGACATTAACTCCAGTAAGACTTTATGACTACATACAACACCCCACTTCACACTCCTCGCTGATCGAAGAGAATGATCCAGAGCGGGATCAACATCCGAGTATCCATCATCTGTCCTGAACACCTCATCTTTCTTGGCTTGTCAGATGTAACATCCTTTGCCGCACAACAGTCTTCACCTTGACCGAGCGCGTATCGATGAGGCTGCCTTGACACCAGCTTAGTACGAGCAGGTGCCCTGAGAGCGCGAGTTCATGAGCAGGGCGACAATCAGACCGTACAGACCTGTTTATGTCAGCATAATATTTTGAGGCAAAAGACTGGCCAACGTACCCAAGACTTCTGCGAAAATGAGAATCAAGATCATGCCGACGAACAACCTTGGCTGCTGAGCAGTACCACGGACACCAGCGTCACCGACGATACCGATGGCGAAACCAGCTGCCAGACCAGCAAGACCGACGGAGAGACCTGCACCCAGCTGAATGAAGCCAGTGTAGAGAGGAGTGCGCTGTTGAAGGTCGTTGGAGATCAAGACTGACACGACCAGACCGTAAATAGCAATAATACCAGCCATAATGACGGGAATAATGTCTGTTATTCATGTGAGCCTCATATCTCGTTGGCTCTCGCAGAGGGCTTCTGAGCTTTGCATAGGAGTCGCAGGTCAAAATCGAAAGCGTGTCAACCACAGGACACCGCTCCTTCAAGCTCGACCCTGACTTCCTCGCCTCCTCTGTGATGATATTGCTTACTCTTTACGATCAGGTCAGGCCTGAGAACACCCATAGCTGAGATACCGACACCGGCCTTAGCGGTACCGTAGGCGGCACCGAAGCAGGTGAAGACGATAGCGGAAGTGCAGCCCATCGCTCCAAAGAACGGCTGTTGACATTGTCAGTCCATGCTTGAACCCAACTCACGCGCGGCGTTCTATCGTGATCTTGCTCTGCCATCCAAGATCGTGACGCAAGGCTGATCGGGGGGATCTGGAGGGCTTCGAGGTAGACTTACGGCGTACACCGGGCTTTAAAACAAAAAGTCAGCATCGTACACTTGATGGGCTTGGGAGGTAGCTGGGTCCTCCCAGAGACGCAACAAATCTTGATCGTCATCTCTTCAAAGGAGCCTGGGGCAAAACGTACCAGAGATCTGAAGACATTGTGATGGAGTGTGATTTGCGAAGATCGCGAGCTTCGATGTGATGTCTTGAGGTCTAGAGAAAGTGTTGGAAGATGACTTGATGCACAAGGAGCAGATGATCGAGGTCGTTGCGGTCTTGCAAGGTAAGAAGTCGTAGAGGTTGAAGTGATCGAAAGCCAGCCTTGATGGCTTGGCGTCTGCTTCACGCGGCGCACGGGCCGTGCCGCATCACAGCTTCGCTACCTTGACTCCAGAAAAAAGTTCAATGTGTGACTTTTTTCTCTCAAGACATATCTTCCAAGGCCGTGAACCCACAGCGATCAAGACCGGGCGAGCTTTGTCGCGCGAAACAGGAAAATACTCATACATACACGATACTTCGAATCTTCACGACCCAAGTCTCTGCTTGTAGTCATGTCTGGCGCAAACCCTCTCGCTTGGCCTTTGGTGAGAGTTACTCACATTTTGTCAGGTAGACACATAGCTGACTTCGACTACAGGCCCCAGAAGCTCTGGCTCAAGAGCTGCTCGATCTCGTCCAGCAAGCCAGCCACTACCGTCAGCTGAAGAAGGGTGCCAACGAGACGATCAAGAGCTTGAACCGTGGTGTCAGCGAAATCGTCCTCCTTGCAGCCGACACGGAGCCCATCGCTATCGTGCTGCCTATTCCTCTCTTGAGCGAGGATAAGAACGTGAGTCTATGTCCTGCGAGAAACTTCAGAAGAATGTACACACTGACAATTACGCACAGGTGCCATACGTTTACGTCCCCAGCAAGATGGCATTGGGAAGAGCTTGCGGTGTCAGCAGATCTGTTATCGCTGCTAGTATCACTACCAACGAGGCCAGTGACCTTATGGGACAGATCAACGCCGTGAAGGACAAGGTTGAACGTCTGGCTATCTAGGGAGGAGTAGACAAGGATGTGAAATGCAATACCCCGCCGTAATGGCAGACCTTTCTTACGAATCATCTGATTTGTTCCTGGTAGTTGGACCTACACTCCCCCAGGCACGCGGGAGCCGGGGAAAGACTAGGCATGCGCGTGTCCCGAGTCTGATAGTTGTTGCGATTACGAGGGAGGTGTGCATGTGCGAAATGTGACCAGGTTACAATCAGCCAGGGAAAGGGCCGCTCGTGTTTCGATGACTACCAGAACATCCAGACGGAGGATGAGATGCTGTGTTCACGAAGGGCACGCTGAAGGTATTTCAAGGCCTGTCTGGTAGTGAGTTCTCTACACTGAATATCTACTACTCGTATATGCAGCAACGACACTGTGGTAGTCTGCCAAACGTTTACTTGCTCAGCTGCGGCCAAGTTGCTCGTGAGAAGACGTGGCGCAACATGACTTCACGGCCCGTTCAAAAAGCCGTTGTAGTACCTGGATGCCGATTGCAACTTATCGCATGCCGCGCATCTGGATACGGCGTGTTCCCAACTACCAGAGCCGCATTCTGTGTAGGAGTCGAGCTGCAAGGTAACCCTTAACTATGTGTGAGATGCCCAACACATCTAGAAGCAGAAGACCTGATCCTCAAGCTTGCTGACAGGGCGTGCCTTGTTGTAGCCGAGAGACTCAGTCGATTTCTTCATTGCCGATACCATGGGCGGGGGCCCGCAGATGAGGATCTTGACATCCTGAGCGGGAGCGGGCAACTTCTCCTGTTTGAATGTTAGCAAATCCTAAGCGGACTTTCATACGCGACTACGCACCTTGATCATCTCAGGAGTCACGAAACCGACGCCGCCCTTCCATCCCTCAGGCGGGTTGTTAAGCACGTAGTGTACTCTGAAGCCCTTGTCCTCCCTCATGAGCTTGTCAAGGTCGTCCTTGAGCAGGATATCCTCTGGGTTCACGTTTGCGAAAAGCAGATCCACCTCAGTCTTGTCGCCGCCCTTGCGCCCTCGGAGGATGGCACGGATGATCTGCAGCATGGGCGTGATACCGGTTCCACCGGCGATCATACCAAAGTGCCTGACCATGTTGGGTGTGTAGACCATGGCGCCCTTGGGACCCTTGACCTTCATTCTGTCCCCAATCTTGAGGGTTGTAAGGTGCTTGCTAATGTTGCCAGTGGGGTAAGACTTGATGAGGAGGTCGAAGAAGCCGGTGTCATTGTCGGATGAGATGGGAGTGTAAGAGCGCACGACCTCGCGAGACTCAGTCTTCTGGGTCTTGGGGTCGGTCACGTCAAGGGTCGCGGCGAGAGAGATATGCTGTCCGATGGGCAAGCCGAGGATAGAGTTCTCGGAGGGGAGCTTGAAGCGATAGACAGTAGTGTTATGCGAGAGGACGGTCTTCTCTGAGAGGGGGAAGGTCTGGAAGGTGTTGGGGTCGAGAACCTTTGACGTTCCTGAATATAGTCAGTAGGCGGAGACGATGCAACTCGGAAGACACGGACTGTTGGCAAATATTTGGTAGCCAGCCAGGCAAGCAGCTACAGCGACTGCGAAAGGAGTGTACTCAATCTTGACCAAGGCAGTGGTGAAGATGATCAGAGTTGCGGGGATGTAGATGCCATTGATATAGTGAGAGGCCAAAGGGCCGGTCTCCTTGCTCATATTTGCTAGCGTATCGCGCTGGAGCTTCCCAGTAGAGTATCGACTATGTCAAGGAGGTGAGAATAACTGAGAGATCTTCTGGGCGGGAATCTTTGACGTATAGTATAAAAGTTGGCGGAGGTGAAAGTGAAGTGGACTGAGATCGGCCACTGCCGGGAATCTTTCCTGTTCAGGGCTTTTGGACGCGGATGACGGAGTCAATCCCGCGATCGCATTGAGCCTCATTAACCGAACCGACTACCACGGTAATCAGATACCGACGACTTTCTCCAGACTTAAAGCTCCAAGCGGATGCAATTCCGTTGTGCTCTCATATCCTGGTGGGATAAAAGTCTTCTCGAGGAAAACGACCACGATATGTGTCTGAATATTCATCTTAGTCCTCGACTTGCAAGGAAATCAGCAATGGCATGTTGCTCGGTTGGGGCAACCCCACTTGATGCGGCTCAGCGTCCTCACTCTATGCAGAGTCACCATCATTGAGATATTTTAGTTCCCTTTCGAATTACTGACACTGTATCGATAATCTAAGTAACATTTTCTGCATAGCTTTCTCCCCTTGCGTTTGATCAGCTAAGCATTTCCCCTACCCGCAATGGCTTCTGACACCCCTTTCAAGACCGAAGAAAAGGTCACAGAAGGCGGCATACCGCTGACATCCATCGACCGCGAGCTGTTAGCTATGAAAGACGAAGACTTTCACCTGATCACATGGGACGATCTACGCCACATCATCTGTAAGCCCTTTCGGTTCCATCCTTCTCTGCCTCTTCCGCGCCACCTATATTCCCCCCTACTTCGTCACCAGTCCCCACCAACCCACTAACCCCACGCAGTAGTGACCAACGCCCTAGAAGAGCTCAAGCGCCTCCCCTCGGACCTCCGCCGCTACGTCGCCTGGTCCGCCTCCATCAAGTCCCAATACGGCAGCATAACTACATACGTAGTCCAGGAACGACTGCACTGGACGCCCATCGACGCCACAGCCTCCATCCCTGCGTTCGCGCATCACAACCCCATCCCCTTCGCCGACGAGCGTGATTACCAGATCTTATTGAACGACTGGCCGTATGGACTGGCGCCGGGGATCGTGCATATCGTTGTCTGGACTAAGGCACTGATCGCGACGGACGCGACGAATGGGGACGTGACGGGTGAGAGTAGGGAGTTGATCGAGCGTTTTGTGGAGAGGAGGTTTGTGAGGGATTTGGATCGGGTGGTGGGGGAGGGGAAGGGGAAGGAGAATGTGTTGTGGTTCAAGAATTGGGTTAGTTTGCAGAGTGTGAGGGGGGTGGATCATGTTCATGTTTTGGTCAAGGATGCGCCGAAAGAGCTGCTTGATGAGTGGATGAAGAGGACGAGTGAGCCTTTGCAGTGGTGATCGAGTTGTTGTTCTTGAGTAACGGACTCTCCGTTGGCTTAGACTTGATAGATTCTGTCGTCGTGGTTTAGAGCCAGTCTATCCATGATATATACATTTTGTGACGGCATTTTGGGCATCCTGCATCCTCGACTGACCGACGAGCATTCGGACAATCTCTGCGCTTGATTCAGTCTCCTCCTTTGCCGCAACTCCCTCGATCAGGCCTGCTTGTCGGCTGATCTGTTCTCTTCCGTGAATCTTCAGGTAACGCCACTCCACGTGGCTCAAGGTCCAGTCTTCGACGAGGCTCGATAATCCATCGCCTCTTGCTGTCTGCCATTTTGTCCATCCTTGATACATCCTTACTGCTTCACCGCCTCCTTCACCCCCGTCACGCCCTCTCCCTTGACCGCAACCCCCCTCTCCAACGCCACTTGACTGACCCTCTTCAACTCCGCCTCCATATCCCTCTGCACTCTCTCCAACAACTCCCCCACATCCTCCGCCTTCAACCCCTTCGTCTCCACCCTGGGCAGCACCGAAACAGGAATATCCCCCCTCTCAAACCTCCTCCTCTTAACATCCAACACCCCACTATAATTCGCCACCACAACCGGCACAATCGGCACTCCCGCCTGTATCGCAAGATGAAACGCCCCCTTCTTAAACGGCAACAACCTCGGCTCCTTCGCATAACTCCTGGTCCCCTCAGGGAAGATAAAGACACTCTGCCTCTCCTCCCTCATAGTGGTGACCGCATTACTAAACGCCGCCCTGGCCTCCTTGTTGCTCGCGCGATTGATAAACACCGTCTTGCTGAGCAGCATGAACCACCCCAAGAACGGCACGTACTGCAACGACCGCTTAGCCGTCACGCTGCAGTAGCGCGGGAACATGCAGCCTAGCATCAGCACGTCCAGCTCGGACTGGTGGTTGCCGATGAAGACGGCGGGGCGGGTGGAGAGGGCCGAGGACGGGTCCGAGATGCTGAAGGTCACCCCTGTGAAGACGTACATGGTCCATTTGAAGGCGCGTGCGACGGTCCATTGGCTTAGGCCGCCGTTGCCTGTGAGGCGGAGGACGATGCTGGCGAGGACGCCGTAGGAGGCGCAGAGGATTAGGCAGAAGAAGCTGGCGGTGCAGCGGGCGATGAAGGTGAGGAGGGGAGCGGAGAGGAGTGTGCCGAGGAGGGTGAGGAGGGGAATGGAGAGGATGATGGAGAGGATGGTGTAGAGGAGGGGCGCGAGGATCGCCATTGTTGAGGTTGTGGAGAGGTCTAGGGGTGTGAGGTTTCCTGCTCTTACTTTCGGGCTGGGATTGAGGGGGTCGAGTATCTGGTCTTTCGTGGTGCGGTGTCGGCCTTTGAGTCAAGTCTAGGGTAGAGCCATTGAAAATTGTAGAGGTCGCGAACGAGTGATGTGTAGGTCTGTTCCGGTATGTCGACTGCCTGAGCTGCAGTGAGTCGTGTTCGCTTTATGGACTCAGCTGATCAAAGATTATGGGAGAAGAAATTATTTCTGGGACCTCTAGACGGTGAAGTCTGGGGGTCTGAGGTCACGGCTGACCTCCCTGGCACGCGCTCACTTACACGTGAGAGGAACGACTAGAATAGCTCAC
Source organism: Elsinoe australis (assembly GCA_007556505.1). Taxonomy (NCBI): domain Eukaryota; kingdom Fungi; phylum Ascomycota; class Dothideomycetes; order Myriangiales; family Elsinoaceae; genus Elsinoe; species Elsinoe australis. Next base: position 1,453,176 of record SWCS01000006.1, read on the forward strand.
AATGCAAGTCCCTATAGACATAAGATGCACATGTAAGGCAACTGAACATGCCAGAAGACTTGAGGTCACATCATTCACCCGCTCGGAAGTACGCCTTTACGGCTTTCCAAGGCCGCCAAGTAGAGGCGATTCGCTGGAGTACATACCACTTCAATATCTGTACATATTCATACATACATCTAGGTAAGAACCTTATCGGGCACGTCCTTCATGTGACCCCTCTTCCGATCCTCATGCGGCATACCATACCGCCAACCAACACCAGCCGGATGCCTCCCATTCCTGCCTACATTATCCGCCTTGATGCTCTCGAACCTAAAGTCCCATTTCGGCTTCTGCACGACTTGAATGTTTTTCTGCTCCCACTGCCTTCGCTTCTGCTCTGCCTCCTGCTTCTCCTTCTCCATCGCCTGCCTCAGCTGGTCTGCAATCCTCGCACGCTGTTGAGGTTTCAGATCTGCATGCTCGGGACGTTCTGCTTCAATGAGTTCCGGGTGTGGAATACGCTTGTCTGCTGGGAGGAGAGTCGGCGAGAAGACTCGCGCTGCGTCTTCACGTGTGAATTGTCTCGATTCGGAGGTCGGGTAGAAGATCTGTTGTTGTGTCGCCGGATGGACGGGCAGGTCATTGATGGATTCGTGAGGTTTTTGATTCTTGGGATTGTATTTCGTTTGCGGCAGCATAGCCATGACCGCCGAGGCATACGCCGAAGCGAATGGTGTTCCCTATGTCAAGTCAGCTGATGTCCAGATTTCTAAAATCTTTCCAAAATCTGTATGTGATGCGCTTAATCAGAGAGGCTCGCAAAGCTAAATTTCGTAACCATGTGTATGTCTTCAAGACTAATCGATTTTTTGAAGTTGATCATCATAAAACGTCCGCCAATGTTGTCGTAGATAATGAAAGGACTTACCTCCTTCTCCCAGTTCTTCTCCACCGTCTTCAGCCTCACCACAGCTCCGATCCTCCTCATATCCACCCCAAGCTCCGCCGACACAGCACTCACGCTCTCCTTCTTCTCCACCACCTTCTGCCATATGGCATCCCTCATCTCCTCACTCAGCACCTTCTGACTGTGAAAATTCGGGTTCAGTGGGTACGGTCGAAGATCCGGCTCTCTTGCAGGAGGCAGTCCCTCACCAGCATCTTCTTCTCCCTCGGCATCTTCATCGTTTTCCTCAGCCGCCTCCTCTGCAGCTGCCTCTGCATCCTGAGCATCTCCTCGCCGATCATTTCTGACGCGCCTCAGCCGCCCATCGAATGTGTACGCTCCAAGATAATTCGTAGATCCCCGGAGCGGATCGCGGAATGCTCTACCAGGCCCATTTAGCCACAGGTACATTCGCCGACGCAGACGCGTGGGGGCTTTTTTTTGACGGACACGTTCTGGTTCATCATCGAGAAGAGCAGGCGATTGAGAGAAGGAGCGTTGGATAGATTGGTCGAGATAGGACGTGCTGCGGATGGTACTGGGAAGTCGGGGTCGCGTGAGGAGGTGCCGGCAGGGAGCCGGGGTAAGGTGTGAGGGATTCATGGTAAGATTCAAGGAGTTTTTATGCTATAATGACCTGTACATGGTAAAGGTGGAGGGGCAAGAGATTGAAAATCAGAGATGGATGGTATGTTATCGTAGAGCTGTAACTTCCTGAAGCTCGAGTTGGAAATTTCATGTCGGGTGTGAGGCCGAAGCTGATTGGCTGACAAGACTAGCTTCACATTGCTTCACTAGGAGCATGTCCACACATACAGAGGCAGTTCATGAAAAATACACGGCGATCCTAAATACAATGATTCTTGTTTGATCACACTGTACGAGTATCAAGTCATGAGTAAAGACAACGCTTTCATTCCATGCAGCCGTTCCAATGACCCAGAGACTGCCAAGGTATAAGGACCTAACCTAGTATCGCTCAAGGGGGAATCATAAAGAAGCCAAACTCGCAGAGCATTGCGCGCGAACAAGAATCAAACATGTACCAACGGTGAGTGTGCTAAAAACGTGTGCCGACCGTGTGTAATCGTATGCCTTGATTGCCTTCGCCGCCACTGATGATGTTGATAGTCCGCCGTTGTGCCAGGATTGTAAGGGATGTAATAATGTAAGGGAATGACGTCTATACTCCGCGACCAGGTGGTGTCCAAGATTACTGAGTATAGATGTCAGGGGTGCATTGCTGCAATGCGGGCTTTGAGAACGCCGACTCGTGAGTTGAGATATGCTGAAATGACAGTGGTTCGTGCTAAATAAATCCAAATGCTAAAAGAGACGCGCCGATGCCATGCTTGTTCAATGTGCTGCAGGGTCGTAGTAGTTGGGTCCACCATATGGGCTAGGACCAGGAGATGGAGATCCGTTGGGATAGAGAGCGTTTGGTGGCATGCGTAGCTGAGACGCGAATGGAGCGCCGGACATGCTGTACTGGTGCGCCTGATAGATCGGGCTCATGCTTTCCGGAACATGAGGTCGACCGCCTCCGTATTGCGGGCCACGAGATCCACCAGCGAGGCCTGGAGGCGGGCCAGATGGAGCGTTGAAGCCTGGTGGAGGCGCAATGCCGTTGCCGTATCCGGGATAACCACCGGGAACATTCATGGAACTTGGCGGCATACCGCTTTGTCCACTGCGAACTCCGAGTGGGTTCTTGGAAAAGCTGAGGCGAATACCTCCCTTCACACTGTTGGACAGCATCTTGCCGTACAGATGGTGCAATGCTTGCGTCGCCAGCGTAACATTCTCAAATTCAACGAAACACATGGGCCCATTCTGTTTCGTCCTGAAGCACAGCCTCTTGTAGCCTCTCTGCTGCGAGAAAATCCTCTTAAGCTCATCCTCAGAAGTGTTGTTGGGCAAGTTACCGACATAGAGAGTGTTGCAGGGCGGGTTTTGATCGGCTGGGTTCGCAGGCGGATAGCTGGTACGTCCAGGAGCGCTAGGTGGTCCTTGTGATCCAGTATTCTGTTGACTAATCTTTTGCTGATATCCCCCTGCACTATGAGGCGTCTGGTATCCAGCTGGGGACGTTATACCAGAGTTTGGACCAGACAGAGGACTCTGCCCATCGAAGCTCGAGTTGAGAGACATGTTACCGAACTGTGCTGTAGGCAGCTGGTGCGCTGATGATCGACCCATGTTGTTGGGGCGACCATTGCGAGCGTATGCTAATGGATCACGCAGAAGTCCGTCCGTCTCATCATCAACAACATCGTCGTTGATTACTGATTTGCCGATATTGGGTTGTCTTTCGCGCACAGACTGACCAACAGGCGATTGAGGAGAGAACAATGATTGGAACCGAGTGCCGCTTTCTGGAATTGGGAAGTCACCATTTGACTGTCCTTGTGCGCCTGATGGGGGTGAGATCTTCTCGGTGTTCTGGAAGGTGGAGCTGAACCTCGAAGGTTGTCGAGTGGCCGGATCGTTGCCGGAAGAAGCCGATGAAGCCCCTCCGCTTCGCGCCGCTGTGCCATCAATTGTACTCCTTCTTGACCCAAGTCGCGCGGAAGCTACATCAGTTGGAGATACTCCTGCCGGCATCTCCACAAGCATGTGCGCATCCTGAGACGAGTTCATCTTCCCGTCAAGTGAATCCCTGACTTCTCTAGCTCCAGCAAAGGTGTTGAACGTCGCAAGCGCAGTAGTGAACCCAGCGTCTTCCGAGTGCGATTCAATGATGCGCACACCTACTAGGTCCTTCGCGAAAAGAAGTAATGTGTGAACCCCCTCGAGTCCGATGTTGCGCGGCAGCTTGCGCAGAACGATTGTGGGTTGGTGGAGTCCCGAGTCTATACCGGCTTGAGCAGCTTCTGAAATTAGACGTCCAGCACTGAACTCAGTCGCGCGTCGCTCTCGAATAGGTGATTGTTGCGCTTGTGGTGGGATGCTCATAGTTGGTGCGTTCAAGATTGCGGTGGATGAAGCGGCCAGCGCGGCCGGGAAAGATGGTTGAGCAAAAGCGCCGCCGTATGCGATATCTCGAGGTCTGGATGCTGGAAGGGAATTGCTAGTGTAGACCAATGTATCTCCCATTACCGCGGAGGACGATCCGCAGCTATCTGATACACAATTTCTAGGAAGCAATTAGGACTGGCGCGCAAGTGTGCAGATGCGATCAAGCCAAGAGTGCTGAGAAGCGCGGTGGTACAAAGACGCGTCGCAAAGATCGAAGTTGGGGAGCCGAGTTGAGGTCGAACAGCGAGAATGATATGCGCTTTTGCAAGTCCGGATTGCGCAAACTGCAGATGTGTGGAAATGCGCCCGTACAGATGACAGCGAGATGCGGCGAATATTGTGATCACAGAATATGCCTTGTGCGACCGACTGAGTGAGCAGCGAGCAGGAATCGGGGAATGCGCGCCGCTTGCGAAAGTGGTGAGTGGTGCCCTTTCGCGTTCGCGTAAAGTGACGAGGAGCTGTAGAATTGTGGTAGTACCAACCAGCCTTTAGTCGAGGTACGGACAGGGGATAGCTGTAGAGATCGGCGATGAGCAGAGTAGAAAGAAGAGGGATTGGAGGAAAGTGGGATTGCGAGGGATAACGGGCAGCGAGTAGAGTGTGGGAGGAACGGTTGGATGGCACGCGCGACCACAGAGTGGTAAGACCCGAGTTGGAACGACCACGATCGCTGGACAGCAGGCGACAAGGTCAGGTCTGGGACGGGCGGGCTGGTGATTAGGTGGGGGCAGGGAGAGGTAGAGTAGAGGACGAGAGACCCAAGGGCTGACCCAGGACTTGGTTGCAGAAGTCAGGGTGAGCCGAGTTATCAAATGGCGGAGGCTAATTTCGAACTAGCCGTGAGAATGCTAAGCCAGATTGGGACCGTGGAGAGGGACAGAACGCCTCGTGGGACCATTGAGATGTGAGACTCGGAGGGAATGGGATGTTGGACTGCTCGTGATCGAATGACCACCAGGCTCTGTCGCACGCGTCGGGGCCTTGTTGTTCTCGAGGGGCTGTGTGTCCTTGCGGAAAGTCTGGCACAAGTGTTCGCGTGCTGCTCGTTGGGGTCAGGCCGTTATAACGTTCTGCAAGGGAGAGAAGCCAAAAATTACGACAAGGTTTGGCGTTTTCCTTTTCCCTGCACTATCAGGAGCCCAAACTCAGTACCAATAGGATTGGAAATTGTTGCGGGGTTTTTGGTAAAGGATTGAGCACGACGGAGCCACGCCGTGAGACGTCAAGACAACGTGGGCAGCAGTTCAAAGAGGGGTGGTAGTATGGCTTGCATGCGGCGCAGAGGTGTGTGACCAGAAGGATCTGGCGACAGCGTGCCTGAGTTGACCTTCTTGATAATTGTTGAAGAGCATTTTTGATTGGCTTGCATTTCGGACATTTCGTGCGCCGTCGACCGCGCTTGTCAACCTTGTCGATGAACGTGACTTTCCCCGTCGCTATTGGTTGGTCCCGGATCCTGGGAATTGACTCTCTGGAGATGAACGTCTCCTGTCACGACGATCTGACATCTACCTGCGACTACCAGACTGGGGCGAAGCCGTGGCGATTTGGAATCTGCCAGGTCGCGTGCCTTTGGTATGGCATTGACTGGTTCAGCCGGTCGTGCGCGGGGCAAACCACGCTTGAACAGCAGGCTTCCGACGCTGCATTCGCTTCATGTACTCGGGTTGTACTCTCATGCAAGCTGCTCTCAGGGCTGACGGGACCCACTTGCCTGTATCACCGCGCTGCCCACACATGGTTCTGTACGTCCTCAACGAAACCAGCGAGTCGCATTTGCTGTTGCCTGGCGTCTTTACCAATGAATGTCAAGTGTATCGCAGTTTGCCCGCAATGTGAGAACGAATCAGCGCGACTGAGGGTGATAGCACGTCTCATGACCTGCTGTACCAGCGATTGTGCATCGGCTGAAACAGACGCCAGCCAGCCCCGTCGCGAAGACCCTGCAAGAAGCTCAAACGAGACGGAGCTGCTTGCTCAGCTAATGCAATGTAAGCGCGGCATGTATCGCAATGGATCCGCTGACATATTCACGGCCCGTCTATCGGGTGTTGTAGCTTGGGATGCGGCAGACCCACGTGGCGTCCATCCTACATCGTGTGCGAGGCTCCACTCTATCAAGAAGGCCAGCTGATCACGCCGATCCGGGTCCATCTACCCACGGCTCGGGTCTGTTGCACACAATGGAGGCGTCGAGCACGACGACTGCATGATATGTATTGAAAACCCGAATGTCGGGCGAGCTACAAGTGGTCTGCAAGTGTAGTCACTAGAAGCGGGGGCTGCGACATGCAGACAAGGCTATCACTGCAGGAGAAGCTGGTCATCGTAGTAGTAATTGATTGCCTGAGGTAATTACATTCTATCGTACATGGTCCGTCAAAGTCATTCTGCTAATCGCTCTTCACCGCTAGCATTTCCCACATTTCGTATCTTCTGGAGTCAATGTCAAGTAGGATTAGACTTCAGATCACTCCTTTGGCCTCTCTGGTAGTCTAGAACGCTCAAACTCAGTACAAATGATTCGCATGAGACAGGAATCACCTGACCTACTCTTCCTTAGTTTCCTCTTTCTTCGGCTCCTTCTCTACCTCTCGAGTGACAACTTCAAGCTCGAGGACGTCCTTGCCCTGGTGCAATGCAATCAGCTGCAAAGCAGCTTCAATGTTGTTCTTGGTCAAGATGGTACTAGCAGGCCACAGGCGAGCTTCTCTTGGCTCCCCGCTCCAGCGGACCTTGATCCCCTTGACAGTTGTCTCGGTCCTTGTCTTGGAGTATTTCGACAATTTCTCTTCGCAATTGGGAGACTTTTCGATGACATCCTGAAGTTTCTCCTGAAGATCGAAGACAGAAATCGAGGAGTCAACCATGGCTACATCGTGCTTGTTGGATGTGCCGACCGTGAAGAGGACTGGGAATTTCTGAGACATGGTGGGGTATGGTAGTAGTGCAGGTGTTGAGCCTCAAAATTGTACTGTGGCGTAAGCTTTTGTTTTTCTGGTATTTGATTTGAAATGAGGCTGATGGGTATCATGGACTATATATGCAATTCCTGTTTGCATTCCCTGTCAATTGCTGTTCTGTCGTCAAACCTGACTGGGGATCAGGCATACTCCCGTATGACGTAGTTGTGGCAGCAAGCTCTCTCCACCCCAGCCGCTCCTCTTTCGTTTGAGTTGCAGTGGTTGCGCAACTCGTTGTTCTTCGACAAATGGGAGCTTCAAACCCGCCTGACTACTAGGCCACTACTGCATAGTTTGACAGCTGACCCTCGTGAGGTGACAGCTGCGTGGCTCCACCATCCCCACGACTGCAGGAGTACGCAATTATCGACTCCCCATAGCAAGCCGAGCAGACTCTACGATAGTCCTGAATCACATATTCAGAATCTGCTTTGCGCTGCTTTCTCCGCCTCGTTTCCTAGGCGTAAAATTTATTCTCGCTCTCAGAGGAAACGAGCTGTTGTTGGACTTTGTGCAACGACATCTTAGCCTCATCCACCGCCCCTGCCACGCCACGAACCACCACGTCCTCGCCGCCTTCTGCCCCAGCCTCTACCAACACCGCCTTCACCTCTCTCGAATCGTTCCCGTCTCTTCTCCTCCTCTGCATAGAATTCGTCCTCGCGCTCTTCCTGCTCCCTCCGTAGTTGCTCCTCAGTCTTGAATATTTTCGGTTCTGGTTTCTTCAATTCACCATCTGCAGACCACTTGGGATGAGCACCATTTTCGCAAAAGATCACTCCATCTCTTCCTGGCGGTCCTGATCTACCATTTGGACAGAAGCCAGCCACGTAAAGATTGCATAGCTTGTCATGCTTGACGTGCCGCATGCTGCAGTATGGACCCAATGGGCAGAACCCTCGTGCATAGTGTGGACAGGCAGGTAATCGTAACGGTGAAGTTGGTGGAAGATGTATGTACGTGCCTGCATGATGTTAGCTTGATTCGTCGAATGATGATGTGGATTGTTTACTTACACTCATCACCTTGTGGGCATATACCGAATCTGCTGAACTCTTTGCATTCTCTCTCTCCTCGTAGATCGAATGTATGCGCGAACTCGCATGTCTCCCCTTTCTTGCAAAGACCTCGCTGGTAATGCTTGCATATCAAATGACCAATGCCCGATCGTTCGTTTGCAGGTGTGTAATGCTGATCAGGACATGCTGGTCCGAGAGGACATTGATTCTTGCGGTAGGCTTCACAGATGGGCCTGTGAACCTTTGACGGGAATCCAAATAAATAAGTGGCCTTCAGGTAGGGAAGGAACGACAGTTCTGGCGCGGTCTGTACTGATGGGTCGACGATTTGATCTGCCAGAAGTGTTTGCGTTCCGATACTTGACATCTCTGCGCCTCTACAGATCTTGGTGAAGACGAGTACAGAAGGAAATCCTGAAGTTGAATAAGCAAGTGTATAGAAGCTTCGGAGCTTGATTCCGATGCTGGCGGCCGTGTACGGTGGACTGGATCTGCTAGACGGCGCCCCTCTCCCGCAACGAACGATGCCTGCATGTGATCGGCATCAGGGGTAATCCAGCGTCCCTTCCAAGACTTTGAACAGTCGGAAGTCCTATCGAAATCCCTGAAGAGTTTGAGACGAACATTGCCGTCGCCTTTTCCACGCGCACAAGTCAGATCTGTTGCAGAAGCGCTGCTGGACCCGCAACGATTGGTGGAGGGCGAGCATCTCTCAAAAACAGAAGCTCGGACGCCAAACCCAAACCGGCCAGCCACCGTCTCTTCCCCCACGTCTTGCACCGGCGGCTTGCTGTCACCACTTCCAGCGATCGACCGCTTGCGCAACTCTCTCGACTTGACGAACCCTTCTTCAATACACTAGCGGTGTTACGTGGCTCAGCGCTATTCTCATCAGTAACATCGCATTTTGCACAATCCCCATACCGACCACGGATCACTAGACACATTATCGACTCGTCAATGTTTTGACGCTGACGTAGCTCGTCCCACTTCCGACTTGATATACACTACGAGGTGTCCTTGATGTCGCGACGAACCCATCCTGTCAAATTACGCTTCCCTACGACATCCTGAACATCAAGACCATGGTCTCCGACTCGATCTATGAGCTTTGTGCTCCCACCCTTAAAGACGATGCTATTACAGAGGAGGATAAGACAGACAAACTGGAAGAGCTGCTCAAAGAGGAGTTGAGTCTTACCGGCAGAGCCCTCGAAGATGCAGTTCTAGGAGTATTATGGCGGCATCGCGGGAACGATGGGTCAACATCTCCTCCACCTATAAGGACTACAGTGCTTCGACGACCTTCCCCTGCTCCCTGGCAGATCAATCGGTCTGGGACACCGCTCTCTTCCTCTCCGAGGAGCGCTAGCGGAACCATTAACCCTCCTCCAGGGTTCGGCATCGCGCCCCCAAGTTTCAAGCGAGCAAAGTCCCATACCGCATCTCCATCGCCTCGAGCTTCTCCTCGACTTGCCTATGCGACACCTCAAATCCCACACAGCCCCTCCCTTAGCGCCTACCAATTCAGCGAGCCCAGCCCAACGTTCGAAAATTATGGTGACATGGGAAGTGACAACGTGGATTGGCTGGTGAATGACGATGCCAGCAGTGTTACATCCTTCGGTGACAGTGGCTTCAATACGGAATTCATGCAGCCGGTCAACGTTGATATGAGTCCTTTCGACATCATTCGCTCTGTACTTCGAGATGACAAGTCCGACGACGATCTCAGCAAAGCTCTGGAGCTAAACGGCTACGATCTGAGCCAGACGATCTCTAGTCTCATGGACTCCCAAGCCCCATCTGATCAGTTGACACCTCAGGATTCGGCTCGTACTTACCTTGTCGGTAAATCAATGAGTCCATCTTCTCGCCCGATCACACCGGTTGGACAAGCCAAAAGCCCAATTGTCTGTCGGTACTTCCTCGCATCCGGTCATTGCGCTCGAGCAGATTGTAGATTCAGCCACGATCTTACCAATCACATATGCAAATACTGGATGGCCGGAAATTGTCTTGCCGGCGAAGCTTGCATGTTCTCTCACGATCCTACACTGCTGATGTCTCGACTCAACGTCGATGGCTCTCAGTCACAACAGAGCCAGCCAGACTTTCAAGTCCAAGACTTCGATTCGTTCCCTTCACTTCAAAGATCAACGTCAAACCCCTTTGAGGCCATTGATTCGCCTACTGTAGGATCTCCTCAGTCGACTTCGTCAGTCCTTGCTCAATCGGCCATGAATCCGTTCGCAAACTTTGTCCCCAGTGGCATGAGAAGCCGACCTGACTCCAGACCAACCAGCCGTCACACGTCGAGAGCCGCGACACCGTCTGCGCTCTCATTTCAGGACGATGATGCATTTCCAACACTAGGTTCTGCGGCAAGCAATAGGTCCGTCAAACGGCACCACGGCAAACGAGGACATGGTCATGCTACGCACCGAGAGACTCCACCTATGAATCCTTCGTCCATGGCAGATGTTGTAAAGATGTCACCAGTACCAGCATCGCCGGTACCGATGCTACAGACTCGCAGAGGCCTTCGACCAGTGAAGTCTTTCACCGGCAGCCGCGAAACAAGCGCAGCAGCTCAGGCTATTCCACCTCCTGAGCATATCCCTTGGCTGGAAACAGGAGTAGAAGCGAATCGTGCATACCTTAAAGCGAGAGCTGAGGCTTTCAAACACGGCAGCCTTCGAAACAAATTCTTACAGGGAGCTGCACAGGCTTGGAATCGGAATGATACACGAGGTGCTAAAGTACTCAGTGGCAAAGGGCAAACAGAGAACCAATTGATGAAGGAAGCGCATAGGGAAGCGGCCAGAATACTGTACGAGGAAAGGAACAAGAATCAGAGCTCCGGCAAGGAGCTCTACGTCGACCTGCATGGTAAGCCTTGAGACAACCTTTTCATCGCTGTATTAGCTAACATGAACCCAGGCCTTCATCCAGAAGAAGCTGTCTCATACCTCAATGACTGCCTTCTGGAACACAAGAATTTCTCTCGACCTCTTTATGCAATCTGCGGTACCGGACATCACTCCAAGAACGGCAAAGACAAGATTGGCAAGGCTGTTCGCGCATACTTGAATGAATGGCGATATGCCTTCCGCGAATTCAGTGTCCCAGGCGATCGGAACAATCTGGGTGGTATCGTCGGTGTAGATCCTAGCAGCTACGACCCAGATCTAGCACAAAGACCGAAAGGCGGTGCAAGTAGTGAAGCAGACAGTGGCGTAGGATTCATCACGCCGGCAGGAGAGGACACTAAGATCAGAGTCATCACGGCAGAAGAGGCTAGAGCACAGAGGCATAGTGTGGAGGCTTAATGTTACGAAGCCAATGATGCAACGAGACATGAATAAGAGCAGTCGGTACTAGAGTGCTCCGAATAAAGTGAAATTGTCAATTATACTAGACTGTGAGCAGTACTGTGCCCTGAATCGAAACCCCTTGGCCAAGCTTTGATGGCTTGTCCCCACGATTTGGTCCCTGGAATGATTTTCGACTTTACATCTCATAGATCCATCATGTTTCTCCAGCCATTGACCATCACCCACCAGCTTGATTAATCTCTCTTTTCTCAGTCGAGCTCTTCTTCCTCCCTCAAGTACAACTCAGCGACATCAACGCACCGGCGCCTCACCTTCGCTCCACCATCCTCATCCACCATCTTTTTCATCCCCCCCTTCCTTCCACCAGCCCACCACCTCCTCCCCAAAGCCCCCAGCATGTCCGAAATCAAAGCCGTCCCCCTAACCTGCCACGGCCACACGCGGCCCCTAACGCACCTCTCCTTCTCCTCGATCCTTCCCTCCAACAAAGACGCCCCCGCCCCGTCCCCCACCAACACCTCGGCCCCCTCCACCACGCCGACGAACACCCCGCACTACCTCCTCCTCTCGACCTGCAAAGACCAGAACCCAATGCTGCGCGACGGCCCCACGGGGGACTGGATCGGGACTTTCCTAGGGCACAAAGGCGCGGTGTGGTCCTCGCGGCTGAGCGCCGACGCCGGGCTAGCCGTGACGGGGAGCGCGGATTTCACTGCAAGAGTGTGGGATACGTTCACGGGCGAGACGCTGGTCAAGGTGCCGGAGGGGCATATTGTGCGTGCGACGGCGATCACGGGGCAGGGGCGGGCGGGGACGAGGATCGCGACGGGGGGGATGGAGAAGCGGGTTAAGGTTTGGGATTTGGGGAGGCTGGGGGAGGGGGGTGGGGAGAGGGAGGCGAAGGAGTTTGGGGAGGTGGGGAAGGGGAGGCACGGGGGCACGGTCAAGAGTTTGCTTTGGTCGAGGAGGGATGGGGTTAATGAGTTGGTTTCCGCGGGGGATGATAAGGTTGTTAGGTGGTGGGATTTGAGGACGGCGGAGAGGCCGGTGGCGGAGGTGGAGGTGGAGGGGTTGATCACGAGCTGTGAGCTGAATGTTAATGAGGTGGATGGGGGTGATGGGTTGGGCACGCTCAGTGTGGCGGCGGGAAAGAGTGTGTATTTCTTTGATGGGGCGAGTCCGGGCACACTCAGGAAGCAAGTCAAGATGCAGAAGGAGGTGGCGTGTGTGGCGGTCAATGAGGCTACGGGGAGGTTTGTCACGGGAAGTAGTGGGGATACGTGGGTCAGGGTGTTTGATTTGGAGACGGAAGAGGAGCTCGGTAAGTTTTATCAAGGGATAGACACGTGTGACAGACTGACTGATTATCAATAGAGACGCTGAAGGGCCACCACGGTCCTGTCTGGACAGTAGCCTTTTCACCAGACGGCAAGCTCTACGCTACAGGCAGCGAGGACGGCACGATCAAGCTGTGGAAAGCGACTCGTGAGCCATACGGCCTCTGGAGGTGATGCATTTGCGATTCGATGGCAGCATCTCCTGGTCAGACTCAGCACTAAAACAGCATGCAAAATACAAGGCCAGATATCAGGACAGGGCGACTGCCTAGCTCGAGTTGATGAGTTCTCTGACAGCGAGCTGTTCTCTGTGGACGGCTCAATTGAACATAGGCCATGATAGCGGACCCCACGCCTATAACAGGAGAACTTCAGCGCATAAGCAAGTGCCACACAGCCAGGTACACGTCCTGGTCTAGATCGTCGAGTCAAGATAAGCGTTCCGGGTGAAACGACGGAATGCACCACTTATAGTCCTACAAGCTCAGGTTCACGATCACGACAGCTCGCCTGGTTCAGGAAGCGGGCCAGCGGTGGAAGCAAAAGATTACAAGAGCCAGCAGAGGGGCTCACGTAGAATCAGCCGAGAAAACTCGAGGTCAAAGACCTACATACAGATGGCCCGCGACTGCGCGGACTAAGACCTAGATCTTATCTCCCAAAACCCAATCTATTCAACCATAAGATCAATCTCCACATCCCCCTCTCCCTGTGCCGGAGCCGTCTGCTCAGCGCCGTCCTCTGCCTTGCCGTTCTGCGCCCCCTTGTCTCCACCCCAGTAGTCATTCATTTCAGCATCCAGTTCCTCCTGCGTCTTCTTCGGCCTGCCCCCAATGACCGGCCTTCCCGCTTCGTCTGTCCTCTTCCCGCCCCTACCGCCTCGCGTCCTCTCGCCGGGCCGCCGTCCGCTTTCCCTCGGCGTCCCTCTTCTCCTTATGGGACTCCTCTCTCGGCCTCTTGATCCGGGCACGTACCGATCGATCTCCCCGTCTCTTCTGCTGCGGCCGGGGCTCTCGCTCCGCCTTCCGCGGCCTCGGCCTCGCCGGTCGGGACTCCTCTCTTCTCCACCGGCGTCGATGCGCTCGAAGAGAGACCGCGATGGCTTCTCGACGTTGTCGAACGGGTTCCTGCCCCCAGCTGGCCGTGCGTCAGACGGTGGGAGGAGCGTGACCCGAATCGGCTGGCCGTACGCATTGGCGCCGTCGAAATCGCGGACCGCAGCGCGGGCGTCGGATACGGAGTGGTAGGTTACGAATGCGGTACCGGTGGTGCGGTCGTGGCGGTCGTAAAGAAGTTGTACTGTGAGCACAGGACCAATGCGGGAGAAGAGTTCCTGGCTTATGTTAGCTAGGAGCAGGCTAGTAGTACCTTTGACGCATACCCGGACTTCGGGCTCCAGGAGCTCGTAGTGTAAGTTCTCAACTCGTAGTTTGGCCTCGGATGGTGCGGCGCCGCTGGGGGTTGTTAGCTGAGGAGACGTGGAGGAGAATAGGGCGTACGGACCGTCTTCGGTCAGGGCTAGGACTGTAGCGCGCGTATGGGTCTCGTCGGCCAGGTCGGCGGCCTGCTGCTGGTTGTTTAGACTTCCTTTCTCTTCACTATTACATCAATTGGCCATACCCTCGTCCTCATCGTTGTATCTGTCGTGCACCCATTCTCTGTACTGTAATTAGTTTCTGCCGATCTACGAAGCTCTCAAATCTGTCTGCTAACCTATCGAGGTTCTGTCGCTGGGGCTCTCTTGAGCTATACGACTATTGGCGGAATGGCCGGTCAGCTGCTGTGTCTGGGAGTCGCTCATGGATTGACGCGTTCGCGAAGAAGTCGTCCTCGGAGCTATAAATCATGGTTTGCGGGTGGTAAGAACCTGATAAGGTACCAGTCAGCTCGTCAATCGTCATACAAATCATAGATTAGCCCACCTTTTTGATGCCATCTCGAGGACCAGCTTCGTAATCGCGAGGCGGAGGTCGTCGAGATCCACCACCTCCTCTGCCACCTCTCGGTCGGCCTCCACGCTAGTCTGTATTAGCAGCTGTTTACTGCGGCAAGGAATTGATCATACGGGTCGCTCGCTTATTATGTCGTCAAGTGCTCTGTCCATTGTATCGTGCAGTATGTATGATATGCTAGGAGATGTAGTGCAGAAGCTCATAGCATTTGTCCACAATGGGTCATTTCTTGGCAGCCACATCGAGTCACATGCTGCGAGGTGGCCTGGCAATCCCACCTCACTTCGAGCAATTTTTAATGGGCGACATGCTATATACAAACATAGAAACGTCCTACCGAGAAGAATCGAAACATTGTCACAATTAGTCTCTGCTTTTCACGTCGAGGAACAACATTTGGTAGGTATGGTAGTTTGAGCAACTTTCATCGCTTGACTGCCAGGAAGACAAGCTATATCTCCTTACATCTCATCTCTTCCTTCATACCCTACAACTCAGCACCCTTCTCGCTGTGTGTAACACTCTTCTTCCTCATCGCGGTATTCTCGATATCGGTCAAGCTCATCTTCCTCGCTTCACCATCGTGTGCGACATCCTGGACATCCTGGAAGCTGACGGTTGGCACGAAGCCAGGGGACTTCCACGCCTTGTCGACCTTGGCGTAGAGCTCATCGACCTGCTCCAGACTGAGACCCTTGGTCTCGTAGATCATGGCCCAGACGAAGAAGATGCAAATGAAGCAGCATCCGCCCCAGATAAAGAAGACCTTGGCTTGGAGGTTGGCGTTACCCGGTCCGTCGTTTACGAGGTATGGTGTAGCATATGCAATGGCCCAATTCAAAAGCCAGTTGCTGGCAGTAGTCATGGACAGAGACTTTGCGCGGACCTTGAGGGGGAAGATCTCGCCGGTGACGACCCAGGCGCAGGGACCCCACGAGCAGGCGAAGAAGAAGATGTAGATGCAGACGAAGGCGATGAGGGCCCTCTGGCCGGGAAGATCGGCGGTGTTGGTACCTGTGCCCACGCCGGCAACGATGAACTGGCAGGTGGCCATGCCGATAGCGCCGAAGAGGAGCAGGTTGCGGCGACCCCACTTCTCGACGAGGTAGAGACCTGGGAAGGTGGATCCGACGTTTACGCAGGAGGTGATGAGGCCGACGATGAAGGGGTTCTGGAAGCCGGAGTTCTGGAAGAATTGTGGGCCGTAGTAGAAGATGAAGCTGGGGAACGATTAGTAGGCGTTCTTGAAGTGAAGAGAGGACAGCAAATTGCACTTACTTGACACCGGTCAACTGCTGGAGAGACTGGAGCAGACATCCAGTAGCGAGACGCTTGCCCAAGCTGCCCTTGAAGCAGTCGATCCATGAGGCCTTGCCGAGCGCCATCTCGTATTCGTGGTTCGCCTGGATCTCAGCCAACTCTTCCTGAAGCGCAGGGTGGTCGACGTCGAGTCTTCGCAGCCTGGACAGGGACTTTGCAGCAGCCTCGGGGCGGTTACGCTTGATGTGCATGCGAGGAGTCTCTGGCAGCAGAAGCATACCGAAGAACAAGATGAGGGCCCAGGCGAATTGCACGGCGATAGGAATGCGGTAAGAACCAGTGTCGTAGCGGTTCTTGGTCGAGTTGCCGACGATGGAAGCGAGGAGCAGGCCAATGGTGATTGCAAGCTGGTAGGAGCCGACAATTGTACCACGGATCCACTTGGGGGCTGTCTCGGACTGGTAGAGCGGGATGGAGGCTGAGATCATGCCTACGCCGTACCCGGCGAAGAAGCGGCCCGCAACGAAGAGGGGGATGGCGGTGGCGGCGGTCTGGAGGATGACACCGATGGTGAAGACGACGGTGGAGATCATGAGACCGAGACGACGACCAGCAAAGTCGCAAGTTGGGCCTGCAGTGAGAGCGCCGAAGAAGGTACCAGCGGAGAGCAGAGAGACGATCTCTGAGGTCTGCTGGGCTGTGACATCTAGGTCGCCGTCTGCGTTGCGGAAGCCGGTAGAGAAGGTATCACGCCAGTATCTCATGGCAAGGATATCTCCGATTGTGCCCGTGTCGTAGCCAAAAAGAATACCGCCAAAGGCAACGAACATGCCGACAGCAATGGCAGGCCATGCTGCACCAGCAGTGCCCACAGGTGGCTTGATCAAGAAGCCCATGGTTGTGGAGACAGAGGGATGTGTGAGGGGTAATCTGAGAGATCAAAGCAGAGGAGATGATCGACTTATCTTGAGCGTGGCACGAGGGACCGAGTAGCTTTATAGCAGCAAGCATGCAAACAAGACCCGAAGCTCTGCGTGAGCTAGAGCAACAAAAATTCCGCGGATAGAGTTCGGTCCGGCGCGGGGTCTGACAATTGAGAGGTGATGATCACTGACCAGAGGGTGTTAGGGCCAATGTGGCACCGGGGGGGGGGATGGGATATGCGGCTCCAGTCTGTGCCTGGAACCAGCATGGTTGGGCAGAGTTTGTTCGGGGCCATCCTCTCGCTGTGACTGGACTATCCATGGCAAAGCATGCGAAAGGGCCGAATGTCAACCCTGGAGTGCATGCTCTGGGGTGATTGGGGAAGATAGATTGCATATGGCGGAGTTCATGCCAGATGAAGCTGCAGGTGTTGGGCAGTCTGGGATGCACTTGTGCAGCCTCGTGGCGGTCCAACGCATATTGGGTGAGATCTGCTCGAGGATGAGACCCGTGATGGGATGGAGACTCGCGCTTGCGAGCTCACGGTGGCACGAGACACTTGCAGGTGTCCCGTGTGCTGGTAGTCTGCGCAGTTACGTTTCATTTGCTGGAGCCGGAGACCAAAATTACCTCAAGCTAGCAGGATGCAATAGAGGCCGTGCTGCGAGTCGAAACGAAAGTCGCACATGTCGTGTCAAATCGATCGTGCTCTGTGCCATGCCGATGCTCGGGATGACGCTGTCCAGCATAAGTATCATCCACGTAGACTCGGCCTGCACGATCCAAAAGTCTTCTAGACTGTCTTGCTCTGCAAATTTTGTCGAGACAAGACGAGCTGTCCATCCCAGCTCCAGACATCGTATTCAAACTCTCCCAGATGCTCCAGTGTTTGTCGAACGGCTCTCGTTTGGTCGACGAAATATTGCGATGACGACAGGAGGTCGAGTTCGGCATCTCTTTCCCGCTCGTTCCCAAGCCTCGTTGGCAGAGCTTGTCCAAATCTTGACCGCGCTTGGTCCGTCTTAGCGCGCCAATCGACGCCAAACCAGTAGATCATACAGAGCTTTCGGCCTCTTTGCGGTGCTTCTCCTCACAAGCCTACCACTTCGGCGGCCTTGCAGCAGTTGACGACGCGTGGTCCAATTTGCGGGTTCTCCGCTTCTCAACGAGCTTCTGTGGATCTTCTAGAAGGACGCCATCTCTCTCATAGCTCGGGATGGAATATTTTTTGTACAGGGTATACAGCGCAGGGACAACACAATGGGGCACTACCAGATGGTAGCTCGCCAGCGCGACAGATGCATCCATCCATCTGCACCCGATACCCTGAGATCTACAAGGTCAGCCCTGGTAGTGCCTGGAAGATTGGATAATATGGAGGCCAGGTAAGATTCAAATCTCGATCTATAAATCTCGTCTGTCGCAAACAAAACGTATTCGCATTTTGCTTTTCCCACATCCATCATGACCATCCATCCACCCATCCCTCCACACGCTTTCCAGCGCTTGAACGCCGCAAAAGAAAAATCCCCTGCTCCTCCCTCCCCTTCTTCTCTTACAACGGCTTGCCGCCAATGAAGTCACTCCATCGTCGAACCTCGGATGGGATGCCCTGCTTCTTGGGCAGCTTGGCGTTCATGCATTGCGCGAACAAAGTAGCAGTCTAGTAGTATCAGTCAATGAGGTCCAGAATGATAGAACAATATTGATAACTTACCTTTGGCTCCATGAACAACGGCACGCCAAAGTCCACTGCATTTCTCCTCATCACGTAGTCCTCGTCCACCAAGCTGCTCGCTCTAGCCTTGGCCAAGTTGAACACGCCCCTGATGTCGTACTTCTCAAACACTTCTCGCAATGCTCTCTTGTCTTCCTTGGGGAATTCAATCACCTCAACCTTTGTAGTTCCCTCCTTGCTCTGACCCTCGAGGAAAGTCTTTACCTCCTCGTTGGCCGCGTAGAGCTTGTAACCCAATGGGCTCAAGAAATCCACAATCTGAGCGAGGTAAGGTTGGCTGACATCGCCTCCGAAGAGGAGACCCTCGCCGGGTAAGGGTAGGCGGAAGTTCATTGTGCTTTGCATGGCGGTCCAGTATGCCTCAATAAGGTCCTTTCCGAAGCAGGCCATCTCACCCGTACTTGCCATCTCGACACCGAGGTAAGGGTCTGCACCAGCGAGACGAGTCCAAGAGAATTGCGGAACCTTAACAGCGACATAGTCCCTCTTCTCAGCCATCAAGTCGACAGGCTCAGGGACGTTGTGGCCAGTCAGAGCTCGGGTTGCGACATCGATGAAGTTGGTTCCCAGTGTCTTGGAGACAAAGGGGAAGGATCGAGAGGCACGAAGATTGCATTCAATAACCTTGAGAGCATCGGTGCTGGGCTCGTGGATGATCTGCATGTTGAAAGGGCCAGTGATGGACCAGGCCTCGGCGACCTTGTCGGCAATCTCCTTGACACGGTCTTGAATGGCCTTCGAAGTGTTGACGGGAGGGAGCACCAGAGAAGCATCACCGGAGTGGACGCCAGCGTTCTCGACGTGCTCGCTGACGGCGTGGACGAGGACCTTGCCGCTTGAAGCGACAGCATCGACATCGATTTCATGGGCGCCTTCAATGAATTGAGTAATGACGACGGGGTGATCCGGGCTGACGTTGCTGGCTGCGGTGAGCTTGTCTTGCAATTCTGCTTCGGAGTGGATTACGGTCATGGCAGCACCAGAGAGGACGTAACTTGGGCGAACGAGGACGGGATAGCCGACTGAGTTGGCAAAAGACTTTGCGTCTTCATAGGAGCTAAGTTCCTTCCAGGCAGGCTGGTCCACACCAATCGAGTCGAGGATCTGAGAGAATTTGTGCCTGTCTTCAGCCTTGTCAATATCCTTAGGGTCGGTACCGAGCACTCTAGCGTTGCCAGTCTCCTGCAGCTTCAATGCGATGTTCTGCGGCAACTGACCACCTGCAGAAACGACAACGCCAGAAGCGGTCTCAAGCTCGTAGATGTCCATGACTCGCTCGTACGAAAGCTCGTCAAAGTACAGCTTATCCGCAACGTCGAAGTCAGTACTGTAGGTCTCGGGGTTATACTAGCAGAGATTAGCACGCATCACAGAAGAAGAGGCCGGTGGATCTTACGTTGATCATGACGGTCTTCTTGCCTTGCTCCTTGAGAGACAGAGCTACGTTCACAGCACACCAATCGAACTCAACTGAGCTTCCGATTCTGTAGACTCCAGAACCAAGGACCACCACACCATGATCGTTGAATTCAACATCGTGTGAAGAGGCGTTGTACGTGGTCTGAAAGGTGTCAGTGGCTGTACAAAAGTATGGTCAATGTAATGATAAAATCCGATGGAATGTGCAGCACCTGCACCACCAGATGTCTCAGACACTGGTACGACTGCACCAATGCAAATCTGGTTGTGTAGAGTGCGACAATCTACCTGCAGTGTGTTGCAGCTGCTGTGACTTCCTCCCTCGGGCCCCGAAACAAGCCCTGGACGCCCAGAATGCTAGCCCTCCGACTTCAGGGGCAAAAAGAAAAACAGAGCAACAAGGATAAGGGAATCAAACGTACATAAAGATAGTTAGTATCGGCAGGGAACTCAGCAGCAAGAGTGTCGATCTTCTTGACGAATGGAGTGATGCCAAAGTTCTTTCGGCGAGCCCTGACCTCGTCTTCAGTACTGTTGACTGCCTTCGCGATTTGACGATCCGAGAAGCCTAGCTTCTTAGCCTTGTGCATTAGCTCCTTCTTGATACCGTAGAGACTTCCAATGTCCTCAAGCTCGTGAGTGCAATCGACGATGTTTTGGATCTTGTACAGGAACCACTTGTCGATTCGGCTCAGCTCGTGGACCTTGTCGACGGAGTAACCTTCGTGAAGCATAGCCTGACCAACAGCCAACCATCTGCGGTCGGTAGGGTTCTTGAGTACCTCATCAAGGTCCTCGAAGTGGTCGCCCATCAGACCGTGGAACTTGGGGTCGACCTGTCGAATTGCCTTCTGGAATGATTCTTCGAAAGTCCTGCCGATTGCCATAACCTCACCGACTGACTTCATGGAACTGCCGATGTCACGCTTCACGTTCTGGAACTTGCTTAAGTCCCACCGAGGGATCTTGGTGACGACGTAATCTAAGGAGGGTTCGAAGTTGGCAGTGGTAGTCCTAGTAACGGCGTTAGGCAGCTCAGGGAGGGTGTGACCGAGACCGATCTTGGCAGCAGTGTAGGCGAGAGGATAACCAGTAGCTTTGGACGCGAGAGCAGATGACCGAGAGAGACGAGCATTCACTTCAATGACCCTGTAGTCGAGTCCGTCTGGCTGAAGCGCGTACTGTACGTTACACTCTCCCACAACTCCAAGATGTCTGACAATCTTGATCGAGGCTGATCGAAGCATGTGGTACTCCTCATCGCTGAACGTTTGACTGGGCGAGACGACAATACTGTCACCAGTGTGAACACCCAGGGGATCGAAGTTCTCCATATTGCAGACCGTGATGCAGTTGTCCTGTGCGTCTCTGACCACCTCGTACTCAGCTTCCTTCCAGCCCTTGAGCGACTTCTCGACCAAGATCTGAGGCGAAAGTGTAAGGGATCGGGCAGACAGATTTCGTAGTTCTTCCGGGTTGTTCGCGAAACCAGAACCAAGGCCACCTAGCGCGTATGCTGCTCGCACGATGATGGGGTATCCAATCTTGTCCGCGGCATCGAGCGCGCCCTCGATCGAGTCTACAGCCAAGGACTCGGCCACAGGAATATCAATCTCGTTGAGCGCTTTCACGAAGAGGTCTCGGTCCTCACTAGTCTCGAGTGTCTTGATGCTTGTACCGAGGACCTTGACTCCGTATCTTTCCCAGATGCCCATCTTCTCCATCCTGACACCCAAGTTGAGGGCCGTCTGCCCTCCAAAAGACAAGAAAACGCCATCTGGTCTCTCCTTTTCGATCACATATGTCACATACTCGGGAGTGACTGGTAGGTAGTAGACCTCGTCGGCGAGCACGTGGGCGGTCTGAATAGTCGCGATATTGGGGTTGATCAGAACAGACTGGACGCCAGCCTCCTTGAGAGCCTTAAGAGCCTGGGAGCCTATATGACTATGTTAGTACCCGCTTGGGAACATGAGCGCAAGCAAGACCAACCAGAGTAATCGAACTCTCCAGCTTGCCCGATACTGAGACCACCACTACCAATGACCAGGACCTTCTTGACGTCGACCAAGTCTTGCGCGCCGGCGATCACACCGCTCTCAATATACGCCTTGGAGTTGGGTGCGGTAGCGGTGGCATTGGTCGCATATCGGACGTGCTTTCGAGAGCTCCTCTGCGCTGGCGATATTGTTCGGGCAGCAATAAGCTTCTCATGTCTTGGGTTGGCAGTGAGGGAAGTCGAAAAGCATCTCGCATGTCTGGTAGTTCCAGATGCGAAGGTACTCTTGGAGACAACCTGATTGGTGAAGAGGCGTGCTATTCGCCCATGAGCAGCCATTGGAGCTGAGCAAGCTATGCTGTGGACCAAAGACCCTCACTAGAGGACCCAATGCTTTACAGACACCAGGAGGTGAAGTTTGCGAAGGATGGTGAAGTATAAAAACTTGCTGCCCAGAGACTGAGTCACTCCGACACGGTGGTGTGCCCAGAGCTTTGCCCTGGCGTTCTGGAGAGAGATAAGGGACCAAGATGGTCCGCTTCGGCAAGAAGTGCGATTGCTCCAGAGCAATTGGAACGTAGTAACCGAGACAGAGGACCTGAGCTCAGCCTTTAGCACGACTTGCTCGACACACAGTCGAGCGAAAATTATCTGCTGTATGCGCAATGTCTCTGCAGGAACGCGATCCGTTGGAAGGGATTTTTTTGGTTGCATGAATGATTCACGCGCCGGCATCGGACTTGACTCCCCCAGCCCTCCGATACCAAATTACACTCACCGCGATTTGTTCACCACTTGGAGTCCCTCGGCGCGCTTGACAGGTACACCTTGGCATCGGAATGAAATCCCAATTTTTGAGTCACGACAGAACACCCAGACTGAACTACCAGACTGAACTACCAGACTGAACTACCAGCCTGAACTACCAGACTGAGCTATCAGACTGAACTATCAGACTGAACTACCAGGCTGAACTACCCGACAGAACTACCAGACTGAACTACCCGACAGAACTACCAGACTGAACTACTAGCCTGAACTACTAGCCTGAACTACCAGACTGAGCTATTATACTGAACTATCAGACTGAACTATCAGACTGAACTATCAGACTGAACTATCAGACTGAACTACCAGGCTGAACTACCCGACAGAACTAGCAGATTGAACTACCAGACTGAACTATCAGACTGAACTACCAGACTGAACTATCAGACTGAACTACCAGACCAAACTACCAGATTGAACTACCAGATTGAACTACCACATTAGACTACACTAGACTACACTGGACTACTACACTGAACTACCACACCAAATCTGGTAGCACTTGGCTTTCAAGATAAGTAGACTCTGCATGTCTGGCCTACAGCGACACGGACTACTAGCTCCAGAATAGGGGCCCGTGCGTATATTAGCTGTAAAGGTATTGCAAGAACGAAGACATTGCACGATTTCTTGCATCTATGTGAAGGGTATCGTTCCGATTTCATACAATGTCCAATCCTATGCTACAGATGCAAATGCACGCTTTTTCCTGCCCCTCTCCAACCGCAACGTCTCCTCCTCTTCGTCCTCGAGGCCCCTCACCTCCCCTTCCCGGACTTCTCTGCCCATGACATTCAGAGCTGCAGCATTGAAGCCGAGGACTCCCTTCTCCTCCTTGATCCATTGTCCGTAAGCATCTAAGACGTCGGTCATGACTGTCTTCAGTTGCTTGCTTGCTACAAGTTGAGTATTGTGTGCTTGCAAGAGAAAATAGAAGACGCGCCACGACAGGTCTGGCTTCATTCTTTGTTGGAAAAAGGAAGCGAGGAAGCTGAAGAGTGTCGGCAGGGTCGAAAATGGTATGAGGAGTAGTGCGTCGTTGAGAGCCGATGTAGGTACTTTGCCGATAGTATTGAGGACGTGTTGTTCTGCTGAGATGCCTCCGAGAGCCATAAACAGAGGGTTTCTTTGTGGAGGTGCCATGTTGAGATTATTTTGCCGCTGTCGCTCCCATTCTTGAACAACTGCACGATCCGCATTCCCAATGTCGAGAGCCTCCATGATCCTCTCTCCATAGGTCAAGGTCGTGATGGTCTGCTTGGAAGCTGCGGCTACTTCGTCTTGCTCCTGTCCATCTTCACCAGTCTGCAGATCACGGTCCAGCTGAGCTGCAAGTGTCGCTTCGTACGTCTGTTCGAGCTCTCGTTCGCGTTCTTCCTCCAGGAAAATCAGGTCATCCCCAACATCCCACACTCTGATGCTCTTGTCGTGGCTCGCTGTGATAACCTTCTCCCCAGTCCGGCTCACAACCATTGCCCAAACCTCTCCATGATGGCCCTCCATCTTCTGGATCTGCTCGAACTTGTCACCATCCCAAGATTTGACGACCGAGTCTTTGCTGGCACTGAAGAAGATGTGCTTCTCTTCGGCCTCGACCGGGTGTGGAATGAACAGCACCTGCATGACGCTGTCCTGGTGCGCGAAGAACGCCTTGTGGCAGTCGCCGAAGTCGAGACCCCAGATCCGAACATTCTTGTCTGCACTCGATGTCGCGATCAACTTGCTGTCAGACGAGATCGACATGCTGAGTACCGGAAGCTTGTGACCATACAAAGTAAGGAACAATTTGAGCGAGTCCACGAAAAAGACCTTGACGGTGTTGTCGAGTGTAGATAGCGCTAATAATCGTGAGTCTGGTGAGAAGCAGAGACTCAGGACATCGTCCGCCACTTTCAGTACTCTCGTTTGTGTGAGCTTCAACTGGGCACGAGTTCTCTTTGTTCCTGGGATCTCTTCCTGGACAATGTCAAAATTCCAGAACTTGGCTGACTTATCAGCCCCGCCCGTGACTACTGATCGACCGTCTGGGTGGACTT
Source organism: Elsinoe australis (assembly GCA_007556505.1). Lineage (NCBI taxonomy): Eukaryota > Fungi > Ascomycota > Dothideomycetes > Myriangiales > Elsinoaceae > Elsinoe > Elsinoe australis. The sequence continues at coordinate 1,477,941 of SWCS01000006.1, forward strand.
GCAGCGCCCATACAGCCCCTTCGTGCGCTTGAAACTTGTCTATCAGAGTCGACGATGCAATGTCGTAAAGCTCCAATTCGCCAGTCTTTGTGCCCAGCAGGACAATCTTGTCACCAGGCAAAAAAGTACAGCATAGCGCTTGCCCACACTCGACCGTCCGCAGGCAGCTTTGAGTCCGAACGTTCCAGATTTTGAGGAGGCCGGCTGATGCGGATGCCAGCATACGGTCGTCAGAGCTAATTGCCAGAGCTCGAATATCTGTTCGATGTCCTTGGTTGTCAACACTCAAAGACTTGTTGTAATCCGGTAGGTCGTCACTGCTCTTCTTCTTCTCTTGTCGAGACTCGACTTCGAACATCTCAAGCTGGTTGTTCGAGCATGACGCAAGTAACGAGAGTCGCTTAGTCGACTTGTTGTGAGCCCAAACTGCAGATCGTACCCTGCCTCCAGTCCTAACAATAACGTGCGGAACAAAGATGTCAGAGACTTCTGGTGTTCCAAGATCAGCACCGTCTGTTTCCTCTGTCTGCTGACCCTTCTCTGCCGCCTTCTCCTTCCTGCGCCTGCGCTTTCGCACCAGGGCTTTCCGTACCTCGTCAGACGACCGCACCCGGAAGATCTCTACTGCCTTCTCTGATCCATGAAATGCGACGTACGCTCCACTACGGTGGAACGAAACATTGGTCGTCCGGTCCTTCGTACTTCTAAGCAAGACTCCCATATCGCTCAGATACCTGACCTTTCCATTTGCTGTACTCGACTGGCCGAAGGATGTGAGGCCTTCGAGATCTATTGTCCAAACCTTCATCTCTCCGTCATTGCCTGCCGTTACAAAGACTCGATCGTCCGGGGAAAGACCAAGAGCCCAACATTCTCCATTCGTCTGAACGGCATGCGTCTCAATGCAATGCGGGCTACTCAGGTCCCAGAGCTTAACCAGGGCATCCTTGCTTGTTGATAGTAGAAACCTCTCCTCCGCTTCTTGTGGCTCCGGTTCTTCTCCATTGTCGTCCTGACTCTCCGCGTCTGCCGAGTTCGTTGTTGGTGTGCGTAGAAAGGTCAGCCCTGTAATTTGGTCCTTGTGACCTCGCAGTCGAAACTCAGCAGACTCTGACAACATGTTCCAGATAATGACATCCGTGTCTTTAGATCCGCTAGCAAGTCTCAATCCTTCTCGGTCAAAGACCAGATGGGTGACCGCCGATCGATGTCCATTGAAAGTGACAAGGACAGTCGCAGAGATGTCATCCCAGACTCGAATGCTCCCGTCAGAATAGCCGATTGCAAGAAGCTCCTTTTGTGCCGCACATTGCGTTATCGATGTCACTTGTGCCGAGCAGTCGCTATCCCGCCACTTGCTGAGTAGTTCGCCTTTCTTAATGTCCCAACAAAGAACTTCTTCGTTAGCCCCCACATACGCCTTGCCGCTACCAGTGGCTCGAGCAGAGCTCGAATATGTCTCCTGCTCAGTCCATACTATGTTCGAGTTTGCCGACGCTACAACACCAAAGGTAGTCGTGTGCTCGTATTTTCTTATATATTTAGAGCCATGTCTGGAATGTGTAAGACAAGAACATACCTATATGATTTCACCATCTCTTCAAAACATGTGCCAAAAGAGTGGTAATCTTTGCCATCAAAAAATTGTAGATTGATGCCGGAGCCAACCTTTCTGCCCCGACGATAAACCTCACTAGCCCCTCCCGGAAGGCGGTAGCAACCCTAGTTACCCTAAGACCCACCTCCGAGCGCGGTGACGGAGCTCAGCGACCACTACATCTGCTGCCTGCCCGACGACCAAGACACTGTGACGACTCCAGACCTAGGTCTTCGACATTGAGCATATCTACCAGGAAAGCTGCATGAGTGGACACAGCACAGCATCAATTGCTCTCCAGTCAATCTTTCAACATGCTCTTACTCGACTATCAGAACGTCCTCATTGAGTCGCTACTCAAGGATCGCTTCTCAGGGTACGACGGCTGAAGAAGGGTGGCGCCAGGGTACTGACATTGTACAGCGCATCTACGAGTTCAATCGACCAGGTTGTTTCCGACTTCGATGGCGTGACGTTCCACATCTCAACCCCCGAATCCAAGACGATCATCCTGGTTTCCATTGCCGTCAAATGCTACAAAGAGCTGGTCAGTTATGGCGCAGAAGAGGTTCTTCAACGCGAATATGGCCCTTATATTGTTGCGCCTGAGTCAGGTTACGACTTCTCCATTCAGATCGACATGAGCACACTTCCAGAGGAACAGGAGGCCAGGGACGACCTTATTAGGCGTATAAGTCTACTCAAGCGCAATGCCATGGCTGCACCATTCGAACAGGCGTTCGATGAATACCAAAAGTTGCATGAGGAGGCAAGCAAATACACATCGGAAAGCGCGCCGCAGGGTGTCAAGGAGGGTGGAGAGGTACGGGCGATCCATTACCGAGAGGAGGAAGCAATCTACATCAAGGCCAGTCACGACAGGGTTACAGTCATTTTTAGCACAATATTCCGAGAGGAAACGGACAGGATATTCGGCAAAGTGTTCCTGCAGGAGTTCGTTGATGCCAGAAGGCGAGCGATCCAGAACGCGCCTCAGGTCCTCTTCAAGAATGAGCCTCCATTGGAGTTGCAGGGAGTTCCTGGACTGCCCGTGTCGGGGACTGGTGAAGTCGGCTACATCACATTCGGTATGTTGACTAGCCTTCTCGTAAGAAAGCATGCTGACCCTCTAGTGCTCTTTCCCCGTCATCTCACAAATCAGCGACGAGAGGAAGTCATCTCCCACATTCAGACATTCCGCGACTACTTCCACTATCATATCAAGGCCTCGAAAGCATATATCCACTCCCGTATGCGGCGGAGAACAGCGGACTTCTTGCAGGGTATGAAATCAAAGCTCCAATATTAGAGACCTACCGCTAACTAGGTGCAGTTCTTCGACGAGCAAGACCAGAGGCGGAGGAGAAAGAGCGCAAGACAGCAAGTGGAAGAACTTTCCGTGTTCAGAGCTAAAGTTCATTACATAGACATGATCGAAGAATCTAGAGCCGGGACGCAAGAGTCCCACGTTCGTCACGACCCTCATCTCCTTCCGATAGTCAGGTGACATTCTTCGACAGCCACTCATCCCATTGCTCGGCCGTGAAGCCGCTCGAGATGCCGTTCTCGACGATGCCCTTGGATCCGTCAGTGCTGCTTGAATACACTGGTTTGTTGGTGAACTTACGTTGAAAACGACAGTCGGGGAAACATGGATGCCCACCAACCTCGCGGCCTTGATCAGCAATTTGAGATCATTGGTAGTACCGTTGCCAGTGTTGAGGCTTCCATCCTCACCAGGCTTGTCCGAGATCTCAAGTTGCTTGTAGATCTTACCCTCGTCCAAGCCAACACCGGCAGCGAGCTTTGACAGTCGCTTGTAGGTCGAGTTTCGTGTCTCGTTGACTACATTGACATCAAAGTAATCTGCTTGCTTGTCGAACAGAGCCTTGGAGAAGTCCTGAGTCATGTCAACAGGCGGGACATGCTGGTAGTGCTTAAGGAGCGGCGTACCCAGAACTTATCAGGGTTGGTTTGGAGCACGGCAACACCGGCTTCGTGGACCAAGGTGCTACTAGGGTGCCAGGGCTGGACTTGCTGCCGGAAGATGATCTGGACCTTGCCCTTGTACTTCTGCTCCACAAGAGGTGCTACTGAGGTATAGACAGTGTCAAACATCTTCTTCGAAAACTGCGATGAAATGTGAGCTGGTAGTCCGCTGCTTGCAGCAAATTCTCATACCGGACAGACATAATCCAGGTCTAGTACAATTAGCTACGCCTAACACGGAATTGGATGATACTACATACAGAGCTCGAGCGTGTGGACCGTCTTCGGAGTCAGCCCTGCGACCAATTTCTGGCCGGCAAACTTGGGTGCAAGAGCCATTGTATGATTTTATGGGTCGCTGCTTGTTCGAATGCCGAGGAACGATTTGTGATTTTGTTGCTAGAGTGTTATGCTACAGCGGCAATTTGACACTGGTATGATTGGAGACATCCTTGCCAGATATATGTAACTACCACGGTGACCTCCGGCTTCGATGACTTCCTCTTTTGACGTCACCCCACTTCGCGTCATCTTCCACCATCTGGCAATCTGCCCTGGGCTGCATTATTCACCGTTTTACATGAACGATACAATTGTTACTTGCCCTGAGGAATTCCTTTGTCAAGGTAGTGGTAGAGGAGCCGAGTGGGAAGTGATTTGAGAGGAAAAGATGCCAATCACGAGTCTCCCAGAGGCAACTGTCGATGCCCTTCGTGCCAGCCAGTCACTTGTCGACCCCGTCGTGGTAGTCAAAGAGCTCCTCGAGAATGCTTTGGATGCAGGTGCCTCGTCTGTCTCTATCGAGATCTCAGCCAACACGCTGGACATCATTCAGTGCAAAGATAACGGCCATGGGGTTCCACCCTCGGACCGTCACCTCCTTGCAGCAAAACACTGCACGAGCAAGATGAGCAGTGAACAAGACCTCGGACGAAACGACAACTCTTACCTGGGCTTCCGTGGTGAAGCTCTGTGCAATATGGCCGAATCGAGCTCCGAGCTCACTGTGACCACTCGAGTCGACGGCGAAGAAGCGGGCAGCACGATCACCTTCCAGCGGAACGGTAAATTGAAGTCGGAGCAGCCCAGACCACATGCCGTAGGTACAACTGTACGAGTCACAAAGTTTTCAGAGTACTATCCTGTTCGTCGGCAATTCGCTCTCCAATCGATCAAGAAAACCATAGCAGGTGTTCGAGATCTAATGCACAGCTATGCTTTTGCCAGACCCAATACTAGACTCGCATTTTCTGTATTGAAGACTGACAAAGGTCGCTGGACGTACGCTCCTGCTACTAATGGCTCACTACTAGATACCGCAACAAAGATTCTTGGCCGGGTTGCTACAGCCGAATGTCAGCACCTAGAGGTTGACACGGATGCCATGAGTATTGAAGCGGTCTTACCCAAAGAGAACGCTGACGTTTCGAAGCTACACGGCTTGGGAGAATTTGTGGTTTTGGATGGGCGACCATTGAGGTCTTCCGGTGTAACTGGCAAGAATCTCATCAAGCTGCTCAGAGAACATCATGGATGGTCAAATTTGACGAATGCGAGCACGAAGGCATATTTCTTTTGTCTTTCCATTCGCTGCCAAAGTCCTGCATACGGTTCTACCGTGGAATCTGCCAAGGACGATGTCCGCTTCGACAACTTCCATGCGCTCGGTGAGGTGCTGACGACTCTGCTGGATCGAGCCTACCCTGCACCTCGAAAGACAGCACAACAATCTGGTTCGTTGGATGAAGGATCGGCTGTGGCTGTAGCGGATTCGAATGCTGCGGAATCCGTGTCAATGTTCATGTCAACAATGGCAGAAGAATGCGCACCCACGGAGCACAGTCTGGATAGGGCGACGGCTACTCCAGAACTAGATCTGCTTGGGACAGAACCAGAGGCAGTACTAGGGAAGCTCGATAAGACCGCTTTCAATCCATGGACTATGGCGAAGATCAACGCACCTCGTAAGACCAGGCAGTCCGATCCTCAGCCTCTATCACCCCAAAGGTCCGCAACAGTATCTACAGCGGTTGAGCCCCCTCACTTCCCGCACGAGGCAGAGGAACAGATGAATATCGGTCTACTCACGCCACAAAACTCATCGCCGATGCGGAATGTTCCTGTCCACGGGTCTGAAAATCGCTCGTTAGGGGAGCGCCCACTCCGACCAGCTCAGTTATACTTCCCTTCGAGCCCGTATGCAAGCCCCCGGACAGACCCTGTACCGTTTTCTACGCCAGGTTCGGCACGATTTCATGATCAGCCTCTCATTCCGCAACCTCTGCTTCACGAACCAGGCCAGCTTCCACATGCGCTGTCGCTGAATGAAATTCCCGAACCACAGCCAAAGCGTCAGCGACAGCCTCGCATCGAGCAGAAGCCTTTTACCAACAAGCCTTACAAGAGATCTGCACCGAAAGACCCCGAGAGGGACGCCTGGTTCGATCTTCCAGAGATTCGCAAAGATGATCAGGCACGAAAGCGTGCTCGTCATGGCAATACCGGTGTATACGGTAGCTCTCCCCTTGGTTTGAGACCGGATGCATCGATAAAAGATGGGACCAACAGTGACATAAGGAGTTTCCTCCGCGCCCGTCCACAGCACATGCCGAAGCTTGACACCACCACTTCACCAGTAGAGGTCGATCTTACTCAGCCTGATCATATTACATCGGGCTTGTTGCAGCCAATCAAACAGGGCACAATCAAGGCAGCCCGCAATTTTGGCTACAATCTAGCGGATCAGGAGAACGCGGCATCTCCTACAGTGTCAAAAGTCCAAAGGCGCATATCTTCCAATCGTCCACCTTTGGAGGAGAAAGACATCAACGAAGGCCAGGACTCCCGAGATCTCCTACTGCGCCCTCATACAAAATCGGAGAGAATCAGACGAGCAAAGTCGTCAATGCTCCCGCTGGAGAGGACGCCTGTCGGAGCACACATCCAGAGTCTGTCTGTTGCTGTAAGTGTGTGTCTATCCAAGCTTGAGGCTAGCAATGGGGTCGGACAGGATGATGAAGGCTTCTTTGAGGAAGATGACGATCCGCTGGCGATCTTCTGCGGATTGGAGGAGTTTGATGATGGAGAAGTCAAGGTTCTGTCAAGAAGGTTGGAAGGAGTGCGAGTCTTGAGGACTGGCCAGGAAGTCGTCGCTGACCTAGAAATCATTGTCAGAACTGCTCTGACCGGCTCCTGAAGATGAGAATTGCTGCTGAAACATGAGGTGCGGGTGGAACGATTGCTATGACCGACATGACTGATGAGTATGGTTCGTGATCATTGATACCCTGATAGCTAGAGAAATTATATATACAAAGCCTGATATCATGCTTCATTACGGTTGTTGGACTTGAGCCTATCTATTGATTTTCTAAAACCAGTACTCCATACATTCCGTGATCTGGTAGTGGCCTGGATGGCAGTCTGATATGCTCCAACCTTGACATGAGCTGGTCGATAGACATACGTGGCGATGCTGTCAGTAGTCCGTCTGTTGTGCTTTTGATAGAAGCCAGGCCGTGGCGCTGCGTACCCGGCCATTGTGCTACACCTTCTTCCCCTGGGCAAGCAAATCCGAGACCTTGGGCGGCAACACCATCGCACTCCTATCGTTCCGCTTAAAGAACTCGATCGAAAGCTGCGCCATCTTCTCGGGCACATCCTCATGCAAAAAGTGCCCTGCCTCCGGAATGACCGTCAACTGAAACTTGCCTATACTCGTCAGCACCCCTTCCCCATCCCACTCAAAGACAAAACTCACCCTGCATCTGCCCAACCATCAACTCCCTATCCAACCGATCCGTCCCCGCCAGCACCAGTCCCTTCGCCGCCCTCCCCCTCAAAAAACGCTCACTCATCCCCGCAAACCAACCCTCCCACCACCTCTCCGTCCGCCCCAAATCCGTCCTCCATCCCCACCCGCCATCCTCCAACCCCTTCAACAACCCGGGCGTACTCACCTCCGCGCTCCCCCTCTCCCTTACCGTCCGCGACCTCAAATGCCACTCGACCGCCTCCTCCACGCTCTCGAACCTCTCCGGCCTCCCGCGGAGATAAGCCTTCATGTACGCCAGCGCCTCGATCGCGGACCCCTCGACCACGTCCAGGACCTGGAACCCGACGAGTGACGCCCCCAGCGCCCCGTCCGCTGCGATGCGCGTCGCCACCACCCCGCCGAGGGAATGTCCCACGAAGACAGACGGCGGGAGGCGCTCCCAGCCCTGGTTCTGCCGGACGAGGTCGATGGTCGTCAGGGCGTCGGACGTCAGCGTCTCGGCTGAGAAATCGAGCACTTCGTCGTTGGAAGAGGGCGAGGTGACGAGGGAGCCGTGCTCGCGTGCTGAGAGGGAGAGGACGCCGGCACCGGGCATCTGAGCCGCGATCTGGGATGCGAAGGGCGCGAAGGACATGGCGGAGGAGCCAGCGCCGTGGTGGCAGATGAAGAGGGGGCCGGATTTGGGGTTGCGGGGCGGGGTCAGGAAGGCATGGTATAGGGCCGAGGTAGTGGGGGTTGAGTGGGGGAGGTGGAGTTCTTGGGCGAAGAAGGTGGGCCAGGGGATGGGGGGGAGGTGAGAGTTGGGAGATGTGTGCGAGGCGGTGGGGCGCAGGGTGTGGATGCTGTCTGTTGTGCTGGTTGAGGAGTCGGATGACGAAGAAGAGGTCTCCGGGGAGGAGGGGTTGTGCGAGGGTTGAGTTGCGGGAGTGAGGATCGCGGGGCCGGGGCGAGGGGGAGGTTTTGATTTTTCCTGGATTGAGGGGAGGGAGCGGAGGAGGTCGGACATTTTAATGGGGTTTTGATGACAATGAAGTAGTTGCTCTGAGAAAGAAGTGATGCAGAGTGAAGGAATATGCACGAGTCAGGTGGCGTGAGACCTTCGATGTTGATGGACGAGTCGAGCCGGTGACAATTTGAGTATGAGAACAAATGTGATGCGTCCTCCACTAGTAATCATAAGTGATACGCTTTCCAGTTCATCAATTACAGACGACGCCGAGGGAGGATGATCAGCACGTGACTCGGCAGCTCGATCTATACTTCAAGTGATTTGGTTTCATGAATCATTACTCTATACATTATATACATTAGGACTCGGCTCGCTCTACAGCAAACTCTTCCTCTTACTCAAAGTCCTGAACTGTGCCTGATGAGGACTGTTCACCATCTCGACGTCACCGCTGAGATATGGCGCCCGTGTCCCTCCTTGTGTGTGACCTCGTGTTTGATTTCCACTTTCCATGTAGAGATGGTCGCCTTCTTGCTGTAAGACCCAATTAACCTTGTACTGATCGCCGTGTGGGCCGGCACCGCAACTACCAGCAAGCAGTTGAGATGGTGGGCTGTTGATAGCTAACGAGAACAGATTCGGGGGCTCGCTAAAGTCGGTTACTAGACCGCGCTGCCAAAGGAGATATCCGAGAATCAAGACGTTAGCGATGAAGACGGGGAAGAGAATGAGGAGAAAGCCTTTCTGGCTTGCTTCTACACCACCCGATGCGTATTCCTGACCTCGTACAGAGGCATTGAAGTACTGAGGTTGTGGAGACTCCAGAATGTTGGTGGTATAATTCTGTGTCATGTCAGTTTCCGATCGCGAAACTACCGAGTATCTGAACAAGCTTACCCATAGTTCCGTGTTGAATGGCGAGTCGTAGGCAGAAAAGAGCAACGTCGATCCAGCCATGACGGCGATAGCTTCACCCACCGAGGGAAGTGAAGGGCTCAGTTGAGGACTGTCAAGTAAGAGTTGCATCAAGAGTCGTGAGTTGCTAGCTTTTCCATCACTAATACCCGTGTTTAATGAAAGACTGTTGCCCCAATCGAGTGCAATGTCGAACCAGTCCTTGCTCCTCGTGTTATTGCCTCGTGTCGCATTCCAGTTGCTGACAATGTAACGCAGATCATCGTCCTTGTCGTTACAGACAGCTTCCATGGATCCTCCCGAAGTAGTGGCATTATAGTGCGTCGAGCAGTCAGGTGTGATGCTTGCGCTCAGCTCGCAGAGCACGTAATTGCCAACGAGCGAATTACCAGCAGGAGAATTGCCACCACCTTGACCGAGGAGGTAGATTGAATCTCGGCCGTAGAATGGAAATTGTGTATGATTAAGGATCGTATTGTACTCCTGAGGATATTTGGAGAAGATCGGATACGCTCGCTGACTACCAGCACCAGTGCCGTACTGGGGACCCCATCGGAAGATATCATCTAGCTTCGTCGTGTTCTTGAAATTGGTCATGTTGAGTCCGTTGATCTGTGTGGGCCACGCTGTGGCATTGAATGGTGCAGTGGAATTTGACCAGGCAGTATACACCAGCGGATCAAGGTCTCCTTCAATCGAGGTCTGTACGCACAGGGCGTTCACGACTGGGCTACTCACAGACGCCCGCACGCCATATAGTCCGAGCCCGTCAAGGTCCAGAGGTTGTAGAATCTTGTTGACGGGATCCCGAGCAGCTTGGTACACCCCTGGATGCGGGAATGCAAGGCTGACATTGGTGATGATCCTACCTTCATCATCGCGTCTGACAGGGTGTATATCCACCCAAGGCGCGGTTATGGTAGTATTCTCATACATGAGTCCGTATCCGGGTGGACGCAGAGCCTGCTCAGTGGAGCCATTACCAGCTTTAGTCAAGACTGCCCAGTTGGCCATGTAACGCTGGTAGTTCAAAAATGCTTGTGCGGAGTTCTGGATCTGAAAGCATGTCGAGCCACGATATAGTTCGTCCATGCTGTCGGTGATCGGTGTTTGACACTGCTCGTGGACGTAATTTGTGTTGGCGAAAGAGGCTTTTACCAGACCCTGCATAACTCTGGGCTCCCAGTTGCTGAAGCGGAGCTGTGGCTGTACGAGTGCCTGAGCCGCTGTAGTGTACAAGGTAGACAGAATTGTCGCAACCAAGCTGATCCCGCCAAGTATCGTAAATGCGCCATATTTCACAGTTGCAGGATGAGTGAACATCGTGCCGGGCTGAAGGACCCAATTCCGCATACTGAGCTCTGCAAGCGTAACACCGCCTTGCGTCTTGTTGAAGGCTCTGCGCGACAAAGCTTGTCCGAGAAAAGTGACCACTACAGCCACGAAGGATATTTCAATAGCTTTGGCAAAAACATTGGTGAGGACGATAGCATCTGTAGGAGTGAAGTTACCATTGGTCCGAACACTAGTTCCCCAGCGCTTTCCAAGCAGAGCAATGACCAGAAAGATGCCCGAGAAGACTGTGGAGAAGATGGCAAAGATGATCAAAGCAAAGGCGAACCAGGAGCAGCCGCGTTCGTAGAATGGTCTAGCGGGAGGGCATGCCCGTGGAGGATGGAAGCTTACTAGAGAATATTAGCGTGGTCCAAGTATTTGAGCGATCCGTTATGCTCACCATCGTAGGCTGAACGTGCACCTGGTGTTGAGGACCTAGCAAAAGGCTCGTCATCGGCAAAATTGAACGATTTTTGGTATCCAGAACGCATTGAGCTCAACGAAGGTGTCTGAGCCTTGTGCCTGATGCCATCTTCTGGTAGTTCATACGCCCCAGGTCCACCATAGCTAGTATTCTGGGAGGGATAGGAATAGAAGGACTGATCGGGGACACCAGTAGGTGATCTGAAAGATCTGCCAGAGGGAGGAGCGCTATCATCTGTTGACGTTGATTTCAGACCAGGTGATTCTCTCGGTGAGTCTAATATCGACACACGTTTCAGACTGGTTGTCTTTTTTGGCTGAGTCGCAATCCCAAGTCCTGGGGCTGGCATGTGGGAACCAAAGTCACCTACAATGTCATCCTCTTCCCGACGACGATCTTCGTCGGCTTCAAGATCGTCCCCACTAGAGTCCAATCTGTGGTAGGCCTGTTGGCGATTGGGTAGGGCTAAGCCGCCAAAAATCGCAGAAGGGCTGCTCGGATTGGCATTGCGATTCGAGGCATTAGCGGTGGATGTGTTGAGATGTGCAAGGTGCTCTCTTGTGTCCTGTCCGTCCAAGGAGTGCTGTTCGCGCGAAGGAAGTTCCGAGTGCAGACCAGACCTATCGCGGGAGTCCATCTGGGGCGGGCGACGCGCCGACGTCGGGAGAAGCAGTGGGTTTTGTGGTATGCGGCCGACGGAAGCTGTTCATGCTGGTCGCGACAACAGGAAAGGACAAACCAGTGCTTCAACTAGATGGTGGGCATAATGTGTTGTTTTGTTAGAATTTAAAGGTGACGTACGAGTAAACTTTTTGGTGAGACAGACAAGCAGTGCGCCGAACTGAAATACGAGCGGCGGCGCGGGCGTGCAAGGAGAGTTTGAGTTGCATCCAAGGAGCTGGATCTGTGCCACGGTCCGTGGGTTCCTAAAATGGATCGTAGTAAGCAGATCGCCTGATGCTCGAGCTTTCACGTGGAGGAGGACATGGCCGCATCTCTAGCGGGATGTGTTGCTGCTTTAGCAGCGACTTCGCTAACTGTGAGTTGTGCACCTGAGCTGAACCGGTCAGGGAGCTCGCCCGCGGTAGATACTTGCACTCGACACAAATCCAAGGCTAAGGGAGGCGATTTTTGAATGGAAAAGTACCCAATGACATTTCGTTCATACTCGGTTTGATTTGAAGGCTCCGTACGTGCAACAAGGCCTCCAAGGGGGAAGATGCATTGTGGCAGGCGTTCGTAGAGGATCAGCAAGCAAACATTTCGTGCCAACACTCGAGGGCTCGAGCTTGAATCCAGTCAGCCCTGAGGCAGATCAGGAGAACTAACACTATGAGGACGGCACGGAGCCAAGAGGCACTACCAGTGTCTGGCGGTGCTACGCGGGCTTAGTCGCAGAAGCGTGAGGCATTATGCATGTGAAGTGAAGTGCCACTGGCGATTCCTTGATGCCTGAGGCACAACTGTCGCCGAGCTGCGAAGCGTGAACCCTTGCCTTGACCTCCCCCACTAGGAAACCCCACTATGACGCCAAATACCTCACAGCCATGACCTTGCCCTGGTGATCAGGCACCTGCAGCACCTCCACGTCACCGTCTTGCACCACCAGGGTATTCTTCAAGCTCGTTTGAATTTTCCATCTCATCCAGACACTTTAATTGAGATCACAATCCTTCCATCAAACCGGCAATTACATTCCAAAAGTTCAAGGTGAGCTCTCCATTCAGCCAAGCTGTACAGACGCCCCACGAAACAAGACAAGAGCTTCACCGTCTGTTTCATGGAAAGCAACTGCTGCAGTCCTCAACACTACTCAATTATCACACAATTCTCACTTGAAGCCACAGCTTTGCATAGCCATTAACAATTCATAGCATTGAATCATGTCTTCAGGCGACTACTACGGAGGAGGTTCAGGCGGTGGGAGGAGAGACGATTATGACGATCGCGACAACCGTGGCAGCCGTCAAGGAGGAGGCTATGGAGACTCAGGGGGATACGGTGGAGGAAGAGATGATGACGATCGCAGGGGCCAAGGAGGATACGGTGGAGGACAGGGTGGAGGATATGGCGGTGGCAGGAACGATGACAGCTACGGCGGCCAGCAAGGCGGCAACTACGGAGGTGGTCATGGCGGGTCTCACGGAGGACGAAGGGACGACGATAACAGCTACGGCGGTGGTCGACAGAGCGAAGGTGGTTACGGCGGACAACAGCAGGGTGGTGGGTACGGCGGAGGCCAGGGCGGTGGCTACGGACGGGACGACAACGATCGTCCAAGCCACGGAGGAAACTATGGCAGTAGTGGTGGACAGGGCGGTTATGGAGGACGCGATGATGACCGCCCCAGCCATGGAGGGAGCTACGGCGGCGGCGGTGGACAGGGCGGATACGGAGGACGGGATGACGACCGCCCTAGCGGTGGACATGGTAGCGGCGGCTACGGTGGTGGCAACCAAGGCGGCCAGTATGGTGGTAGTGGTGGCAGTCACGGGGGCGATGCTGGCTACGAACAGCGCTTCGGCAGTGGCCAGCAAGGAGGCGGTCACGGCAACTCCTCTGGCACGAGCTACGGTGGGGGCGGTGCCTACGGTGGTGGCAGTAGCGACTTCTCTGGTGCTGCTCAACACGCTACACAGCACGCTGGCAACTCTGGTGACGCCAACATGTTCTCTTCCATCTTGGGCTCATTGGGCAACAAGAAGCATGATAACGACGATATTGATGAGGAAGATGCCGTTAAGCAGCACCAGAATATGTACGGTGGTGGAGGCTCTTCCCACCCAGCCAACAACAACCAGATGGGCAGCGCCGCCGCTATGCAGGCCATGAAAATGTTCAGTGGTGGCCAGTCTGGTGGCTCCGGTAAATCCCAGAACGAATTCATTGGCGTCGCTATGGCCCAGGCCGCGAAGTTGTTCGGTACGTATCACAGCACTCACAACGTATTCCTCAGCTGATCAATGTCGCAGACCAGCAGAGTGCTCAAGGCAACGTCAGCCAGGGTGCAAACAAGCAGGACGCCGTCGCATCGGCTGCTCAGATGGCTCTGAAGATGTACATGAAGAGCGAGATGGGCGGCAGTGGTGGTGGATCAGGTGGTGGCGGCGGCATCGGAGGACTTCTCAACATGGCCTCCAAGTTCATGAAGTAGAGATGTCTTCATGACGGGTATGATTGATCGGCCTGTAGTCACCAACGCTGGATCTGCGGAGATAGTACCGGACGTTGGGTTACGATTCGGTAGTATCTAAAAATAACAAAGATCGTCTATCATGAAAGTCTTGGATATGCTGGCTCTTGAATCGTGACTCTCACTCTTCGCCATCTCAGCCAGCATTCCCCTGTCCAGCACTCCTTACCGTCAATTGCAGCTCATCTTCTTCGACGTTGGAGGCATTTTGCCCTGGCAACTGACAAAGGACATCTTCGCTACAGAGCAGGAGTCGGCGTTGACCTCGTAAATTACAACTGGTTGGCCTTGACCCGATACGGCTAGTGACATTCAATAACGGCTTTTCTCGTCCACAACCGGAGTTCGTCCCTTCACAACAACTGCTCCATGCCTCAATCTCGCTGGGCCTGACACCGCTACCCGTGGTCGTCATTGCGCCTTCTCCTATTTTGAGCTGCTATTGCTGCTGGACCAAGTCCCGTCTGACTTTGACCAACCGTTGATTGGGCCTCGCACGCACACGATCTGACAGGTAGGTTGTACCGGGGAAGCATATTCTAATTTCACGTCCAATATTCTATGCGCCGCCATGTCTTTGATTATCCCTCCTTGACTGAGACCAGCTTGGTGGGCCTATTTGCTTTTGTACCTGCTTACGTCCAATCCCTGACTTTTCTGTCTCCATCTAAAGTCACTCTACTTTCATCACGACTCGTCTTGACAACCCGATAATCTGCGACTGCTTTACTGCTTGTCGCCTGTGTACAGCCTGATTCTACAGTCGACACCTCTACACCACCATCCACTCCTTTAGCGCACCCTCTGGGCATATATTACGATAATCCGATCCATACCACTCTTCTATATATCTAGAACTACCAAATTCACGTCACTACCCTAATTTTAATCACCATGAAGGTCTCTTCACTCCTCCTCACTCTGGCAACTACCACCCTCACACTCGCCGCCCCAGCAAAGCTGCATCCCCTCCGGACACGCTCAATCGATTACATCCCACCTGATCTCTATGCCTCGCCCGACCCCTCCTTCGCCGGCGCCCCTATCGTCCTGTCCGAACCTCCTCCATCCCCCTCGTCCCTCTCCCCAGGTCCTGGCCGCTACGCCATGACCTACACTCCGTACACCCCGGACGGCCTGTGCAAAACCTTCGACACCATCTCCACGGACATCTCCCGGATCGCCAGCGCGGGCTTCACCGCCGTCCGCCTATACGCGACCGACTGCCGCGCCGTGCACTCCGTTGGTAGCGCCGCCCTGAACTCCAGCCTGCAACTGATCCTAGGCCTGCACGTCTCCGAAGCCGGCACCAACGCGACGAGCATCACGACCCAAGTCTCCTCGATCGTAGACTTCATGACGCAAACCAGCTCGCACCTCTCCCTCATCGACCTCATTGTCGTCGGCAACGAAGCTCTCTTCAACGACTACGCCACCCCTTCCTCCCTCGCGGACCTCGTCAACGACGTCCGCGCCACCGTCCGCCAAATAGGCTACACCGGCCCCGTCACCACCGCCGAGCCCTACGCTACTTTCATGGCACACGCAGAGACACTGTGTCCCGCCGTAGACATCGTGGCCGCTAACCTCCTGCCTTTCTTCCACGCGGACGTCCCCGCGCGTCTGGCGGGCAGTTTCGTCGCGCAGCAGATGGACAGCCTGGATGGGTTGTGCGAGGAAGTGGCGGCGCGACTGGCGACGAAAGAAGGGGAGAAGGTTACGGACGAGACGGTGCAGGCGGAGCGGGCGAGGTTCAAGATCTTGAGGAAGAAGGGCATGTTGACGGATAGGGGTAATAAGCCTGTGTTGGCTATGGAGGTGGGGTGGCCTAGCCGGGGAACGGCGAATGGGGACGCGGTGCCGGGTGTTGCGGAGCAGAGGACCGCGATGGCGGGGATGAGCGAAGCGGTGGGGAGCAGGACCGTGTTTACGAGCTTTAGGGATGATGAGTGGAGAGAGCCGGGGGATTTTGGGGTCGAGGTCGCGTGGGGAAGTATTGAGGTTTTTGAGTAGGGAGGATGTTTTTAATGATTTTATGATAGGCTGGGGTTGGGACAACGGCGCTTAAAGGGATATTGGGACAGAAGTTGTATGGTGTTTGGGATGAGTCTGGTCAAATGACGACTCGGTTGGTGGGATATTCTTATGTATATGTTATGAACTACCACATGTCAAGATTTTCTACTTACTCCGCTCGCGGTTCATGGCTCTCGTTGTAGAAGGGCCCGGTCGCTACCGAGCGTCTTTGTCTGTGGCCTCACTGCTGGTATTGAGGCCTTGGTCTTCTCGATAAGGCGCTCCCTTCGACATCGTCATTGGGTGTGCCTCTCCTCAGAGACACAGTTTCAAGTAATCGACCATGCTTCCCAATTACCCTCACATCTCCCCGCACTCCCCAATCGTTACGTCCACTATCGGCCGATCGTTCGCCTTGTTCGTCCTGACCTGCTCGATCTTGCGAACGACATCCATGCCATCGCTATTGCTATCCGCAGGCAGGACTCGACCAAAGGCTACGTGCTTGCCGTCAAGATGTGGCGTAGCTCCCAGGGTGATGAAGAACTGCGAGCCATTTGTGTTTGGGCCTGCATTCTAAAATAAGTCAGTACAGTGGGTGCAGAGGAAGACAGTCGATGTGATAATGGCGGCTGGGCCATTGCTGAATCATGCCTTGGAAATAAGCAGGTAGAGAAGGGGCTTGACTCACTGCCATGGACAACAGCCCTGCTCCAGTGTGCATCACGTCAAAATTTTCGTCTGCAAATGATCTTGTGCCGTATATGCATTCGCCTCCCGTGCCGTCGCCATTGGTAAAGTCTCCTCCTTGCAGCATGAAGCCTGATATCTGTGATTGTCAGTGTGCATCCCAAGTGGTCTCTTGCATCACTACGCATATAATGATTCCGGAGCAGCCAAGTTGACTTACCACCCTGTGAAATTTCGACCCTTTATATCCCACCGGCCGCCCGTTCTTTCTGTACTCCCCCGTGCAAAGCTGCCTGAAATTCTCAGCCGTGCGGGGCGTGATGTCTTTGAAGAGCTCCATCTTGATCCGTCCAAGGGGTTCGCCTCCGAGCTTCATGTCGAAGAAGACGACCGGGTTCGTAGGGGTCCGGAGGTCTTTGTGAAGAGGCTTTGGGGGAGGGTGGGTGGCCATGTTGGGCATTTATTATCAATTATCTGAATTTGGATTCCACTTCTCAAGTGATCTGATATGCTAAGTAATTAAGAATTGGCTGAGGCGGTATCGGTATCCGCCAAAACAAAAATTGAAGATGTGTGGCGAGATCAGGCGAGAGCGGATGTGAAGTGAACAGAAAGAGGCTCTCAGAACAGTCATGCTTTTCTCCCTCCTTCCCTCGACAGCATCTATTACCACAACACCACTTCTAGCAGCAACTATTCCTTGACCGTATACAAAGGTACACAAAGAGATCATCTCGTATATCGACAATCTTGTCACACAGTGACTCACATCAAGTGACCTTCCATCTCAATCTTACACCAAATCAACCACGCCCTAAGATAACTTGGCCATCCGTCCCCCTACATCACCCCTTCATCCCCTCACCTTCTCCCACTTCCCACTTCCCATTCCCCACTCCCCAATCTCAATCCCAATCACCTCCACCACAAATCTAGCCCAATTCCAACCCCCCACCCCGAACTCAAAAATGACAATCCCCATCCCGCTCCTCCTTCCCCCTTCCTCCCTCACCTCCACCCCTTCCCACCGCCCCCTCTTATCCCACCTCCAACGTCTCCTCAACGCCTCCTACAACGCAACGCACACCCTGCACCCCTCCCTGTTCGGCACAAACTTCGTCCGCCTGCCCTCTCCCTCTGACATCTCCGCCCTCCCGCTTCCGCACGGCTTCACGGTCCTCCTCGTCGATGTCGATCCCGACACACGTGAGGGCACGGTAGTGGCGACGGGCAGCGTCAAGGATTTCGGGGACGTGGAACCTGGTGCGTATGTGGAGCGGAGTCGGGAGAGTAGGGCGAAGGAGTGGGGGGCTAGGGAGAGGGAGAGGGAGGAGGTGGAAGATGTTGGGAGGGAAGGGGAAGATGGTCGGGGGGAGGACGATGGGGAGAAGGAGGCTGGGGCGCTCGTGCTGGGGGCAGAGGCGGGGGCGGAGCAGGTTAAGAAGTTTGAGATCACGGGGTTTGGGGTGGCGGTTGGGGAGGGGAAGAGGGGCTTAGGGGCACGGGTGCTGGCTTTGATTGAGGAGGTGGTGGAGAGGGGGTGGTATGGGGTGTGGCTTGAGGAGAAGGTTGGGGAGGGGGAGTTTGTGGTTGAGGATGTGAGGATTGGTGGAGTTAGGGTGGAAGGGGTGGATTTAAGGAAGTTGGAAGGGATAGGGTCTAATGATGGAGGAAAGCCAGGGCAGGTGGTGAGGAGGCCGGATGTGGTCTTGATGTGCGTTAGAGAGCTGGGGACAGAGGCGTACTATGCTAAGCGAGGGTATAAGACGGTCGCGGACGGGACGATACCGACTGGTATGTGGGGTTGTAAGAAGGATTGCACTTGGGTGTATATGGAGAAGGCTGCATAGCGAATAGTTCCGGGACACTTCCATCTGGGCCGGACTGTTTCAGTGAAGAGCTCAATGATGGTGCTCGCACGTCAAGCGGTTCATATATAGAGAATAGAACAGGCGGCTGGTGAAGAAAATCGATTGAGCCATCATCATGAGACCTCGAACCTGCTATCAAAACCCTGAACAGCAACCAAAAAAATCGGACAAAGGTTTCTGATGCTTTCACATCGTATACATACACACGAAGATAAATCACCTATCCATCACGTACCCTGGCTCCTCACAAACGATATCTCAAACACAAAATGTGGAAAGATGATGATACATTGCCATGCCAACAAAAACTAAAGGGAGTATATGCAAATCACCTCGTTAAATTTTCGACACCTCCTCACGACCGCTGCGCAGCCGTCCCGGGCTGATTCGCAGTACCCGCCTCCAGCGCGCCAGGCGTGGGCTCCGTTTGCTGCTGCTGCGATTGCTGCTGCTGCGCACTCTGGTCACCACTGCGTCGCAGCGGGTTGTGCATCCTCGGGATCTGCAGCATGCGACTCCGCCACCCACTTCCGCTGCCATTCTGTCTCGCCTCTGTGCGCTCGCCCGACGCCTGCTGTGCTTGTGCAGTCGCTTGGTGGTTTCGTGGTCCATCGACCATGAAGAAGCGGGGTCCAGTGAGGACGCGGAAAGGTAGACCGCCGCGTCCGCCGCCGCCGAAGTAGGCCAGGGCGGGCTGCTGGGGTTGCTGTTGCGAGGCGTCGGCTTCTGGGCGGGGCTTGGGTACGTAGTAGTCGGCTTTGCATAGAGGGCAGCATGCTCGGCGGGATGTAAGCCATGGGTCGACACAGGCGGCGTGGAAAGCGTGGCCACATGTCAGGCCGCGAACGTCGTCGTCGTCCTCCAGATTGTCGATACAAATGGCGCAGGTATCGCCTGGCATGGAGAGCAACTCTGGTTGTACAGGAGCACGAATTGGGTCATCGTCGGCGTCCGACTCTTCATCTGTAGATTGACGTGCCGGTGTTTGTGATGTAGAAGTGGTCGTGTTGTTAGCGGCAGGCGGCTGTTCCGAGTTCTTCTCCTTCTCAGTACCTATCGATGGCGAAGTAGTTGTAGTAGTTGCAGTCGTTGGTGGTTGTTCTGGGGTCGGAGAACCAATTCGCGGAGTTGCCTGAGGCTGTGGGGATGTTGTGCCGGTTTGTTGCATTTCGGGAGATTTTGAAGCATGATCGTGCTGAGCGAGTTCAAGAGTATTCGTGACATGTCCAGCCGCCTCTCCGTCTGCAGTACTTCCAGTCCGTGCAGGCTCGGTGACACCCTCGACATCCTTGACGCTGTTGGCTCTGCTTGGAGGCGCTGTAACTCCGCCTTCAGTCGGAAGTCCCTGAGCAGATCGTTGCGCCCTCCAAGCCTTGTACTTCATCAATGGGAACCTCTCGTTCACCTCATCCATAGTCATGAGCTTCTTCTCCCTCCTTCTCCTTTGTGGCCTTGGCACAGCCATTAAATCAATTGGGTTACCATCTTCTCCAATGGCTCTCTGTCGGTTTCGCTGGTTGTATCGGAAGCAGTACTTGACACCAACAATAATCCTGATGAGATAGTCAGATAGGAAATCGACCACACGAGCACCTGTCAATCATACCATAAATTTGTGAATACAACACCGAAACCCAGGGCCACGAAGAAGAGCAATGGGGAGCTCGTCGGTCCATTGTTGTTATTCGAGGGCGGTGCTGAAGTGGCACCCGGGACTGCCGACGACGTGGACGACATTGTGTATGTGCAGATCAGAAAACGCAGCCAAGGTCTCTGATCGATATGTCGAAGACGGAGATGAAAAGAAGATCTACTTTGAGACTTCGAAAGGTGGAGTAGAGTGCGACAGCCAATATCGTTTAAGCGGGCGTTCTATAGCGGACGGAAGACAGGCGTTGGTATTGTCCCGCAACGGCAGTGACGGATGCTTGGTTGCGATAGAGCGGAACGTTTTCGCGTGGTCTTTCTGAGTGGTGCCGTAAAACCGCAGGAGAGCAGCAAGACACTGGCGACGTTGAGAGGTTGTCGCTGTACAGAGAGGTGGATGGTTGGAAGGTGTTTCGGACTTTGGGCTGGACGAAAGCGGAGTCGGCCAGTCAGCGTCTGTCAGTCTGGATGGCAAATCCTCCGTCTGACAACCAGTAAATACACAACGCTGCGTTACAGGTCGTGACTGAATGAAAAGAGGGTATGAGGATTTGGAGAGTGTAAGGAGAAGTTGAGAGTCAGTGATGTGTCGAAATGCCACAGTGTAGCGGCTGTGCAAGAGGATGTTGTGTGGTGGTGCAGTCAAAGGGTTCGCCGAGCAATGCTGGATCCACCGAGCGAGAGGCGATTGATTGATGGATTTCCTTGATCTTGGCCGTCATGACGCTTGTACGCTTGAGGATTTTGAGTTACTCCACACTAGTCCGGCATCTGACGGGACGAAAGGTGCAGTTTCCTGCGCGAGGAGGAGCAGGGACAACGACACGCAGCTGTCGATCACTGTTCCCGGCATCACCATCATTCGCTGCCATCATGTCTGCATCACATTAATTTCAAATAGTCCCTGCCATTTACAGCAGTTGTGCAGCTATTTCCACCACCCAGCCAGTCATCTATCTCACATAATCCTCTTGTCTCACGCCGCACTCGGAGATACTCAGGCAAACCAACGTCGATCCGCCTTCTCTCCCACCCACCTCCGCGCGGCACCATCCTATCCGACGCCTCTTTTCCCACCTGCAGCATGCCCTTTGGAACACGTTCGGAAAGGTTGCACTTGTCCCGCACCTAAAGTTCAAGTAGGACTTTTTCTGCCTTTCGAAACGGCATAGCCTGGCCCACAGGCCGTGAGACATTCGTAACTGCTGCGTCCACGAATACCTTCTTTTATGCCTAGAAGTGTCCAGTCAGGCACGTCACGGAAACAGTGGTTGTGCTCGAAACAAGATGTAGCCTTCACTTTTACGGGTCAAAACCAAGCGAGACAAGAACCCTAAGGCGGCCAAGCAGCCCACTCCACACTTCCCCAAGAACAGAAGCTGCAAGGCCTCGTCAGCCACCTCCAGCACAATCGTCCGTGTGCCTCGTGCGGCTAGCAGCCGAGAGATCCAAAGCGGGGATCCCACCTCGCCCGAGATCGAAGTTTGATACCGCCTTCGCCTGAACGGGCAATTGAATGACAAACTAGAGAATATGATTGCGGTCGAACAGTCCCTGCATTATCGATGTGCGGTCGTGATATGCTGATGCTGAAACGTGAATGACACTTATGTTACCAGACAGCATGTTGCTGCCAACTCACAGACGCGCAAGACCAATGAAACAGAAAAGAGATGCCTATTATGCTCCCATGGATCAGATTACATAGTTACTGTTTGCCAAATGCTCGCGCCTAGATGAGTATGAATGTACTACGTATCCCCTCATCTATGCCCAAGCCCCTACGAGCGCCATCAACATGCTGCCCAACACGACAGCGGCGCTGGCCTCCAACCTGCGCGCCCCCTTGAGCGTCTCATAACTGGCCTCACTCAAGAAATCCTCGGCCAGCAACTCTACCAATCCCGCAAACAGCAATAGCCCACTACTGATAGCGTTCATGATGCCCACCATCAGTAATCCAGTCTGACTCTCGGGGTCATAGAGATTATGCACAATAAGTCCAATCGCTTGTCCAATCGGCGTCGTCGTTCCGTATGCCAATGCCATAAGCCATGGCTTCCATGACCCCTCAGGGAACGCCGTGATGGCTGCTATGCGTGATCCTAAAGCTAGACCCTCGAACGTTTGGTGGAAGGATATGGCGATAAGCAGGACCACAAAGGCGGTGCCAGTGGCGACGGACACGGCCATGCCAATAAAGACACTGTGGAAGAGAATGCCGGCTTCGAGGAGGAGGCATTGGAGGAGCGCACGTTGCTGTTGCTGGTATTCTGACATCTTCGAGGCCGTGTTTTGTTGCTCGCTTTCCGTCGATGAGACACTAGCCTGGCGGGAGAGCGTGGAGCCGCTTGCGGAACGGCTATGTGCTGGGTGTTCTGTGCTTTCTTGACGGTCCATGGAGCGCATCTCCATGTCTGGTGTCGTCTTTGCTGGTTCGGGAGAGATTGGTTCATGATGAGCATGCTTGGATGAGGAAGCTGCGGGTGGTGGTAGCTCGTCTGCTGATGTCCCTGGTCCGATGTGGCCTTGCTTGAAGCGTTTCATGCTGTCCCTTCTCGGTCTTTGAGGTCGCCTCTGGCCGGTATGGTGGACGGTCTCGGAAGATCCAGCGTGACTCCCCTGTACTATAGTCGTGTAGTCGCTGCTGTGCGTATGTGCGGCGCCCTTTGTCGCAAAGAACATTTCAATCCCAACAACCACAAACACTGACACCATCGCTATGAAGCCGGCCATGGCCGGGTAGCCCTCGTTCCAGAATGGCGAAAGACATGCATCTGTTAGAGACGTGAACGCTGTGGGTAGGAGATGGACGAATGCCGTTGCTAAGAGTACACCAGTACCGAAATGCCTGGATAGGAAGAGAAAGCGTCGGGGTATGGGAAGCTTTGGAAAGCGTTTCGCGACAATAGGGAATGCACATGCTGTGGGGATATGGTCAGTATCGTAAAGTGAGAGTGAGACATCAGGGTTGTACGCACCCCCGAAGCTCAAAGCAAGGATCAGGAAAAGAGCAAAAACATGAAGACCGAGATCATACGGCTGAAGAGAGTCTGCAGAGCCACATTTTGGCTGTCCCTCGTCTTGTCTTTTGGTGAACTGCTCTCGAATGTACCTTTCTCTGGCAGCTATATAGACAGGATCTGTTCACATGTCAGCCAGACGAAAAATCGCGGGAGGAATGCCGATCCCAGCTAGCTTCTCACCACTGTCAAATGCAGCATGGCTCATCTTCTGTAATCCCTCGGACTCTGATTCTGTCTCTTCAGTCGCGTATAGATCGTCAGGATCTCACGCATTGTAGAGCAGAAACAGTAATGTCAAACGATTGGAAGAAAGAGACGTGGACAACAGGGTAATTATGTTTTGCGACTCTCGACTCAAGATGACGGCGGTGCTAGCTTGGCATACGGTTCTCGACACAGGAGTTGTTCCGGGATCTCCCTATGCCTGCATTGACCGTCTTCGCCTGCGCCTTCTCCGCAGCTCAGCAGGCGGAAGAGGATCCAACCACGAGCATAGGTGGACTTGGCATATAAACGGTCTCTCCTTTTAACATGAAGTGTTTGGCTGGTGTCGGGACCGTGCTCATCCGTCATGCAAGGGACAATCGACAGGTCTCGCACGGACAACAAACGATACACTGTCGTCAAAATTGCTGTTCCGTGAGAAGAGTACATGCTCAGCTCGATACGAGAGCTCTGTCTATCAATAAAAGCCGCATTCTATACAAGGGCGTCGCCGGCCCAGAGCTCCACCTGTCATGTCTTATGCAACTAGAAAACGCCATCCCAGTCCCAGCTACGCCGAGCGATTGTCTACAATCACTTCTTCTCCTCATTGGCGGGAGATGTTGATTTTGAGTCCTCAATCTTGGTCTCTGCCTCCTCTTCTCTCCGCAGTGCAGCCTCTTGCCGCATGTCTTTCTCGTCTTCATCAATGTTCTCGCGGTCGCTGACCTTAGCTGACTTGCTGTCACCCTGTTTCTCTGACTGCTCATTCTCCTCCTCGATGAGTTCTTGCTGCTCGCGCAGGACCTCGAGACGCTGCTTGTTCGTTGCGGCACCCTCAGCGTTGTGCACCTCGAGCTCAATCTCGTGGAAGAGCTCCTCGGGAATGCTACTGAGTACAGCCTTGAGCGCATCAATCTGGGTGTCGAACTCCATGTCCTTGCCCTGTGCGTACATGAAGGCGTTGGAGAGCACGAGCAAAGTTGATGGGATTCCATGCTTGAGCCTAAGGTCCAACCACATGTGCAAGTCATCCCTCAATCGGCCAGGAGACATTCCCTGGGTGCGAAGACCACGAGACTGGCACGCTGCTTGAAGTTCAGGCACAGAGAGTGATTCCACGCCTTCGTATGCAATGGCCCTGTCGTCACGCTTGATTTGTCTCATGCGATGTCTGATGTGGTACCGGAGCATAGCATCAGTGCCAAAAGTTGGCTGCGACATGTATCTGCAGATACCAACGAGCTGTGGTCGTGACAAGTTGTCCAGGGTCAAATCATCCTTGAAGATCTTGCAGACGTTGATAACATCGGTTTTGGTTGGTGATTCTCCAGTAGCACGGACCTGAATCTGTTAGTATCCTATTCTGACAAGGAAGATTAATGCTACGTACTTTGCGGAAGAATTCGGCAAACTCTTCCTTCTGTTCCTTGTGCGCATTGACGGCGCTCACTGGCAGACCAGACTCACGCAGGGTGTCGCGCAAGAAGTTGCTGACTTCCTTGCGTGAAGACCTGAGGGAAGCGATTTTGGCTTCCTTGGACTTTTGTCCCTCGTATGTGCTAGGAAGGAGGTTGGGGAAGAGCTTTAGAGCTACCGGGAGGAGAAGCTCAGCGAAAGGGACAATGACGAAGACTGAGAAGGGAACTAGTCGTCCAAGGTCTTGAACTGTGCGTTGAAGCTGACGATGCTCACGTCGGTTGAGCTCGTATCCAGCAGCCATCTTGAGCGCCAATTTCGATGAAATCTTGACCTCTGTAGCCAAAAGCTTCGTGCCGTCCCAGTAATGATGGACCTCTTTCATGATCTTCTGCCCAAGAGTCAACTTCTTTTCCTCTTCTTTCTTCTTTTCCAAGCTCTTCTCCTTGGATCCAGAGCTTGCTGACTTCTCCTTTGCCATCTCCGACAAGCTCATGTTCTCCGCCGCTTTCGTTGGGGCGTGCTCGGTGGGCTGATTGAGGGGGATCTGGACGGTGGCATCTTTGTCGTCGGACTTCTTCGACGGCTGCGCTGGCTTTTGCTGCTCTTGCGACTCCTTTGGCAAAGGTTTCCGAGCTTGCTCGGCGTTGAAGCCTGGAGGTGGATAGTTGCCGCCTGAGGTCGAGTTTGATGTTTCGGTATTGATGTGTCTCTGCGAAACCAGGAGTGCGATAGCTGGCACTTGTCGTTGCGCTTGGAACGTCCTTCTGACGGTCTGTCGGGCAGTCTGACGGAGTAGGAGAGGGGCAAGATGTGTTGTTGAGAAGTTGAGCGACATTGTGGCGGCAAACAAAGGACAGAAGGATTCGAAGCGAAGAGGGAAGAAGCAGGAGATGAACTGAGATTAGTAGGGTGTATGATGTGAAAGTACGGAGTTGGCGGCAAAAGGAGCGGGTAAGCAAAGACAAGGAGACAAGTATTGAATGAAGCGTTTGATGAGATTTCCCAAAGCTGCGGATAGAGGTCGGCGTTCGGTCGATGATGCTTGCGTGCCTGGCGGGCGAGAAAGGGTCCTTGCTTACCCGTCACCGTCAGGAGGAAGAACTTCTGGAACACGCTGATCTGCCCTGGCTTCCAAGTTCAGCTTTGCCGGCCTATTCTTCGCTCACCAGGATCCGGAACAAGCCAGATCACGTGCCTGGCTTTGATGAGCGTGATCTCCCTCCGGCCCTTTCTGACAGACTCCGATGTCGTTGGATCCCGGGGTTCCCCGCACGGGTCCAAGCATCTCATCAAATCGTCCGAGTCCTGGGTTGAGCCTCACCGAACCATTTCTATCGCATGTTCACCCTCTTCCCACACACTAATCCTACCTGCGAATAACCTCGGTTTCACGGAGCTGCGGTGGTGCGGACCTCGTGTCCCAAATTACTACTACCAGGCCGACAGTGGACACCTCGAATACTTCCTGGCGCTACCTTTCACCATGAGCTGATAATTTGCGCCAACTCGAGCTCCAACTGAGCAACACCTCTTATCAATTCATTCCTACGCTATCTGATCTTCTTGTACCTACTCTATCCTTGAATATATAGATTTTTTACTCCTACTTCAACATGCAGCTCCGCAGAGCTGCTCGCGTGATTCTGGTCGGAGCACCTGGGGTTGGCAAAGGCACTCAATCTGAGCGCATGTTGCAACGGTATCCTCAATTGTCATCCATCAGTACTGGGGATTTGCTGCGCGACAATGTGCGAAGAAAGACCGCTCTCGGGATCCAAGCCGAGTCTTTCATCAAGTCTGGTTCTCTGGTTCCCGACAGTACTATACTTCGTTTGATCATGTCCGAACTCACTGGCCGTGGCTGGATCAAGTCTGCCACATCGGGTGCACCCCTCACGCTCAACTCGATGGCGGCTTCTCTAGACACTACGTCCGGTCAATCTGACGACTTCATCACTTCTGCAGCATCTGCCCAGGATGCGTACGTGTACAGCGAAAGTCCAGATGCTTCTTTCATTCTCGACGGATTTCCAAGGACAGCAGCACAGGCAAAGTCACTGGATAAACTCTTGCCCGTAAATCTTGTGGTGAATCTGAAGACACCCACACACGTAATCCTTGATCGCATCTGCAATCGTTGGGTGCACGCTGCATCCGGGCGAGTCTACAACACCACCTTTAACGCGCCAAAGGTCGATGGCAAGGACGATATCACAGGCGAACCTCTGATTCAGCGCGACGATGATAAGCCCGAAGTCTGGACTTCACGACTTGCCAAATTTGAGGAAACCAGTCTTCCTCTTCTTGAGCATTATGACAAACTTGGTGTGCTATGGACTGTTCAAGGGAACACCAGCGATGAAATCAGTCCAAAGTTGTTCAACGAATTCAGTAAACGATTCTGCACAGATTGACGAACCGAAGCTAATTGACTTACCCTGAGACTTTGCAACGGGATGATCGTTTGATAGCAACTTCAAACTTTACAGATACCCAACACTTGGACGGGCTGCGCTCGTGCATTCGCCTGGGCATAGAGCTATTGGGGTGGATCAGTTCGGAGGGAAGGGAGATCGGACGTACTTTAATGGGAGCGGCCAGAATGGCAATGGTACGCAGTGATTCCGTTTGCTGTGGGTGTACATAAGCAATCTCAGGTTTACGACAGGCTGCATGTGTGACTGCCTTTCAAGGAGGATCATTTTGTGTAGTCTGAAAATATCAGTGCTCACGTTCAAGAAACACGGTCCTTGCATAGACGTCACAGCCAATGAATGCCACGCCAATTGCGATGTGGCACAAAAAAACCGCATAGTCGGCAACGTGAAAGTATCTCCAGCCCAATGAACTACCTAGTGCCTACTGTAATGGACAAGAGTGAAGCTTACCAAATAGCTTAGGCATTGGGCTTGCATGCGTCCTGCTCAACATGGCTAACATTGATCCGAGCCGCTTCACGTGCTGGCCAATCTGCTTCTCCGCAACAACCACGAGCTCTGCGGCTCTGGAAACATGTTTTCATTACCTTCACCTTCATTGGCCAACCACATTACTAGTCATATACCATCGTACCTGGATCGACATCACAGCATCTTACCTTCCCTACTCGGCTCTAACGTGGTCGGCTTTTCGCCTGCTATGGACTGCATTGAGAAGTGGTCTGTGGAGGCGTGGTCCATGGGAATTCTGCAGGCGAGCGAGAGGGCATGCTAGTAGTATAAAAGTAAGCCATTATCCATGGTCCGAACAAAGTGCAGGCCATTGGGTCGTAGGTTGAGTTTCTCTTTGCGAAAATTTATACCGCCCTATCCAGCTTCAAGATGTTGTTCACTTTCGTTGCTGCTGCCTCTCTCGCAGCAGGTGTCGCTGCTGACTATCATGGCAACCTCAACTACCGCAGTCCCTCGTTTAACCACCCCTCTATGGGTCTTGATCTGCCAAAGATCACAAAGAGGCATGCCTTGGAGAAGCGTCAAACCAACAGCACATGGGATCCAGCCGCTTTGAACTTCACACACGGTGTGGCTTCGGTATGGAGCACTATAGACCACAACGTATCGTCAAACACGCTGACACCGATCTCAGGGCGATCCTTACCCAGACTCTGTTGTCCTTTGGACCAGAATTTCTCCTCAACTCGAGAACGACCGTTCCAATGTAACTGTCGAGGGAACCGTTCCTCTGTTCTCACACGAAACCGAGCGATACATCAGAGCATCCACTCGCCCCATTTGCGTCGACTGGAGAGTCTCGACCAACCGCAACTTCACTGGGCCAGCTGTGTCCAGTGGTAGGGCATACACCACAAGCGACATTGACTACACTGTCAAGGTAGGCTTCTGCAATTCCGACATTCGGAATATCATCTAACATTATATAGGTCGAGGCTGAGGGCTTGAGCCCCTACACAGTGTACTACTACCAGTTCAACGTCTGTGGTAGCTCCAAGCGCAGTCCAGTCGGCCGCACCAAGACATCTCCTGATGAGGATGATGACACGACCAATCTCGCACTTGCAGTCTTTTCATGCAGCAACTACCCTTCAGGTTACTTCAACGCTTACGGTAACGCTGCTCGCAGGGATGAGGTCGACTACTTCGTCCACCTTGGTGATTACATCTATGAGACCAGCTCCGGTGTCCTTGGCCGTGACGCTCGTGCTACAAACCCTCCAAAGACCATCTTCAGCCTCTTCGACTACCGCACCCGTATTGCTCAGTACCGGACAGACCAGGATCTGCTGCTGTCCCACCAGAACTTCGCTTGGGTCACCACCTGGGATGACCATGAAGTAGCCAACAACGTATACAGGGACGGTTCTTCCGCAGTGAACAACACTGAGGACTCTTTCCTCCGATCAGGCCGTGTCAGCGTCGACCAGCGCAAGATGAATGCTGTGCGCGCCTACTTCGAATGGATGCCAATCCGTCAAGTCAACCTCGACAACAACCTTCGTATCTGGCGTAACTTCCGTATGGGAAAGCTTTTCGACCTTATTGTCCTCGACACACGTAACTACGACCGCAGTATCACTGACTTGAACTGGAACGAGGACTACCTTCCCAAGATCTCGAATGATGCTGGCAGGAGTATGATGGGTTCCGAGCAGGAGAACTGGTTCTATCGCACCCTACGCGAGAGTAAGCAACGTGGTGCCTCATGGCGTGTCATTGGCAACCAAGTTGTCTTCTCCCGCGTAAACGTCACCTCTTGGTTCGGAACTTTTGAGAACCCCTTCAACAACGACCAGTGGGATGGGTACGTCTCCAACCGTAACCGCACCTTCGAGACCCTCTATTCCAACGACATTGGTAACAACATCATGCTTGCTGGTGACAGTCACGCCAACTGGGTTTCCGACCTTGTCCAGCTCGACGCCCAATCCGCCCCTGATGCCGCTCTGAACGGCCAGGATGGTATTCCAGCCTACAATCAGGCTACCGGCGAGGGCAGCATTGGTGTCGAATTCGCCGTCACCGCCGTCTCCTCAAGTGGATTTGGAGGCAGCGTCGCTTCAGCCAACCAGCAAGCCAGCGAACTCGTTCGCGACAATGCCGAGCTCATGTGGAACGAGGGCTATTTCCGTGGCTACCTCAAGTTGAGCCTCAGTACTGAGGAGGCACGAGCTGAGTACTACGGACCTCCTACCGTGAGGCTCCGGACCGCCTGGGACTTGCCGCTCGGCAACTTCTCTACTGCCTCTGGTAGCAACCACCTTACTCGGCCCATTGGAGGTGGTCAAGTCAACGCCGGTGCTCTCAAGGACGGTGTCAACCCTGGACAGGTGAACAGTATCAACGGTACTCTTGCTTTGAACACCGAGACGGGTGAGTGGGCTGTCCCTCCCGCTGACTTGATTGCTGGTGGCAACTTCATCTCGTATGCAAGGGCAAACACCACCGCATAAATTTGTGCTTTCCATCGGAAGTGATGCCGCCGCTATCGATGGCTGTCAGATATGATCATAGAGTATAATGTCAAAATTGTGAGGAGCAGATGGGATGTCCTGATACTATGTGAAGTAAATAGGCTTTAGCCGACATCGGATGTGCCCCGCGATGATATCGAGAATGCACATTATGAATGTTATATATCGAAAAGTCACGACTCTTATCAATTAATTCTTCCAATCGTCCCGCATAGTCAAGCTCACTTAATCGTCAGCGACGTCAAGTTCCAATCCCTGCCTCCTGTCTCCAGCCATTGGCCCCCTGAATTTCAATCACCCATCACAAACCTCACCCCACTCCAGAAGACAGACCAGTACAGTACTCGCCCATCGACGATCTCCTACACAAACAACATGGCCCTCAACGAAGTCGCCCAGACCCGCACCGTCCAGCTGCGTAACCGCGCACAAGCCTTCGCCTCCGTCTTCCTCGACCTCCCCTCCAACCCGCCGCCCCAGATCCTCTCGACCCACTTCACCTCGCACCCGACAATCCACGAGCACGGCCCCAGCTGGGCGCAATCCCTCCTTCCCTTCCTGGGCAAGACCTTCTCCGGCCGTGACGCCTGCCTGACGTACTTCGAGCTGCTGGGGTCGACGCTGGCATTTGAGCCGCTCGAGGACTCGTTTCCGGGCGCAAAGGGGTTCGTGGTGGATTCTGAGGCACGCGGGGAGGGAGATGGCGGGGACCAGTGGGGTGGTGGGAAGGGGGTGGTGACGGTTGTGGGGAAGGGACGGTTCAAGGCTGTGGGGACGGGGCAAGGGTGGGAGGAGAGGTTTGTTTGGGTGCTGAGTGGGTTTGATGAAGAGGGGAGGATTGGGAGGTGGGATGTTTGGGCGGACCCGTTGAGCGCTTGGTTGGCGGTTAAGGGGGAGGAGGTGGGGGAGTAGAGGTAGAGGGTCAGAGGGACGAGGGACGGGGAGGACGTGAGTGGAGACGAGGATGTAGTTGAGGACAAGGTCCTGTATATATGCTATGTGGGGTATCTTGAAAGCAAAATTGAATGCTGCAGAAGTCGATCCGGCATTTCATCCACCGGCAGACTCTCCTCTCTTCTCTACCATGTTTTGCTCTTTCATGACCTGTTCTTCTCCTTTGGCTTCAGCCTTTAGAACCTTCAGTACCTCTCTGGCCGTGTCCACTGCTTCATTTGGCAACCCGGCCAACCTCGCCACCTTCAGTGCATGACTTTCCCTGTTCACCCCTCGCTTCAACTTATGTACATAAACCCAGCCCCCATCCCCGGTCTCCTCCACGTCCGTACACCAAGTCGCCACCTTCTCCATCTCCCTCGTCATATCCGCCAAAGCATGAAAGTGCGTCGCAAACATAGTCCTACACCCAATCTTCTCATGCAAATACTTCAAACAAGCATACCCAACCGCGACACCATCCTCAGGCGTCGTCCCGCGTCCCACCTCATCCATAATAACGAAGCTCCTCCGCGTTGCCTGGTTCAAAATCTCCGCGACTTCCACCATCTCTACCATGAACGTGCTCTGGTGGTTGTATAGGTTGTCCGCACTCCCTACTCGGCTGAAGATCTTGTCAACTAGTCCGATCTCGGCGTAATCGGCAGGCACGTAGCAGCCCGTTTGCGCCAGGATACTGATCAGTGCGTTCTGCCGCAAGTACGTGGATTTGCCCGCCATGTTCGGGCCAGTGATGAGAAGGATCCGCTCCTTGTCGCTGAGTAAGCAGTCATTGGCAGTGAAAGAGCGGCCGGAATTGCGGAGGCCGATGTCGACCATTGGATGGCGGCCGCCGACAATGTGCTGAGTTGTGCCGTTGTGTAGGATCGGACGAACGAGGTTGCGCTCTTTCGCAAGCATTGCGGAGGAGCAGGCAATGTCGAGGTCGTCGAGGATTGAGGAGCAACGGCGGAGCTTCACTAGGTTGGAAATGACTTCATCGCGGAGAGAGGCGAAGACACGGGCTTCTTCGGCACGGATACGCATACGGACTTCGTCAATCTGTGCGCCGAGGGCAGACCACTCGGGAAGAACGAAGGAGCGGGTCGATTTGGTGCTGCCGATGGTGTGGGCGCCAGGGATGGTCAGAGAGCGATCCTTACCCTTCACCCAGCAGAAGTACTTGGCCTGAGCAGTCCACTTGAGCAAGAGGCTGTTCGTCTTGAGCTTGTCACGAAGGCCTTCGGTGAGGCTTGCCTTTGAGCTGAATTTCTTGGACAGTTCCGAGTGTATCTTGGCCAGCGATGAGCTTGCGTCTTTTCGCATAATCCAGATGTCATCGCTGTTCTCGACCTCCCTCAAAGTGACTTTAGAGCTGGGCTTCCTCGCCCTCTTCTCAGTACCCTCGTTCTCAATGATCTGCTCCGCAAATTCTGTCATTGCTGTAGCCTCGACTTCTTCAGCCATGTGCTGTTGTGATAAGCCTTCCTCGTCGATTGAGCCCTGGATTCGCATCGACAGCTTCGACAGCTTTGCAAACTCGACTGCTCGAATTTCTTCAAGGACTGGGAAGAGTCGATTCGGAGTGGCCATGTTCGATGCATGCTCTTCTATCCTGTTGAAAAGGCGTTCCATGATGTTGATAGTCTTTCCCACGCCCAGTAAGTCATCAGCGTCTCCCCTACCAATGGAGAACTTTTGGACTAATCTTGGGGTATCAGAAGTCCGCTCCAGCATTGCCGCGACCAGCTCCCTGAATTCGTCTTGATCAATCATCTCTTCTACCAGGTCTAAGCGCTGATTGATGATAGGTATTGACATTGATGGTGATAAGAGACGACGAGACAATGCTCTGGCGCCGCTTTTGGTCACCGTTCTCCGGAGTCCGTGTAAAAGACTGCCTTGAGCCACGCCATCCCTCAGAGTGCTCCGGATCTCCAACCCGCGAAGACTGTGCTTATCAATCCTCATCGAATCTTCATCTGATCTTCGGACAGGTGGTCGCAGCGTAATCTTCATGTCTGGTAACTTGCTGCGCACATAGTCCAAGAGGAGAGAAGCTGCAGAAATTTCTGGTCGCGAAAATTCGTCGTTGTCGTTGGCCATAGGTCGATCAAGCAGCTCGTTCCATGCTTCAACCCCATCGAACGACCCCGTGGTTTCGTGATAGTTGAGACTGTAACTACCCTCTCCCAGAATGGTCTTCAATTCATCAGGATCATCACTTTCTACTGTCGTAGGTAACAGAATCTCTCGAGGCATGACTCTGGCAATCACAGAGCTTAATGCCCTCCTCGTGGTTCGCTGTGTAAAGAAGTCGCCACTTGATAGGTCGACCCAGCTGATGCCAACATCTGAGATCTGCGTCGAAGATTCGGCATCGCGATTTGTAGTGCTTGCATTGGAATCCGTGGTCAACGAGTCCTTCGAATGAATACTGAGCAGATAGTTGTTCTCGAAAGGATCTACAAAAGTTTCGTCAATCAGGGTTCCTGCAGTGATGATTCTGGTGACCTTGCGATTGTACATCAGACCTCCAGTCTTGACTTGATCCCCAGCAGAGTTCCGCTGCTCTTCCGATATCGCTACCGCTTTGTCGAGGTCTTGGACGAGCTGCTTCAAGTACTTGTCTAGCTGAAAACACTGGAAGCCTGACATGGACACAGGCCCCAGCGCAGTCCTCCTCTTGGCCACCTTGAGCCCAAGAAGTGGTCCATATTGGTCAGCTTGCTCGGCGTACAGCTCATAGAAGTTGCCTACTCTGGTGAGAACGACGCAACCATGGAATTTCTTGACGTTGTTCAGGTGCTGCTGGATGACAGTCGGGTATGAGGGTACATCTTCCAGAGGTACATCATCCAAAGGGCTCGATCCGAGTTGTCCCTGGGGCAGTCCCTCCACTTTCACTTTGGATTTTGTCTTCGCACCTCGTGATTGAATGACTGAGATTCTATGCCATGACCTCGAAACCTTTGTGTCAAAGTTTGTGAGCCTTGAAAATGGCGAATGACTTGCCACGAGCCATGCTCTCGGGCTTCCGCTTCGAACTGTGAGGAGCAGCTTCATGAATGGAAGAAAGAGGGTATTTGGAAATAAGAAAGGACAATATCAAGGCAGTCGAGGCTTCAGAAGTGTATAGATAGAGAAGTACATTGTGGAAGCAGACACGCAAAGCAAACAAGATGGACCTAATTAGGGAGCGACTATAGCTTGAGCATTGTGTGGGCTTGTTCGTGAAGGTGTGAAAGCTCCAAAAGATTCCTGCGAGTCATGCTTTCGCCTCAGAACTGCAGCGTCCTTTCCTACCCTAACGTCCCTTTCTACCTTACCTCTCAACATCTTCCTTCTTCTCACGCAGAACTTCTCTCGGAGTCACCGGTACCTGATCAGAAGCTATGTCCTTCCCTCCTCTCAAAAATGATCTGCTCCTCCGGGCCGCACGAGGTATCTCCTACTCCATGTCCAAGTGGGGCACCAAGCTAAGAAACTGGCAGGCGAGAGGGTAGAGAGACCTCCGATCTGGGTGATGCGACAGGCCGGACGCTATCTTCCAGAATATCATGAAGCTAAGGGCGGACGAGACTTTTTCGAATGCTGCCGCAGCCCAGAGATTGCCTCAACCTTGACTCTGCAGCCTATTGACCGGTACTCGGGGCTCATAGATGGAGCGATCATTTTCTCCGACATCCTGGTGATCCCACAGGCGATGGGCATGGACGTCATCATGGAGGACAAGAAGGGACCAGTCTTTCCACAACCATTGCTGGATCCGGAAGACCCACAATATCAAGAAGTCATGGACAAGAAAGTCGACGTGAAGGCAGAGCTGGACTACGTCTACAAGGCAATTACACTTACTCGACAGAAGCTTGACGGTCGTGTCCCATTGTTCGGATTCTGCGGTGCTCCCTGGACGCTTTTATGCTACATGGTGGAAGGCGGGGGAAGTAAGATATTCAAGCAGGTCAAGACATGGATCTACAAGTACCCGGAAGAAAGCAAGAGGCTGCTACAGAAGATCGCCGAAATCTGCGTGGATTATCTGGCCGAACAAGTTAGGGCAGGTGCTCAAATCGTGCAGGTCTTTGACAGCTGGGCTGGTGAGCTGTCGCCTGCTTCGTTCGCGGAGTTCTCACTGCCATACCTGCAGTACATCGCAGACAACCTTCCACAGAAGCTCAGAGATCTCGAATTGGAGGTCGTGCCCATGGTGGTATTCGCGAAGGGTGCCTGGTACGCGCTTGAGGATCTGTGCAAGACGAACTACAATGTTATTGGTCTAGATTGGCTTCATCGCCCAGTAGATGCTTACAAGGTCGCGCAAAAGTACCACAAAGTAGTGCAAGGTAACGCTGACCCGGGAATTCTTTATGGAGACCAGGCTTCAATCACTGGTGCTGTCAGAGAGATGGTTTCTGGTTTTGCTGGTGGAAAGCAAGGTTGGATCGTCAACTTGGGTCATGGTAAGATTCGTCCTGCATCAGATTGAATTACTTGAGTCGTCTAACACAAGGCAGGAATCACTCCTGGTGTCAATCCCGATGACCTCAAGTTCTTTTTCACGCAGGTTCATGCACAAGCTGGTATATGATACTGTTTCTATACTTTCTGGCAGGCTCATTTACAAGTCTAGCTCAAAGCTCCAAAGCCGATGATATAGCCTCCGCGGCGGCCGAAACGAAGATGCATGACCGGAACACGCTGCTTGGAGACTGGTAATGCAACATGGCAGTACACCGGTCTCAGACCTCTCCGATATCTTCATACCTGCGATACGACTAAGCTCACGACGACTTCTTATGCATGTTTTGCACCCACCAATCCTCTGGGTGATCATGG
Source organism: Elsinoe australis (assembly GCA_007556505.1). Taxonomy (NCBI): domain Eukaryota; kingdom Fungi; phylum Ascomycota; class Dothideomycetes; order Myriangiales; family Elsinoaceae; genus Elsinoe; species Elsinoe australis. Next base: position 1,514,194 of record SWCS01000006.1, read on the forward strand.
ATGAATTTCCTCATCAATGTTTCGCATTCGGCGCTGTGGACGTTGACAACCTCGATACCCCGCTGCTTGAGATAACTTTCGCCACCAACAAAAGTTTTGTTCTCGCCCAAGACGACGCGGTTGATCTTGTACAGGATGCATGCACCGGTGCACATATCGCAAGGAGATAGGGTAGTGTACATAGTTGCGCCTTTATATGATGAAGCAGGGTGGCGACCTGCGTCTTCGAGAGCTGCAATCTCTGCCTATGATCATGTCAGGCTGTTTGTCGCAAAGGAACAGGACCATAATTCATAGAATTACATGGATAGTCGGACTGCTCTTCTGGATCCTCATGTTGTGACCCCTCCCGAGGACTTTGCCATCGGCGGCCACAAGACATGCTCCTATAGGAATGCCTCCCTCACCAGCGCCCTTCTTTGCTTCCTCCAGAGCAATCTTGAAGCCCTGATCACTTTCCATGTTGACCATAACAATGTCACAAATAGAGCAAATTGATGCGGTGCAGAGAGTTGAAAGTCTTGGCCGACCAGTCTGGTCACTTTGATATCGTCGAATCTGCACCAAACGCTTGTTCGTCGCTTCGGCCCGATACTAGCGTCAAAGTCACGTTGAGGGGTACAATGATGGACTATTTGATCGGGTAAAGGTCCATTACAGGAGCTGTTTAGCATATTTGATATTCTTATCCTGATTTGTGAATATCACATTGATCTTACAATGTTCAGTAGTTATTATGCTGCCTTGCATCTCACTCACGGAGCCCCGATAGTCGGCAAAACGAGATTCGAAGCCGGGAGAAGAGTGTAGAATTGCACGGAATCCGTGCATCTTTCCTTATGCAGCATGTGAGAATAATTTCTGCCGGCGCCGTCATCAGTTTCGCTGCCAGCTGAAGTGAACTATCTTCTCACATTCTGGGATTGTTTGAACTCACCTCGACAATCCTTATTACATCTCCCCTCTAATATCACTACGCCTCCTGCTCTCCGGCAGCAGTGATTCTCAATCTCGACCAAACTAGACTCCGCCAGTTCTAGGGTCTCACCCTCAGGCAATCGATTTCTGGACCCTCTCCGACGGTCTTGTGAAATAACAACCTCCTCTACTACGTCGCCTGATTCATCTTTTTCAATACCAGCTTCACCTGTGCGTCCTCACTCACCATCGCCATCATGGTCAAAGACACAAAGCTTTACGACATCCTCGGAGTCGCACCCGATGCCAGCGAATCGCAATTGAAGTCAGCGTACCGCAAAGGTGCACTGAAGCATCACCCTGGTACGTGCCATTTCGCAGTGAGGCAGCATGAGCAGGCCATCTAATATACCACAGACAAGAACGCACACAACCCTGACGCAGCAGAAAAGTTCAAAGAGTTGTCCGAAGCCTACGAAATCCTCTCAGACTCGCAAAAGCGCCAAATATATGACCAGTATGGCAAGGATGGCCTCGAGCAAGGTGGAATGGGTGGTGGCGGTATGGCCGCCGAGGACTTGTTCAACTCGTTCTTTGGAGGAGGTGGTTTCAGCAACATCTTCGGCGGTGGTATGGGGGGCGGAATGAGGGATACTGGCCCAAAGAAGGCACGCACAATCCATCACGTGCACAAGGTTGCACTTGAGGACATCTACAAGGGCAAGGTTTCCAAGCTCGCACTGCAGAAGTCCGTCATCTGCTCTTCTTGCCAGGGAAGAGGAGGCAAGGAGGGTGCCGTCAAGACCTGCACAGGTTGCGGTGGTGCTGGTATGAAGACCATGATGCGACAGATGGGCCCCATGATTCAGCGCTTCCAGACTGTCTGCCCGGACTGCCAGGGAGAAGGTGAGATGATTCGCGACAAGGACCGATGCAAAGCATGCCAAGGCAAGAAGACCGTCGTCGAGCGAAAGGTCCTCCACGTCCACGTTGACAAAGGTGTTAAGAGCGGTACAAAGTTGAACTTTTCTGGAGAGGGAGATCAGATGCCAGGCGTGGAGCCTGGTGACGTTCAGTTTGAGATCGAGCAGAAGCCACACTCCCGTTTCCAGAGAAGAGGCGACGATCTCTTCTACAGAGCCGAGATCGACCTCCTTACTTCTCTTGCTGGTGGTGCCATCTACATCGAACATCTCGACGACAGGTGGTTGACAGTGGATATCTCGCCAGGCGATGTGATCGCACCAGGTAAGCTATTGTTTCAGCGATCATGTTGAGGTCAACACTAATGATTACCAGGCGAGGTCAAGGTTATCCGTGGTCAGGGTATGCCCAGCTACCGACACCACGACTTTGGCAACCTTTACGTACAATTCGACGTCAAGTTCCCAGACCGTCTCGGTCCAGATGGCGAGGCCATGACTGCAGAGCAAGTCCAGGCTCTCGAGAGCGTCTTGCCCCCAAGAATGCCACAGAACGTGCCCCCTGAGCACGCCATGACCGAGGACTTCTCCTTGGACAAGGTCGAGACTGACAGAGAAGCTGCTCGGGCCCAGCAAGGATCCATGATGGACGACGATGACGACGAGCAGGGAGGTGGTGGCAACGTTCAGTGCCAGTCGCAGTAAGCGTATAACGGCTTCCTTGACGACTCGACTATGAAGATTTTCCCACGCACATGGGGATGTGAAGATAGAGGAATGAAGGAAAGGGGAGGATGATTTGGGGTCTTTGGAACGTCCGTGATGAGCTATTGCATCTTTATCGACCGGAAAGACGGGAGTTTCGAGGCGCATGGCATTGTCCGAAGTCAGTAGAGCAGCAGGTACCTTAGACTTTTGCTTCCGTCTTGATTGCAAGATGGACTTGCACAATCACATTTATCGTCTTGAGCCCACCAGAAAGTCCAATTTGATCCAAGGTCGGTCCTTTCGCAGTCTCCAATGTTGGTGGATCTGCAAATGGAAAACTCACGCCGCAAACAGTTCAACCTCTAATCACTCTGTCACATTTTCCAGCGCTTGCATGAGTCACATTGTACATTGCGTTCATTCAAAATTCGCGTAGCGCCAGGTTTGCCATTCTTTCTCAGTTGCCAATATGTCATCTTCTCCAAAAATGTACGAATTCCATCCCGACACGCACCCCTCCTACCTGGCCCCCCTCCTCTCCTTCCTCCGCACCCGCCTCCCCGTCTCCATCCCCCTCTACCGCAGAATTCAGTTCGCACACTTCACCCCACCAACCCGGCTCATCCTGTCCTTCGACCCCTCTTACCTCTCCACCGCCTCACCCTCCCCGCCACAAGAACCATGGCTCATAGCCTACTCTGACCCCGACCGCGGGCCCGAGACTCAAATCTTCCTCCACGGCAGCTGGGAAGTGGCGCACCCAATTCAGCCGAACCATGACAGCAATACAATTCCCACAGACACACCATCGCCAGAGCAAGACGAGCATGTCATTGCTCTCCTCCGCGCTTTCATCACTCACGTCAGGGACTCGAACCTCTACCACCCCTCCCACCAAACGCCCGACATGGCGGCGCGGGTTGCGGCTGCCCTAGGTCCAGCAGGCCGCGCCACAGCCAGCGGCGGCAAGGACGTCGCGGGCAGGGTGAAGCACCACGCATTACTGGGGGCGGTGCACGAGGCCACGGCGCGGGTGCTGCGAGGGTTTGGGATTCTGGACCTGGAGTATGTGGATGGGGAGATGGAGATTGGCGGGATGCCGGAGCGGTACAACAAGTGGGTTTTTGATCTTCGGGAAGGGGAGGGGGAGGGGGAGGGGCACGTGGAGTTGCCGGAGGGTTTGAGGTGGGGGGAGGTCAGGGAGAGGGACTTTTGGATTGTTAGGGGCAGGACGGGGATTCCGAGACAGGATCGCACGCTGAGGATGTTGCCTTCTGTGGCTATTTATCCTGTTGTGGAGGGGAGGAGGGAGGATGAGGTGGACCCTATTGCTTGGACTTTCTTGGGGGTGGATTCGAGTCTTACTACGTTGCATGTTGAGGAGGAATATAGGGGTAGGGGTTTGGCGAAGAAACTTGCGAGCATGGTGTGGAAGAAGCATTTGCATTTGTATGTAGACAAGTACGTGGAGGAAGGAGTCAAGGTTGACGAGAAATGGGCACATGCGGATGTGGCGCTATCGAATGGGCCGAGCAATGGGGTATGTAAAAGTCTGGGAGGATACACGCATTGGGCAGACTACTGGTTCAGGGCAGACTTGGACAAGATATAGAGGCATGGCAAGCGTAGAACTCGACTTTTTGGAAGAGATTGAATATCACAAATCTAGATTGCAAGTCAGCGATGCATCTTCTAATGAGCATGGCGAAATCTCGAGAAGATATAAATTGTCATGAAAAAATTAGAGTGTTGCATTGTTTTTATCTTCACGGATCGAAGATCTAAGGGTTAAAAAGGTATAATCATAAAAAGGGAGAATTAGAAAGAGAAAAACATACCTCTTCTTAGTTGCAACGAAGCGTATCACTGCCATAAAGCCATCACGGTCTCGTGCGTATCAGCTGCGGATTTAGACGATTTAGATTCTGGGTTTGTTGTATCGAATCGCTGTACCAAACGGTACGCTTAGTCGAACAGACCGAAGCCCATGTCCTCATCCTCTTCTTCCTCTTCCTCCTCCTTCTTCTCCTCGGCAGCGGCTGGCGCATCAGCAGCGGCACCACCGGCAGCAGCAGCAGGGGCGGCAGCAGCGTAGGCGTCGGGGTTGGCAATGCGGTCCTTGAGCTCATGGATGGCGTCCCACTCGTAGTCAATCTCAATGGCGACAGAAATGGCGTTCTTGTAGGAGTTGACAACGGAGTGCATGACGGAAGGAAGGGTAGGGAAGTTAGCAGCCAAGGAGATGGCAGCAATGGTAGTGATGGCAGAGGTGAAAGCCTTAAGGAGCTGGCTCTCCTCGATGTCCAAAACGCTAGACTCAAAGGTCTGGCCGTTGTCGTAGATCTGGGAGATACCCATACCGTAGGTGAACGGAGAGATGTTCAACATGTTCAGAAGAGTGGCTTCTGAAGCACCGACCTTTCCGCCAGCCTCGCACACCTTGACATCGGAAACGATTTCAATGGTACCACGAGCAATCTTGGTAGGGACACCGAGAGCCTGGAAGAAAGAGGTCTTGCCGGGCTCCATACCAGTGTTTCCGGCTGGGACGTACACATCGGCAGGAGCGACGGCACCAGCACGAGCGGGTGCGGCGACACGGTTGGAGAGGATCAACTCGCGGGTATCCTTGAGGTCCTGGTTGGTGAAGACGAAACCGACATTGCCCTTGACGAAGGGAAGGAGACGCTCGTACTCGGGGAAGTCGGAGATGAAGCCCTTGAGCGCACGGCGGACCTAAGGTTGTTAGAAGCTGATATACACCCAATGGCTGTTGTCGCATACCATAGTGTTCTTGCCCATCAAGACGACACCCTTACCGCGCATGGCGATACGGATCTCGTGCATCTGCTGGGACGAGACATTGTCGACGGTGACGATGAAGATGGACTTGTACTCCTCGAGCAAGCCCTTGAGCTTGTCGAAGTAGCCGGCCTTGGTTGCTGACTTGCCCCCCATGTCTATGATCTTTCGACGAGAGTAGGGATTTTTCAGGCGAAGTCTTTAATTGTTGTAGTGGGTGTAGTTGTTGATTGGGATTGTTGTAATCGTAATCTTCAAAGTTCGTGGAATTCTCGACAGGTGCGCCGGAAGTGTTGCCGAAGTTTCGCCGTGTCCTCATCTCTATCTTTCACTTCTTGGCCGAAATCTCCGACAGCACAGTTCGATCTGCAGCGTCAAGATGAGTAGGCCTCATCCATTCCAGTTGCTATGCAAGGTCTCGCCCAATACAAACAGCGAGCGCAACATCCTAGTTGCTGCGTGTGGACAATTTCTGATATCAGCTAGCCTAAGTAAGCAGGGAGATGTCCCAGCTGGGGTCATTCACTCCAAATGGCCTCCCAATTCGCAAAATAACAACGTAGGTAACTGCCATATGAACGATCAATGATCTTTCCAATTGCTATCCGTGGAGGTTGGTGCCTGATTCCTGACATTGACAGTCGGAGCAGGATGCTGCGGAACCACAGCAGAAGAAACGAAAGCTAGACCAAGGAGAAACTTCGAAACAGCCCAGCATTACATTACTTATCGCTGCACCTGATCAGCAACATATAGTAGCTGTCACCGGTGCTGATAAGTGCATCAGAGTCTTCGTGGTGAAAGGCGGGGCGCTTGAAGAATTGAGTCAACGGTGAGATGCGCAAGGTTGGCCTGACGAATTGCAACTAAAGTTGTTCAGATGTATGCCAAAGAGACCTTGCGCAATTCAGGTCACCGAAGATAGCAAGACTATCGTTTGCGCCGACAAATTCGGAGATGTCTACTCCTTACCTCTTCAACACACGACTACCGGAGAAGGTGCAGCAGCAGCATCGCAAAGCAACGACGCTAGCAAACAGAAGCTGTATGAACCAGCTGCACATGAGACTACGGTCCACACCAAGCGCAATCTCAAAGCGCTGCAGGAACAAATGCGCGCAAAAGGCAAGCCGACCAATTCTACAAAGGAACCATTGGCATTTGAACACAAGCTACTTCTGGGCCACGTCTCAATGCTTACAGATCTACAAGTGGTCTTCCATGAAGTCGAAGGCAAACGGAAGCGCTATATCATGACTTGTGATAGGGACGAGCACATCAGAATCTCGAGAGGAATCCCTCAGACGCATGTTATTGAGAGTTACTGCCTTGGCCACACTGAATTTGTTCATTGCATACGCCATATTCCAGGAACGACGACATTGGTCAGTGCAGGCGGTGACGATTGGCTGGGTGTCTGGGACTGGCTTACTGGAAAGCTGCTCAAGAAACACTCACTTCGAGATATTCGACAGTTTGAAGACGAAGCCAGCGAGCAAGAGAGCAAAGCGCCAATCGCCGTAAGGAACATCTGGCTTATGAGCTCGTCAAAATCGAAGCCTCTTGTGGTGGTTTCCTGCGAGGGCGTAGCCGCCTTGGCGGTGTTCGAAGCGACCAACTTGTTGGATGGTGAGATAACTTTCACAAATGCTCGATCTCATGGGCAAATCCTCGATATGGTGGACATCGGGCAAGGAAAAGCAGTGGTTTCCAGTCAGGAGCAAGGATTGCAAATATGGCATGTTGAGGATCACGATGGGTCCTGGTTCGTACCCAGCAATGAGTTTGAGGATCACAAACTTCTTGAGCCTCTGAACGACAGCAATGACGTTCCAGAACCTGATCAAGCTGGGCTCGATATGCTTCTTCACAGTGTCGAAAAGCTACGAAAGAGAGATAATGAGGAGGAGAAAGACGAGTAAATCAGCTGACCAATCATTCTCTGATCCGATCGAAGAGATAATGTGAATTATTTTTATGCCCTGGCCTGCTCTGATTACTAGACAGACAAAGTGAAGCTATAGAGAGCCTCGGCTATAGATCTGCAAAACCCCGATGGACCCACGCATCTGCGTCTGCAGAAATTCTGGAACACTGCGGGCTTACAAATGACTTCATATCCGGCATCGCGCAAGCAACAGTCGAAAATCTTATTTGCAATACACTAACCCTGATGATTTGCTGATAAGCATTCTATTTCCCAACCTATACCCTCCGACATCAATTCCACATCTCCCACATCTTCAACACCGTCAAACTGTTCTCATCACCCTTACGCCGCTTCGGCACCACCGCATTCAAATCCTCCTTCGCCCTCCCATTCGCCGCGGCCGCGTTCTACAAGCCCAGTACCCCACCAACCTCACCTTTGATCTCGCATTTCCTACCACCCACACCCTCCCTGGCCCATTCCTCCCGCGCCATGCATTCCAAGGTCGTGATCATCGGCTCCGGCCCAGCCGGCCACACAGCAGCCATCTACGCGGCGCGCGCCGACCTGCAACCCGTTCTCTACGAGGGTTTCTTGGCCCTCGGTATCGCAGCCGGCGGCCAACTGACCACGACCGACGAGGTCGAGAACTACCCCGGATTCAAGAAGATCCAGGGTGCAGAGCTCATGGACCAGATGCGGGCGCAGTCGGAAGCGTGCGGGACCGAGATCGTATCGCAAACGGTCGGCAAGGTTGATTTCAAGAGCAGGCCGTTCAAGTACTGGTTGCACCCCATGGGCGACGACGAGTCCTTGGAGGAGGAAGAGCACACTGCTGATGCGGTGATTATCGCTACTGGCGCCAAGGCGAGGAGGCTGGATCTGCCGGGTGAAGAGAAGTACTGGGGTAATGGCGTCAGTGCTTGCGCTGTGTGTGATGGCAGCTTGCCAATTTTTAGGGAGAAGCCGCTTGTTGTCATCGGCGGTGGAGACTCGGCGGTCGAGGAGGCAATTTATTTGACTAAGAAGGCTAGCAAGGTTACTGTGCTCGTCAGGAGGGATGTTCTACGGGCGAGCAAGGCCAATGCTAGGAGATTGACTACGCACCCGAAGGTGGAGGTCAAGTACGACACACACGCGACGCAGGTGGTCGGTGAGGAGAAGGAGAGGGGCTTGATGACAGGATTGAAGATCAAGAACTCGAAGACTGGCGTTGAAGAGGAAATTCAGGCGAACGGTCTATTCTATGCGGTAGGCCACGAGCCAGCGACAACATTGTTCAAGGGACAATTGGACATGGATGATGAGGGATATTTGATTACCGGAGCTGGAAACACGCACACGAACATTGAGGGCGTCTTTGCGGCAGGTGATGTTCAGGATAAGAAGTACAGGCAAGCAATTACGAGCGCAGGTTAGTCTCCTCATTCTCAGTGCAATTGCATCCATGCTGACAAGGCCAGGGTCTGGCTGTATCGCTGCTTTGGAGGCGGAGAAGTACCTCGTCGAGCGCGAAGACGGCCCCGAGGAGTCGAGCCTCGAGAAGGTCTCAGAGGCCAAGAAGGGGGATACAAAGACGAACGGCGAGACGCCAGAGTACACGTCGAACCCTTTATTGTAGGTGCATTCAACACGCATCTTGATCATCTAGAGTCTTATTCGTCATCTCAGGGCTGTACGAAGTCGTTGATATCGCCTCACCGAAATCTAGAACTTGCATAGAAAGCGAGAAATTCAGATCAAATTCTTCATCGTTCATTTCAGTATCTGCGTTGTCGTAGTCATGGGGTATCTTATGCATGGGTCATCAATCGTTTAGCGGCTGTCCACCATCCTTGGACTACCGAGAGCAAGTCGCGCCGTCTTTCTTGATTTTCAGGTCGTGCTTTCTGCGGCCGCGACTGCAGATCAGCTCAGCATTTTCATTGCATTTTCGAACGCAGTCATTACATCGACGTAGTGGCTTCGTAGCTTCTCTACGTCCTGCTCCTCTTTCCTGACATAGGTCTCTTGTGTCTTGTGCCTGGGAGTCTGTTAGCGGTCCTGCAAATTATGAGCAGGTACAAGGAACAGACCTCTTGTGAGCTCTCTCGTTCTCGACGTTTTGACCGGCTTCAACCCATGCCGTAAAGAACTGTCAAGGTCAGAAAGCTGGAGTGGAGATACTGGCTATAACCTACGTCTGCCAGAGCTTCGTATTCCTTTGCGACTTCTAGGATCTCATCATCCTTAGTCTGCATCATGGTACGGTACCGACTTTCAAGCTCGTCCCAGGCAAAGTCTTCTAGCGGTTTCTGAGGAAGCTCCTCGTTTTGCTCAGCTTCCTGTGGGGTCGTTGTGATTTCTTCGTTACCATCTGACGGGGCATGCTCGCCCTCACGAGGCTGCGAGTCATCCTCAACATTCATATTGGGAGTATTGAAATTCTGTGTAGATCAACGGTCTCTTTTACTACCTTCGCGAATGTGATATTCTTATGCGAGGTATGCCAACGAACGGCGGGGTGACGCGCCAAAAGTGCCCCACATGCGCGACGTCACGTGCTGTTGATGCAAGGTTAATTGACTGGCATGTGAGCAACCAGCGATATCACCTCAGGCATCCTTATGCTTCTACCACAGCACGCCATATCCGATGTCCCGCCTGGCTCTGCAAAAGCAATAACACTTCGCTTCCAAGCTCAGTGGAATCACGACTCGAACCAACATGCGCACCAGCGTCTTCCGGTCGGAAGATAGACACGCCGCTGGATTCACCAGTACATCATAGCGATGGAGTGTGGCATCTGTTCTAAGCGCTTCACTAAGCAGCACCAGCCGACATGTCCATCATGTGCTCGTACGGTCCTGTACGGTCCTCGCTTGGAGCAGGTCGGCCACTTGCTAGACCGGGAGAAGCTACACAACCGGATCAGGACCATCCTCAAGCCGCCTTCTCAACTAGGATCGTCTGAGATCTCGACCGCTTCTCAGGTTGTGGAAGTCACCGAGAGCTCGCGCAAAGTAGAAGTCGAGAACCATCGCAGCCAGATTCAGTCGATCGATGTCCGCCTCGAAGCAATGAAAGAGCAGCAGCAGTTGTTGAAAGCACAGATCGGAGAAGCGAAGAAAGACAATGCAGCGCAGAAGCAGAAGCACATTCAGGACAGAACAAGGATTACAACCGCCAGAAGGGAGCTGCAAGATGAGCGCAGCGCACAGTTTGATCAGGTTGCGGCCGAGTCGAAGCGTCTCAATTACAGGCTCTCGAAGGTGCAGAAGCATACTATGGAAGGTCGGCAGAAGCTATGCCTGGAGACTGCGCTGTTATCTGGGCTGAATTTCAAGAGACGACGGAGGAAAGATGGCACCACATCCGAGGACAAATACCTCATAGCTGGAATACCAATACCTGACCTTCGAGAACTGAACTGTAGGTCACCGAGTCCCTTACTATGCAAGACACTACTGACGTTCGTAGCTATGCATCCTGACCTGATCAACGCTTCTCTTTCCCACCTGACTCGTCTGCTTACTACAACCGCGCACTACCTGGCTATCCGACTCCCCGCCGAGCTCAACCCACCTCACGCCAACCACCCCAACCCATTCATCCTCTCCCTCTCCTCCTCCTACAACAAACTCAAAGACGGCAAAATCCGCTACCTATCAACTCCTAAACCCGTCCCGCTCCTCGCTAAAGAAGACCCAGGCATCTACAACAACTTCATCGAAGGCCTCGTCCTTTTTGCCTACGACATCGCGTGGCTCTCCCGCTCGCAAGGCCTCACCAGCATCAAAACCTGGGAAGACCTCTGCTGCATCGGTAAGAACGTGCACGATCTATTCTTCGGTGCGCACCTCGACGCCCAGACTCAAGCCAAGGACGGCGATCCGTCTCGCCTAATGTTCGGGGAGTTTTCGCACGCTTCTGCGCGGGCCGATCTGAACTCGGCAAAGGCGAGCAGTGTGATGCAGAGGTGGGAGATGCCTGGACTGGCCAAGGTGCAGGATCAGTTGAAGAGTCATTTGTTGGCGGAGATGTCGGGGGCGGAGTGGGAGGTGTTGGACGAGAAGGAGTGGGAGGAGGAGAGGGATGATGAAAGGGCAGTGCTGGTAGGCGGGCCGAGATGGGGTCTGAATCCTGCGGGCGGGGCGAGCAGGATGGGAGTGAGTTATATGACTGCTGTTGCGACGGAGGATGGGGAACGGAATGGAGATGAGAGGGGACAGATAGGGAACGGGAAGGAGACGAGGGTGGTGGTGGAGAAGGAAGGGAAAGAAAGAGACAAGGATGAGAGTACGAAGGGATGGATGAAGTTGAAGGTCAGGAATACTGAGGGATAGCATACACGCAGGGGCGGCGTTTGGTCCCCATAGGCTATAGATTACCAGTCGTTGATAGAACTACCAGCTGCACACGAGATACGAGACAACGACATTGGATATGCAAAGGCCAAGACTGTATTAGACCATGTTAGCGATATCTATATAACCGCAGGGGTATCTCGTCGTCTCCCGCCACAGAAGTGACCTCAATCTTGAACAAAAGAAACATCACCACTACGCCCCTCATCTATTTTTCCTTATGAAACAACCCTTTGACCTTCTCCTCCACCTTGGAAGCGAACCCCTCCTTCTGCTGCCCCGTCTGACCAGGTGCAGTCACCTTCTCGCCCGCTTTATGCGCATTCCCCTGCCCGCCCCGCCCAGTATGGAAAGCGCCCTGGTCCTGAGGCTTCACAGCCGTCTCGGGCACGATGTCGTCATCGAGTCTCTGCGCACCGGGGGCGTCGCTCACGACGCCGGCGTCCGCGGGCTTGATGTTGGGCGACTTGCCGATGTTGCCCACGCCGCCGCGCCCAGCGCTGTACTCTGGGTTCTTGGACTCGCCGTATACGCCCTCGTGGACGATGCCGCCGTCGGCATAGGTCGAGCTGTCTTGGCCGATGTTACCTGCGCCTGGTGGGGGGTGTCAGTAGGTAGTCAGGTAGGGAATTTAGGAGCTGTAAAAGGTGTAGTCGGCGGGTGAGAATTGCCGGCGCATTGGAGGTGGAGGGGCACAATGAGGGGTGCAAACGTACCGCCGCGACCGGTGGAGTGAATTCCCTCTGCCATTGTTGTTGGTATGGTTATTCTTTGGTGTACTATTTGAAGTGGTAGTCAAAGGTCAAGGTATACTTAATTGCGAGACTCCTGATCTATAAGAAAATGTACTTATCCTGTCTTTATCTCGACTGACCGAACACAAAACTGGGTGTCAAACAATGATGTCAGCCAAATATTTCGCAATCAGCCACATGCACTGTCCAGCCACTTGCAACGTGGAATGCTATCCTTAGTCGGATCCACCCGAACTTGGTACCGCAAATCCGCGGGTTGTGTATCGCTAGGTCTTTACGACTGCTTTATTTGTGACAGATAAATATAGGACTTGATTGCCGAAAGACTATGCGATCTAATTCCTCGTCACGTGATGCGTTGTAATCTTGGCCTAAACCACAAACGGCACGGAGGCAGCGGGAGAAGTCACGGGTCACCTTCCCAAAAAAGTGCGACCAGAGCGGTACCTTTTCAACCCTCTCCGCCTACTTCTCCATATGTTTTCACCACAATGTGACCCTGCCGGACACCCGTGCCTGGCTGCTTTGATTGCAGTATATCCACTTGTACAGCCCTGAAGAGGAAGATCTGCTGTCTCCCATGTCTCCGGAATTTAGTCTGCGAGCTTATTAGATGGGGATGTAAATACTTAAAGGTAAGTCTAGATCCTTGATGGGGGACTGGGGGCTGTCCTTGAACCTCTTTCTTCCTGTCTCGAGTCGTGAATACAAGTATTGGGGATCACTAGTCATCATGAGGTTTCTTTCGAATCTGCTGGCGTTACTACCACTGACTTCGGCAACAATCCTTCAGAATGGCCAGCCAAGAGAGAACCCTTACCCAGGGCAAGCTACTTTGCTATCGGCCGAGTCCAATAGTACAGCCTGGAAAACGTACCCCGCCGACGCGACTGAGATCTCATACAAAGGCCGATGGGATAGCAAGCACATCTCTTGGTGGTCGGCCCCAGGCCTCAAGTTTGGCTTCACAGGAAATAATGTAGCCCTTACCTTTGGACAGTACACAAGCCAAGGTGTTCTCGTAGCTTACCGCGTCTCGGGACTTGACTGGCAATTCTCGAACGTCACAGCCAACGCAACCTACCAGTTCGTTGACTCGTCTAACCCAGCTATTGGTCTCAGAGCTGCTGGCGAAGTACTCACGTTCGAGTTGCGTGTCACCAACTGGGCATATGGTGTTCAGATAGCAGGCGTCAACATCGATACAGGTGCTTCCCTGGTCGAAATCCCCGACTTTGGAAGGAAAATCGAAGTGATTGGTGACTCGTTGTCAAGTGGGCAGTACCAGACCTATGAAGGAGTTTCATCCTGGGCTTGGGGTGTCTGCGAAGGTCTCGGTCAGACAGAGTACTCGATCACGGTATCTCGATTTCTTCCGTGAGCCATATCCACCAGCTGACCCAATCACTGCTAGGCTATTCCCGGTATCTGCCTCGCGGACCAAAACTGCTGGGGCAACCCCCGCGGCCAAACGTTCCAGTGGTTCCAGACATCTGACACCACCTACCGCGCATCTCAGATCTGGGGCGAGACTCCCGAGCCATGGGACTTTGCAGCTCACACCCCAGCCGACCTAACGATCATCAACATCGGCACAAACGACAACAACACGGCCAACAACGTGACCAACGAGAAGTTCTACGACTCCTACCTCCAGCTCATAGACGGCATCCACAAGACCTGGCCCGACACCCAAATCGTGCTCATGGTAAGTTCCCTCCAATATCAACTCCAGTATCACCATTCCATACTGATTACCACCCGCAGTCCCTCTGGTCCGGCTTCTACCAATCCGGCACAACCTACAAGCAAAGCAACGGTTTCCTCGACGAGATCCTGCGCGTCAACGACTACTACAAAGACGCCGGCTTCGTGCACTACTTCAACACGACCGGCATCCTGGCGCACAACGATATCGGACCGCAGTATCACCCCACGGATTTCGGGGCGCTGAAGGTCGCGGCGCACATGCAGCAGTATATCAAGCTGACGTTTGGGTGGGAGTTCTTGACGACGGGACCGGAGATCCAGAGCGGGACGCTGTATTGGAATGATCAGTCTAGTTATTGAGTGCAATAGTAGCCGATGGAGAGAATAGATGACAGGACGACCGACCGATCTATCTTGTTTCGTTGCGCGGTCGGCTCCTGTGAGTGTGCCATCGGATCGTGTACAGCAGGTCCATCACCTGATTCTGTTGTATGGAAGGGCATGCAGAGCAGTGCGGTCATGACGGCCGCTGACAGAGAGAATGAAAAGAGTAGAGTGTATACATTCGAGGTGGTCTGGCTCCATTCCCGCAAGCCTCTCCCCTCTCCCACCCACTGCACCTAAGCTTCAATCAACAAGCACGATGCAAGTCCCCTCACCTACCTGCCATAGCAACCACAAGTGCCCCTCAAGCCTTGTTCTTATCCGGCGGCGGCGCTGCCCCACCCGTAGTCGGCAGTCCCATGAAGATCTTAAAGTAATCATAAATCATCCACTGCAATCCCGTGAGAGTACCAATCATGACGATCCTGACGGGCAACCCGTTCCAGAGACCCCCAAAGCCGATGTCCTTGTAGATACGGCCCATGGCAGCGCCGAAGGCCTCGCCGGGTTTGCGGGTCGCGTTGAGCTTGCTGACCATGACGTCGGCGGGGTGGGAGACGATGGCGCACAGGATGCCGGCCAGGTAGCCTCCTGTGAAGGAGACGGCGGTCTGGGCGCCCTTACCGTAGTCGGATTTTTGTCCCGGGAGGCGGTGATAGATCATTTCAACGATGGTCTCAAACGAGGCGAACTTCATCATCGTGTACGGAATCTGACGGCCCCAGAGAGGGTAGAGACCTTTGTAGAGTCTATATTGGTGGTCAGTAAAGGAGGGGAGTGTGTTGGGAGCTGAGCAAAAAAGTGGGTTCCCCGGTTGGGGGGGGTGGGGGGGGCCGCCGTCGGCGGAAGTATGACGTGGAGATGGGGCTTACCCTCCAAAGCCTTCAGCTGCTCTAATCTTGGCGATGCCGTCCAGGGCGCCATTCGCGAAGGGAGGCATGGTAGTCTGCATGCGGACCTTGACAGCTTCGAGAGGGCAAAGAGCAATATCGGCGAGGAACTCGGCGGAGGCGGAGGCGGCGAGGTAGAGTCCGGTCTTGTACTTGTACGCTGCCTGCTCACCGGCGAGGTCCGAGTACTTCTTCTTGAAGTATTCGTAGAAGCCGTACTTGAAGGCTCCTTGGGCCTGTTCTCTCGTCAGCCAATTGCTCTAGAAATGATGTGTCCTGCGTGACTTACCGAGTAACCAAAGAAGGTGGGAGATCCTCCGGTGTAGATACCCCTCATACCACCTTCTGTAGACCGGATCTTGCCCCACGCTTCAAAGTTGCCCTTGTACATCTTCGGATCGACTTGTCGCCTACATTTGACTAGGTCAAGGGGTGTTACAGCCCAGTGGGTGACGCCCTGCTCCCATCAGGCTGAGTTCAGAGAGTATAGACCATTTACTTACACAAGCGAGCATGCCTCCGAAGGTACAGGCAGCATAGTACTTGCCTGAGTATAGAGGGATAGCGCCAGCTTTTGCTTGAGCCGCAGCACTTGCTTTCTCAAAGTCTTTGACCGCGACCTCACCCAATTGCTGTGCCTTTGCTTTCGCGTCGTCTGCGACGCTCCATGTCTGGAAGATGTCGGTCCTGTCGAACCTGGTTGGAGCTTTTGAGGCCGAGGTGGGTTGCGTCTTGTCAAGGTTGAGCACAGAGCTGGCACCAAATGTGCCGCTCAATGTATCATGACCAGGAAACAGAGAGGGCATTGTCACCAATGTCGCGTGCTCCGAGCTTGAAGCAATTGACAGCCCTTGCAGTCAATTGAGCCAAGGAAGCGTATTTGTAGAGTATGTGCACCGCTGAGTGACTGAGGAAGAAAAGAAGCAACAGAAAAGAAGCAACAGAAAAGAAGCAACAGAAAAGAAGTCGCACACCTACACTTGGAGACGGAACGCCCTATCGTCACAACACGGTCGAAGGATGAGGGACTTGTTTGAGCTCGGAGATAAGCTGACAGGAACGGAGCGAGCAAAAGTGACTCGGAGCAAGAAGAAAGGGACGGGAGCTTGGGCCACCAACGACGAACTGTCGCGGGGCTTGATTGTCCACACCAAAAATGACGTCCCGCTTGATCGCCGACACGCTTGAGCTGTGACCACACTCAATTCGGACCTCTTCTCCGATGAATGTTTGGGTGAAAGTGGTTGCAGATCTGCCTTTGATGCTGTAAACGAGGATTTCCGATTGCCATCGCATTCTGACTGAGGCACAATGTCGTCTTCGTTCATACCTCCCCAGGAGTCGAATAGCGACCGACCGCGGCCGGAGGATCTGATATCAGAATGGGCAAAAAAGTATCGCGGGGTAAGTGTTTTCAGAAACATTATAGAATAGGCGGTCAGACACTGACAACAGCTGCTTATAGGCAACAGTAGAGGACCTTGACCCTCCGCCAGCCCTCTCCGTCTCGCCAAAGTCGCCCATCTCTCACGCCCTCATGACCGCTTTCGAACGCGACTACACCCACCTCACCGTCGTCTCGCCCGAAGATCGAGCACTACTAGGCTATCTATCGATACCACGGCTCAAGGAACTCCTGAAGGATGGCAAGGTACGAGAATCGGATTCGGTGGAGACGGCAATGACAAAATTCCAACGCAAGGCGAGAAAGTACAAGGTCATTAGTATGGACACCCCATTGGAGGAGCTCGAGGCCTTTTTCGAAGGCACGGATGGGACAGGAAAGCAGGACTTTGCTGTGGTCACGGATACTGCGAGGAGGTTTGTGTTGGGTGTGGCGACGAGAGATGACCTGGCCGAGTTCGTTAGGCGGCGGCCGGCTTGATGGACAAGTAGAAATGCACATAGCATAGTATACATCCATAGATTCATGACCCCATGACTATCATGCCGAGAAGATTCAAAGTCGCTGTCCTTTACGCCTTTCGATCCATACCTGCACAGAAACTGCGCATTGAGGCACCTAGAAGTCGTGCGCTGATCTGGTACGCAGTCCAAGGTCCACCCTTATTGCCCTTTTCTCCTTCTGCAGATAGCTGCCACAACACTGATATCATCCAGCTTTCCTCCTTCAATACTCAATCCCTCTTCAATTGCCCTCTCCATGAAGGGGCTCTCCGCAAAAGGATCTTCCGCAATGACTCTTGCAGCCTTGACCAATTCCTGCGCGACAAACTTCATGCCCCTAGCCTCTTCTGATTCCCCGTTTTCTTCAGACTTGTCCTTCTCTTCAGCCTCCCACTTATCCATGCTCGCAACCACGTTCGTCACAACCTCGTGCTCCCATAAATTATCTACTACTCCGTCACTCATAGCCAGCACCACGTCCCCTTCATCCACTTCCACCCTATCCATCTGTGCATTCTTCTCCGGCGTGTCGGGGCTGTTCGTCCCCAATTGGCGAGGGCAGTCAAACCAATGCCATTGTTCTGTGGTCTTAAATATGACGCTCTTGTCCTTTGGTCTTATGACGAGAATCTGGCTATCCCCCAGTTGGGTCACGTAGAGCATAGGATGTGGTTCGCTGTTATATGCAGTCGACAGAAATGCGCCACTAACCGTGGTAGTACCCAGCCATTCATTTGGTTCCGCAGTAGCCTCTTTTGTAGCTTCATAAGCGGCGTCGAGGTATCGCTTGGGATCGGGCTCGTTCCCGCCGTACGAGTCGCGCTCGGCTTCGAGAGCCCAGAAGTGGAGGAGGAGGCGGGACCACAAGCTGTGCGCATCGCAGTCAGTGGCTTGTTCTAATGTACCAGAAGTGCTTGAAGCTCGAAATACTCACGCGGCATGGCCTCTCTCTTTTGTCGCCCACGCTCCTACACCGTCGTTTGCGCAGATAAAGTTGTCGCTTACCAGCACTGCATCGTCGCCGTTCGTAATCCCGCGTATCATCTCTCCGTTGACTTTCGGACGACGGTCGCGGGACATGTTGTGAGTGCTGAGAGGGTCGGAGAAAGACCCAGAAGGAGGGGAGAGGAAGGGAGGAGGGAATGGCCGAGAAGGCCTCTTCGCGAAAAGTGCATAGCCAGCTTCAAAGTAGAACAAGCTCTTTGATACGACCGGATGAGCTTCGTCGGGTATAGGAGTGGTCGTGCCGGTCTTGGGTTCTATGGGACGGGGAGAGCGCCCCGAGGAGCTGTACGGGTGAACATAGCTATAAGTGAGAGTGCAGGGAGCAAGACACAGTGGCTGGATCTGTACAATCTGCGGTCTGGTTGCTCTCCGGAGAAGGCGCAAGCTGAGCATGCTGGTCCTGCATCGGCGAGCCAGGACAGCCCGCCAACAGTCTCATGCCACCATCACGCTGCCATCCGCGGTGAAGCGGCGGAGAACGTGTATCGGACGGTCGGTATACCGAGAGAAGAGGTGGTAATAGAAGGTAGGATATAGGCTAGAAGTGGAGCTCTCTGCAAGCCCGATGGGTCTCCGCTTCTTTGGCCGCTGTCGGCCTTGCCAAGGCGATCATGCGGCGAGGGATCCTCTGCCTACCTTTGGAAACACCTCGGGTCTCGAGCTGTGTATATCTACCATAAGGACTGCTTGCGACAAAATTTGCTCATACAAGACATCGGTTCAATTCGAACCAAAGTTGGAGTTGAGATCAAGCAAAACCTACTTGCATCGATCACGAAGACGTATGGCATTTCTGCTCATCCTAGACTTGGACATGATACTCGAAGAATCTATGAAGAAGTGACTGCCTCTACTCGTCACAAAACATGCGATTGTGATAGTCTTTCTCGTCTCTACCATGTCCCGCTTAATGAGTTGAACTATGCTCATCCGCAGTAAATCCCTTGCTGACTTGCTAGCTGCACGAGAACTCAGGCCCGAGTCCCAGCTGCATTGCAGCAGTCGCAGACGCGACTACATGACAAGTCTGGGATGGCAGCAATTAGGTTAATATGCCCATGCAGCAATTGCAAGAGCAAGAAATGGTAGCGTGATGTCTCCCACAGAGACAGCAGTGTCTTTTGTGTCCTGTACCTTCATTCAGTCGGCGAGATTGTAGCTGTTCACTCAGCAACGCTCTCAAGTGTCGCACCTCAGCAATATTGCTCCATACTATATGAAGAGAGTGATCAGTGCCTGAGAAAGTGCTGGGCTCTCTCTCTCCTGAAATGAATTCCCCGATGCTTGGGCCAACCTGAAGCATGACAAGCAGTGGAAGAGCCGGAAGCCGGACGACTCCAGAGAAGATGCGTCGAGGGCTTGACGCTGATTGGACACAGGACCGGCGCGATGACGATCATCTGTCGCCCGTGCTCGAGACCAAAGGGACCCATGTCTGAGGTTGCGCCGACCATCATCATAGCACAAGGTATACACTTTTTCCCGCCATTGTCTGTGCCCTCGACGCGCTCTCCTCTTCTCTCCTGAACTTCACTATTGTACAGCGCCATGTCACCAGCTCTGAGCTTACTGCAAATCCTAGTAACATTCCAATCATGATCCTTGGAGTACACCACTCAGTCGCGTCGCATAACTTGATCAGCGACAAAAGGGTCGCGCACAATACTGGCAACTATCCGACGACCCTCACCGGATAAGACTCACTTTCATTCCTCAGTGACCTCGTTTCAGTCGATCGCCCATCATGCCGAGCATATTTTCTCGCCGGCGGGGTTCGACGGGACAGGTATGTAGAGCAATCTTAGAACGGCGAGTCGGTGACTGATTTTCCTCTAGATGCACCATAATGCGCCGGTCAGTTCAGCAGCAGCAGTCGCTGCCAACAGTGCTTTCCTCAAGAACAGTCCTTCAGTGGCGTCTCTGTCGAATGCGGCCGCCGCTGCTGCGCTACGATCACATACCACAACTCCCGAACCCATAGCACACCTACAAACCAAGCGCATGGTCCGGAGAGGCTCTCAGTCTTCGAATGGAAGTGGAGTAATAATGGGAGGACCTGGTCAAGGACAGCGCCCGGTAGTGCGTAGAAGCAGTCAAGGCTCAATGACAGAGCGTTCGTTCCGGTCACCTTCCCCTGGCCGTACCTCGCCCCATGGTGCACGACCCGCAGCAGACGATGCTCCTCCAGTACCTGCTGTTCCAACTTCACGACCGGTATCTAGAGCATCCCAAACCCCAACAACAGCCAAGAGCACTAATCCGGCGCCTTTGAAAGTCTATCAACCAACGGGACTACCTAAAGTACAAGAGCTTCAAAGGGAGGGCAGCCAAAGTTCTATCAACTTTTCGAGGCCGAATTACAGCCCTCCGGTCTCCCCGACTCGACCCAAAACAGCCGGTTCGTGGTTCGGTACCCCTACAGAGACAAATGTTGCCCCACGCCAATCCGTGCATGATCGCCCAAAATCAGCGTTAAGTATGAGTTCGGGCACCAAATCTGGTATTGAAGCTGGTCTTCAATCCGTTGGAAGGTCCTCCTCGAAGAAGAAGCAAAAGCCAGCTACTGCCAGTCAGGGCGCGAGGTTAGCTGCAGGTTCATTGAGTCCTGGACCACAGGGGACTGCCGTACGTTCCTCAGGCCAGGAAACTAAAGTGACAACATCCAAGCCAGAGCAGTCTGCGCAAATCTCCAAGCAACAGCCCAAGAAAAAGCAAGCGGCCAAATCTCCAGCTAAATCCGCTGCGGCTCCGGCAGAGCCAGTAGGGTCCGATGCAGATGTGTCGGACGTAGATCGTCGGATGAAATCTCTCTCGCCTTCGGGGGAACGGAGACCCACACATACTCTTAACAAACAGCCTTCGGTGGTTATGGAGGAGCCAGAGTCAGAGCAAGATGCAATTGCTCGGAAGAGACGGTCCCAAGACGGTCCTTACCCAAAGATGGCATCCGCTAAGCGATCTCCCGTACTGGAGCAGCAGCTTGGTCCCCGGTCGCGAGAGCCCTCTTGGACGCCCAGCATGTCTTCCGCGGGTTCTCCGCCACAACGATCACGCTTCAGCCTCGAAGTGCCTGAACCGCACAGGTCTGCTCACTTTTCGAATAATGTCGTCGACACACCTTCTGGGATCAGACATAATCCACCACCCCGCTCAGTGTCACCAGCCAAGTCTGCCCTCAAGCATTCGCCCTCGTCCTCGATACGCACAAGCTCTCCAGTCATTTCCAATAGTCCACCAAATCGACCTCCTGGCAGTGACACTTCCGATACCATGTCCATGACATCCCAGGATGGCATCCGGACAGGCAAGAGAAAGAAGAGCGTTCGCGTGAGCTTTGACGAGAGCGCAATCGAGAAGGTGCCTGAGCAGCAAGAGAAACCACACGTCAACGGCATCGAGACAGCACGGCGTTCTCTATCCCCTGCGATGTCTGACGAGGACTTGGACGATGAGACTATGAAACCTCGCCCAGCGTTGCCCTCATTTGGCAGCGTCAGAAATTCTGCCTCCCGGAAAGATCAGCCCGATACGGCGGAGAAAGTCACGGAAACCTTACCAGACAAGCGGACTAAACAACATGACGTTTCGCAAGGTGTTTCCAGCGACCACGCAATTGCTTCTATTCTTGTAAGCGACCGCGAGCACAAAGCTTCAAGGAACGAGAATGAGCCGCTTCCACCAGAGGTCACGTCAGTAGAAGGTAGTGGGCACTTCACTGACAGCGCAGAGAGCTCTGATGAGGAAGAGTTGGTGAAGGTCGCAGTACCTCCTCAACAAGAGCCTACACGTCAGCACACGGAGCCAACAAATGCTGTTGAGAAGGATAGTGTCCCGAATGCTGCAGGAGAACCCTCCCAGAGTATTGATGTACCCGATATTCAGGTCCTTCCAGCAACTCCAGGTATCGAAGAGCCTTCGAAAACTATCGAGGTGCAAGAACCGAGGTCGGCACGGATTTCTGTGCCCGGCGGCTGGGACGACGCGGAAGAGGACATTGTTGAGGAAGAGAACGCGCAAGTTGCCGGATCTACCTCTGCTCAAGCAGTATCTGTACTGGGATCGCAGCCGCAGCCCGTGGAAGTTCCATCTGAGCCTGCAGAGGAATCAGATTCTGATGACAGTGCAGCTTTCAGCGATGCGGCAGAGGATGCATCCGAAATGGAGGCTTTTGGCTATGCCTCGCTTGATGCAATTGTTGAGAGTCCAGTACCGCCGAGGGCACACAAGACCGAAGAGCCCACCTCGCCGACCGTGTCCACACCATTGATGGACTCGACCCCTGAAGTCAGTACTCCTACTACAGACGGCAAGGACTGGAGCCGTGCTAGCGCATACTGGTCCAATCAAAAACAACAGCTACAACGCCGCGAATCCGATCAACCGTCTGCCGATGAGGCAGCACCAGCACCAGTTTCGACAAAGACTAAAACGAAGAGCACCAAGCCGAAGTCTAAACCTGTGGTAGAAGTCGCGCAGAGTGCAGAACAGCCAAAGTCGCGAGCCTCTGGAGCAAAGCAACCTGCTCAACAGATGCGAAGCTCCATGCGAACTTCCATGCGAGAGGCGCCACCTCAAGTGACTGAGGAGCGGCCAACTGCGTTCCGCAAGACAATGCGTGGACCGCCACCGGAGGCCGCACGCCCTGCACAGCAAACGCGAACACAGCAAGCACCAAAGTCTGCTATGCAACAAAAGACAACGAGACCTGCTTCGGCAGGAGGACCACCGAGGCAAGCAGCTGCGCCTGTTCAGAAACCAAGAGCTGCACCAGTGGCACCGGAAGATGACTCCGATTCCGAGTCTAGCTTTCGACGCAAGCCTCGTCGCGGCAGCGCCAGTGAAACAGGAGGGTATACGATGAAGCGGTCCATGCGATCAGGCTCTGTGGACATGGCACGTGAGCGCAGACCTTCTTCCTCTCAATCTGCTGCTGGCGCCGGTAGGTGGAGTCTGAGATCATTGTCTCCTGTTGGGGACACACCTCAGTCTGCCAAGAGCAACTTCCGCACTTCGCTCAGGGGGACGTCGATTCCTGAAGCCCCGACGCTTCGTGGCAACAGCAGTATCGCCAAGGAGAGAGCACCCAAAACATCTAGTAAATTTAGCATGTCAGGTTTCTCCCGCGCAAAGTCACCTCCACCGACGGCGGCTCCGGCGAGCAAAAAGGCTTTCAAGTCACGATTCGCCGACTCAGACTCTGAAGGAGAAGCTCCTGCTGCAAGACCTGCACGAGCAGCAAAGGGTGGTTTCAAGAGCAGGTTCGTCGATTCGGATGACGAGGACACCCAGCCGCGACACATGCCAGCTGATCTGACGCC
Source organism: Elsinoe australis (assembly GCA_007556505.1). Taxonomy (NCBI): domain Eukaryota; kingdom Fungi; phylum Ascomycota; class Dothideomycetes; order Myriangiales; family Elsinoaceae; genus Elsinoe; species Elsinoe australis. Next base: position 1,537,791 of record SWCS01000006.1, read on the forward strand.
TGTCAGAGGCATTCCTCGACCTAAGAATGACACTGGCAATGACTCTACTGACCTCGACGACTCTTCGGACGACGAGTTCTCCCGGCGACGCCGAGCGAAGCGTGACAGCGCCAGAACAGTTGCCAAACCCATCGTGCCTAGCCAAGCAGATGTTGAAAGAGCTATGGCAGCAGCAAGGCAGAACGTCGCTAGCATGACTGGCAATCAGAGCCTACTCGAACCAGAGCAAACACCGACAAAAGGCAAGGTCCAGAAGCGAGTGACACTGCAAACCGAAGCACGACCACAATCTCCACCTGCATCGCCTAGCAAAGCAGACGGCGCTCCCGTCCGCCGGAAAGGTCTCCTCGGCTCCATCTTTGGCCGCCGCAACTCTTCCAGCTCCATAACCTCGCCAGTCGCCAAGCAGCCCATGGCCGCCGCTCCAGGCACGGAAATGTCTCCACCCGCCAGCCCCTCCAGCCCCCGCGGCAAATTGCAACGCCGCCAAGCGCCCAAGCTCCAGCGCTCGAGCTCCGCGCAGAGCAACATGAGCGTCACGAGCACCACGACGGCCAACGCACCGAGCACGCCCGCCATGCCAGCACTCGAGGAAGGCAAGGAAGAAGACGAAGAGGACGACGCGAATTGGCCTTTGGCGCCACTCGCACCGCCGCCCAAGATGCCGGCTGCTATGGCGGAGGGGTCGCGGCCTGCGAGCAGCGACGGGGTGACGGAAAGTGGGAGGAGCAAGATGGCGGAGGGGAGGCCGGCGTTGGGGACGAGGAGTCGGAGTGGTAATGAGCTTGGGAAGAAGGAGGGGGCTGGGGAGGGGAATGGGGTTTACAGTGATAAGACGGGGAAGAAGAAGAGGTTTGGGAGGTTGAGAAAGGCTTTTGGGTTGAATGATTGATGAGGGGTTTCAACGATGAGGAGGGGAAGGAGTAGGGAAGGGGGAAGGATTATGTAATACTCTCATGCTAGTAATTCTTAATCTTATGATTTCATCCGAGTCTTGTACTATTTGTGTTGATGGTCGTCAGTGGCTGGTCCCTTGAACTGTTTGAAGGCATTCATGTATTTACTGAGTGTGGCTTTCGAGATAAGGAACGATCAGCAAAGGGACCCTGAAGACCGAACATGAAACAGATGGCCGATACCGGCACTGTAGTGAAACCGATCGATCCGCTCATTCCACCTTCTCAATGAGGAATGGCGTGAATGCTTCTTTCGACTTCACTTCGTCAACCTCGAGAAGGACTCATCTGTTGCAATATCTCCCTTCTGATCTTGTCCGACTGTGTCTTGAGGACAGGTCCTTCACGCCTCGAGACCTTACTGTGAAAGTCTGAGATGTCTGGGCTTACAGAAGGAGGAGATCTGTGGCTTTTCGGTTATGGGTATGATTGGCATAAAAATCAAGCCAGAAAAGAGAGTAGTCATTGATGTTTCTGTAGAAGCTTGATATGGAAGCCTCCGCCACATTTCGGTACTGTGAAGAGATCTCTTGCCGTGCGTGCCGAGACTGACGCGGCCTGCGAGACCTGCGAGTGCCTGGATATATCGAAGGATATGTTCGTAGGTTTTGGCAAGTAAGCAATCAAAAAACATCTTGGATGAAAGATGTCTGTCTGAAATATATTTTAGGCAAGGTAAGGCAGACAGAAAAAGTGTCACAAGGCCGTCTCTGAATAATTCGAAGCGAAGATCATCGTGGCACACCAGAGGACCCTGGCAGAGTAGCCACTCTGCTTGATCGTAAATTCTGGGAGACATTGACAGATCATGTATAAGATACTACCTTTCAGTAATTCCCAGACAAGTCTAACAATTTTCAGCACGTCAATGCGCCGCCAACTACTTGGGGAGCCGCCTACCGGATACCGGCGCCAAAAGTCAAAGAAGTTCAAGAATACCTCGACATACGAGAAATTAATGGCTACAGCATGCAATATGTGCCTTTCGTTCCTGCCCCGAGTTTCAAGACGGACGAGAAGTTGACGGTCCCAATACCTTGTCTGGTTTATATCGGCTTGCCGGACAACCCGCAATTCCTGGGCCCACAAGATCCACAGGTTCTAGCCGAGCACATTGTGACGCATCGAGGACCTAGCGGAGAGAACAAAGATTATCTGTACGAGCTTGATGTCGCATTAACGGAGTTGAGCGCGGAAAGTCAGGATGAACACATTCATGATTTAGCAAGGCGTTGCAGGGAGATTGAGAGCAAGCGCAACTGAACATCCAGACCACATCTGTTCGAGATGTTCTACACAGTAGAGATATACAAATAGATAACAAGCACATCCATATCATCATCTCTTCAACACCGCCAGCCTTACGCTCTCACATATACCAGCCCGTGGCGTCTCTCGTCTCGCTGAGCGCTCTGCCAGCTTCGGTTGCCGAATTCTGTGCCGGGAACTGCCGCCTGTGTTTTGGTATCGTCGCAATAGCAACGAAGGATCGAGATGCCAGCAGGTGCGACAGAACCATATATAAGCCCCTTTTTCCAAATTCTGAAACATATAATTTTCGCTTCAGCTTCCACTCCCTTTGGCTCACTTCTCCAACTATTTCAGCCTTCCTACAACAGGATTTCATCTGCTATCGTCTCCTTGACATCTTGATGTTCTTCCGGTGCACCAGACCGTCGCTGGCGCGCTCCCAAGGTAGTTTAGCTAGCCCGGGACTTGACTAAGCTGGCCCACCCGACCAGGCAGTATAAGTACTTTCGTTTGTTTGTTTGCTTTCCTCTTTCTTTTCTCATCTTCACTCTCAACAGCGCAAGGCGAGTATCCTCCCAAACCCCCACAATCGGTCGTACAACGACCAAGTTCAGGGGCTGACCTCTTCTGCAGATTATCGTAATTGCTATTCTTCACAGACATCAAAATTAACAAATCACAAATTACCATACAATCAAAATGCGTAACTTCTCATCCTCCTCCTTCGCCTCATCCTCGCGGATCTGGAGTTCTGGCTCTCAAGCCATTCTCGCACGGGACGCCAAGGCCCTTTCGAGTAAGCTCTTCTCACTATCTCTTTCTGTCAAGCAGTTCCTTGTGCTTTCGACTCTCCTCCCCTGAAAACTTGAGAGAAATGACCCACCTTCCTCACCGTCGCCTCTGCTTCGTACGGTCGCACGGCTCTGCCGGGCGCGTTCGAGGACGCGTCTTCAGACACGACCACAAAGCCCCTTCACCCCACTACCCCGCTTCCCCACTACCCCTCCTCTTACATCACCCTGTCTGCCACACCTTCCTTGACTGCTACACCTCCTTCACTGCCCCATCATCTCACTGCCACACCACCTCCCCCACCATACCGCCTGCCCTATCACACCGGCTCCTTCACATCACCTCCACAATCCTACCTCATCGGCCTTACACTACCATACCTCATCACCCCTATCACTAATACACTCCACCATCCCTACCACTACTGCACATCATCTTCCCTTCTACTACTACACCTCGTCATCACTTCCTCTGTCACATCTCACCGGCCCTTCCTCTGCCACACCTCATCATCACTGCCCATCACTGCCCCTATCACACCTCATCATCCTTTCTCATATTACCTCTTCTTTCTTTCTACTACGTCATCGTCTCTGCCGTCTCTTTCTTCTGCTGCGTCTTCATCTGGTATGATCCAAATGAGGCTGACATCTGCCAGGGGCCCGTCCCAATGCACAGATTCGGGCCACTGGCCAGGCACCTGCTGCCACAGGTCGCCTCCCAAGTGGTCCGACCAAGACCAAAGCCGCGGCCTTTGTGAGCCGTCAAGCAGAAGTCTCGCCAGAGACTTTGTCAACTCGCCTCGCGGCACTTGACGCGCGCACCCGCGCAATCCGCACCGCCCGCCAGCGGTCGGATTCCACAACTTCGACGGCACGAACTGTCGTCATGACAACGCCTGCACCAGCCCAGGCACCCGCCGCGCCATCTTCTTCCCCGGCGAGGAAGAGCAAGCTTCCGCGGCCAGTCTTCACAACGAAGACCACGACAAAGCCTTCCGAGGCTACCCCTGCGCCTCCTGCTGCCCCCGCAAGGCAGTACAAGCCATCCAGCGCGCGTGTCTCGGCCTCGAGAGACACCATCCGGGGTCTGCCTCAGACCCAGGTATCGACCAAGCCGGCCCCCACTCCGGCAACCCCAGCTGAGCCCGCTGCCCACCAGAGGCAGTACAAGCCATCTCAGCGAGCCCTTTCCTGGAGGCTCAAGAACTTCACCCACCTGCCGCGAGCCACGGTACCCCTGACTGCAGCCACCGCTGCCCCCAAGCGGTCGACAACCCCTCTGCGGTCCATCTTGTTCCCAGTCACTACTGGCAAGCTCGGGGGTAAGCCTATCGTCGGTCACTACCGACGCCCCCATAGGCTTAACACCACTCGGTCCGTTCACTGGTGCACCGATAAGACCCCAGTACCTCTTCAATCAGTCTTCTAGGACAGGACTGAAGAATGGTACTCCGACCGAGAGAAGTACACACCTTCTCACTTCAGCCCCAGTGCACGCGACGAAGGTTGCACTCCGATCGACGAGGAAGTGCAAATCTTCCGCTCCATCTCCCAGAAGATTCGACGCCGGATCGATCATCTGGAAGAGATCGAGCGCCCCAGCCGGATTGGCAACCGCAGCTGGAAGGGCACTCCCATGGAGAAGCAACACCAGGACTTCCAATTGGCCGTCTGCAAGGCGGTCATGACAACCTTTACAGTCCCGGATACTCCTCCACCAGCCGCTGAGCCTGACCGGCCTGTCAGGCCACAGTACTATCGCTTGGCCAAGATCAACGCTCGCTTCGACTCTCACTACCCGCCTGTTCAGTGATCACCCACTGGCACGACATTCTTTTACCACCTTCGCTTCTTTCACCGCCTTCCCTCCTTTCACCACTCTCGCTTACTGACAACCACCACCTTCGTTCATCGACAGCCAGCGCGCCTGCTGGTCCGCCTCATTTGGCGACACTCGTACACTCACCATCACAGGTAAGTCTCCTCTCACTGCCGCACAGTCCTTGCATTTCCGCTGACCCATTACCAGCCAACCATACCGCCACTCTCGCTCAGCAGCTATCACACTCACTTCACAACCACACTCGCTGGCGTTTCCGGCACGCCACCGTCCATGTCATTCGTCACTGTCCTGGCCACCACATTCTTTCACGCGGAGGGGTAGGTGGGGGCCTACTGCTTCCGGCAAGAGGAGGATGCAGGAGAGCAGAGGATGAAGGGGGACGAGCTGGTCGAAGAGGTGGATGGGTTCGCAGTCGGCGAGCACGGTGAAGAGGTGGATGCGGAGGTGGTTGACGGGTTGAGATGGATGTTGTGCAGGGGGCCGCCGGGCAGAGAACAGAGGCGTTATCCGGCGTGGTGTTTTGAGGTTGAGCAGGTGGCCGCCGGACTTAGAACAGAGGCGAGATCCGGTGCGGTGTTTGAGATGGTGGTGGAGGTTGAGTTGGTCGCCGCCGGGGTAAGAACAGAGGCGGTACCCGGCCCTTCTCTTTTGTCTTTTCCCATGTCTTCCTTTTGTTTTTCTTATGTCTTGTCCTTCCCTTTCATACCTTTGCTTGGTCGGATCCCTTCGTTTCACTTGGCTTCCCCTTCACTGGTTTTCCTTGCACTCTATCTCCTTATACAAGAAAAAATCGCTGATCTTCCTCTGGTCTTGTTGGTGGCAGCCGACTTGATCTTGGGTTGGGAGGCACAAAAAAACTTGAAAAAATGGTCATGAAAATGCGGAGGCAAAAAATGCAGTCTCGGGGTACCCAGGCCCTTTCTCTTATGTAGCTTTTCTTTCTTATGTAGTGTTTCCTTTCAGGTGTTGGTGGTGAGGGGGAGAGGAAGAGGAGGGGCGAATCCCCTGAGGTCCTGGTAAGTACTGACTTGGTAAGTCGAGCTGAGCTCAAGTCTTCTCTGTCCTGTCTTGTTCTTCCTTTGCCTTGTTGCTCTAGTCCTTCTCAGGTACTGCTTACGTCCTTCGTTATCACACTGCCGGCTGATGAGACCGCTTCTTGCGCCCTCTGATCAAGCCGGCGAGCCCTTCCAATTCAGCAAAGACATTCCATGGCCTTGCCTCCCTGCAGATACCATTGCAGCGGAGCAAATCATACACTGCGATATACCCTCTTGAATTATTATCTTTCCCATTGATACCTCGGCCGGTTACCTATATATTTCTGGTGTGATAACGGTCAGGTCCCTGTGGAGGTGCGGGTGTGGACACCGGCGCATGGTCGGCAGAGGTGTATATAGCCGATAAGACTAATGAATCGTTTCGAAAAACGCATGCATACTGCAACATATGTCTAATCTTCCATGTACACATCGTTGTTATCCGGTGATGATGCATGCTGTGCTAGTCCTTGAGCTGTGTGGCGGTTTGCGGACTTGCGGACTGTATTTCGCTTCCGCATCGGGGCGATGGCGCAGGGACATGTGAATATCACTCACGATCCAAGTGTCGGTGTGGGAGCCCCGATTCACCTATCATGCTGGATGATGTATTTGGAGGTCTGATGTGCGCGAGGAAAGGAACCCAAATGGTAGTACCGCGACCACGGACGGAGAAGCGTAGGTTCACCGATATCGCACAGAGCCGCAAGTTGATGGTATAGCAATTTAAAGTGGCGCTCAATTCGAAGGCTCAAGTCTATTCATAAATCCATTCACTGTATCCATCATCCAACTACGATCATGGGGAATCCTAAATCAACCAAGCATAACCCTCCCCCGCCTACCCAAACAATTTCCTTCTCCTCCCCGCTCTCCCCGCCCCAGTTCCCCCCGCAGCCTCCTCCCTCCTCCCTTCCTCCACATCTCTCAAAAACGCCACGACAGCCTCCATGACCTTCTCCGGCTGCTCCTGCTGCACCCAATGCCCCGCGCTCTTGATGAACTTCGCCCCTCGAAAATCACTACAACTAGCCTCGTACTTATCCAGCGCTCCAGGCTGCTGATAGTTCCCCCAGTCTTTCTCGCCACTGATGAAACACGTAGGGACCTCGATCTTCCGTCCCGCAAACAGCAACATGTCAGCCCTCTGGAACGCCGTCTGCGACGTCTGCGCCCTGTACCAGTTGAGGCCGCCCTGGAAGCCCGTACGCTGCCACTCGAAGACGTAGACCGCGAGGTCGCCGTCCGTGAGCCAGCGGCGCGTGGCGTGCGCGTCTTCGTTTTCCATCAGCGACTCGACGGCTTCGGGCATCGTGCTGTGCAGCGGCAAGATGTAGTATTCTGGCATTTTGGAGAGTTCGCTGGCCGTCCATCCGGATAAGGGGTGCGGTTGGTTGCGCGCCCAGTCGGCGGATTTGACGTGGAAGTAGCCGCGCAGGAAGTCGCGCATGCCTTGCGGGGCGTATTGCCAGTCGTCGGCGGCGGGGGCGGTCGAGTTGTACCATTTGTAGTGTTTGCGGGGTGGACTGAGGGCCGCGAGGTCGTCTTGGATTGTGTGCACGTGTTGGGCTTCTGGGTCGGCTTCGAGGGGGGCTTTGGTCTCTTCGCCGACGTCGAAGGGGGGAGTGGGCGGTGCGTGGTGGGGGTGGGACATTTGGATGCAAGATTGAAAGATGTCGGGTCGTATGAGGGGGGCGGTGGCGGAGGAGACGCCGCCGAAGTCGTGGCCGATGATGCAGTGGACCTTTTCGTAGCCGAGAGCGTAGACCAGGCATACTAGGTCTCGGATCAGGTTTGTGATTGTGAACTCTCGCAGATCGACTTTGTCGTATGATCGGTTGTCATATCCAATTGTACGTCCATACCCACGTTGATCAGGGGCGACCACATAGTATCCTTTCGCGGCGAGCTTAGGGATGAGGTTGCGCCAGGAGAAGGCAAGCTCGGGGAAGCCATGCATAAGCAAGATCAATGGTTTCTTGACATTCTCATCCTTGCCGGCTGAAAGAATATGGAACGTCAGTCCGCAAGAGCTCGAGCAGTCGACATAGGATGAGTTGACCCCACTAGGAAGGGGTAAGGGAGGCAATGAGGTTGTGTCTTTGGGCATTGTTGACGAAGATCGAGAATGCTTGTGGTTTTGAAAGGCCGACTTCTTATGCAAGTGACAAGGGCGGAATGAGCTATGTATGCGATAGCTCAGACCCTATGAGCGGGGGGTACGAAACGAATGTCTCGCTTTAGCTGACGTGCCGCCGTAGATACGCAACGGCCGCGGCTTCGCAGTGTAGGAGCTCGCGAGTGGAGACGCCGATGGGTGTGCTTTGATGGCAAACCTACCTGGACGAGGTTTGGTATGGAAGAAAAGGCGTTATTACTGTCTCAGGACTTCTGAGAGTCAGTAGATCACTGTACGTAGTCGGCGATTCGGCAGCGGGGAAAAGCTTGGAGAATGGGGTGTGGGGGAGGAGATCTTTCAGGCCTGAGGTATGGATAGAAGTATGGCTCACAGAATAGTCGGCACGAGCCATTGATAACGGACACAAACGTGATCAAGCACATGCCTTTGCGTTTGGGCATCTTTTGCCCTGCAAACGTGTTGTCTATGGTCAAGAGCCGCGTGCTCTTCTACCTGAAACGTTATAACCAGTAAACCAAGTCGTCGTAGCGCCGAACATGTCTTATGGGCCTTACGATAGGTGTTCGCCTGGTAGAGATTGGAACAGACGAACATGCAAGTCTCGCCAATGTCAACTCGCTCCTGGACGTGTGATAGATTGAAAGGGGGATGTGAATTACTGCATTAGGAAAGCCGATCTATCCCTATCTCCAAGCATCGCGCCGGGTCGACCTTCACTTTGGCTAAAAGGTTCTCTCTCTGAGAACATCAAGACACAACCTTCGCCCACTTTGTCAAAATGAGAGTCGCAGAGCTTCTTTCGGACCTGACGTCGCTACGTGCTTGCGCAAGTATCCAGCTCGAGTTCTGAGAAGCACATTCAAGACTGACCACTTTCTCAGGACCCCCAAGCTGCGCTTGCACTAGTATCCGCGCGGCCGGAACAGAAAGATGCGACTGGCGAAATCACAATGAATGCTACCGATAAAGAAGACGAAGACCTGAAGCGAGCACGCGATCTGATCGAGCTGCATTCAACTGTGAAAACGAGACACGGCAGCGGTGTGGATGATGAGTTGCTATATGCAAGACAGGAGGTCAGGAAGGTCTTGGACATGCTATGAGGCTTGATAAGTCTGGACAGAGCGCAAGATTGAGGAGGTGTTGGTCAACGATATCCATGAATAATGAACTAGGAACAAGATGAGACCAAGCTCAACATCAGATCGAGAGCAGGGGTGTCCCAGGTCATCCTACTAGCCTGACAGTTTTCGTCATCCTTCGAAGCGACCCCAGCTGACAGACATGACTGCTTGTGCACAAAAATCTCAAGTTGCAGGCAGTCTGATCGCCGCGCTCCTCATCCTCTTCCTACGGAACAGCCATCCGCGAAAGTCGTACTATGGCCTCTTCTCGCCTGCGTCCTCCAGCTTGACCTTGTCATCATTCAGCACTGTCTTTATCTCAGAGTCGATGTGTCCACCAAAACCCCAACGGGCAAGGAAGCGCTGTCGGAGATTGAAGAACGATGACTTCTTTGGAGGTGCTTCCTGCCTGATCTCAGCAACACTGCTGGTGATTGAAGCTGGCTTGATCATGGCTGTAGTGGTGACAATGGCAGGTGCAGTCGTAGTGATGATTGTAGCTGTTTTGTTTTCCGGAATGACCACAGGCTTTTCAACAATCTGCACAGGCGTTGGGGCGAGGACAGGTTTCTCTTCGGTGATGACGACTGGGGCGATAACGACTTCTTGCTTCGGTGGCGGGGCCGGTATAACAGTAGTTGAAGGTGGAACGGCGACGATCGTCTCTTTTTTGTCCGCGTCGTCCTTCTTGATCTCCTTATCGATGATAATTACAGCAGGAGGACCAGTGGGTATCGACTTGGCCTCGACCACGACAGGCTTGACCTCAGGTGGAGGGATGATCGCAATGACCTCTTTCGTCTCTTTTGGAACGGGCTTTTCCAGGGGAATGGTAGGTTTCTTGACGGGCACTGTTGCAATGGTGGGTGTCTTCTTGACCTCAACGATCTTTGGTGGCTCAGGTGGTGTTTCTTTGCCCTTTGCCTTATCTGCCTTGAGGGCTTCGATTGCAGCAAGCGCTGTGACAGCTGTGGTAGTAGAGGGTGGTGCGTCTGCTGGAGCTGCAGCAGGCTTCTCGGGTTCCGCTGGTTTCTGTGCTGGCTGGATTACCTCGATCAACTTAGGAGCCTCGGCAGGCTTCGGCGGCTCGTCAGGCTTGGGTGGGAGAGGCCGAATGATCTCCATTATCCTGGGAGGATCTGGCTTTGCAGGTTCGGGGATAATTGTAGGCACGACCTTTGGTTCTTCCTTCTGGGGGCTTGGCTTTGCTGGCTCCGCAGGCTTCTCGATGGGCTTCTCCTCTGGCTTTGAAGGCTCTGGCGGAGCTGGAGCGGATGGTGGGGGTAGAACCACTGGTACAGCTGGCGCTGGTGGTATGATTGAGACTGGCGGTGGCGGAGCTGGGGCTGTCTTAGGAGGTTCCACTACGATGACTTCCGTCGGCTTCACAGGTTCCGGTGCTGGCTTCTTGTCTGCAGGAGGCGATGGCGGCGCAGGTGGTGCCTCGACTTGAATGACCTTTGGCATTGGCGACGGTGGATTCGGCGGCATGTCTGCAGGCTTTGCTTTTGACTCATCTGCTGTTGTGGGTGGCGAAGGAGGAGAGTCTTTTGTCTTTGGCTCAGTTGCCGCAGGAGCAGTCTTTGGCGTCGGATCCATTGCCTTGGGTTCTTCTGATGCCTTTGGCGATGAGGCTTTTGGCTCAGGTGCAAGAGGCGGATCTGATTGATTGTCAGATGGACGAGTTGAATTGAAGGGGAATGTGCTTACCAGGATGTGTTGCTGCGGTATCAGACATGCTGGATGGTCAGACGAAGACAAGCCCTCGATGTTCAGGTAAGATGTCCCGTGACTAGGTTCTGCAAATGAAGAATAGCGACACTCCAATCAAGGGCAGGATGAGATACAGATTCCGATAGAAAGCTGTAGTGACCACTGGTCGGCGGACCCCTGATAAATGAATGGTAGAGGTGGTGATCAAGGATGGATAGCAAGACCGACGCCGTGGAACGTGTAACCAAAAGTTCGGATTTAGAAGGCACCATCCGTAACTCTGCCACATCCAATTGCAATGCCACTTTGAACTTTGCCCTTTCTACGTTTGCTGCTCGTGGTACCCATCGGCATTCGAGCAGCGTCCGCCAAGACATCGCGCTTCCAAAGTTGAATCCTCAGCTCCGCAATCACAAGCTCGATGCCCATTCTTCACTCCACTTCAGGCTTCACTTCTATTTGATTTTGAAGACGACTCACATCTGATGTCGTATCATCAGAATGCCTCCTATCATCACCAACGTTGATCAGAAACTTCTCCGAGACACCAAATTCCCCCCAGAATTCAACCGCAAAGTCGACTCTACCAAGGTGAATGTGCCAGTCATCAAGAAGTAAGCTCTCGCGGGCATGAATGTTACTCTCACATGATGAAACGATGCTGATCAGCATAGCTGGGCTGCTGGCGAAGTCTCCAAGCTCCTTGGGTTCGAGGATGATGTGGTGATCGGCCTTTTGTTCGACCTCCTTGAAGGCGAGAAGCACGTGGGTGAAATTGAATCTGCATGACGAGTACTCACCGACTGATTCAATCAGCCAAACGTCAAAGTCTTACAATTACAGCTTGCCGGCTTTCTTGGAGATGACGCTCCGTCATTCTGCCAACAACTATGGAACCTGTGCCTCTCCGCCCAAGAAAGTGCGACAGGCGTTCCACAGCAACTGCTCGAGGCTAAGAAGGCCGAGCTGATGCAAGAACGGGTATCTACGATCACTTCTGAAAAGCTCTCATTCATTGACAAATGGTAGCAAGAGCAAGAGCAAGCAGCGGAGCAGGCTCGCCGTCGCCGGGACCAGCAGGATTCTCGCGACCGAGAACTGGACGACGTGCGTTTCAGGGAACGCAGGGAACGTGACGACCGTCGCTTTGGCGATCGCGGTGGTCGTGGCGGTCGTGGTGGTCGCGACTTCGACAGACGCCCTCCACCACGCAGGGACTTCTCAAGATCACCTCCTCCACGCCGCCCTCGCCCAGACTACGATTACGGTAGACGACCGCCTCCACGGGACATGGACTCCTATGTTCCTTCCTCCTCCAGCAGGTACAGCCGTGATCGTTCACCAAGACCCACTAATCGCCGCGGTCGTTCTCCTTCGAGAAGCCGATCAGCATCAAGGGATCGCACCCCGTCACCCAATGGACGAGACTCTCGCGCAGGGGATAAGCGGAGGAGGAGATCTCCATCGCCACGGAGACGGCGTTCACCTTCACCTCCTCGCAGACGCTCGACTTCCCGCCGTAGACGCCGTAGCCCTAGTTCTGATGACAGCCGCTCACCGAAGCGATCTCGCAACAATGGTAGACCTCGCAGGAGATACAGCTCAGCCTCGCGATCGCCTCCGAGGAGACGCAGAGGGGACAAGGACCAAGACAGAAGACCAAGAAAACGAAGCCCCTCTTCCACTCCCGACAGAGTGAGCAAGACTGCTAATGGTCGAAAGGATGACAAAGATCGACCTCCCCGAAGCCTTAGCAGGAGTATTTCACGCAGTCGCAGCCCCCACCAAAAGCGAAACCGATCACCTCCGCCACAACGCAAGAATCGCCGAGAATCGTCTGTTTTGGACAAGGAACCAAACATCAAGAAGCCAAGTACCGGCGACGATCACAAGTCTGATGACGAGGTGGGTAATTAATCAATCCTGAGAATCTATGGATGCCCACGCAGCTCAAACGCCTAGTATTTCTACCAAGGTAGTTTCTTCGAATAAAAATGATTCTACTATTCATCACTGTCCTTCGCAGACGTACTAACTTTGGGTAAGCAGTCTTCAAGACAGCAGACCATTCAAACCGAAAAGAGACTGTCGGCACCCGAACTACGAGAGAAGCTACTGAAAGGGAAGCTTGTAAAATCATTCGCAAGTAGGCGAGCTCAACAACCATGATACGAACTATGGCTATGATATGATGATAATAATGACGATCACGGCCTCTTGATACCCTTATGAAAGCATGTAACATTCAAAGGCACAGCAGGGGTTCTATGGCGTGGTATCCGTATGACGCTCAGGAGCATGTGAAAGCGGGACTTTTCCGCCAAGTCATCAACCAGTCGCGAACAATCTTGAATGCATTGCTCTTTTACAAACCACAACATTATGTTGGTCGTGTCGTGAAAATTGCGCAACTGGTACTGGAAGCCATTTCTCATTGCTTGATTCAAATCATGTCCGAAAATGCGCCCCCGAATGCGACAGATCAACCTGGTCGCCCATACTACGAGTCACTCCGGACAACATTACGCGGTACGCTCGCGAAAAAGCGCGCACTTGATGAGCAACTCGCAGCTCTGGAGGAGAATATCTACAAGCTAGAGACAAACTACTTGGAGGACACAAGCGGCGCAGGCAATATAGTACGAGGCTTCGACAACTGGGTGAAGGGTGTGGTGGTCGGCAATGACAGGCGCGGAGATGATCGCAAGACGAGAGCAAGAGTCAGGGAAGAGGATCGCATATTCTCAAATAGCAGTATGACATGGATCAGGGTATAGATCTCTCATCTACACGTGATGCGTGTTCATGATGAAAGACAGTAGCTAACATATTGAGCAGTCGCAAGAATCACCAGGGGACACCTCAGCTGCGAACACGCCGTCACATGCGCCTACACCTACTTCGGGATTGCCTCCTTCCATGGCCAGAGCAGTCGATCATGCGACACCAGGCAGTACAACTTCGAAGACAGGAAGCAAGAAGAAGAAGGCTGCGGACAAGGATGATGACGAGGACACAAAGCCGGCGAAGAGGAGCAAGATCAGTTATGGTCGTGGCTAAGGATATCAAGGGGTCTTTTCATTTGCTGCGTTGAAGCGGGCGTTATGGTAGCATGGATGATATGACCACGAGCTGGCATACTGGAGGAATCTCAGGCTTGAAGGCGAATTACACCTAAAGATACCCTTGCTTGCTAATATAAAGTTCCGGTAGGAGAGAGATTTTGACCTCCCGGTGCCGCTGCTAAGGTACTGACAGACCAGTCTTCATTATGCAGCGTGCAAGTCGCACTTGTATCGAAGGGACTACGACTCATAGCTACGGGTTGCAAGGGTTCATTCAGGGGGCGGCGTAACTTTCATGGGCGGCATTTAATAGGACATTCGCCATGCGATTGATGGATCGAGCGTTCTCTTTCTATTACCAGGTGACCGGTGAGATATGCAGGCCGTAAATGAAGAAGCGTTTGGGCGCCAAATCGTTGAATGTATCCATTTCATTCGCCGATCAGAGTCGGCCACGCCAAGCAGCCATGGGGCTGATTGGGCCGAAGTGAACTGAGGTCTGACGACAACTGTATACCCTTGCTTGTGCGACAATTGCTTGACGAAACTTGTTTGACCTTTCGCTATCCCGGCTGGTCTGTCGTCCTTTTCATTGAGAAACTACAGACTCCTTCGCGCCACGCGCGCCCTCTGCGCCCACTGAATACGCGCCCATCGACAATCTGTCTCCATAATTAGGCCCCCCCACTGCAGGCATTTCAAACAGGACTGCAAACACAGCTTGCAGAGTGCGAGGCGCAATGGCATACAACAGGGGATATACAGGCAATCCAGACGCACTCCCAGCGTGAGTCACGACCCTCAATTCTTTGGCACTTACGACGCAGCTTCACTACGACCCCGCCATGGCCACTCTTACTAACACACTCTCAAGACACGCAGAGCCCGAGCAAGCTGCTGCAATGCTCCACGGTGGAAGACAGCCCTCTGGTCAGCGTCCTCCCTCGACTACCCACTCCACTTCGTCACCAGCGCCGCGCCCAGATGATCGATATGCCCGGCCCTCGTCGACGACCTATTCCTCAGACCCACGATACTCAAACCCCCCTCCACCTCCAGGCCCCAACCGAGCCAGTATTACCTCACCACCGCCCTCAGCAAGCTATGGCTCTGGCCCTCGACCTACCACCAACAACGTCTCTCGACCAACGATCCCACAATCACAACGCCCACCCACCGTAGCTCCTCCATCTCGCTCACAAGCGGAGCGTGACGCCCTCTGGCCGCTCTTCTTGTCGGTGGACCGAGATCGCACAGGACAGCTTTCTGAAGAGTCGCTACGGAGGGCACTTGTGAATGGAGATTACACAGCGTTCGATTTGCACACGGTCAAGATGATGATCCGGATGTTCGACACAGACAGGTCTGGGACCATAAACTTCGAGGAGTTTGTTGGGCTTTGGGGCTTTCTGGCAGCCTGGAGAGGGCTGTTCGATCGGTTTGACACTGACAGGAGCGGGCATATCTCCATGAACGAGTTCAGCGACGCATTGGTCGCATTCGGCTATCGACTTAGTCCTGGGTTCGTGAACCTGCTATTTGGCACATTTGCCAGAAACGTCGGTGGAAGAGGTGATGATGCAGGACGAGAGAAGGGATTGAGCTTCGACCTTTTTGTGCAGGCTTGCATCAGTCTCAAGCGGATGACGGACGTCTTCAAGAAATATGATGAGGATCGCGACGGGTATATCACTTTGAGCTTGTAAGTCGCTGTGACCCTTTCACAGAGGATTTCATGCTAACTCTAACGGCAGCGAGGAGTTCTTAACGGGTGCGCAATCACTTTTCTTGTTTAATTCGATAAGCCCCGTCACAGACACCGGTCTCTATTGAGGGAGCGAGCGAGCATTCTTTATATCACATTAGCGGTATGAGTCCATTATGAGAGCCCTGGCCGACAAGTCGCAGAAATCTTAAAGCAGCGCTAAGCACGCATCGAAGACGAAGCGTCTTCTTCGGGTTCACATACACCTGGACATATGGACCGTACAAACCAAGAACTATGAGTGCGAGGGATCTGATTGATGAGAAGATTAATGAGCGATGAGGATACAGCGTCCCAAGGGTCAATGATAGGGAGAGGCGGCATGCAATATTCACTTATTTAGCAGCAGAAAAGAGATACCCATGTCAATCAGACCATCCAACCAGCAATTCATATTAGTCCCTAGTTTTAGGGCTGGTACCGCGGTTCTCAGACGAAACGCAATTTCTTCCGGCGGCACGGTCTGGCTCCGGGAGGCGCCACAGACCGCAGCTTTCAATAGTCATGAGGCTGCGGCCACCATCTCACCTTACAACTTCACGCTTCTCACTTCACATCTCACCTTCCGTACCTATTACTAAAAATTTTAATAAATTAAACTCACGCTCGTCATTCCACGGTGCACATCGACACTGCGGAACACCCCACTTTGCGGAGGACGACACTAACTCTACGGCATCATCCTGCTGTACGCTGCCCAAAACACCATCTATGTGTGAATCACGCTGACCATACAGTCACAAACTTTTTTCCTCAACTGTCGCTACTAAGCATACAATTTCTTAATCCCAAGCAATGGCTTATTACCGCCGTTCCTATTCAGAGGACGATCACGACCTTGCCCCACTTAATGACCATGACGCCGGCCACAGCACAGCGACTCACTTCTTCGACGAGCCAGTACACTATGGCTACCAAGCAGAGCACAACTGGTCCGAACTAGAGCACGACATCGCCGCCCCAGCACAGCAAGTTCCTGAGCCAAAGGCGCCTTCACCCACTCCTAACCCCGTTTCACAAACTCCAAACTCAGAGGCGACACTGCCGTCTCTCTACATGATCATCCTCGGCCTCGTCTCCATGTTCCTCCCAATGCTCCGCGAACTCACTCGCGTCCTGACCTTCTCCTGCGATTTTAGCGGCTGGATCCTGCACTCCGCCCTCTCGTTCAGTCTCTACTACATTGACCATCTACACAGCACTACCAACAAGCCGCGGATCCCGGCTCTCGTCCTGCATTTTGTGGATTTCAGGGGGGGCTGGCCTGGCGCTTTCCTCGCTCTATATGTGTACCATTACAAGAAGGATGATTCGGCGTTCCGCAAGCGCTTCTGGACTATCGTGGCTATCAATAACATTTACGCGTTCTTGCAAGTTCTCATGTGGCTCGGAGAAATGGCGGTTCTGGGGAAGGAACATGCTGAGAAGATGAAGGCTGAGAAGGATGGCGTTGTTGTGTGATGGAGGGGATGCAACACTTTTGCCTTCGGAGGCGAGAAGGACTGCTGGTTGGGAAAAGCTCTGCCAAAAGGCAAAAGGGGCGAAGTCCTTGATAGAATCTGGAGATTTGTAATACTAATGATTGCCTTTGCTGGGGACTACCGAGGCCGTCTTGGAATGACCAGGGCAAGACGGGTCTGAGGATGTCATGACCCACTAATAGATGATGAGACTGCATGAAGAGCAGCGATAATGAGATTCAGATGCCATGAGATTCTTCGCTTTGCTTTGCTATTCGGTGTATGTCAATCGGGTATCGCTTGCGATTGCATAGATCGGCAATGATCCGACTTTCGAAGAGCTCGAGGACTCGACGAACCAAAACAGCCAAACCTGAAGATGAAGTGAAAATGCATGGACAGCTCTACATACAGCTCCTCGGACCCGCTTCTTCCCTTCGCCCTCCTCTGAAACTCCACAACCGCCCACTCAAACAGCGTCCTTGTCCAAATTGTCCGCACTGACCGGCACATACTTGGGCCCATCATACCCCTTCTGCCTCCAGAACCAAAGCCCCGCCACCAAGACCGTCAAACCCCCAGCCAACAAACTCGCATAGTTCATCGTGGTGGCATCAAACGGCACCGCGAACGGGAAGCAGAACAAGACGTCAAACACCACGATGAAGAGACAGCTGACGATGTTGACCGCGTACCCGACCGCGCCCTTCATGAAGAACGGGCCGGGCTCGACGCTCTGCCTTTTGCGCAGCAGGTGCGGGAGGATGGCGAGGAGGTAGGAGATTGTAGTGAGTATGACGAAGGAGCCGATGAGGGCGGCAAAGGCGGTGGAGTTGCCTAGGTAGATGAGGGCGAGGAGGGTGCAGATGCTTGCGCATAGGATGACGGAATTGGCGGGGGTCTTGAAGCGTGAATTGACGCGGCCGAAGGTGGACGGGAAGGGGGTGGCGTTGTCGCGGGCGAGCGTCCAGAAGGCGCGGGAGCAGATCAGGTAGAGGCCTATGATTGCGATGAAGGAGGGGAGGAAGGCCACGACGATGAGGCCCACGGCGCCGGCCGTGGAGCCCGTGGCTTGCTCGTAGATGGCGGCGAGGGGGAAGTTGAGGCCTCGCGCGATGACGGCGTCGAAGTCGGTGATGCCGTAGAAGATGGCGACTAGGAAGGTGATGCCTGTTACGAAGCCGACGGCGTATTGAACTAGCATGGCTTTAGGGATGTTGATGGAGGGGTGGGGAACTTCTTCGCACATTTTGGAGATGGCGTCGGGGGTGCTAGAGTAGGGTTAGTGGCGGGGATGGAGGGGGGACAAGTGGAAACGAACCCAACTGCGTATGCGCCGTTCAGCATCCCTAGGCAGAAGGCGAGGCCGTCGCTCCAGCCTGTGCCGTTGCTCCACGTCTTCCATACCGCGGTCGCGGTGGCGTGGCCTCCGCCTGTGGACCCGGGCATAATGGCGCAAACGAGAACAGAGACAAAGAAGCCGGCCATGCAGAGGACTCCTCCGAGGGTTTCGACGTGTGGAAGGATCCTGTTGCCGACGATCACGGCTGCGCATAGCATCCAGCAACAGATGAGGTAGACGGCGAGGACGTGGCTCCTTTCCGGGACATATTCAGGGTGGTATAGGGCGTACATGGATGTGATCTGTAGACCAAGGATCTGGAGCGACGAGGCAAGTCCGAAGATCCTGCGAGGCTATCAGCATGATGGCTCCCTGAGATCAAGTCGAGAGCACTGCATAGCGTAGATGATCGTAGCTGTAGCACGTACCATGCCAGTGAGTTCAGCCATCCGGCAAAGAAGCCTACGGGTCTGCCCCATTTGCCAGCAGTGATAGTAGCCCAGTGGTAGACTAAACATGTCAGTGACTTGTTTTGATTTGCGAGATGACCCCGAAATACCTCCACCAGCTGATGGCATGGCCGATGCCAGCTCAGCAAGCGATGCGGCGATACAGAAATAGATCAGGGAGACCGTGATACTATCATCGCATTAGTGTGAGTACGATGGTGGCGCTGACATGCACCTACTATTCGGTGATGACACCCACGGCGCCGCCATTGTAGATGGCCACTGTCTGCAAGCGATTCAGCGCATGGACTATTGGCAGGGTATAGGGTGCATACCAAAGTGCCGCCAACGGCCAGCCATGTGTTCGCGGAGGTTAGCACTAGGCCGATGATAGACAGCAGGCCAAAGTTGCGTTCGAGCTCCTGTTTGTGACCGGATGCGTTGATGATCCCATCGTCCGAGGAGGTCGGACGTGTCTCCCCGTGCATCTCTTTAACGTCCATGCTTGCGGCAGAGAAGGTGGTGCGTGGGAGCGCAGCGACCAGGGATCCCTGCCAGATAAACAAAGGCAGAACGGGACGTATCAAAAGCAAGGGTTGTTACAAATGCAACAGAGAAGCACGACAAAGGGTAGAAGGACGCCAGAAGACGAATAGAAGGAGAGCAGACCGCCAATGACCTCTCACTTTGTAGTGTAAGAGGCGTATAACCACTACTTTTACCAAGACGCGACCGTTTTACTTGAGAGCGCAACGGGCTTCTCATCTCCGCAAGGTACAAAGAGAAGGGTAGATCATGTACCGCGGCGGTGGTCCAGAACAGATAAGACGAGACTCATGTGTCCAGTTTTCCCCATGATTGGCGCCAGGGTCAAACGAGCGAGATGTGTCTAGGAGCATTTGGCGCACCGCCCGAGTCGACTAGTGCATTGCCATTACGCAGAGATCAAGAGCCGACCTAGACTCTTGGAATAGGATAGCGGATATTGTAGGTGACTGGTCTTGGTATCGGAAACTGTTGGGTAGAATAGGTAGGAACGGTCGCGTGTTTGGGATCACGTCCGGTGCGGCACGGTATCTGTTTGCCGCAGACAGAGAGAGGTCAAAGACGGTGAACTTTAGCAGCGTTCCCCTCACCTATCCATGCAGTTGCCGTTGAGATGCTGCGATAACGGGCAGATAGTGCCACTGGACAGTGCGTAGGAACGAAGCCCCCAAGCGGGAAGGAGCAGAAACGCGCACAGACGGGGCACCTCTACGTTCGTCACAATCACTCAGTCTCAAAGAACGATCTGAGCCACCGTCCCTGGGTCACGAAATGAGACGGGCCGGGCGGGCAGAGCCTGGAGGAGTGGGTGGGCCAAGGGAAAGAAGCGGGTCTTGACAGCCACTTCAAGTCCAGCTCGACCTCGATCATCGCATTCCTCTCTCTCAATCAAACGTCTCCTTGGCCGGCTGGCGTGCAGACCCCGGTCGCTGGTGATCCTCTTTCACAGTAGGAATTGCCGTGAATATTGGTGCCACGGATGATGTCGCGCAGCATGTACCTGCTAAGCTACTGCATGCATGCACTGCTTGGAGTGCATCAAGCATCCATGATTGCTGCGGGAGCTGCACGAACGATGCAGTAGGTTCCTCGGCGGCGTGGTCCCCGCCTGCGAATGCACTTCGACTTTTTCTTTTTGCTTCTGCATTTCACTCTGCTGATGGGACGATGCAGGCTACATGCCATGAAAAACCCAGTTCAGAGCAGTTGATGCCCAGGACAACGGCTGTTGGTGACCCCCCGCTACGTTCGCCAAACGGTCCTAGTCATCTTGCCTGCAGATGCAATACCTGCTCATCATTCCAATTGCCGAGCACTTTGGCGCCATCCTGCCCATGTCCACCTAAAACGCCAGACTTGGACGCATTCCTGCCTATCTCATTTGCTAGTCATGCACCCCCAATCGGTGACCCTGCCAGTCAGAGTTCATCGACGACTCCACGCGACGCAGTACCAAGCACCTTTGTCCAGACCTATCTCGCAGGAGTAGCACGCTAAGTGACTAGCGAGATCATCTACAGGACCCTGGTCTATATGATAACTTGAATCGTGGCGGCTCATTCATATAACCATGCTGCTGGTTCCGACTCCTGGGTTGACCACCCGGGATCAACCATCTAGCATCCCGCCGCCATTGTCAATCATGTCGCTGCCCGCGAATTTTGCAACAAACTTCACTCGCGAAACATGGGCGCTCTACGGTGTGGGCATCGCCATCCTGGTCCTGAGGCTGGTCGAACGCACACGTCGGGCAAAAGGCCTTCGGCATCTCCAAATCGAAGATTGGATCGCGTTCCAACTTATCGGCTGGTTCACGCTGCTGACCGCAGCTTTGAATAAGGTCATCAATGGCGGCGGAAGTAACTTCATGACGCCTGAGGAAGAAGCGGCTCTGACCCCGGAAACCACTCGAGAACGCATCATTGGCAGCAAGTTCGTGCTTGCTTCCGAGTTTGGCATGATCATGACTATTTGGTCATGCAAGGCCATCATGCTGTTGGTGTATCGACGACTTACATCTGGGCTCAAGCAAGAACGATACATTCTGGGCGTAGGCATCTGGGTCGGTCTGGGTTTCGTTGCCACTGTGCTGGCTCTTTTCATCAATTGTCGACCTTTCAGCGGTTATTGGAGTGTACCGGCTATAGACAGTAAGTCGAGCCAGTCCCTGCTTGGATTTGCATTGCTGACGTCCATCAGGCCAATGCTGGTCTTACTACAACTTTGGCTATGTAGAGGCCGTCTTTAACATCACTGCTGACATCGCCGTCTTGATCGTCGGCATGCCTCTGATCATCAACGTCCAGCGACCCTGGCAGCAGAAAGTTCCGCTTGTCCTCATCTTCGGCATGGGTCTTTTCGTCATCGCTGCAGCTCTAACCAATAAGCTCTACGCCTACCTACCCTGGTACGTCCTCATATCCTTGCCTAGCTCGTATCTCCACTAACGTAATCCTCCAGGCTCCTCTCCTACAACTACGCCTTCTGGTACATGCGCGAAGCCGCCGTTTCCGTCTATGTCACCAACCTTCCCGCGCTATGGTCCATCGTCCGTGAAGTCTTCCCAGCAACGCAAACGTGGGGCTACGGTGGTACGACTGGCTCGCATGGCCCTACCCTCAATTCTCAAGCCACTACTCGACTCGAAATGAAAGGCTTTCGGCGAACGGACAGCCTGGATCTGGACCTCGAGAAGTCGCCGAGCGAGGAGCGCATCAATCGCTTGGATCGGCCTAGCTTTGGCACAGGCGAGGACTGGGCCGTGCATAAGACGAGACAGGTGACGGTGGAAGAGGATAGCGCGAGCGTGTACATGGAGGGACGGGGGAGGGAAGGGGAGAGCGCGCAGAGACCTGCGAGTATCATTGATGAGTTGACGGCTAGTAACAGGGGGAAAAGCCAGGCTTATATCAGCTCGCGGTGAACTCGTCTCGGCTTCTCATTTTGGGTCAGATCTTAAAAAGCGGTATCTTGCTTTCTGGCATTATTTACCAGCAGACATCTTGTGCATTATCTACATATAGACGACAGAACAGAGCACCCAGTCTCCACAACCCCCCTACCCTCCCCCCTGCTCAACACCCACCTCCTCAAACCCCAATACAACCCTCCCCCTCGGCCCAGCAAAGTACCCATCCCCCATCCCTACGCCCTGATCATCCACCACACTCACCCAGAAACCCCTCACCACCTCCGCAACCAAAACCTTCATCTCAATCGTCGCAAACGGCTTTCCAATACACATCCTCACCCCGCTCCCCCATCCCCAGAACCACCTCTCCATCTCCCTCCTCTGTGCCTCGTTTGCCTCAAGCCAGCGCTCGTACCGCCAGTTCTCAGGCTCCGGAAACGCCTTCTCGTTCCGGTGAAGACTGTATGCTGAACAACTGATGCGCGTCCCGGCCGGGATGAAGTGTCCGTGGATCGTAGTGCCCTGGGCCGGGACGACGCGAGCTTGGCACCCTGGTACGGCGGGGTAGAGGCGGAGCGTCTCGGTTATGATGGCGTTGAGGAGGGGGAGGCGGTCTAGGGCTGCTAGGTAGGGTTGAGAGACTTCTTCGGGGACGTCGGGGGAGATTGCGGGGGGTAAAGTGGCGAGGTGGTTGCGGAGGAGGGATTGCAGGTTAGGACGAAGGGCGAGCTCGTACAGAATGTAGGTTAGGGTCGTGGCTGTTGTGTCGGAGCCGGCGAGGAGGTGGTCGTGGACTTCGGAGGCGAGGAGAGCGGAGGGGCGGGGGAGGGCGGTGGCGGAGGCGAAGGACAGGGTGGAGGGGGAGGGGGTGAGGTGCGTGGCGAGCTTGGTGTAAACTGTTGCGTGGGAGGAGGGGGAGGCGCCGGAGGCGCAGCGTTGGCAGAGGGCGAGGGTCATGGTGGGTTGCTTGTCGGCTTCGTCGAGCATCCATTGGGGGAGGGTTGATAGGCCAAATTTCTCTAACAAGAGGATCGGACGGCGTAGCTCGAGCCAGAGGAAAAGATATGGTGTTAGTTGTCGGGTTACGCCTTGCCATTGTGCTCTGTTAGTCTCGTCGTTGAGAAAGTCGGTGCCGGCGTCGAGACCGAAGATGTAACGGGATATCATGTCCATGGCTAGGGAGGAGGCAAAGGACCAGATCTCGACTGGCTCTTTGGCTTGAGCATGTTGGCGAAGCTTGTCAATTGTGGTCTTGTAGATCACCTGGTGCAAAATGGCACGCAGCTCTGGTGAGGCCACCACGTAGGACTTTGAATAGACAGTGTTCAATACTTTGCGTTTTTCCAGGTGAGGTTTCTTCTTCAGCTCCGAGAACAAGTTTGTTTGATCAAAGCTCTCCATGCCAGAGTAAAAGTCATGCTTGTCAAAGTTACCAGTGTAGATTGCTTCAAGGCCCTCCGGACTGTTGACGCTGACTTCGTTGGCTGCCAGTCTGATCACGGGTCCGAGTCTTCTATGAGCAGCATATACAGACCTGTTCTCGTGCTGTCGCCATCTTTGGTACAGTATCCAGAAACTAGAAAACGAGCTCGAGAAGTGAGCATTTGGAATGGTGAACTGCTGTAACCACCATCTGTAAGTGGCGTATGCTACTAGTATGAGGATCAATGCCTGCAAAGCAAGCGGCATCTTCTTGGACCTCTGGATATGGAAGAGGTCCGACTAGGCATGCTGTGCGCCTTTGAGATACAATCGACAAGCGCCGCAACACTGACTATGTGTTACATGACAGAAGCTCTTCTTGGCGTAAGCTCTGACATGAGTATCACTGGTGTCGCCGGTCGACGAGTCATTGCCATGCAGCTAGACGATGGACTGCCAGGATTTTGGTAGAGTCCCTCCGTAACTGACTCGCCCCTAATTCTGGCTCCTGGGCAAAACGTTAGTTTGTGCCGACGCAAGCCATCTGAAGCCTTGAGATAGTGGAGCATATTCGCGTGATGAGGCTGGCTCTCGACTTGGTCTTCGATCTGGAGCGAAGCTTTGAGCGTTTCTAAAATGCTGGAAAGGACGTGATCAGATTCGATCCCCAAGCTTCCCTCTGGATCGGCAGGGAGTTGGGGTAAAGCCGGGGCCCCAATGGGAGCTTGACTCGTTAAAAAATACCTTGGGATGTTGTTAAACTTTCGCAAGGTCTCTGTTTCACACTCGGCCTGCTCGACCTCACCTCTTAGAACAACCCGTTGCAAAACGTCAATATTATCCAGCATTCCCATCTCTTGCGGCACAATACCATCTTCTGACTGGTCTGCGATCCATTCCGGACAGCTGACAAAATACATTGGAAGCCTCCCCGTTCAGCCCTATCGTAGATGGACGAGGAAAGAATGCGAGGTTACTGTACTCTTCTCATTTCCGCATCCCATACAGATCTGGAGGACTTGTGGTCTTCATTCTCTGTGATAAGGACAAAAGTAGTAAGGACTCACTCCAGGTAGTTGATCTTCTGGATACACAATTCCCTACCACTACCAGCATCTTTGCTTTGCTATCATGCTCTTCGTTCATCAATCCATGAGCCATATCTAAGCAGCAAGCATATTTGACCGTTGCCACGATTGTGGTTCGCAAGAAAACGAAGATTGCACCCGTGGTAACGCAGATGACCACATGGTTCCACCGAGCTTCCCACCGAGAAACATTTGCGTCAAACTGGTGGGATCCTGTCCATATTGGAGTGCATAAGGAAGCCGGGAGATAAGCTCGTCTATAGCAGACATGGTCGCTAAGATACAAATTGGGGCCTGTGCCCTCCGACTATACGGCCGTCATCCTCGCATTGTCTGGTAGTCCTTCATTTATCTCCAGTCCAGTTCAAGGAAGAACAGTACCATGCGTGCCACTTTTGTTAGTGTGCTCGCGGGCTTGACCCTTGCGGCCGCCCAAGGCATCGACATTGACGCAGTCCTCGCTGCCTCTCCCGTCCCGACTGCAGACGTCCCTGTAGTCTTCGTCACAGCGAAGGGGGAAGCTCCTGCCACTGCCTCGATCAGCTCCTACATTGTATCCCAGGCTGCATCCTCCGTCGCTGCTGCCATCTCGGCCGACCCAACCAATGCCAATTTGGACAAGCGAGCCGCCTCCACCACCACGTGTCTGCCTCAACCCACTGGGTACGGGTACGTCAGCAACCCTGATACTGCAGCTCAGTTCCTGGCTGATCCAGTCTTCTCCTCTCAGGCTGCCGCCGCCCCAGTCCCTGCCGGATACACAAAGATCTTCGAGAACCTCAACGCTTCTAGCCAAGCGTATGGCTATCTGGGATATTCGACCTTGAAGTCGTATGATACGGCTACGTGTGGAGCGAAATGCACGAAGATCAAGGGCTGTATGGCATTCAATCTCTACTTCGAGAGAGATCCGTCCGTCAACCCTGACTCAAATGACTGTGCCAACCCACCTTCGGTCACTCAGATCAAGGTAAGCTCTTACCTGCACCCACTTTTCAGTGAACCTAGCTGATGAACGACAGTGTGTCTTCTGGGGAGGTCCCGTTACAAAATGGAATGCCCTCAACAAAGGCCAATTCCGCCGCCAATTCCAAGTCGTGATCGCCGGCAGCAACGGATACGTGAACAACAGCATCTCCCTTCAAGCCGGATACGACCCACCCATCGACCTCGGCGCCGCCGCCATCGACGCCCCACCCGACTGCAGCAGCCACGACACCTTCCTCGGCTCCAAGCTCTTCACCTCTGGCCCCTTCGACGCCAACCTCTGCCTCACCGCCTGCTCCGCCCAAACCGTCTACAACGCCGCCAATCCGCCGTCAGACGGCACCAAGCCCCTGACCTGCCAATTCTTCACCACCTACCTCCTCTACAAGAACAACCTGCCGGTGGGCCAATACTGCTCGCTCTACAGCAAATCCTGGCCCCTCCAGTATGCCACGAACAAGGGCATGACATACGGCAAAGACGTCTACACCATCGGCTCAAGCTACGCTTTCGTCAACAGCACTAGTCCCGGCGCCCCCTATTATCCATGCGATGTCGCGTCCGCCACCTCCGTGATCGAGAAAAGCACTTACCAGCCCTTCTGCTCTACGCTCTTGGGGTACACGCCTACTGTCTCGACAGTTACAGCAACAGTCACTTCCGCGCCGCAACGACGCAGGAGGTCGGCACTCGAGGGCCAGGAGCTGGTGCGCAGGGCGGAGCAAGCTACGCCGTACGCGCTGGCGACGTTCGCGGCCACGGCTGTCACGAGCGCTTGTTCGTTGGAGGTGACGCCCGTGACGAGCGCGGTGCTGACGACCGTCACGGTGACGGTGGCGCCGAATACGGGTGCCGTCACTACCACGACGGATGCTGGGACCTCGACCTCGACCGCGGCGGCGGCGGCGGCACAGACATCGGTCAGTATGCCGGCGCCGGGATTGGATGTGCTTGGGCAGCTATTCGGGGGGATGATTTTTGGGAGGTGAGAGAGCGCATGACGTGTTGGAGACAGATTTTGGACAGTAAATCAGTAGCCTGTCTTCTAGGTGCGCTTGTATGACTCGCTATCTAAAACAGTGTTGGGTCTTCCGCTCCACATCTCCCATCGGATTTCTTCTTCCATCCTCTTGACTCCACCATGTACTAGTAGACCCCAGGAATGATCTTCGACTTGACAATCTCGCAATACCTATCCCAGTCCTTGCCGTACTTCTTCCTGCACTTCTCTTCATCTCTCAGCTCCCTGTGCACGAGCAGCACCGCAAAGTACAGCATGTAGAAGTAAGTGACTGGCGTTCCCCACCCACGCATCTCGTTGTTTGGCCCTTGCGACACTACCTGCTCGCCTGTCGTGATGCTCTTGTGCACGACATAGCCCGCGAATCCAGTGGGGAGACAGTACGCCCAGCTCATCAACCAGTCGCCAAAGTAGTTGATGTGTCTTGCTGTGCCCCACCAGCCTGAGGTGATGAGACGCGAGCCTGATTTGGTCTCGATGTACTTCAGGTGCTTCACTGCAGGGTCCTCGGGGTTGGTACGGAAGGTGTTCTTCTCAAGGTTGGACATGCGGAAGATGTAATAACCGATCAGCTGAATGGCGATGATGGCGGCCGTACCGGTCCAGCCTAGTTTGACAGGGTGGATGGAGAGGTAGCGCGCTTGGATGCTGTAGGTGAAGGGGAGCCACGCGAGATCGCCAAAGGCAAGCATGAAGCCGAAGCCGTCGGTTGTAATGTCCATCTGGGTCATGATAGCAGACTCAACGTAGACAGCATCAAGCATGTAGATTGTTTGAGTGATGGTAGTGATCACTAGGTCGTGTCAGAAAGCAGCGTTTCATAAGGGTAACAAGACACTTACGGATAGAGTCGGTCACATAGCCGTAAGTCTTCCACTGGCGCATCACGAAAGCAAGGTCGAGGATAATCCAGCCGAGCATACCAGGACGAACCTCCATGAAGGTCTTGATGTCCATGGTGCCGATTAGCGGAAGGGTGACTTGTGGATTCAGCTCGCGCCCAATAAACCAGTCGTAGATCATATTCCCAGTCGCACCACCAACCGCAAGCTCCCTGTTCTGAGGATTCTTTGGCTGTTGTACCGAGAAAGATCGGATGTATACCCAGGTCGCCAGCGCATAAGAAATGAGGACATTCGTGGTCAGGAGAGGGATGTAGTTCTTGTTGATGAAAGTCCAGACTGGAAAGTCAGGGCCTTGGGCGTAAGTCCCGGCCGCTAGGATAGATAGCACGAAGATATCGGTGGTAAATCCTATAGCGGAGTCAGTTCTATGAACAGGTTGCAAACATTTGCCCGTCGTGGCCCTACCATTGAAGCGGTACTTCAGTCTTCCTCCAGTCCTCAGTATGGTTCCTTCAGATTCCTGGGCAGGCAGAACCTTCCACAAAACAATGTTGAGTGCGTAGTAGGCCAGAGTCCACACGACCGTCTCTGTGTTAAGTAGACCACTCCAACCCTCCCAACCAACCTCTTGCTTGAGCTTGTCGAGCGTAAATGTGGATGGCTGAAGTAGAGATGGGGGAGGACACCCGCTGACATCGTTGACGAAGAACGCTAGCACATAGCACACGAGTGGGAGTCCAAGAGAGATCAGGACCGCTCCAGGCCTATTGTCGCGTGTCAGTCAAAATTTATGAGAGATGCTCGTAAGGGGAGTAGTACGGCCCAAGGAATTCATATTCGACGTGTTGCTTTGCCATGGCGTAGTCCAAATTTGCTCAGTTGCTCAGTACATGCGCAAACAAATTTGGGGTCAATTGGGAGGATTGGAACGGCGGGCGGTGTTGTGGTTATACCACTAATTTGTTCGATCGTACGAGGTGATGTCGATGACGCGCTGAACCGTGCCGAACTCAGCTGAACTCAGCTCGATGCTCAAGCTCGAGCTCGGACTCTCAAGCTCCGATCTGCCAAGGTGAAACCCCTTGGAATGCACGCCGAAAGAGCAAGAGAGGTGATTGGGGTAGAAAACGTCCCGAGGTGCATAACCCGTTGGAGAGATAATTCACTTTGACTCCGTAAACTTTCAACAATCCTATGAGCGCTCCTACTGATTCACATTCGCGAAGTGAGGAGCACTTGGGATTCTTCATACGATCGAATCAAATCAATGTGCAACCGACCTCGATAACGTCCAAGAGCTGCGAACACAGGACTCGATTCCCCGCAAACATTCCGGACAGCTGTCCCTAGTCATGCAGCTGCTCTACTACTCTCTGGCCTTCGCGCTGCCGGTATTGGCGGCGTCTGGATCCGATGACAAGAAGGTCGCCCGGACACCATGCGCGATCAAATCTCCTACCACCGGCGCATTCTTCGACCTCAATACCGTCCGGATCGAACTTCCGCCAGAAGGCAAGAAGGCTCCCAGCGACCAACGGAATACCTCATGGCCAGCTAGAGGATGGGACTACGGGACGAACTTTACACTGAACATCTGTGGGCCAGTCATTGAGCAATTGGAGGACGTTGTAGGTGTACCAGAAAGCAGATGGAAGAACGTGAGCGCGTTCTACGAAAAGGGTGGTAAGACATACAGCATAGGGTAAGCTTGATGACAGTCTGGTCTCAGAGCTCCTCACTGACATCCTGGCAGTCAGCAGAACGATGAGCCCGTGATACGAGGTCGCAAACTAGTTCTGAACTACACTCATGGATCGCCATGCCCGACAGCAGCCAGATCGACACTCGCGCGGGACTTAGACTATGCAGAACCTCGAGAGATAATAGGAGGCGATGACGACGACGACGATGACCGGCATGGCAAGAAGCCTTCGAAGAAACCGAGTCACGGGGATGATGACGATGAGCGCAAGAAGCCTTCCGAGGGCTCCGGGCGACGGAAGAACACAATCATCAGCTTACTTTGCGCATCCGATCCTCTGGCGCCACCCATGTCGGTATCGTTTGTTGCGTCGCCGGACTCATGTACCTACTTCTTCGAAGCACGGACACCTGCGGCCTGCGGAGGCGTCGAGGTCGCGCAGCAAACACTCAGCCCAGGTGGTGTATTTGTGGTCATTGGTTTTGTTGCGATCCTGGTCTATGTGGTTGGTGGTTGCTTCTATCAAAGGACGGTCATGCACCAGCGGGGATGGCGACAGCTGCCAAATTACAGTCTATGGGCAGGTATTTTTGGCTTCTTCAAGGTGAGGTGCTCCAGCTTTGGTTCCTGATCCATGCTAACAAACCTTGCAGGACATGTTCATTATCGCGACTTCTTCTTGCGCAAGGTTACTCCCAAGTAGACAAGGGTATAGTCGGCTTGGAGCCAATGGATTTCCGAGCAGTGGCCGAACAGGCAGAGAGAACCCCGAGGACGAGAACAGATTGATCGACCAGCTGGATGAAGAATGGGACGACTAGATTTGTTGAACGATGCATTGTAGGGCTAGGGTTCGCTTTCAAACCTCGAAATGAACACATGCAAAAGCGGGCACGGCGTTCTGGTAGGATCTCCCATAGATTTTCGACATGAACGACTTATTATTTCCAACATGTCATGCAGCAAAATGAGCGTAACAACATGTTATGCCTTGGTACTCCTGGCAGAGCTCGAAGGATAGTCTCTTACGCGCCTGGAGCCCCTGAACATGGACTCCGAATCCCTACTGCATTCAGTCAGCTGCGTATGTTCATGATTCCTCTCTGATCGGATCGAGTGCGGTGACACGTGCTACAGCTTCGAAAACATGCCCTGATAAATGTGATGAAAGAAACTGGACAAGTCGTCGGACAAACACGTGGTTGAGAGTGCCAAGATTTAAGTCCTTGGCAAACCCGCCATTGCAGACCAATCAAAAGCTTCCACCAAAAAGTATCTCGCTCCGCAGCTCGCATTTCCCACACGTGCCTTATCTCGCCTACGTCGACTTCCACGGCGAGATACGGAGACGCCGCCCTCTTGCAGGCGCACTGACAAGCTTGTCCTAATGTCTCCGGTCTCGTGCGCTCACTGGCCCGCTTAGAGCCGCCACCAGGGTCCTGCTTCCATCTTTTTGCTGAGGTTCCTGCGTCTGGTCTGCTGTTTCCAGAAGGTCGACAGCTGCCAAGATGGAGATCGTCTGCAGAACGGTCCAGCGCTGTGGGCGAAGCGGGAAAGATTGGGGCAAGGTTGGTGATTAGATTGTCTTCTTAAGGGCAATCACGGCCCTTTCAATTTATGTCTCGTCCCGCGCTCCTGGGTATCCCTAAACAAACGACAACCATGTGGTCGATCAAGAGTCTTTTCGCCTCGTCGCTGTTGCTGTCATCGGTCATTGCGGAGGATGTCTTGATCAGTCGGAGAAATTGGGTGCAACGTAAGAGAGATGAGACATTTGACCTTACGTACTTCCACATCAACGATGTCCATGCCCATCTGGATGAGTTCCGTGCGTCTCAGGGTACCGTATGTGATTGGACGAATATGCATCGTATTAGCAGCACTAACCAGAACAACAGGACTGCCAGCCTGCACAGGGATGTGTCGGTGGTTACGCTCGTGTCAAGACTGTCTTGAACGACTTGCGGCCCCAGGCAGAGAACAGCTTGTTCTTGGACGCTGGTGATGAGTTCCAAGGAACCCTCTTCTACAACTTTTACAAGGGCGAGAAGACTGCCGAAGTACTCAATCAGATCGGTGTCGATGCTATGACACTGGGCAACCACGAGTTCGACGGAGGTGATGACGAGCTTGGTGCTTTTCTGGCGAACCTCACCTTCCCGGTTGTCTCTGCAAACATCAAGTCCACTCACCCAATCCTCAATGCGACTATCAAGCCATATGTCATCTTCGACAAGTACGAGCTCGCTGTCATCGGTGTGACCATCGACTCGAGCAGCCTGTCCAACCCTGGCAACGGCACAACTTTTGCGGACCCCATCACAACTGTTCAGAACACGATCGACCACATCCGTGCAACTACCAATATCAAGCGTATTGCCGCGCTTACTCACATCGGATACGACGAAGACCAACGTCTGGCTGCTGAGACGACCGGTCTTTCTTTGATCATGGGCGGTCACTCCCATACTCCATTGGGTAACATCACTGGATCTCAAGGTCCTTATCCCACCATTGTTGAGAACAAGGATGGTGATGAGGTCTTTGTTGTCACTGCCTACCGCTGGGGTGAATACCTGGGCTACATCGACCTCAAGTACGACAGCAATGGAAAGGTTCTCGAGTACCGTGGAGCGCCAATCCGCCTCACCAATGCCACCATACCAGATCCCCAGCTCTACAACCAAATCAAGGGATGGCGAGCACCATTTGAAGAATTCGCTGCCGAGGTCGTTGGCGAAACTCAGGTCGAGCTTGTCCAGAACACCTGCCAGTCGCAAGAGTGCACCCTTGGCGACTTCATGGCCGATGCCATGCTTGCCTACCGCAGGAATGTCTCGGCCAATGTTGCGTTTGCCATCATCAATGCCGGCGGTATTCGCGCCACCATCGATGTCGGACCCGTCACTCGCGGCGAGGTCCTCACGGCTTTCCCCTTCGGCAACGCCATCGTTGAGCTCACCCGTACTGGTCAAGAGATCTACGATGTCTTCGAGGGTATTGTGTCCAAGGTCAATACTGTCAACGGCCGTCCAGTCACCTCATTCTTCCAACTGAGCACCGGCATCAGGGTCGAGTACAACCCCAACAACGCTGAGGGCTCAAGGCTCGTTTCCGTCACAATTGGTGATGCGCCAATTGATCTGGCTGCCAACTACGACTTTGTCACTCTCGACTACCTTGCTGGTGGAGGTGACAACTTCTTTCAGCCCAGCACAGACTTCATCACGCTGGATCTCCAGGCTGATGTGCTGACTGCGTATCTTGCGACTGAGAGCCCTGTCAACTTTGCTCTTGATGGGCGTATCACAAGCGTGGCACCGGCCATGAAGGCTAGGAGCGTTAGGTTCAGGGACGCCCCTGTCAAGTACTCTTTGTAGATTACGTTCTTGTATATAGTCTAATGTAAAAGCCTACTCTTGATCTAGAGATTGATGTAGTGCCTACATTCGTCTTACTCAAGAGGCAATGAGTGGTACCGAGATGGACCAACCGTCTTTCACCCGATTCACAATTCTTTACCCTACTGGCCCCCAAGCCTCTCCGCCTCACCCAAGCAGAGATCAATAATCCTCCATGCCACCTCTTTAGTCAAATCCCTCGGTATTCTGACCCCCTCCCCTTCCACCCTCCTCACAACCGTCTGGCCAACCCTACTCGTCGTCCTCGCCACCCCCTCCGTCCCATGCGCCCCATCAATCAACACTTCGACCTCCCACCTCTCCCCGCCCCTATCATCAAAAATCTCCGGCGCCAACGCCGCCAGCACTGGGAGAACATCATGCAACGGCGGCCCCTCACTCAGCCCAAACACCTCATCATACGTTTTTGCAAAAAACGTCAAAATCTCATGAAACAGCTTCCTGACCACCGCCACCTCCCCCTGTCCACTCTCCTCCACATGATCATACCCATACAGCAGT
This sequence comes from Elsinoe australis, assembly GCA_007556505.1. NCBI lineage: Eukaryota > Fungi > Ascomycota > Dothideomycetes > Myriangiales > Elsinoaceae > Elsinoe > Elsinoe australis. The sequence continues at coordinate 1,571,175 of SWCS01000006.1, forward strand.
CCCTTCTGCACCTCCTCCGTCCCAAGGAACAAATGCGACAAGTCCAGCGGCGCAAGCATGATCTTCCCCTTGAGCTGCTCGTTCATGAACACGGACCGCGCAGCCTCAGGATCAGCGTAGATATTAAATTCCGCGTATGGGGTCCAGTTCCCGAAGCGCTCTTCCGACCCACTGGTGGCATCGGCGGAGACGGTCCCCATCGGCGCGGACGTGAATTTTGACCCAATGGCGCCGCCCATGATGTGCAGGCCGCGGATATGCGATGCCAGAGCCGGGTAAGTGAGGAAGAGTAGGGCGGTGTTCGTCAGGGGACCGGTGGCGATGACGTAGGCTGTTCCTGGGGGCGTGGAGATGAGAGCGGCGTAGGCGGATTGGATGGCGGAGGGGGTGGGTGTGGGGCCGCGGCTCGGGGTGGGAAGGCAGGTGGTGCCGTCTAGACCGGAGGCCCCGTGGATGTCGGGGGCGAAGCAGGGAGAGCGGCAGAGGGGGTGGGACGAGCCGGGGTGGACGGGGATGGAGGGGCGGGAGATGGCGGTCAGGATGCTGAGGGTGTTGGTTGTGGTTTGGGAGAGGGGGGCGTTGCCGTGGGTGGTGGAGATGCCGAGGAGGTGCAGGCGGGGGGTCAGGGCGGAGACGAGGATAGCGAAGGCGTCCTGGAGTGGTCAGTAAGACTGCTTGTACTTAGTCACGCGAGAGGGCGAAGGAACGGGTGTCTATATGCTTAGGTCGTAGAGGCGTCACTCACATCGTGACCAGTATCGCAATCTAGCCAGACAGGAGTAGGTGCGGCGCTGGAGTCGTGACCTTGCCACAGGTCTTTGGCTATTTCAGCCTTGCTTTCCATGGTGTGTGATGCAATGAGCGATGTGAAGGAATATTGCTTAGGTTATGTATAAACCTGTCAACGTGGCTCAAGGCGTGATTTGGTCAGCGCACACCATCGGACTTTGTCCTGACCATCTGGTTTCTAGACATACATACAGCGACTAAAAATTATTACAATGCAATGACATGAAACGGCAGATGATGTCAAATCAGAGTCTTGGAGCATCGCATTGATCTATACCAACTGGACAACGTGTTCCGAACCCAATCGAGACATCAGCGCATCAACCTTCAGGCATCTCAAAATGTGGCACTTCATCACCCTCTCGGACTCGGACAAGCATCTCCGCCGCCAGCTCCTTGACCACTACGCCAACCTCGCACAACTCTCCGCCCTCATCCCAATAGTTCTACTCACCATCCTCAACCTCACTTACCGCCTCCGCAGCCGCCTCCGTACCCATCCGCCCCCCTCCTCCCCCCACCTAAAGCACACCCGTTCCCGCCCCTCCCCCCTCTCCCTCCCATCCCTCCTCGCCCCCCACAACCTCCATTTCTTCCTCACATCCCCCTCTCCCCTGCCCAGTCTCGGCACCAATGCCCTCCTCCTCTCCACCCTCCTGCACACCTCCCTGCTTCTCCTCCTCTCCACCCTCCAAACCCAATCAGACTACCTCCACCTCACCAAGCGCCTGGGGCTCGTCGCTGCCTCCCAGCTCCCCCTCCACTACCTCCTGGCCTGGAAGTCGCCCCTCAACCCCATCTCGCTCCTCACGGGCTACAGCTGGGAGGCACTCAATGCCGCGCACCAGGCTCTGGGACGGATCATCACTTTCTTATTCGCGGGACACGCGGCGCTGTATTTGAATTTCTTCGTCCAGGCGGGGGTGCTGGGGAAGAGGATCAGGGACTGGGATGTGATTCTGGGATTGGTGGCGGTGGTACTTTATGCGGGCATGGGCGGGATGGCGTTGGGGGTCGTGAGGAGGTGGAGTTATCGCGCTTTTGTATTGGTGCATGTTGTGGTTGCCGTGGTGGTGTTGCCGGTTATGTGGGGGCATGTGAGCCATTTGAGGGTTTATGTGGTGGAGGCGGTGGGGGTTTGGGTGGTGGGGACGGCATTGAGGGGATTGGGGACTAGGACGGTGCAAGCCAGGGTTAGGAGGAGAGGGGAGGGGTTGGCGGAGGTTGTGGTTGAGGGGAGGGAGGTGAGTGGCGGGAGCTGGGGGGTTTGGAGTAGGGGGTGGGTGCCGGGTCAGCATGTCTATTTGGCTGTGGAGGGGAAGGGGATGCTGCCAACGGCGATGGGGAGGAACCCCTATAGTATTGCGAGTTTGCAGGGCGATGGGAAGCTGAGTTGTATGGTTAGGATTATGGGAGGGACTACCAAATTGCTGATAGGGAAGGAAGACGAGAAGAGGCTGATTAGGCTTGAAGGACCGTATGGCAGAACTGATCATCTGGAAAGACTACTGGAATGCGACAGAGTGCTACTCATCGCCGGTGGCGTGGGAGCAACGTTCATAATACCACTAGTGAGAGGCTTGAGCACTGAAAACGCGGGTCGCACTGGAGGGCCAGAGGTTCAAGCAGTCTGGTCAGTGAAGCATGTGGACGAGGTGCAATGGGCTCTGGAAGGACTCGCAGCTGAAGAACAGGACGCTTTACAGAAGATATTGACAGTCAATTTCACTCGGGCAGCACTCGACGACAATACCGCTAGCAACACTGGGAAGCCGAACGGAATCGGTAGTGGCTCAGGACTCTCGGTCGAAGCAGACGACGCTATTGAAGAAGAGGCTGCGCAGGAGGAAGGCTTGGAGCTGCAATCATTGCTGAAAGACAATGCTAAAAGCAATCGGCTTGAGCATGACCTCTCTGGTAAGCTTTCTGTTCAAGAAGGACGCCCTAATGTCCGCAAATTAGTGGATCAAGTCTTCAGCCACTCGACTACGGAAAGGATAGGAGTCTACATCTGTGGACCGAAGAGTATGGGTGATAAAGTCAGGACAGAGGTGAGCAGCTACGTGGCAAGAGGAAGAGATGTTGTGTTTTGGAACGAAGAATTTGGCCTGAGTTGAAGTATAGCGGGAATATCACGATCTCATCCTCGTTTTGAATGGATGTAACAATGTGTTTGGGTATCTTCATTTAGATGCCGTGGAAAGGCTTCCCCCACCCCATACGCCATGCAAGTATGTACAAGACAAAGACAGGTATGAAATTAGATGTATGTGCAGCGCTCAGTCATCGATATCGATCCCTTCATCCAGATCATCCTCGTCCATCTCGAGCTTAAAGTCGGAGCCCAAGGCTTGTTGCCCCTGACGAATCAATTCCTGAATATGACGGCTCATTTTACGCATGCTCTTGTCGGCATGGCGCTCTGTTCGTTCTCTTCGCTGCAACAGCTTTTGCGCCTCTGGATTCAACGAGCTCTTCTCATTCTCTTCGTTTAGATCTTGTACAGAGCGATGATGTCCGATCTGGTGCATAGAGCGCCTTGACCTTAAGGTCCTTGCTGCTGGTGATCTGCTCGAGGCCAAAGATCGAGTAGAAGCGAGAGAAGCCCGACGCCTGTGGCCAGGCACGAAAGTTGGAGATGCAGCGGCAGATGGCGATCCAGTAAAGGGTTGTGATATCGACTTGCGTGATCGGGGTGCCATGCGACTACTCGCTCTCGATGCTGAGGGTTGAGGACTCTGTGGACTTGTCATAGTTGCTGACACCTTCCGGGGTGAGAGCCGAGCGGTTGTTTCAGGAGTGTCGGTGTCCACCATGACCCAGTCATCGCCTGACCCGACATGCAGACGCTTGGCTGGTCTGATTGGACTGTCATCTACCTCCGGCCGTGTTTCTTCCTCGGGGTACATGCCTGGCAATGGCGTTGCAGACCGCCGCCAGGATTCAAAGTCTTCCTCGTTTGCTGCCTCCAGCTGATTTGAATTCGCAGAAGATCCAGGGAGCATGTTATAGCAAAGATCAAAGACCTTGCCTGCTACGCTTCCGAACATGCCAATTGCTGCTTGTCTCCAGCCAGATTGTGATGCCTCCTTCTCAACTGAAACTCTTGGTCTACCATTACATACTCTTGTCATGGCAACATTGTCTCTGCTGATACAGGTTGGTATCGAACAGTCCCAAGTTGATCTAAAGCCGTCCAGCTGTGGGGTGTCTCGTATGTGCATGGTCATTACTGCCGCTGCCATGTCGGGTGTGTCAAAACCTGCAGCCACGTGGTAATCCTCGTTGACCAGGGGCGTTGGACTTGGCCTGACTGACGCTGGAGTGATAATCCTGACTCTTCGAGTCGACGACCCAACTGGAGATGGCGAGGGTTTGAGTGGGTGATCCTCGACTGCGCTGATAGTCGACCGTTTCCTCTTCCCAGAGATCTTCCTCGAACCTGCCGGCGCAGGAGTCACGGGCTGACCAAGAATCGCGTAGCTCTTCCGAGTTGAGCCCAGCAAGTCAGCGTCAGACCAGCTCCAAGCAGTAGATGTAGCCATCTTCGAAGTTGTCGTGACGGTTTGTGGGGTTGATTGTGTGCAATCCGTGACCGGCACGGTTGAAACGTTCGCCTTACGAAAAGAGGGCACCGATCAGTGTTGAGACATTCTTTGAATGACAGAAATCATATTTCGGGTTCCCGTATCGAAGCGGCGACGTATGAATAGTCGCGCCAAAGATTGCTCACGCACATTTGCTCGACCTACTGTAGGAGAGGTCATGCGCGCAGAGTGATTTCCGGAGTGGTTGACCAGGCAACGCCGTTGATCAGGGTCCTGGTCGATGACCATTCTCGTTTTGATTGCACTGTACATATCAGAGAATTCGCCTGATCGCTTACCTCATGAATCACACAGCCATTTTGTACCACGCGGCTGTGCTGCAAAGCTGAAGAATGTGGAGCCCATGAGCGCTCAATTACGGCACGGCTTCGCTGAAGCGCTCGCAACTTGGACAGCCTCAGTGCGGAAGATAGCGGACCCATGGAATGGCATGAGAGCCGACTTGATGTCGACCATGTCAGACAGAGCAAAATGATCATACAGTAGCTTGATGATAGGCCAGCGGTAAAGACGCGGCTGACCAGGGTGGGTGTGTTTCAGGTTGGTGGTATGCGTATGCCGGTACCCATCCTCTCAATGACCCTGGTAGTCCACAATGCTGGACACAAACGCGGAAACCAATGCGTACAAATATTCGAAGTGGCCGAATGAGAGACCAGCAAAGGAACTTTGCACATGTGAACGAGGGGCGAGACTGTTGGTCATCAGAATTTGAAACGCACCAACTCAAGCACCGACATGACGCCGAAGTTGGAGTGTCGCCATCAACGAACTCTTCCTCTCAATCTACGAACCTCTCAGCCGCCCTCCATCCTCGAATGGGAGACGTGTCTGGCGAGACCGGCGCATGAGCCGTCCTGTCATCTCGCAACATGCTTTCGTGCTATCTTGTACTCCTACCGGCTATAGTGGAGCATGTGAAAGGGGACTATCCCTTGTACTCTGGCGCTTGCGACAGGAGACCAACAGCCATCGTGCAGTTCCATATTTCCCATCTATGTACCATTAAGTATTTTCAATCACCACGATCTTCCAATCTCCTACCACCGTCGTTGAATGTGTTAGCTTCTTCTTCTTTACGACTTTTCTCACAGTTTCGCCCTCTAGGTGCCCACACTCCTTTGACACTCTCTTTCGCCTACTGGTAACCACACTCCTTTGCAAATTCTCAAATTCAGCCGCTATGTTCTCACAATATCTTTTCGTCCTATTGAGCTGCGCTGGCTACGCACATTCAAAGACTGCGCTGGCGCATTTCATGGTCCAGAGCTCATACGCATACAATCTCCAGCAATGGAAGACCGACATGGCCTCAGCAAAGCAGATGAATCTGGACGGGTTCGCATTGAACTGGACACCTCCAGACTGTCAGCAGCCATACCTGAGATGGATGGTATCATTCTTCTCCTCCATTACCACTGCTTCCCAATTGACTCTTCACCTAGGCGACACAGATCGACACGGCCTTTCAAGCTGCAGAACAAAGCGGATTTCTTCTGACCCATTCTTTCGACATGAGCTATTCCGAATGTGACCACTTCTGGAACACGACCTACATGTCAGACATCCTGAACCGCCACGCGAAGAGCTCCGCCAACCTCCGCTGGAACAACAAGATCGTCGTCACTACCTTCGGCGGCGACAGCGTGCAGAGCTACAATGACGGCTTCTTCCAAGACCTCAAAGACAAGATGAACTACTTTGGCAACCCCATCTCCCTGGCGCCAGGCTTCAATTCTTTCTCCGAGCGCGCCCAAAGCGACAACGGCATTGCAGAAGCCCAAAGCCTCATCTCCAATTACACCTCCCTCGACGGTTTTCTGAACTGGCAAGCCTGGCCCCTCCAAAAGCGCCAAAACCTGACATGCCAAGTCGACGAAGCCTTCCACTCCGCCCTGAAGACCGGCAAGAAAACCGGTCCTTACATAATGGGTACCCTCCTCCATCCCCCGTGCCTTCTGAATACCCTACTAATTTCCCCCCCAGCCATCTCCCCCTGGCAATTCAAAAACATCCCCTCGAGCACCTCCTGGCTCTCGTACAGCGACACGCTCTTCCCCGACCGCCTCCTCAACCTCGCCTCCTCGACCTTCGCCCCGGACATGGTGGAGCTCATCTCCTGGAACGACTACGGCGAATCGCACTACCTGCGCAACCTGCCCTCGCCCTCGATAAGCGCCACAGACTACATCACCTACGCGTCCGGCATGCAGAACTACATCCTCAACATGAGCCACGCCCCCTGGCGCATCCTGGCCAAATACTACCTCGGATGGTGGAAGACGGGCGCCATGCCCAAGGCAACCATGGACCAGGTCGTCTTTTGGTACAGGGTGCATCCGCGCGCGGCGACGTGTACGGGGCAGCTGGGGCAGAGTATTGGCGGGTCTGCGTTCCCGGATGATGCGGTGTTTTTGTGGGCTTTGGTGAAGGAGACGAGTACGGTTAGCGTGGATGTCGGGGCGAATAAGGGGTGGACTTTTGTGGCGGAGGGGGGCAAGGCGACGTTTAGTCGGGTGCCGTTTCCGGGGAATTTGGGGGTTGGGGTCGTGCCGGAGGTGAGGATATTGAGAGGTGGTAAGACGGTGGCGGAGGGGGCGGGGAGGCTCAATATCACGGCTGGGTGTGATTGGTATAATTTCAATCCGGTGGTGAATTTGGTTGGGGAGGGCGTGAATCGGGAATGAGAAGAGGGTGGAGGAAGAATCCATGGCATATACCCTGAGAGATCGGTCGTTTATCACACAAACCATATCGATGCCTGCCAATCACCCCATAAGCGTGTGCCAACCTTTCTCAACCATTACGTCGATCCAGAAGATCCCCTCCCCATCATCGTCTGGTCTTGAATCCAATCGACTCCAGACCTCAGTCAAGAGTTCTAGGATCACATGGACAGGCTGAGCAGGCAGTTGACCAGCAAGCTGATGCAGCCTCGCACGAGTGAACTTACGCGCCTGGTAAATTTCGGCGTCATCTTCCGAGAAGGACAGGCTTATAGAGGCGTCTTTAGAGCGGGCCGGGAAACGAAGTTCTGACGCCGCAATCACGATCAAGAGGAGTTGATGGACTCGGACATGAGATGATGCTGGAATAGACTCGAGACGTTTAAGGATGTGAAGTGCTAGCGAAGTGAGCCAACTCCGTCGTTCAGGATACGGGTTGGCGGCAATGTCCTCGAAGAAGTTAGGTGTATCGATGGACGTGTTAGTCGGAAGTCGTCGTTGCAAAAGGGCGGGAAAGGCTCTGTACAGTTCCAAGAGCCCAGCGTCCCTAGTGGTCTCAGCTAACGTGATGAAATCGGAAGGCTTGGTTGAGCCATCACCGCAATACAGCATGGAGGAACTTTCAGGGAAAGTAAGATCCAGGAGACTCTCCTCAAGATTTAGGGCCACAGAGACGTAATCTGCGTATTTTTTTGCGAGAGGATGCTGTGTTCGTGCTGCATAGACGACTTTACCGACTTGGCCAAGTAGGATCTGCGATTCCGGGCTGATGCCAGTCCACGGGTGAGGCACAATGCCGGTCGTGTCGGACGCATCGGTTGTGTCTGTGGCATCGTCCGTCTGCGCAATTTCATTCATTTGGGATAATTTTTCTGCTTGCAGTATATCGATATCAGAGTCGCTGGCCACGAAGCTCGTTACCATCTCCCAATAAACCATGGCTTCTTCAAAGAGTTGAAGCAAAGGCCGGGAAACAGAGCTGTTGCCTTTCCGGAGGTTTGACCTCAAAAACGACCTCGCTGTCCGTAGATATGGTAGTCCGAGATCTCCTGGCCTTTGCCAACAGGCGCTCATGCCAAGCAGTAAAAGTGTCAAAAGAGGTTGATCGTTGACAGACCCGGTGGATTGCAAACTGCACAGCTCCTTACCGAGATGCTCTGAAGCTTGCCGGTGGAGTTCTAGACCCTCCTTCTTCATGAAAGGTAACTCATTGGCCAAGTGCGCCGCGGCCATGCTTTGAATTGCGTAGTAGGTCGATGCCGAATTGTTCCACTGTTGGCTGACGACCGATCTGAAAGGGTTCATGAACGAATCATAGCAGGAGTATACGGCACAAATTGTCGAAAAGTAATGTTCAACTAGTTTCGTGCCTTGGTGAAACAATGGATAGGTCAGCTTCGGTTGAGTTGTATAGAACCTGGTAAGCAATTTTCGAACATCTCGGCGCTTTTCATGAGAAGTGTGAGTCCGAGTCATTGTTAAGCAATTATCTGACCCTCCGATTATATCTCCGAAAAGTGAGCCAGAGATTGGAGACTGCCCAGCTTCCCATATCCTTGGATGTGCAGACGGTGTCAGCAAATTCGAGGGTGCGTGCAGCTGCTGGGCTGAATCAAGTAATTGATCGATAGTTAGGCCATCCAGATCGACCGCCTGTTGCCCATGGGCTACGGATGCAACTTCTAGACCGTCGTAATCCTTCATTTCCATGAGCGAGTCAAAATCCTCGGTCTGAGAGCGGTTTGTCGGGCTTAGGTGGTTCCATTCAACAGCATTGTCCAGTGTTACCATTTGTGGTTCTTCCGCATGACCCGGTTCGGGTGTTTTGATATGCTCCGGGGTATTGGTAGCGTTCAACCCAGATTCGCTGGTGGTGGATTCGGCATGCATGTCGGAGACGGCTTTGTCAACAGTTGTGGCGGGTTTCTGTGGCGAAGTAGGAGTCGCAGACTTCTTCCTTCCGGAAAAGGTGATCTCGCTGGTTTCTCCCTGCCATTGGGTCGTCCTCCACTTGAGAACTGGCTTGTAGCCTGGACATACTCGTTGGCGAGTGACACAATTCTGGCATGCCGGCCTTGTCTCGTCACATTTCAGACGCTTCTCCTTGCAAAATGCGCAGCCGTTACGAGATCTCTTGGACTTGACAGTTCGTTTGCCTTTTTGTATTGAGCTCATGATTTCGGATATGATAGATGTTGTGGTGGCCGCTTTCGTGAAATAGCGGACATGGCGAACAACAACTAGCAAGACCAGAGGTATTGACGCAGCTTGAGTTAGCAGTGCCTATACAGTGACATGGGAGGGTTGTTATCATAGGGCTTGGGGTTCTGAACAAGAAAGGTGGGGATTTGGAGATAAGATAGCGGGGTTAGATACCTTGGTACGAACCTGTCATGGGATTGGTTGTGGTCTCGCTTACTCTTTGCAGCAAAGCGTCGTTGCCTATCTCGGCCAAGCCGTAACTAAAATCACAGATATTCGGCTCGTAAATCCAGCGTGTCGGCGGCAACGAGGAACACACTAATTGACACCGCAGCCAATGTCTTGACCGATGGCTACGTCCTCTGCGAACAGACAATTCTGGTAATGATTCTGGTATTGATGTCAGTATGAGACTGTTTTGTGGTTCTCTCGTAGCTGTTAGTGCCTGGAATGACTTCAGGTCAGAACCTCTAAGAGCGATGTTCCAACTTCACCGAGTGCCATCGTCTATGATGGCTATCAGAAGAGAGCTGTTGAGTGAGGACTGGTAAGTGATGCATCTTGAACTGCTTGGTCAAACAAGTACATAGGAAGCGAAAGGTCACCGAATGCCGCAACATGATCATGTTATTGCACTAGACACAATGAGAACAAGCAGAGATGCAATCGTCCCTCACACAGAATCGCCCACATCTCCCCCGAACTTATACAAGCAGCGGACAAGCCTCGCTAGCCCCCAGACAAGCCTCCCCGACCCTCCGGAAATCGCACCCTTCTAGATCTCTCTAACCGGAACAATCAATTTCCTGACTCTGTGCTTCGCTTTGGGCGCGAGACATAACGCGTCGTTGCGGTGCCAAAGTATTGCTCTGTCAAACGCCGTCGCTGGAGGCAGAGCGGATTCCACCAATCACCAAATCCTCCGTCGAGGAGCAACGGACCCCGCCGTGGGGCAGCAAATGCCGCTGTCTCGTAGAGAGCTCGAGCAAAATAAAAATACAACCATCACCCGAACACCGATTCTGACCGCATTTCTGTGTTTTGTGACTCAATTCTTGACATTTGAAGACTGAGATACTGCTGCTTTTTACTACCTGAATCAATCGCAATCATGGGTGAAGTTACCATCACGAGTGCTACCACGAGGGATGTCAGGTTTCCGGTGAGTACTTACCCCAATAGCAATAGAAGTGTATGAGAGCGGCGTCGTGGAAGATCATGAAACTACGGTCAAGAGGAGGACATGCATGGCACCGAATAGCAAGGAACAAAGAGCTCTCAAATACCAAAGCTAACTCTCTCCTCAGACCTCCCTCGACAAGACCGGCAGTGACGCTATGAACGCCGCAGGCGACTACTCATCAGCCTACTGCATCCTCAAGACGGATTCTAAATACGAAGGCCACGGCATGACCTTCACCATCGGCCGGGGCAACGACATCGTCTGCGCGGCCATCGCTCACCTGACAGACCGCATCGTCGGCCGCACCTTGTCCTCGCTGGTCAGCAACTGGGGCGCCACATGGCGACACTTGGTGGCCGACTCGCAACTCCGCTGGATCGGTCCTGAGAAGGGTGTCATCCACTTGGCGCTCGGAGCCGTGGTCAACGCCATCTGGGATCTGTGGGGCAAGACGCTGAACAAGCCCGTGTGGCGGATCGTGGCCGACATGACCCCCGAGGAGTTCGTGGCGTGCATTGACTTCCGGTATATCACCGATGCCATCACTCCCGAGGAAGCGATTGAGTTGTTGAAGAAGGAGGAGGGTGGCAAGGCAAAGAGGATCCAGGAGGCAGAGCAGGATAAGGCTGTGCCGGCGTACACGACTAGTGCTGGGTGGTTAGGGTATGGAAGGGAGAAGATGAAGGGTCTGTTGGAGGAAACGATGGGCAAGGGTTACAAGCACTTTAAGCTTAAGGTGGGAAGCAGTGTCAAGGACGACAGGGAGAGACTGCAGATTGCGAGAGATGTTATCGGCTATGACAAGGGCAACGTGTTGATGGTGGATGCTAACCAGGTGAGTCGAAAGCGGTTTGGGTCAGGTACAGAGGATCACAGCTAACATCGATCACCAGGTCTGGTCCGTTCCCGAGGCGATTGAGTACATGAAGCAACTCGCAGAGTTCAAGCCATGGTTCATTGAAGAGCCCACCTCTCCCGACGACGTCTTCGGCCACAAGGCAGTACGAGACGCCCTCAAGCCATACGGCATCGGTGTCGCGACAGGAGAGATGTGCCAGAACAGAGTCATGTTCAAGCAGCTGTTGATGCAGGGCGCCATCGACGTATGCCAGATCGACGCGTGCCGACTGGGAGGTGTCAACGAGGTGTTGGCCGTGCTGCTCATGGCGAAGAAGTTCAACGTCCCGATCGTGCCTCACAGTGGTGGTGTCGGTCTTCCGGAATACACACAACATCTGAGCACCATCGATTACGTCGTGGTGAGCGGAAAGCTCAGTCTGCTCGAGTACGTGGACCACTTGCACGAGCACTTCTTCCACCCTGCCGTCATAAAGGACGGCTACTACACTACCCCTACCGACCCCGGTTACAGTGTTGAGATGAGACCGGAGAGCATGGACAAGTTCGAGTACCCTGGCAAGGACGGTGTGAGCTGGTGGAAGTCGCAAGAGGCCAAGCCCATCTTGGAGGGAGAGAAGTACTAGAACAGGAAGCATAAGCATAATTGAAATAAATCTTTCTTCATTTTTGGCATAGAGACTTGTGTCTCGTTGCTACTGCTACTGGCAGCTACGTGGAAGCTATCTTACTGGCATCTTGGTGCCTTGTGTATGTCTGGTCAATTGCGACCTCTAGAGTACAGCTGCTTTTCTGATCCCGCTGCAGGATGGCTGAGTCCGAACTCTATCCGAGCAGACCTCTGGCTCCACTTTCACTGAAGAACACCACCATTCTCCAGACCCTCTTAGCCACCATCTCCGCTTCATCATCCAACGTCTCCTCTAGTTCCCTAACCACTTCCTCCGCCTTCCCATGCCTCTTGATCACGCCCTCCACAGCCGTAACCAACAGCTCCTCCTGCACGCCCAGACTCTCCATGATCTTCTTCTCCACATACGGCCTCAGTTCCTTCGTCACCACCTCGTCAGTCACATACTCCCACTTCACCCGCCACCCGAACAACGCCTTGCTATCGCTTGGTATGCTCTTCGCCAAATCGTTCCTTGCCCTCGCCCTCTCATCCTCATTCATCATCTCGCCAGCAACCAAAGGCTTGAATTCCATCGCCTTAGGCGCCGCTCTACCATCCACCGACCCCTCCTCATCCGCATCGCCCAACAAGTTCTCCATATCCGCCACCCTGCCCCCCGGCTTTTTATTCTCAATCTCATCCTCATCCAACTGCTCGCCGTCCTTCCCGATACCAAGCCCAAGATTGAGACTGAACAACCCCTTGCCACTCGCCGCCAGCTGCGCCTTGATCTCCTTCCTCCTCATCTCATCCGACGTCTGGTCCAAGAACCGATCCGCAGCGGCGCCCGCTTCATTGTTCTCGCGCCGCTTCTGCGCCTCGATCTCGCGTGCCTCGGCCCTGCGGTCCTTCTCGTCCGCCCGCTTCTCGTCGCCGCGGAAGACGCGGCGCTGCTTGAGCCACTCCTTCTTGTTCTCGTAAAAGAGGTGCAGCGTCTTGCGCGCTTCGGGGTCCGTGTCGTCGAAGGCCTCGAGCTTGGCCGCCAGGTCGGCGCGCTTGGCTTCGCGGGTCGCTTTTTCGTGGTCTTCTTCTTTCTGCTGGCGCTCGACGGCCGCGAAGTGGGCTTTTTCCTTCGCGAGCCATTTGCGCTCTTGCTCGAGGTAGACTTTCTCGAGAGCTTCATCACGCTTGGACTGGGCGCGGCGCTCGAGTTCGGTGTCGGATGCGGAGTCGTCTTCGTCGTCGGCTGGAGGTTCCGCGCGGATGCCGTTGATGTCGTCTTTGGGGATCCGGTAGCCGTTCTGTTTCTTGGGACCGGTTGGTACACCGGAACGATCCTTGGGTCCAAGAGGGATACCGTTTGTGCTGGAGGGTCCTGTCGGAGCGCTACGAGGGGGAGATGCGAGGCGATTGATGCGTGGTGGAACCCCGGCGGTGCCAAATAGTCCTCCTCCACCACGTGACCGCTCGCGCTCCTGTCGCTCAACCTCTTCTTCCATGCGCAGACGCTCGAGATCTCGTTTGTTACTGCGCTCGCGGAAAGCCGCAATCTCGGCTGCTACACTTTCGCGCTGATCGACTGGAATGTCGGAGAGTTCGTCGTCGGCCGATTGTGGAACTGCAATTAGCTCTGCAGCGTCTTCGCCGCCCGCAGCTGCTTCATCGAAGACAGCCTCGTTTTGAGTGTAGTTGTTCGTGTAATTGACCAACAGAGAACGCAGGTCTTCTTGCGCAGAGTCCAGCTTGAACTGGAACTGATCGTCTTCTCGCTTAGACCACGTGGCAATGTACTCGTCCGAGGCGGGATCCACCATGACCATGAGCTTGACCTTTGTCACGTTTCCTTCTTCGTCCTTCTCGACTTCACCTTGATTCTTGAGCGGCACTTCCAACTCCTTGAACAAGTTCGTCGCGATTTCAAGAGATGCAGCGTCCTCGTATTCTGCAAAGCCAAAGTCAAGCGCCTTTCCATCTGCATCCACGACGCGCGACCAGCGACGTAACCCATGCCCAGCATTGAGAATCTCCTCCATCGTCGCGTCGTTCGGTGTACCTTTGACCAGTCCGCCAATGTAAATAGTACGCGACACCTCCTCTTTTGTGAGTGGTTGGAGATTGTTTTCACGTGGCTGTCTGGACCCCGAGTCCATACCCAACCCTGCTCTCCCTCTGTTGCCGACCATAGAGTCCCTGCCGCCCATGTCGAATCCTCCGGGCTTTCCACCCTTTGGCTGAGGCCCTCCCATGCGAATGACTGGCGCGTTGAAGTTGATATTGGAAGGCAATTGCATGTTCGCAAAGTTCGGGGGAAGTCCGCCTGGCTGAGGTGATTGCGCAGTGGCTGCTCCTGGAGGAGGACCCATGCCTGGAGCTCCGCCGGTGTTCGGAGGTGGGCCTAGTGAAGACGGCGCACCTGGGAAACCGCCATAATTCTGCGATGAGCCAAAGCCTCCTGGAGCTGCTGTCATGTTAGCTGTCTGAAATAGCATATGCCGTGTCATTTCACTCACGAGGTCCATAGTTGTAGGCCATGGCAGCTCCCACCAGCTGAGGCTACAAATGTTGGCTCTCTTGAATCTTGAAGAGTACCACGCTTCCCAGAGATCCTTCTGAATATACAGTCAGTAAGTGGCTCCAGAAGTTCCTGAGTCCAGGCAGCGCGCAGCGACAAAGCAGTCGACAAAGGTGTGGATGTGAGATCGCTGTGTCAAGAAGTCTCAGATTTAGCTACCAGCGGTCGGCAGCCGGGCCGCCGTTCCAGAGCTCGAAGCCAAATTTCCTCAGTACGAAAGACCTCGACCACACCCACGCGAGCAATGAATATTTTACGGTAGTGTTTTTGCAGCAAGACGAATCAAGGAGATACATCCAGGCGATGGAAGGCCGAAAGGTATTTGGCCTTGCGGTCAAATCCCAGCACGCGTTACGGCAGTCTTGCACAGCAACAACACCCCGGATAACCTTCTCAGCACGATCAACTCCATCAACCCATTATCAACTGCGCGCTTCGGCTTTTCCCTCTCAGAGATCGTTCACGACGAGCTCAAGATGTCAAGCCGACAATCGATCCTCTGCGCAAGGCCAGAGGGAGTCAGTAGATGGCCTGGCAGGTATGCTGGACAAGACCCTGGACATGGACAAAAGCACACCCACATCATCCCAAGGGCGTCCTTCACATTTTGCGTCAAGAACCGCGCAAGAAGAGAACAAGCCCGAGTCTCGAAAGGAGAGCAATGCGCCGTCAAGTCAGAGGAAAGGAAACGACAGCTCCATCTCGGATCTCCTAGCAGCCTTTTCGAATTATAGGCAGGGACAAGCACCACGAGGATCAACATTGGGCAACAAGATGGACACGAGTAAGCTGGCGTATCCTGGCAATTACCTTGATCCGATGGGAAACACGAGAGGAGGTGCGCCAGAGCAGCTGCCTTTGCCCCTACCAGTACGACTCGGGCCGAATCTAGGGAGGACGGTGAAGGTTAATCCGACGAGGAACATTGATGTGGGAAGAGCTTTCAGACAACTTGACATTATGTGCAACAGGAACAGGGTCAGGGCGGACTTCAACAGACAGAGGTTCCATGAAAGGCCGGGTCTGATGAGGAAGAGGCTGAAGAGAGAGCGATGGCGAAGGCACTTTAAGGAAGGATTCAAGGGCATGGTTGCCTTGGTCAGGAAGATGAAGAAGCAAGGGTGGTAAACGATACTGCTCTTATGTAATTTTATACCAAGTGTTTCATGGAAAAGTTGAACACAGTGAACAGCAGGTACTACTGATCCATCAACCATTAGGACGGACCGGAGAAACCGAAGTAAATTCACCGGTTTCTCATGACCATAGGCAAATGAAGAGTGGCAGTAAAAGACTTTGATATTTATGAGCCTTTGGGTGGGATCTCTCATCCGCGGCGTTTCTTGAAGGTGATTGGCTGACTGCTGACGTCGTATCCAAGGTCTTCGTTCTTCAGGCAAGCGCGCGAGTCGCTATTCACTGTCCCCCGTGCCTCGAGAGACTTGTACTCGCTGGCCTTCTTGCAGCATATCTCAAACATGTCATGACAGCATCGCTAACCCCATGCATACGAAATCCCCATCTTCCGCCTCGAATGGCGGCCCCAAAGATGTCACAAAGATTAGTACCGAGTCTTCCGACGGCGCTCAGCATGAACTTGAGGATATCAAGTCGGCGAAGCCAGCGCTACCAATAGAGGAGGATCTTATGGGTCTGGCCCGGCTTGGAGAATTGCGAGGCATACAGAAGCTGTTTGACAGTGGGAAATACAATGCGAATTCAGCAGACGAGCAAGGCATTACAGCACTCCATGTAGGGTCATGGCGTGAAACACTCTGATATGGATGTTATAGCTGATGTGTGTCAAAGTGGGCTGCGATCAACGGACACTATGCGCTCTGTCATTTTCTCCTCCAGACTGGCGCGGATCCCAACGCGAAAGGCGGCGATGCCGTAGCAACACCAGTGCTTTGGGCATCCCGGAAATGCCAGCTTGACGTGGTCAATCTTCTTCTCGAGAACGGCGCTGACCCTCTTATCACTGATGATGCTGGCTACAATCTCCTTCACTGCGTCACTCTAGACGGCAACGTCTTCCAACTTATCCTCCTCCTACACCAGCCCGATATACCCGTGGATTCTGCAGACAGTCAAGGACACACGTCTCTCATGTGGGCTGCATACAAGGGTTATCCGGCTTGCGTAGATGTACTTCTCCGGTGGGGCGCCAGCGTGAATGCCACCGATCAGATGGGGTTTACGGCACTGCACTGGGCACTCGTGAAGGGCAATTATGGGTGCATACAGAAGCTGGTCGAGTACGGCGCTGATCGATTTGTCGCAAACAATGAGGGAAAGACACCTTCGGTCACCGCGCGAGAGATGAACACCTCGTCACAATGGCATCGGGCGCTAATAGAATCCGGGTACGATAAGAAGGGCAATGTGAAGGAGTTTCCGTTGCGCGTCGTAAAAGACCGGAAAGCCTTTCTCTGGCGGCTCTTCTTCTTCTGGCCATTCGTCGTCCTTGGAGTCGCCATTTGGATCGCTAGCAGCCGACCGATCTACATTGGTCTTCCTGTTGCGTTGATTACTTGTTTTGGGCTACAGTGGCTTGTCGCTCAAACGTTACGGTGGGCGCCTAGTGACTTTAGGCATATACATAAGACGGTAAGGATCGAAGTAAGGGCCTGTAGCATCGTCACTGACTGAATCGACCAGCCTTACTTCGCGGGAGTTTTCGCCGGCACCCTAGCTTGGGTCGGTATTCAATACGCCACTCGCATTCTTCCTTGGACATATCTCGACTCACCCCTCTTCAACCTCTTCTTCATCGTCTTCTACGTCTCCTGCGCCTATTTCTACTTCAGCACCATGCTCTCCGACCCAGGCTACGTCCCCAAATCCGCCTCCCGCGGCCAAACAAAAACCACCATCACCGACCTAATCAGCCACCACGCCTTTGACGAATCCCACTTCTGCACCTCGTGCATGATCCGCAAGCCCCTCCGGAGCAAACACTGTAAGCGCTGCGCCCGCTGCGTCGCTCGCGAAGACCACCACTGCCCCTGGGTCGACACATGCATCGGCATCAACAACCACCGACACTTCCTGCTCTACCTCCTAAGCCTCCTTGCGGGCATCGCCCTCCTCATCCCCCTCTTCCTCACCTACTTGACCCTCCTCCCGGGCCAACCCACCTCCTCTGCGCAAGACTGCACCCTCCTCTCCCCCACCCTCTGCACCCACTTCTCAAAAGACCCCTTCACCGCCCTCCTCACAGCCTGGTCCGCCCTCCAGCTCACATGGGTCTCCATGCTCCTCCTCGTCCACCTCACCCAGATCGCCCGCGCCCTCACCACCTTCGAATCAATGCGCGGCCACGCCGTCTCCCCCCTCACCTCCGCCATCGCGACAGGCAGTCTCGACCCGGGCGCGGCGGGCGCCGCACCTCTCCCTTCCTCTTCTGGAGCCGAGAACGAAGCAGGCAAAAACAAGAAGAAAGAAGGCTGGTGGGCTACTTGGAAGCGCCTCCTGGGTCTGGACGCTGTCATCTCCACAGCGCTGTACGGGAGTCGCGCCGAGGAGATGAGGCGGCAGCGGGAGAGGAACCCGTACTCTCACGGGTGCGTGAGGAACTGCGCTGATTTCTGGTGCGATTTTGGACTGGCGGACGAGGGGGAGGGGTATGGCGGGCGTAGTGGCGGAGTGGTCGGGGTGGTGAAGGGGGTTGTGGGAAGGAAGGGGGAGAGCGGGGTTGGTCTGTTGGGGGGTGAGAGGGTGGATTACAGACGGTTGTATAGTGTTCCTGAGGGGGGGATGAGGTATCGTAGGGGCGGGTATGAGAGCTTGCCTGGTGGGGAGGAGGTTTGAGATAGTTTAGGAACGGGAGGGAATGAGCATTAGTTTGTGATGGAAGATTACGAGTGCAAGGGTGATTTTCGTCTTGATACAATTCTCTGTGACTATTGCGCTGAGAAGCGCTCTGCGTGCTGCTGTGTTGTACATTTCTCTCTCCCCGGCTCTGACCGTGATACGTCCGAGATACTCGTGGACGCCTCTTCAGCACCAGCGTACAGATCCCATCCTCCCCGATCTTCAATCCTCCATTCTCCAAGAGTCCACTTCCACCCATTTCTCTTACAAGCTATCAAACCCTAAGCCTTCATCGTCGCCAGGAATCCATCAAGGTTAAACTCCTCTTCATACTGCTTCTCGTCCCACAACTCGGTCAACTCATCCAGCACGCCCTTCTTCCCCTTCTGCCTAACGTTCCCCTCGGCGTCCACCGCGTCATTCTCATCCACGCCCTCCTGGCCATCCTTCTTCTTCCCGTCCGCCCCTTCGAGCGACAAGTTCGGATCCGTTTCTCCCAGGTTGAACAGGTCCAATATCTGGTCCGTTTCCATTGTGCCCAAGCCTGCGTTTTGCTGATTCACGACGGTGGAGGCGACGTCGATCTTGAAGCGTTGGAGGCTGTAAATCTCTGTTAGTTTTGTTCTTCATGGTGGGATAAGGAGAAATGGTAAACTCACTTCAAAATCTTCTCCTCCAACGTGCCCCTCGTGATCAGGCGGTACACGTTAACGACCTTCTTCTGCCCGATTCTGTGCGCTCGGTCCATGGCCTGGAGGTCCTTCTGCGGGTTCCAGTCGTGCTCGACGAAGATGACGGTGTCGGCACCTGTCAAGTTCAGTCCTAACCCTCCCACGCTTGTCGTCAGAAGCAGGCAGTCGATGCTGGGGTCGCTGTTGAATCGGTTCACGATGTCTTGACGCTTTGACGCTTCGACGCTACCGTCGAGTCGAGACCACGTCACGGATGGCAACATGGATTTGAATACAGTCGACTCGACCATGTCGAGCATCTCCTTCATCTGGCAGAAGATGAGCGCGCGGTGAGGGGACACGGCCTGGTCGGCTGTGGGTACTTCGCCGTTGGACGGTGGGTCGACACCAATACCGCAGTCGACGAGGAGGTCTCGGAGTGCAGTGAGCTTGGGCGCGTGGACAGGGTCTTTGAGACTGCTATTCTTGTTGGCGAGGTATTGCTGAGTAGCGGCGTATTGTTTATGACCTTCCTTGAGGACCATAGCTGGAGAGTTGCACAGCTTTCGCATGTATTGCAATGCTTGGAAAATGTGCTGTTTCGCTTCTTTGTCGCCAGAGGTGGCTTCCTCAGCGAGCTTCTTGCCTTCTTTACGTGTAAAGTCCTCAAAAAGCTTGCGTTGAAGATCAGAAAGGTCACAGTAATAGTTCTGCAAAATCTTGGGAGGAAGATCATTCAGCACTTCCTCCTTCAACCGACGGAGAAGGAAGGGGAGAACCTGCTTATGCAACGCTTCAATCGCAAGCGCACCAGCTTCCTGCTCGCGAGAGGAGGATTTCGAGAACCGAGAAGCTGCAATTGGTTTGGCGAAGCGGTCCTGGAAAACTTTCTCTGTACCAAGGAATCCCGGCATGAGAAAGTCGAAAAGAGACCAGAGCTCCAAGACATTATTCTGAATAGGCGTACCAGAGAGAATAAGACGGTGGTTGCTAGCGAGCTTCTTGACCGCGATAGTGGTCTTGGCCTTGGGATTCTTGATAAGATGACCTTCGTCGAGAACGCAGTAATTCCAGTTGATTGGCGTCAGGATCTCAGCATCATTCCGACAAATGTCGTAAGAAGTGATGACAACATCGGCGTCAGCCAGTTTGTGACGGACGAGGTTGCGCTGAGCGGGAGGGCCAACGTAGGCAACAGGGTTGAGGAAGGGTGCATATGTGCGTATCTCTTGCTGCCAGTGACCAGAGAGTGTAGGCGGGCAGACAATCAGTGAGGGCAATCTTCGCTGATTAGGATCACCGGTCTTTGCGTAATCCTCGGCTCGCATGTGATGATCACTGGCAACAATGCAGAGGGTTTGAAGGGTTTTCCCAAGACCCATATCGTCGCACAGAATACCATGCAGGTGGTAGCGATTGAGGAATGCAAGCCAATTGACTCCTTCTTGTTGGTAGGAGCGCAGCTCCGCTTTGATCGCGACAGGAATCTCGAACGCTTCGACTTTCTTTGGATCGAGCATCTGAGCAATGAACTTGCGCTCACGTTCACGGCCCTTGAGAAGCTCCTCGGAAAGACCAGGCGGATCAGGAATACCAGCTTCGAGAGGAACGAGCTTGACCAGAGTAGCGAATGCTGTCGTGGCGATGAGTCGGACACCATTATCCGAGTCACTCATCCGACCAAGGACTGGCACCAAGAGGAAGATAACATACGGAAGGATGCGGTCTTCCATGACGTGAATAAGATGGTAAATGCACTCGACGATTCCTTGACGAGCGAACAGGTCATTGGGGTTACCGATCGAAGGAATGACGCTCTCGACCAGCATGGTGAAGCCTTGAATCGGGATCACGCTACAAATGCTAGCAAAGCACTTTGCAGCGGCATATCTGAGGACCGACAAGCGAGTTTGCATCGCGCGGGCGACGAGAGGCATAAGCTGAATGACGAATGCGTACAGGTCCGAATGGAACGAAGGCAGGAGTGCTCGGAGCGTAGACAGGGCGTCCACAACTTCCTGACCAAATCTGCCTTCTGGGTCTGCAATGTGAGCCGGCAGCTCTCCAGTGAAGCATTGCTGAATTGGAGCCTCGATCAGCAGCTTCAGCATCGGCACTTTGCCAAACAAATCTGAACCAAACTTGGCACAAAGCTGTTCCAATGCTTCTTTGGCGCCGCGCCGAGTGATTTTGGCTGCTCTGACTTCGCGGTCATGCTTGGCCTGATCTGGTCGGTCTTGAATGTCTTCATCCTTCTGCAGAGACAAGATCCCTGCCTCCTTTGAGGCGTGTACATGGAACTCGGGGGTCTCGCCAGTCTCCATACAGCAGAATTTGACGAGATTGCCGACAATCTTGTCGACGATCTTTCCTCGTCCACTGACTTGAAGAAGATTGATGAGGTCTGCAACAGCGCTGGCAGATCGTTTCTGAAGCTCAACGTTCTCTTCATCTTTGACACTCTCCATCAAGCTCTTGATCATATTTTGGGGCTTCTTAGGCACCTCGCCAAAGGCCACGCATGCAGCGGCAGCTGCAGCCTTGATTCTGATATCTCGCTGCTTCTTGACCTCGACAGCGTGCGAGATGGCCATATCGGCGTCAGCTTTGGCAGTAGTGAGCAACTCCGCGGCAGTGATCTTCTGGGATGGCGAAAGACCCTTCTTCAGCCTTTCGAAGTCCTGGATAGCTATCTTCTCGCCATCGGCAAGAGAGAAAGCGTTCTTCCCAGCGTCGGGCTCGCCTTGCACGACCACTGCAACTATCGGCAGCTTCTGTGGAGCTACATGCGCCTTGTCCCGGAAGGTATTGAGCAAGACCTGGCATTGTGCACGGACGACTTGTAGGAAGCTGGTCAAGTCACCATAGCTGCTTGGCCTGTCTTCCTCCACAATTGGCAGTAGAGCAGCGTGAAGTGTCTGCGACAATTGATCCTGACTTGAGAGAGCGCGGGCGTACTCCTCTACGACGATCGAGGAGAAAAGCTGTGACGTGGACATGGGTGAACGCAGTCCAGCGAGGATTTGCGGTGCGTATGCATCAACCTTTGCATCTGATGGCCAAATTGACATGGCTTTACCAAGTGCTTTGGCAGCATACGTCCTCGTGCGAATCATTGTGTCAGCTCCAACAAGGTCAACATCGCCTTGCATGATATGGGCGTCGATGTTGTGTGATGAAGAGGTAGTGGGTACTGCATTCTCCTTCTTGTCGGATTTTCTCCGCTTCTTAGCTGGTTCGGAAGTGCCATTACTCGTGGGAGGGCTGCGGCGGGAAGCACCATTAGTCGCTAAGGGTGGATAGGTATGCCCAGAAGGCCGCATGATCAAAGTAGGGTCCATAGGAATGGGATGTCTCGATACACCAATAGGGTGAAGCGTCAAAGTAAGCAAGGGTGGAAGATGTGTCTCGAATTCCCTGGCAAAGATTGAAGGGTCTTCTTCGGACAAGACCTTGACCAATCCGTTCCAGACTTCCAAACTCAACTTGAGAACGTTCTCGTTCCTTTCTACCAGAAGATTCTGATAAATGAGGCGCAGGGCTTTCCCATTGACCCATGATATGGATCCCTCAGTACGGATGTCGAGGAAAGTAAGGAGTGCTCGAAGCACGGCTGATCTTACAGAAGTGATTGTGTGTCGGAGGAAGGGAAAGAGTCGGGGGACCAGCTCGGCGAAGGACTGCTCGGGGTCGTCTGATGCATTCTTCTTCATCGCCTCCAGAACTTCGGGGAAGCTGCAGAGCTTGGCTAAGAGGTCCATGACAGAACCAGTGCTAGCGCTCAAATCGTCGCTGAGATTGGATAGGCACTCCCAGACAACTCCAATCAGATGTGTCAGAGATTGTGGGCGCAAGTTGATGAACTCCTTGGCCACGGGAATGAGTGTGGATGCGCTTACTGCTCGAACATCGTCGTCACTATCTCCAAGACCTTTGATTACACACTCGAGCACGCCATCCATCAGAGAGCTGTCTTGCAGGAGCAAGTCATTCCGAACAGCTACCAGGTAGCGCATACCGATCATGCCGCCATGACAAGCATGCCAGATCCGCCTGCTGACCTTGAGGTCTTTCTGCATGACCAGCCTGTAGAGAATGCGATTGACTGCATGTACAGACGAAGGCGGGAGGTACTGCAGGAGCGCACCCAGTGTCTGACCAGCAGTCTCTCTGATGGGCGCGACAGCGTTGTCGGATACATAGTCGGCGAATCGATCAAGCATGAAGACGCAGCAGATTCTGCAGGCCAAGTCGTCCAACCAGGCCTGGTTCAGCTTGTCGTTCTCTTCCCTTGACTTGCCCCAGAGACGACCAGACCCGGCGCCGTGGGTGCGTACGATTTCTCGCAAGCCCATTGCGGCGCCGTGTCGAATCTCCCATTGCGGATCGAAGAGGTCGACTGTCAGAAATTCGCAGAGTCGCTCGAACGGCCACTCCTTTCCTTCTTCCTCGGCCTCTGACTGGAAACTCGACTTCTCGACTGGTGGCGCACCCTTAAACTCTGACACGACTTTGGAGTCATCATCCGGGCCTTTGCGATCGAGAGAGAAATACTCGGGTTTGTTGGGGTCTTCGTCCTTGACCTCGGTCTTCACGCCGGTATCTGTAGGTGTCTGGGCCACACTTTCGCGACGCGCAGAGGCAAAGTCGTATTTGAATTTCTTGTTGTCGCGCTTGAGCTCTTCTTTCCTGCGTCGCTTGAGCATGTTGAGTTGTCGCTTACTCATTTCTCCGCCTTGGCCATTAGCTTCACCACCTGGTTGCGCGGCAGATTCCGGGCCAATACTACTGGCGCGAGACGGGGTCTTGGCGGCTCCGACTATGGGTGGCGTAGGTACTGACCCTCGGACGGCGATGTCTTTCTCCTCGACAAGTTCCTCTTCGATATATTCACCACCAAGACCGAGGCGAGACGTCAGAGTCTTCTTTTGATGTGCCAGGCGTTCCGCAGGGTTGAGTCCAGCAAGCTTAAAGTCGTACTGTCTGCCGGCGCTTCCGAGAAGCTCCTTGCCATAGGTGAGAATAGATTCCACGTCCAGTGTGCCCAGTGACAGTTGGTCCTCGGAAGTTCGGTCGGATCCATTTTCGAGCTTTACATCGGAGAGGCCGTTCTCGTCTTTGACTTCACCTTTGATAAGAGCTTCGTCCTCATTAGGGTCGAATTTTGGAGCATGTTCGACAATGCCGCCAACTGCCTTGGCAGCAGCAGTTCTCGTGTCCCATGATGAGGATCGCAGATATGGAATGACCCGCGTTAGAAGATTGAACAATTCGTCTGGATGGCTTTTTTGCACATCTGCAAGTTGCTGTGCCGCAGTGTTGCGGATGAGCTGCGTGCTGCCCGTCTCCAGCAGCCTGTGAAGCGTCAATAACGAGATTAGCAGATCAATGGACTTGAAAATACTAACACTACCAGACGGTCGAGCCTAGAAGGAGATGATGAGTCAGCTTTGTGTTCAATGGTAATGTATCTTTTAATGTGGAGAGGGCGGCTTACCTGCTTGCACTCATGATTTAGAACTGAGCTGTATGGACGAATCAAAGCCAACGCCAAAGGTCATGCAAAGCAGACATTGGGAAATGAATTGAAAGCGCGAGATAAAGCTCCAGTCAGCATCAATACATTCTTGGTCTAATGGGAAATCGAGATAGATAGAGTGAATTGCTATGTGAAGCAGGTGTTGATGGTTGTCCTTTGAGCAGGCGTGATTTCCTAATTGGGCGGCGAAGCTTGAAGGGGAGGCCGCAGAATTGGCTGGAATGGGTGGATTTGGTGTGTCGCGGAGATCTGTCAGTCGGCGGGCGGGACTTCGGTGCTTGTTATTATATCCAGTCGTCCGTCCTTTGCGTGAGAAATCGCGCTAACCCTCTCTAGCGCTGCGGCTGCCGCCATCTGGCATCAACTCGCGACCTGCACACCGTCCATCAAAATTTCAGGCAAACTCAGAGTAGACATGGCTATACAGCTCCTAGTCTTGATTTTATCGTCTTGTGTACAGTATTCTCTATCTGAAAATAAGTTTACGACTTCTTTGGAAAGCACAGCCACACGGAAAACACCTTGGCGTTCTTTTTTTCCAACAGGTATTTTCTTGTTTCGCCGGCCCGAAGAATCTTTCATATCCAGATTGCAACAGTCGACCATTACTCCCGCGATCCACCCTTCGCCCAGTCCCTTAGTATATTCTTTCTGACTTTGCCTGTACTCGTCTTTGGCAACTCATCGAGAATCTCAACTTCTCGTGGTACCATGAATCGAGCGATAGCCGAATCGTTCTTGGCCCAGTTGATCACATCCTCTCCTGTCAATGACCCATCTCCAGTCTTTTTCACAGTGATATAGGCTTTGGCTCGTTCACCCCAATGGCTATCCGGCACGCCGACGCACGCGGCTTCGAGGATGTCAGGGTGAGTGACGAGCATAGACTCCAGTGCTACACTGGAAATGTTCTCTCCGCCTATGCCGTGTCAGCCCCAGCATTACTGTCCAACTATACAGACCGCACTCACCACTGATGATAATGTCCTTTGCACGATCCAGAATCTGGATTGCTCCATCTGGGTGCATGACTGCTAGATCACCGCTGTGCTGCACGCCTCCAGCATAAAGCTTCCTTGTCGCTTCGGGATCTTTGTGATAGCCTTTCGCGCAGATGTTGCCAGTAAATACAATCTCTCCGATCTCCTTTCCATTCCTTTCAACGTCTATGACTTGGTCTTCTGGCAAGTCTTGCTTAATCACTCTGCAAGGTAAGGATGTCACGAAGCCGTGTCCTTGTCGCGCCATCTTTCCGTATTTCTGCTTGATCGGCAGTTGCTGCCAGTCCGGCATCTGGTACCCTTTGGTGATCGGACCGTACGTTTCAGTGAGGCCGTATACATGAACTGGCATCAGGTTCAGATTCTCCATCGTCTCGAACAGGTGCGCTGTTGGCGGGCTGGCTGCGACTGTCACCCTGACGGGGCTTGACAAGCGTTCCGCGTTCGGGTCGGCGCACAATAACGTATTGACTGTTGGCGCGGCATTGAAATGAGTGATGCCCTCATTCTTCAATAATCGCCATATTTCAGGATAGTCGATCTTTCGCAAACAGTAGTGTGTCCCCCGCGCAGCTGTTACAGCCCAGGGAAATGTCCAGCCCATCGCATGGAACATCGGAAGCGTCCAGAGGTATTTACAGCGCTCGACTCCGTGGTAAGAAAGCCCGGATTCTATCACGTTCCCCATAGCAGCCATGTAACTGCCTCTGTGAGTGTATTCGACCAACTTCGGCCGTGATGTCGTTCCACTCGTGTGAGCCAGAGCAATCAATGAATTCTCATCCTTCGTAGTATGCTCTAGACCAACCCACCCCTTGGAACCAGAGCTTTGGTCCAGCCGCAGTCCCTCCAATACAGCTTCATCGAATGGTCCAGATAATTCACCTTCTGTGGCATCCGTATCGGTGTCGACAAGCAACGGCACATTAGGGTGCTCCTTGCGGAAGCCGTCCAGTAACGGTACAAA
Source organism: Elsinoe australis (assembly GCA_007556505.1). NCBI lineage: Eukaryota > Fungi > Ascomycota > Dothideomycetes > Myriangiales > Elsinoaceae > Elsinoe > Elsinoe australis. Next base: position 1,597,720 of record SWCS01000006.1, read on the forward strand.
CTCAGCATCAACAATGATCAAATCAACCTCTGCAAAGTCCAGAATATACGAAATGTCATCCTTCTTCAGTCTGTAGTTTACAGCTGAGACGCTGTTAGTAATCACTTTTCACGGCTTCAGCTACAGCTTGTTACTAACCAACATTGATTGCACCTGCAGCTGCAATGCCAAATATAGATTCGAAGAAAGCTGGTGTGTTCGAGGCAACAATACCGACACGTTTGTAGCCATGATGTCGTAAATAGTAACCGAGGCCTCGAGCTCGATCCGAAGCTTCCTGGTAAGAACGTCGCAGTACTTTTTTGTTCGCAGTTACATGATACAACGCAATCGCCTTTGCAGTGTTAGCAATCCTTTACAGATTTTTAAGTAGCTGAAGATACATCTGGTTCTATCGCTGCGGCTCTCGGGAGGAAGAAGGTTGGCGAGAGCTGGTGGATATGGTGCCGGTGTGAGTACTCATTGCTAGGGGACGGGAGGAGCTGCGAAGCAAAGGCGGCAAGCCTGCGAGCTGCAGAGCTCATTGTGATCCGTAATTTTGTAGCTGAATACGGTAACACACAGACCAAGACCAATCACGAAATAGTACACGACAGAGAGGAAGTTGATCAAAAGACAAGATATGAAGGCAATCTACAAATGACGTTGAGAGGGGAATGTGAAAGGCACCCCGAGAGTGCAATCCGGGGAAATGGAATCGGCGGAACACACATAAGGATGCGGAGTCCTTCCGAGTGGCTGAGCTGGGCAGTCCTTGGCGCACGATAGATGAAGAGTGCATTCAAAAACCAAGGTTTCAGGATCACGGCCGTAGAACAGGGTACAGGACTGGTGGTGAAGGTCTCTCATTTGGCTATGTGCCTCTCGATGGGTTTTGTTCAACGCCGGTGAACCCACATTGCAGGCCCGAATCACCCGCGAAGCATTCATGCAGTGCATCATTCCCTGTGACTTGACCTCATTTCCTACCACGTCCTCACACGGCCTCCAACCCCTTCCACAATCTAGTAGCCGAGAGCAGTGAGCTGCTTCTTGGTGTCGTCGCTGACCTTGGCGTTCTTCTTCGCATCGGCCAACTGCTTCCTTGCAGCCTTCTTGCGCTCGTAGTAGGCAGCGCTCTTGACTTTTCTCTTCTCCTCCAATCTGTGTTGCGTCAGCATGGATGACTGACATTGTGCCGATAACAAGGACTGACCTCGAGACCACGTCCTGGTACTTCCAGCCGAACTCGTGACCGAGACGACCGACAGTGCAGTACTTGCGGCCGGGCTTGAGCCTAAGGACACGGAGTGCCTGAGGAACAACGACGCGCTTCTTGTTGTCGTATGGGGGAGGAACACCCTCGAACGTCTTCAGGCGCTCCATTGCGGCAGCACCACGAGCGGTCTTGTGAGGGATCATGCCCCGGACAGTGCGCCAGAACATCTTAGATGGTGCTCGGTAATGCCATGGACCTATAGTCAAGCATGTGAGCCTCTGCTTATAATTGCAGGATCAATCATCTTGCACCAATGAAGGGCAAGATGAGGTGTCTTAAAAGACGATGCGTACCTCCACGAGTGGCATTGTAACGAGTCTGCTTGCGCATAAACGCCTGGTACTTCACTGTGTTATCCATAGTCAGCAATTACTCTCTCTCTCTTTCTGATCTGCCATCATGCTCTTGCAGCTAGGTCAAGAGACCATGGCTCGATTATTTCTCGATCGAGGGTGGGATAGGCGTACGCTTTGCGCGGAAGAACTCTCCGGAGATGTTGATGGCTTCGCAGCGGACGACGACAACCTTCTGGCCGTTCAGGAGTTGCTTTGCGACGGTGCTGGCGAGACGACCGAGAAGGTGTCCCTTGCCATCGATGACGACCTAGGATAATATGTTAGAGATTGATTCCAGTAGTCGCGCGGATGAGATTCGCATGTCGCAATTGATCGGGTAGATTGAATTTCGGTACGTACAACAGGCTCGAATGTCGACATTGTGGGTGGTGTTGAGTGTGGTGACTTGGAATTCTGATAATTCGTGAGGTCGAAGAAGTCTTTGGTTGCAGAATTCAAGTGTGCGGGTCCGTGCGAATTTTGACGCTAGCGAGCATACGGTTAGCTTGAATTCGTCTCGCTGAGCTGCTCGCCTGCTCAAATGCTCCATGCCGAAGCTTTCCTTTCGTACCATTATCATCTTCAATTTTGGAGATCATCGTTGTCAGAAATGAAGAGTGCGATCATACCGTGCTGGCGAACACGTGGACGATGAGAGCCTTAAATTGTTTCACACTTGCATCGGCGGCATCTGGATGCAGGTAAATCAGGACACTACCAATAGACAGCATTTATTAATGGTCCGAGAGAAATGCATGGCTTCATAGCATAGTGACATAGCGAAATCCCGTTGGAAGCCCATAGCATACCTTCGTCTGCCTACAGCATCTATTATCACTAGCTCCGTAAAGCTTTGCCTTCCTCCAGTCTATAAAGCAAAATGAGACCATTGCCTCCGCCAATCAATATTCAGATCTGCAGTCGTGAAGTCGCTCTTGAATAGAAGTCGTGATCGTGTCCACCCTGGAATTTAGGAGGCCTTTGCAGCATCCAACTTGTTCAGTATGTTCTGAGTCTCCTTCACCAATTCCTTCCGTCTTGCCCTAGCCTCCGGCTCATCAGTCTCGACGGCATCCAATTTGAGTAAGACCTGCGCCAGAATCGTCTCGCTAAGCTTCTTGTGCTCGAACTCGCGCTTCGCGGGATCTGATGGTGGGTGAGCGATGTACTCATCAGTCTGAGGGATATAGGTCTTCAGTTTGTCGTGCAGAGCATTCAGCTTGTCGATAGGCGTGACTGGTGTTGGTGGCTTCGGTGATGGTGCGCGCGAGCTCTCGCTACCCGGCACAGCCAATCCGTCGGAGCTTGGTCCATCTCCTCGCTTCTTGTTCTTCTTCTTCTTGTTGCGATTTCTGTTGCGTTTGCGCTTGGGCTGCTCACCGTTCGCACCCTCTTCGCCATCCAGGCCGTCTTCAGAGTCACTTGAACTTTCAGGCTCAGCGATAGTATCCCCTGTCACGCACATGATGTCCACACCATCACGGAGACCTTCCTCTCTGCAAGACCGAGTGTCATCGTTCAGCTTCTTGCCACGATGAAGCAATTTGATCCTCCTGATATCACATCCTAGCTTTTTGGCTGCCTCTTTCCTCACGTCACCCACTGTCAGCTCGCCTCGGTCTATCGAGTAGGCTGGAAAGTGTGTGGGGTATGTAGTTTTCTTGTTCTTGATGGTAATGACATCGGTCTCTCGGGGCGGGCCTGACCCCCTGTCATATTCTCCTTTCTGTAGATCCTCGGTAGTTATGTAGCTGTAGTCCGCATCGCTAACTTTTGTTTGGCCATTTTCCGTGGGCGATCGTGCGAATGGCGACCATCTGCCCGAGAGCTGACTAAAGCGCTGAGCCCAAGACATGAAGAACACCGCTGCAAGAACTGACGCAAGTATGTATGATGTTACTTCGACAGGCGATCGCGACTCCAGAAACAGAGGTATAGATCCAATGCAGGCAAGAAATTGCCCTAGAATGTTCTGCGGTGAAGTGACAGGATCAGACCCACTACTTTCAGCCCAACCTGAAAAGGCTGGAAACACTTTTTGCAAATTGGCTTGTACTGATCTCGACCAACTTCCTAGTATTGACAAGAGGCAATCTTGTAAAAGAGTGTTTTGCGGCTCCAGTTTGGCGGTATTGTGTAGTAATTCAAGGACAAGGGCCTGATGCAAAGAGATTCAGGGATCATGTGCCATGCCTGGATGTGCTGAGCGAGCATCAGGGTCCGAAGTTTGGCCAGCCAACTTGTTTCGACGCGGCCCAGACAATCGCAACAACAGGCTGGCGCACGAAATGCTACGATTAAAGTACGATTCATGAAGGAATGCACTATAGTACCAATTACGAGGTACAAGGTGATGTCAGGAAAATTTGTTCTTCCCAATAAGCTTTAGAATTGGACAGAGCTAGCAGAACTGCTCAAATGATCAGGACTACTACATGAAATCATAGGCGACTGTAAGGACTACAGCTTCCATAGATATCACTACACGACAGACAACTGCAAGAATAAGAGAAACGTCACTGGTAGTTCTAGTGTGCGCCAGGCGAGGGGCACCTATTTTTTTTGGCATTACGAGTGGAGCAGAGCAAGACCATCTCATCAAACACAACATTTACTATTAATGTTGTGGATGACTTTCTTCCATTCTAACATGTAGTGTTAAAATAGCTTGGTCGCGCCAGATAATCGCCGACTTGCCGATGCGCGAGAATGGCAGGACGTGGCGGCTACCTGAGCACCTTGAAAACGCACTATTACGTCTACAGTGACGGGCTATCATGGTCGCGAGTCGTGAAATGATTCAGTCATGGTTACTGCTAGCCGATTCCTGCTCCTCTGAACATGTCCACTGCGGCGACAGTAGTGGCCTAGACTGCATGTCGACCTACGTTCCCCGGAATGAGTACACAGCGTACCCCCACGCGTTGAATGCTCGCAATTCAACCCGATCTCTTTCGACACTGTGACAGGATTGGGGCCATACCCCAGTGCCGAGACTGTGGCAGAAATAAGGTCGTTGCCAAGTTGAGCTAGAAACGAGGGACTGGTTATTGGCCCTGCCACTGATTTGGATGCTGGTAGTTCAGACAACTGCGTTCAGATGGACTACAATTGCATCGCGACTTGAGCTAATTACCTGCTCAAACATCAATATCTACCCCTGGCATTCGTGGCTGCGGAGACGCGTAATCTCAAAACACTGGGAGGTGTCCAGGGAAAAAATCAATTGGGAAGGTGCCAGTTCAGGCCGAAGGCGGATGTAAAACCGATCTAGAGCCCGAAGAGCGAGGGAACGTCTTGGTCACTGCTCTTCGTCATCCCATCCCTCGAACACAAGTTCGCCAAACCACTTCAGATCTGGTCTCCGAGTTAGGACCTGGAGATCGTCGCTCATTGGATTTGCCTTTGGGAATGTTTAGTCAGAATACATCCTCTTTCATCTTTTCACCTCTTCTGCACCGGAGGACCTGACATATACCCCATGTCCCACCTCACATACTGATTGACGCCGTCACTTTGGGGTTAGTCCGATTATTTTTCAGCAATGCCTCGGCAGGACTCTGCGACTCGCGAGGACGCCATGGGGGAGCACGAAGACGATTTCGAAGATGCTCCTCATGATCCGACGTCTGGACCGCCATCTGCAGACGAAGATGGCACGCCAGCGACTGAGGGGAAACTAAATGCCCCGCTCCAAAAGCGTCGACGAGTAACCCGCGCATGCGATGAGTGTCGCAGAAAGAAGATCAAGTGCGATGGTAAACAGCCATGTACGCACTGTACAGTATACAGCTATGGTAATATTCATTCTTGCTCTAGTTCCACGAAATCAAACTAATCCAAGTCCTTCTAGACTGCACATATGACCAACCCTCGAATCGAAGGCGCAATCCTGTCCCTGCTTACGTAGAAGCGCTTGAACAACGAGTACACCGTGCCGAGGGACTTATCCAGATGATCGCTCCCAATCTTGACCTCAATGACCCGGCACTCGAAATTGCTGTTCGACATGGCTACATACCTGGACTGAAAGGGCCACCACAGCAAGAGCAAGCTAAAATGCCTCCTGCGCAACCTCCGCGCAGCCAAACCCTTCCAGAGCCTCTCGAGGCCAAGCAAGAGAACGATTTGGAGTCGATGATTCGCGCAGTCGGACTACTTGACATGGACGAAAATGGATATTGGGATTATCACGGTCACTCCTCTGGTCTCAGCTTCGTGCGACGAATGCGCGAGCAATTGGGTGATCTGATGGGTCCTGACACTGGCACCACACCCTTCATCAAATCACGACCGGTCTCAAATGTTCTTGATTCACCCAAGTCGACAAGCGTGGAGTCGCCAATGGACTCCTTGAGCCCAACTTCGGATCTTCCTCCAGAAAACGTTGCGCGTGAATTGGCTGCCAGCGCGCTTACTATGCATTCTGTAGTCTTGAGGATTGTGCACGTTCCCTCTTTCTGGACCTCCTTCAAACGAATCTACACACTACCTCTGGAGCAGTTTTCGAATGAGGACCACAAATTCCTACCACTACTTTACAGCGCCCTTGCGGTTGGAGTTGTGTACGGAGGAGAGGAGTTTCCAACCTACGACATGGCAATTGATAAGGGGCAAGTCACTACAACCACCAATTATCATACTCCTACTAATTTGAACCGTAGATTCAGGTATTTCAAAGCAGCTCGGCAGATGATGGACATTGCAGACATTCGGGACATGACATCCATACAAGCCGTCATCTTCATGATCCTTTTCCTGCAATCATCGGCCAAATTGTCACAATGCTACTCTTACATTGGTGTGGCGCTCAGAGGCGCTATTCGCATGGGCTTGCATAGATCTTTACCACAAAAACGATTCAATCCGCTAGAGCTGGAGATGCGAAAGCGTGTCTTCTGGACAATTCGCAAATTAGACGTCTACATTGGCGCCATGCTTGGGTTGCCCCAAAGTCTAAGCGAGGAGGATATCGATCAGGATGACCCTGCCGAAGTCGACGACGAATTCATCACCGAAGAAGGAATCAAGGCAATGCCGCCTGGGACTGTGACGGTCATGACCGCCTTCAACAAGCACACAAAGCTCCAGAAGATCCTTACAAAAATTGTTCAGAAGGTTTACCCCATTCATGTTGCCAGCGCGGATGGACCAATGGGGAAGTCTTACGCAGTGTCATTCGCCACGATCAAGGAAATTGAAAGGGAGATGGAAGAGTGGAAGGCTTCGTTACCGCAAGGTCTTGACCCTTCCCACGACAATCCCAAGCTGCAAAGGTGGGACATACCGAGCGTTTCTACCACAAACCATTTCACTGACTATTTGCAGGGCTCAGCAATCACTTCGCGTGACATACGCATTCAACCAGGTCCTTTTGTACCGACCTTTCTTGCACTTTGTCGCAGCCGACAAGCGAGCACAGGGCGCGGATCAACGAGCATTCGCATGCGCCGCATCTTACATCAATGTGTCCAGGAATCTCATCCATCTCTGCGATGTGATGAGGAAGCGTGGTCAGCTGAATGGTGCTTTATGGTTCACTGTCTACCTCACCTTCTTCTCCATACTGTCACTGGTCTATTTCGCTGCCGAAAATCCAGACAATCCAACGACGGAGGAGCTTATGAAAGATGCTCTCAACGGCAAGGCCATTCTTGCATCTGCCGCAAAACGTACAATGTCCGCGGACAGGTGTACCGCCACTTTGGATGTAAGCATTAGAGGAACGATCAAGCTTGGATTATACTGACAAAATACAGGTAATCTTTAGCCGTCTCCCGCAGTGGATGCGTGAGGGTAAATCCAACCCCGCACCGGTAAAACGCAAGCGCAAGCAAGCAACAGACAGTAGGCCTGTGAGTGGATTGCAGGCTGCGACAATGCCGCGATCGATGCCTCCTGGAGTCGCAAGTGCCTCTGCTGGTGGTCAATCGCCTGCAAGCATGATGACAGGAGGTATACAGCCGGTGATCAAGACCGAGGGGGGCCCTTTCACGCCGCAAAGCAACAGTTTTGGATCAGCTCCATACACTCCAACGGACTATTCTCCCACCACGCAGACGTTGCAACAGTTTGGCTTGCAGCCCCCGTCGAACAATCCAGATGTGCCCGACTTATCTTCCATGATTTTCTCTTCAGCTGAACCTTTCACATACCCCAGCCAGCCACTTACGACATTCGAGAACAGTCAAGGTCCCAGAGAACAGGCGCTTTACGGCAACGGCAATATGCGCGATCCTTCGGTCCTGCCCCCGGGCGTACCTGGACAGCCTAATGGTGACAATCTCGACTCGCAACTGTACAACATGCCACAATACATGATGCAGGGAGGAAATTGGTCAGGAGGAGACATGCAGGGCATGTCGAATGGGTCTATACATGGCTCGCAGGCCCAACAGCAGCAGCAGCAGCAGCAGCAGTATATGATGACGCAGGCCCCGCCTCAAGGAGTGGACCCGAACTGGCAGAATCAACGGCATGCCATGTACGGGGACCAGCAGGCGTTCCAGGACATCAATTTGCAGGACATCTTCGGGTCGGAATGGAATGGTCCCATGATGAGCCAGGGATACGGTCAGTAGTTTGGCTCAGGCCAAGGGGTACATGAAAAGAGGAGCTGGTTCTCAAGGTATGGTCGGTTATTAGGGATACCCATAGCAGTCTGACGGCGTTTTTGTGGGTGGTCTTATCGAGCGAACATAGATCGTTGTGCACATACAAAAGTACATGAACAGTTTCAGTTCATACCAGTGAGTCCCGTGGGTCATTAATGGGAACTGAAACTGTGATAAGGCTGCTAGTGGCGGGGTTTCGCCCCGCAATGACCATCTTCTCAACAAGCTTCAACACCAAGGACATCGTGCCCGGTTTCTGCGCAGCCTGCACCGAGCATGTCCTTTAAGCACTCGACCCGGTGACAGAGAGCGTAATAAAGTCTGGAAGGTCGTCCCTGGGTCAATATGGCACGTTCCTGGAATCCATTCGCCTTCACCCCACTACCAGTCTCTATCTTCGGGACCGCAATCTACGTAGCTATCTTCGCAGGCCTCCTGGTAGTCCACCACCAGGTACCTTCTCCTCCTTCAAATGGCATCCCAAAGCACTGGGCAGGAGTTAACCTCACGCAAGCATGGCTGGACTTGAAAATCTTGAGCAACAGCTACCATCCTTACAACAGCCAGGCGAATTTGGATGTAAGAGCATGGCTAGCGGAAAGGGTAGCGGAGATTCTGGACAAGAACAATATGACATGGCACCATGAAGGCTCCAAGGCGAAGGTACATGCCAGGGCTGACGATCCGGACAACAGAGGTCCTGACGCGGTGGTCTTTCTTGACGATCGTGTCTCCAACATTACCTTTCCAGACTCCCGCTCGTATGTGAACTACTTTGAGGGGGACAACCTGCTTGTCTATATTCGGGGCACTAGAGATCCGCTGGGACACTTCTGGCTGAACGAATCAACACCGTCAGTGCCTCTCACGCTTGTCAACGCGCATTATGACTCTGTATCTACTGGATTCGGGGCCACGGACGATGGTGGTGGAGTGGTTTCAATCTTGCAGCTCCTTTCGCACTTTACGACGGAACTTCACATGCCTGAGCATGGAATCGTCTTGATGCTCAATAATGGAGAAGAAGACGGGCTGTACGGAGCATATGCCTACTACAAGCATCCTATCTCCAAGCACACTCGAGTCTTTCTCAACCTTGAAGGAGCTGGTGCAGGTGGCAGGGCAACCCTTTTCAGGTCTACTGATGCAGCGATCACAGCGCCTTATGCGAAGAGCAAGTACCCTTTCGGTACAGTCGTTAGTTCGGATGGATTCAAACGCGGCCTGGTCCGTAGTGGAACAGATTACTCAGTCTTTAATGAGGCATTGGGCATGAGAGGTCTGGATGTGGCTTATATGGGTCCCAGAGCCAGGTACCACACTGGACAAGACGATGCAAGGGACTCGAGCAAAGGCAGCGTCTGGCACATGCTCAGCGCAGCTTTGGCCACGACAACTGAGCTCGCTCGGAAGGACTGGGGTCAGGACGATGGAGAGAGCGGAGTCTGGTTCGACGTTTTCGGCAGGGCTTTTGCAGTACTGAGGCTGCATACGTTGTTCGCACTGTGCGTTGCGCTGCTGGTGGTTGGACCCATCTCGCTAATTGTGGTCGAGGTGGTGTTGAAGAAGAAGGGAAAGTGGTATCCGTTCTCCTTTAAGACTTATCTCCATGGCCAGGATGATGATGAGCCTGTCAAGCTCTACGGTCTTCGTGGTTTCTTCCGCTTCCCAATCACCTTTGTCATCTCGTCCGCGGCAGTCGTGGCTCTTGCCTACCTTGTCGCCAAAATCAATCCCTACATCATTTACAGCAGTCCATATGTCATTTGGGCGTAAGTTGGACAGCAGTCCCGCGTTGAAACATCATGCTGACATGAATAGAATGATGATGGCCGCCCACATCTCCATCTCCTGGTTCTTACTTCGCTTGATTGGGACGCTCCGCCCCACCGCGCTATCTCGCCTGTACACCCTACTCTGGCTCTACATCCTATCTTGGCTCCTCCTGCTCCTTACCGCCATCGTCTCCGCCCGCTTCGACATTTCCGGTCTCTACTTCAATTTAATCTACCACCTCACCATCCTCCTCTCCCTCCACATCTCCTACCTCGACCTCTTCGCCCTCCCCACAAAATCCCAATACGCAACCCACGTCTCCCTCGGCGCCATCGCCTCCCGCCGCGCCTCCCACGACCCCCAACCCACCTCGCGCCCCACCTCCTCGCGCACCCCTGGTGGCCCCAGCGAAAACGACGACGCAAACGAGCGCACCGCCCTCCTCTCCCCGACCTCGACCCGTCCCCGCGACCGCCAGACCTTCGCGCGCTACAACCAGCGGCGCCCCTCCCACGACCCATCCATCACATCCGACACAGCCGCCTCTGTCCCCGACCTAGCCACCACCCCGCCCTACGAGAACGAACAAGCCTGGTCCGGCCCGCTCCCGACCTGGACCTGGATCCCCCAGCTCCTCCTCCTCTTGCCCCTCAACCTCATCCTGGTGGGGCAGATATCGCTCCTTCTGACCACGGCGCTGCACCAGACGCCCGCGGACGGCAACGACGTGCTGAGCATCTACCTCTTCATCGCGGGGCTGACGGTCCTCCTCCTCGTACCCTCGTGGCCCGTCCTGGGAAGGGTAGTCTGGCAGCTGCCGACGGTGCTGTTCTTCGTAGCCGTCGGCACGGCCGTGTTTGCGCTGCTGGGGGAGCCGTTCACGCGCGACGCGAGGCTCAAGGTCTTCTTCGTGCAGAGGGTGGAGCTGGAGACGGGTCGGAATACGGTGGCTGTCAATGGGGTCAAGGGGTGGGTGGAGAGGGTGGTGGGAGAGATGCCGAGCGCGGGGTTGGGTAGCGGGGTGAGGTGTCTTGATTTTGGAGAAAGGGGAGAGGAGGAGGTGCTTGGTGAGCGTCCCAATGGGTTGGAGTGGGCTGCGAGGAGGGGGCTGAGGACGTGCGCTTGGGAGGGGTTGGGGCCGGATGTGCTCAGGGGCTATACGCGGGAGAGTGGTGTGGAAGGGACGAAGTGGGAGACGAGGAACAAGACGGAGATGAGGGATTGGATCCGCTTTGCAGCGAGCAAGGTCAACGGTACTAATGCCAAGACGGAGAGGTTCCTGCTTGAACTGCAAGGGCTGAACACCAGATCTTGCAGGCTCTACTTCGAGCCAGTAGGCAACCAGACAGTGCAGGATATCACGGTCCTGAACGCCTGTCCTGGCGTCGACTCAGCGACGTTCGGGCCCAAGAACGCCACTGCTTGTCCGCAGGGACGGCAGGTGACGCCTGACAGCACGCCTGTCAGCTTCAAAACGAACAACCAGATCAGATTGTGGAGTAGAACGTTCGATCCCAGCTTCAAGGTGGCGGTGGATGTGGATAGGCAGGGACGGGGCCTGAAGGGCAAGGCCATGTGTGTTTGGTCGGACTCGAATGAGAAGGGGACGGTGCCGGCGCTGGATGAATTGAGGGCTTATGCGCCTGTTTGGAGCACAGTGACGAAGAACGGGGATGGTTTGGTGGAGGGGTGGAAGGGGTTTGAGTTGTGAGGAGGATGGTTGAAAGAGGGGGGAAGGGGTAATGGTAGCATGTTAGTCAGCTTTTCAGTTGCAAGATGTAGCGTTCTGTTGCCATATACTTGTTTTGCGAACTCTGAATAGTGCTGCCGCTGTTGAGAGCATAAATTATACCAAGCAGGACTACGGGTAGATTGTCGGTATCCGGGGGGGAAGGACGCAGCTCATCCCGGTTTATTTGATAACCCTGTGTTCATGCTGCAGATTGAGCATATGCTCACTGACGACACCCGCAGTAGTTAAATGAAAGGGCTCCAGATCAGCATTTGCCTGGACTTGAAAGTAGGTATATGGGTAACTTTTTGGAATGAGGCTGACCATAAACCTCAAAGACACAGTCTTTCTCGCTAAGATGTAAGAATTTGAGCAACGCTCCTATGGCGGCGCTGAACTCCTAGACGTCTGGTATTACTCGGCCAATAAGACAGAGGGGTCCTGTCAGTCTAGCTTATAATGACAAAGACCGCTAGCCTTGGTCTCGTAGAAAACGCTCATACAGCATGTAGATGTCATCGCACGACTGACGGCATTGCACGAAGTCTTGCACATACATGACCTCTTCGATACACTGACTCGGTCGACGATCAAGCACAGAGCTGGTTCGGTCATGTTGAAACGACGACTCAGCAGATTATCCGCAGAACAATGATCAGCGGGCACGCAAACAGCCAAGATTGGCCTGCAATGCGCTGGGAAAGCTTGATGCCTAGGGAAAGGGCAGTCTGATCCGAGTCAACGTGGGCCCGCTCCGGGTGCTACTGTGCAGGGTTTGCAGATCAGAAGAGATTATCAGATGCACGATCTCATTTCGAGATGCAGGGTATGGGTGGCCCTGCCTGGAGTCGCACTTGTTGTTTACATGACCGACTGCGGCCTTGCTACATGCGGGCCATGCACATGCAAAGCAAGATCAAGCACGAGGCTGCAGACATGAAACCGACTGTCGAATGCACGAGGTTGCTGGGCAATCCATGGTGCCAGGGCTCGGGACGCCGTCGGGAGGGGAACACACAAGCCACAAAGACGAAATTCTGGTGGTGGTGTTGGGCCCAAGAGAGTCCGGCGGTCGATGGACATTGATGATGGCTTGAAAGGCTTGAACATGCCGTCCGCCTCCAACTTCCGAAGCGTGGTTGATGTGTGCTAGTGCCAGCCTATCACAGCCTGCCATCTCGCGGTTCCTCTCCGTTGCTGCATCTTGACGTATTGATGCGCAGAGACTCGCGGACAAGTGTGCACGCGAGATGGACGACGCTATGCAACGCTCTTGCAGTGGAGAGGCTGGAGAGGACGCGACGAGAGCGTTTCCTATCCGACACACAGTGCTCGCATCGAGTAAGTCAGTCCAGCGACACGCACCGAGGTTCCTCGTACAACCAATCTATTTGACTCTTGTTGGGGAGGGAAAGGAGCTTGACTCGCGGCCCAGGACGGCGCTGCAATTGACCAACTGGGCGGGTTCCGTAGCCCGATCTCCAATCTCGCGCTGCAGATCTGTGCTCTATGCGGCACGAACCCCTGCCGTCGTGGGCGAACAAGAGTCGAATCCTTGCATCCACACAATGATTTCATCGATCCCCAGATGCCGTTGCAGGCACCTTTTGGGCCCATTTTTGGCGCGGCCCTCACCGTCACTGGCTGCGTTCCTATGCTTAGCATGCATGGGAACCGTCCTCGCGCATGGGAAGGTCCAAAGTCTTTTCTACTCTGTTCCTGACCTGCTGTGTTTCTTTTCTTTCGTCCACATCTAGAACGACAAGTCTTGTTCTTCGAGCTGCTTGACCGTTCTCTGTCGCTACTGTTGGTGCCGACATTATGGCCATCTTCAACAAGTATCTCGGCTTTAGAGGTCGCGCCCTCTCGACCGCCATCACAATCTGCTCCGGCCTGATCTTTGTGTAAGTGAGACAACGTCACTGGGCCATCATCCATGGAACCTCATGCGATAGCCAGACTTCTACCCTAGAATCAAGAACTGACTTGTCGCAGAGCATTTGGCTACGGTCAAGCAGATATCGGTGGTCTCTCGACTGTTGAGAGCTTCCGCGCATACTTTCCTCAGATCGACTTTGTCGGCACCTTGGCCAACCCAAACCGTCAGGTTGCTGTCGAGCAAGGTCGGTCTTCCGCTACTGAGTTCGCATCCATGGAAGCTGATAGTCACCAGGTATTGTCGTCGCGACATGGAACATTGGATGTTTCGTCGCCGCCTTGATCGCCATCTTCATTGGTGACAAGCTCGGCCGTCGTGGCACGCTCATGCTGGGTATCACAATCATGGCCATCGGCAAGATTATTCAAGCCGCATCCTTCAGCTACCCGCAATACATTGTCGGACGCTTCATCGCCGGGTTCGGCAACGGGTACGTCCCCTCTCACCCACTACTCCTCACCCTCCTCTAACCCCTCCCAGCTTCAACACCGCCACCGCCCCCGCCTGGCAAGCTGAGTGCACAAAGGCCCACCGCCGCGGCCGCATGCTGATGGTCAGTTCGGGCGCCTGCATCGCCTTTGGCGTCGCCATGGCTTACTGGATCGACTTTGGCCTCGCATGGGCCCAGCCCAACGCCGCATCCTGGCGCTTCCCCATCGCCTGCCAGATCCTCTGGGTGATCCCCGTGCTCTTCATCCTGCCCCACCTCCCCGAGTCCCCCCGCTGGCTCATCCTCAAAGGCCGCGAGAACGAAGCCCTCGACGTCCTCTCCGCCCTCAACGACCTCCACCCCTCCCACCAAGACGTCCGCGCCGAGTTCCTCCAAGTCAAAGACGCCATCCTGCAAATGGCCAGCGGCACCCCCAAGGACGCCTTCTCCATGGGCGACTACCGCTACCTGCACCGCATCATCCTCGCCGTCTGCCTCCAAATCATGCAGCAATTCACCGGCGTCAACCTCTTCGTGCAGTACCTAGCGGAAATGTTCGTCGGCCAAGCCAACATCACGTCCTGGGTCTCGCGGCTCCTCGCCGCCTGCGCCAGCACAGAATTCCTCGCCATCTCTTTCGTGTCAGTCATCGGCATCGACCGCTTCTGGGGCCGCCGCACCCTCACCATCTTCGGCTCAACAGGCATGTGCGTGACCATGATCGTGCTCGCCGTTGCCAAATCCATCGACAATCCGGCCGCCCGCATCGTCGTCGCCGTGGCCATCTTCGTCTTCATCTCCTTCTTCGCCATCGGCTGGCAGGGCATGGCCTGGCTGTGGGCGGTGGAACTCATCCCGCTCCCCGTGCGCGGACCCGCCAACGCCCTCGCCACCTCGGCCAACTGGCTCTCCAACTTCGTCGTCGTCCTCGTCGCCCCCGTCGCCTTCGCCACCATCGGCTGGAGGACCTACGTCATCTTCGCCGCCACCAACCTCGTCTTCGCCCCCGCCATCTACCTCTTCTACCCCGAGACGGGTTGCCGCAGTCTCGAAGAGGTCGACGTCCTCTTCCACGTCGCGAGCAGGTCAAAGTACCCCTGGTGGTCCGTCAGGGATGTCGCCGTCATGGAGCCCCTGTGGTACGGCAAGAATGGGCGCAAGCCGTTCGCGTACGAACAGAGTGAGTGGCATATGAGGTTTGCGAGGTTGAGCAGCGACGAGGAGAACAGTGGGAGTAGTGATACGAATGTGGTCGAGGGGGAGAAGGAGGAGGGGATGAGGCAGTGGAATGGGAGGGAGGAGGCGTGAGGGGTGTTTAGAGAAGGATGTTTGAGAGAATGGGGACTGTATGATAGGATATGGACATGGGAACCGACGGTTGGGAGATGTGGTTGGATAGGGAGGGAAAGAGAAGGGATTCCCTTTGTTATGGACATGAATAATGTATACTATATGACGCTCCTTGAGAGGTGTGTAAACCAGTATCACCATGTCTGCTGTGCTCGTCAGCCTACCGTGGTGTGTCTATACACTTGTCGTCCGCGAAGTGTGTAGATCCCTTATTACTTGACATCCGGTCTAGTCGGCATCTACTTGCTACAATGTAAGCGCTCAGTCACACTAGGAGCGTAAGTGGAGTTGCGACCCTGGACGAGTTTGCAGCCCAATCACTATTGCTGGCACGAAATTGGAGTCAGATAGCACGGCGGCCGCAGCCAGAATTACGAGGATTGTAAATAGGGAACAACAGACCCTCAGGAATTCTAGCAGGCCACATCACCAAGGAAACGTGCACATCATCGTACAAGAGTCAGGGATCGGGAAGCACTTGAAAAATGGATCCAAGCGTTTATGGGTCGAAGGATAGCAGCAGCAAAGGTATCGCACTCTAGATCCATAACCAGCAAAGCCAGCTCTCAGCATTACTCATTACTGCAGTGGAAAAAAAAACCCCATGCCTGGAACGCAGGCCAGAGAAATCAACTCTCGGTCCCAGCGCCGCCCTGACCAGAGCAGGCGTATCCATCTTCGCCACGTCGTGTACGTGTGGCCTTCTCCAATTACGTGCGTGCAGAGCATGCGTCCGTTGCCGACTCGCTCCGCTCCTGCTCTCTAGCACCCACGAACCTGGGCTTTCAAGCCTCGTACCTGGACCTCCCTCGTCCAATGCTCCCTCACGTCCCCTCGTCCAAAGTTCCAAAAGTGCTGCCGAATCCCAGATGCATACGTTCCGAAGCATTGCAAAGGTCAAATATCTGCTAGTCGTGTCGTGATGGAGAAAAATGCATCGTCTTTCGACGTCTCCTTTGGGGAAATGAGTTTTTCCTCCCAGAACGCCGCGCAATGTTGTTGTATCAAATTTGTAAAAGTGTGAGTTGGAGAAGCTGTGTCATAATTTCGGTCGATGTGTCGTCGCGTACCAACCTTGTACTTCAGACTGGTGCAGAGTACATGAGAAGGTAGCTGGCGTGCTATGTTCTTCGTCGACGTTTCCGATCGTCGTCGATGAAGTTTCATGGCCCTGACCTGCGATGGGCTATGAGGCATCCTGCGCTCATTCAATGCCTGGGATTTATTGTCCAAATATGCAAGTATTGGACGATGCTTCACCCGACAAGGTTCTCGGGTGAATCAGGCAGTCCATCGGGTAGCCCGTGTCCATCATCGTCCTCCGGATAGCCGCCAGGGATACCGTCTGGAAAGTCGTTGTTGTGAGAAACATAATCTGGGTTTGTTGATTTTACTGCTCCTTTTGATGACGATGGTTGACGGTTATGTTTGATCCCGGGATCACCAAAGATGTTCCTGTGATCATTACCAACGGGCATACCCATCTGGTCTCTGGGCGACTTTGTGTTGGCGTCGATAGTAGATGAGGCGGAGTCAACCATGGAGCCGTTGGAAGAACCATGGGAAGAAGCAACGGAACCATCGTAACCCCTGTCACTCTGCCATACAGGTAACCCGCTGGTAGGGACACTTTCCCCGAGAGGTGTTCCTGAACTGAATCTCTGGAGCGAGCCGTTAATGCCCGTGAGGGCCCAAGCGAAAATGGCTTGCTCGCGAATAGCAGCCATAAAGTCGTTTGGGTCGGGTCCACCTGTACTGGTGGAGACTTGTTGTGGGCGAGCACCTTGAGGACTGAGGGAAGGTGCAAAGGTGGTAGGTGCTCCATAGGATAGTCTGCTGTCCATTGGAGGCACCATTGGTTCGTCTGCCCAAGGAGCGGCGAAAAGACCATTTGTATGAGAGGCTTGGGTGGGCCTCTGAGTAACCTGAGGGACCATAGGTCGTGCTCGGCGCAAACATACGACCAGGCCATCAGATGCACAAGATATGACAGCCTCAAGCTCAATTGCCTGCGGCTGTTGATCGGGTGATACGGGTGCCGAAGATGATGAGGATTCTGAGTTTCTGCCGTGACCAAATATGCCTTCGTGTGTATCAGAAGGATTCATGCTGTCACCAGAGGACGTTCTCGATTGAGGCTCTTCCTCGGATGGTCTGTCCATTTCCATGCTAGACTCTGATCTGACGGGGTTTGACAATGTCGAGTCTTCACTTTCGGTACTCAAGTGAACACCGCCCGATATGTCTTGATCGATGCTAGTGTCGGTTGTCATCTCTTCATCGCTGTCGTCGGACAGATTTTGATTCATGGTATCAGGCTGCTGGGTTCTTGGATCGCGATACCAAAACCGAAGGTAGGCGATACTATCGTTGCCCTTTGCTTGCTCGAGACAGCGTATGGCATCTGGTAGGCAGTTTTCGGCAATGCAAAAGTAGAAACTCTTTCCCTGCAGTGCGTGCGAAGGAATGCCGAGAATATCTTCAAGACCATTTGTGGCGTACATGATGGTCAGTGTGCGGGTGAAGCGGTTGAGGAACAGAGCAGCGCGCGGTTCATGAGAGTAAGGCTTTGAAGGCTGTTGAAATTTGTGAGAGATGTGCGACAACATGTGGTATCGTGGATCTCTTGGTGATGAAGAGAACATGCGGCGGATGAGAGGTGCCTCGAGTGCGCGCTCTAATGATATGTTAGCACAAGAATCCAGAATGAAGCGATCCGACGTACTCTGACTTGATAGCCCACTGCGATAGACACTAGTGCATACCACCATAACATCATAGACGACAGTGAAGCAGCACTCGCAACCTATCCATTGTCCGCTTCTGTCCATGACTCGACAGTAGGCCAGCATGGCCGCCTTGTCCATTTCTATACCATGCTTGTGATATTGTTTGGCATACGGAACCTCTTCTTGGGGGAAAAAGTCCCATACTGAACGGTTAACAATCTCATCTGGAGTGTATCCAAGGACATCGACTATGGATTCGGACGAGTAGAGGATTCTGGCTTCGGGAGAAAGATCTGTTGGGCTTTCCGTCAGTGTTTGCGACTTGAGCAAGTTCCTGTACTCGACATACCATGTATAGAAATGAACGTCAAGTTGAAGTTATTCGCTGTGGGTTCGTCGGACTCAATCGTTCGATGAGGCGACTGGGTCGCGCGGTAAGGATCCATGACTGTCGCAGGTGTAGGTGCTGCACATTACCACGATTTGGCAATGGCGGCACTCATGTGAGAGGGATATGTATGGTCGTGGTGGAGGCGTCAGAAGTTGTGCAGGGAATGGTAGGCCAAAGTGCAATCTGTCGCTCGCTTGCTTGCGCTGTGGATCGAAGATGGGTTGCACGCGGGGACGGGATGAGTGGCGCGAGATACGGAATAGGTTGAGCGGACCTAACAGTGGCGCAGCGCTGGAAGGTAGGTACGCAGCAGCAAGGATTTGGGCAAAGACGTCGAGCTGGTGGTCGCAGTGCAGAGCAGATTGAATTCGAGACTTGTCGAAAACAGTGGTTCGGGGAGGAGAGAGGCCTGGATGTAGGTAGGTTCAAAGAGTTTGCCGAGAGTTCCACAGAAGCAAACGACGACGCTAGTCACGTATGACACAAAAGTTACTTCAAGCTCGCGAACACTTGAACAATTTGCGCCCGGATCTTCGGCCGGATTTTTCGTTCCTCGTGCGTGACAGGCAGGCCTGAGGCTGCGGACTTTCCACTCTGAGCAGCTACTTCAGAGACTGCAGCGAAAGGAGGCAAAACCCCCGTCGATATCGGCCGACTCGTCTCGTCGACGAGAGTTGCGGCAGTCTGGACCTGCAGAAGCCTCGTTACGTCACTGGCTTCAGGATGGACCTCTATCGCGAGTCAAGACAGCTCGAGGTATCACAAAACTCAGAGGCAATTAGGCCTTGGACCGGTATGGTCGTACTCTGAATCCTCTTTACACGAATCGAGACAATCGAGTGCTGGAAGGCCTCTCATTGCGCGTCTTGGCTTGCCGTCCGTTCCTACATGTCCTTGTTCTGTTGCCGCCTTCCTGGTCTGGCCATGCGTGCTCCACCTCACACTCCAGCCAGCCGCGCAACGAGCACGCTGGCCATGGAAAAAGTCGCTCGATGAGGATTTGCCCCAAGACCACTCCCCTTTGGCGAGGATCCAAACTCTGCTGTGTCACTGCCCACCTGGCGTTTGCGGCAGCTCGATGATGTGCGACCATGCGCTTGGTCGGGAGGGCTCCGCTGCTCCACACCAGACGCAAGCCAGCGTGTGCTGCAGATGGCTGTTAGAATAAACATGTCGGCATGTGAGCGGAGTGAGCGGAGCGACTCGATTAAGAGTACAAGGGATACGCGGCTGGCGAAAAGCAAAGCATTGTGGAACAGCTCAAGGGATACGAGTGAGGGATGGGGATGATCGCTGATGGTTGGGCTTGAAGGCTGATGGCTGGCACTGGCTGGCACTGGCTGGCACTGGCTGGCACTGGCTGGCTCGGTGTGAGTGATGGGCTGGCAACGTCAAGCCCGCTTCCCCAGAATTCGTGCCCGCATTAGCGCGGAATTCCTTGCGCGCCCCGACGTTCCTAAACAACACTGGAACCAATCACAATACCCTGCCTTTTCGACCACACTTTTGCGCGAACCACAAGTCTCGCGCCTACATACCAATGACAGCGTCGTTCATGCGCTGCCATGACTGACAATCGACTGGTGAATGATGCAACGTCTCGTCGGTGACAGTGAGTGATTTCCGCAATCATGCTACCGACAGGTCAATTTCCTGTTTTGCATGCTGTGACAAGGCTCGCTGCGCAGGTACAAGCACAACCTTGCCAGACTGCACACAGGAAACATGACTGAGTACCACCCAGGCCAACACTCCGCGAAGGAAGCCCCCCCGAAAAAACGTTGTCTTCGACGATGAGGACGAACAAGAGCAGCAAGATGATGCCGTGCCTCTGCCTGCCGTCTTCCACAACAATATTCAAGCCTGTATATACGACGTTAAATTCTATCCGTATACCAAGCCCGAAGAAGACCCTGTCTTTGCCGTTGTCGCCGCGAGAGATGTATCAAGCCATGTATCTCCTCGCCTGACAGTTCCGGCCTAATCTTTGACAGGTCTACGTCTACCGGCCTACACCTGACCCGAAGGACCCGGTAGAGATGCTGCGCGTCTTTCGCGATCCAAAGGTAAGCTTTTCTAGCATGGCATCCCAGCCTGTATTCTGACTCGCTTCAGGCCGATGCTTCCCTGAACAGTCTGGTGTGGTCGCAAGATCTGAAGTCAGGGGATCCTCTGATATGTTTCGGCGGTGCTGGCTCTGGCAATATCAAGATTGTCAACGTGGTCAAAAACGAGTTCGTCAGGGTACGTATCGCCAGTGTCCTTCGGTATTGCTTGACTGACAACGTCTAGAGCCTGACTGGTCATGGCGGCGCTATCAACGATCTTGCCATTTCGCCTCTATCGCCCAATATCCTAGCATCTGCTTCGGCTGACTACAGCATACGGATTTGGAATTTAGATCCAGCTTTGCACAAACAGCCGTGTGCCGCTATCCTTGCTAGCCCAGATGCCCATAAGCAGCCAGTACTGGCCATAGTGAGTAGCATGTCATTATTGCACATTGATCTTGCCCAACTGATCTGCCTACAGGCCTTTCACCCGGAGGGCAAGTACCTATTATCTGGTGGTACTGACACCATGATCAATTTGTGGGCTGTACCGGAGGTGCCAGGATCAAAAGCAGGAACCGACAAGATTGACAAGAACTTCTTCCCCCTCTTTTCTAGCACCGAAATCCATCCCGATTACGTCGACTGCTTGCGATTCCACGGCGACCTTATCCTATCCCATGCTGCTTCTACCAATTTAGAAGACAAGGCAAAGGGTAATTGCATACTTCTGTGGAAGATCGACGGTTTCTCTTCTGCCGCACCCGTCCCGAAAAAGCCACCCATCGCAGAGCCCGGCAAATGGACCCGCTCCGCCTTTGGAGGCCGCTTCCAACGCCTGCTCACCTTCGACATGCCCAACAGCTCCCCCTTCTACATGCGCTTCTCTCTCTTCGATCGGCCCGATTACCACCCTATCCTGGTGATGGGCAACGAAAAGTCCCGCTTCTCCTTCTGGGACCTCTACGCCCTAGAAGCCGGCTCAGAAGTCTCCACTACCGAGCCCAGCGGGCCAAGGAAATACAAGAAGAAGCGCGGCGGTTACCGCCCTCGCCGAAACCTGCTCCAACGCGATACGTCCGTCTCCACCACCAAGGAAAGCGAGACCCCCGGCCCGGGCAACGACAGCGAAGGGGACGACTACGAGACCGCGGCAGAGGACAACGACGATGAACCGAGCGAGAACGAAAGCGAGCAAACCCCCGCCATGGACTCTGAGTACGCCGCCTCCTCCGCAGCAGGCCGCACGAGCGCCGGCCCATCAGAGAGCAGAGACGTCTCCATGGCGCGCGGCACCGACGACCTCAGAGCCTCCGCCACGCCCGGCCCCTCCACCTCCCTAAGAGCAAGCACCAAACCGAGCCCCAAGAAGAGACCAAAAGGCAAGTCGACCCAGCAGAAGGCGCGCGAGTCGAGGTTTGACGTCAGTGATCCTTTCAGGCATATACAGCCGCATTTCACACTCACGGTGCCCAAGTATAATTTTACGGTCAGGCAGGTCGCGTGGAGTAATTGTGGGAAGTGGTGCGTGGCCACCGGCGAAGTGGGCATTATGTGTGTCTTTCGGAGGTGGGTCGAGGCGGGGAGGGCGGTGGGGGACGCGGCTGGGGGAGGGGCGTGAGGGCGTGGTAGTCTGGAACGACGGCATGACAGGGGTTGGCATAGCATACCTTAGATACGGACGGGCGGGTACACGACTCTTGAACAGGACGTGAGGGCTCGAGCTTAGCAGCGAACGTCATAAAATCCATAGGGGACATGACAGGAACCCATGTCTACCAGCAGCAGAGGTGTAGGTGTAGAGATTCGAGTTTAATGGTCAGGTACTGCGAGATGGAACCCGACAGTCCTAGCTGTCATTTCATCGGTGAAGGTATCTAGACTGTAGGCCAGAGTCTTATTAAGTTGTCTGATCCTACTTGTTCGAATTCCAGCGCACTCATGGCAGAGAATGGCATCAATGCTCTCTAGACGAAGCAGAGGGGTGCAGAAAGTCGTGCAACGATGTCCTGGTCGTTCAGTCTCCCATTAGCTATGCAAGCCGCGGCTACCAGATCAGGGCCGGTAGTTCGGCTGCCGCAGGGAATACACGTATGCCATCCCTGTCTCCGGGCCTGGTACTACGGGGCCCAGACTGATAGTGCTCAGCTTTTCAACAAGCATTGCACAATTTCCTGCGCCTGTTTGGCAGCGACAAAAGCAGTCATCAAGTCATGATCTCATTCCCGTCCACGCTTCTATCTTACACCAACAGCGACAGCGTTATCCTAGACCCCAGGTATATCTCGCCAACACTCGCTACCTCACACCTTTCCTTACCTGTACTCCCCTCCATCACCTCCTCCCCTCACCCCCCTGATCCTGCACCGGCGTCGCCCCCAACACCCAGCCGATCCCGCTCGCCAACCCCCCAGTAACAGCATTAGCGACCATATCCCTCTTCCTGACCCTCTCGCCCGACGCATCGCTATGCATCGAGCTGGCACCCCACGCTCCCGTCCCACTCGACCCTGGCCGTGGCGACGAAGCCTCAGGCTCTTCGCCCCAGCCCCACGCTTCGCCTTCATCATCACCGCCTTGGTCTTGTTCTTGACTCCACCGTGACCTTGCCGTGGCACCCGCTTCTTCCTGCTCGTTGTCCCAAGCGCCCCACTCGTCGCCTTCCTCGCCTGCTTCTTCTTCGCGAGCCACTTTCTGCTTCTTTCCTGGCTGCTTCCCTCCCTTCCCAGCTCCAGCACCACCAGCAAACCCACCCTGCGTCAAACTTGGCGACGTCCCCTGCTGCGCTGCCTTGGCCGTCCCCTCTCTCCTCAGCGGGAACGCGTTCCGTCCCAACGCGCTCGCCGCTCCCCTCGCGAGATCGAACAGCCCCACGGGTGCTTCCTCCTCGCCCTTCCTGCTCACACTTGCCGCCTTTGGCTTCGCCGTCTCGGTGCTATTATATCCCCTACTAAAGTTCCCTAACGTCCTGGTGGATTGATTATACGTCCGACCCTCATGGACGCCCAGCTCGCCGAATCCCCCAGGGACGCTGTCGTTGCCGTGCACCCCGCGCTGGCGATCGAGCAGGTCGTCGTGCTCTGCTTCTTCGGCCGCCTGCTGGGCCAAGAGGGCCGTCATTTCCTCTTCGACGCGGCGGTAGACGTTGAGGATTTCCGTGAGGGAGGGGACGGGGGCGAGGAGGAGCGCGAGGGAGAGGAGCTCGGTACGTTGCTCGAGGAGGCGGATCCGGGACGAGAGCGTCGTGGTTGTTGGGCTTGAATTGTAGCGGCCTGCGAGGTAGGCGGCGCGCCAGGAGATGTCGTCTTCGGAGGTGGGGGAGGGGGGGGCTGTTTGCTGAGGAGAGTCGGAGGGGAGGGAAAAGTCGGGTTGGAGACGGGAGGTCAGGTAGGAGTAGGCTGTGTCAAAGTCTGAAGAGGATAAGGCGGCGGAGATGCACATGTAAATTACCCTGCGTTCGGCCTCTTTAGCTACGTCTTTCTTGGACGAGTTTGAGTCGCGTTGGTGAGTGGAGGCAGCGGTTGTGTTTGGAGCTGCCACTGCGAGATTGCGGCCGATGCTGATCAGGTCTTCAAGTTTGGTGTAAGCCTTTGGATTCTGTTCGAGGATCTGCTCGAGAAGTGACAGCGGGTCGGGAGACGCGCGAATGTTGGCTGGCTGAAAGGGTACACCGTGCTGCAGTGTGAGAGCGTAAAAGGACATGGAGTGCGTAGCTGCCATCAAAGCCGAGGCGCGCGCAAGTGGCTGACTGTTAGGAAATACACGGCGGAAGAAAGAGACGCTGCAAGTGGTTAGCTGAGTTGCACAAGGATCTCGCAGCAATTGTCGCACATGTCATCCGCCTTTTTCATGTTCCCTCTATGCCGGTTCCCGTTGCTTGCATTGTCGTAGCACCGCATTGCTTCTTCAAGGATTGCCTCTTCCACATCGTCGTTGCATAGACGATGCTTCTTGTCTGTCCCTCGAACATAGAGATTCTCTATGAGATTTAGATCTGATCAAGTCAGCATGAATTATGAGTATCTGCGAGATTGCGCCTAATCTTACTGCCAGTCCTCAACATTGCCACGACGATCTCTTTTTCAAGCGTATCTTTCGATATCTCTCCATATGGTCCAGCGCCTTTCATTGCGTGCTCGTCAGGGTCCATGTTCCAATTCCACAACCATAACAGCTTCATCCGGTCGCTCGTCCACCGATGCTCGTCTCTTTTACCGTCCTGTGATAGAACGTGTAAAATTTGTTTCAAATCCCTCAATTGCTCTTCCTCGTTTGTGAAGAATTTCAGTCTCGCGACGTTCTGAATCGACATCGGATGTCGTAGAGCCGAATATTGATATGCTGAATAGACCAGGAGCTGCAGTAAGTGATACGAAGACAACTTGGGCTCTGTGAGTGGATGCTTGACATCCATCAATCTCCCTGGCTGCAGTACTGACGAGTTATCGTGATCTCGTATGTCAGAGATATCCTCAAAAATAGCAAGCTGCTCAACACTGGTGGCCAGATCCGGTGGTGGAATAAAGTCTCGAAGTTCAGCTAGTCGCGAGAGAATACTATGCGCGGCTTTCACAGTTTCATCTATGTTTGACTCAACAGCATAACAGGCGGCAAAAGCAGCCTGTGAGTATCGTTGTTCGAGGTTGGCGCGCTCTTCGTCGTCCATCAGCTTCGTCCGATTGGCAAAGTCGCCCATGTCGACATCCTCTGGGCCGTCCCAGTTCTCAACAGCCGATGCGACTGTCGGAAAGTCTTTCATAGCTCTTCTGACTAGCCATGCGTATACCTGTTCCCAGTTGTGCTCAGGCTTCTTACTTTCCGACCCGACACTAAAGCCATTCACGACAACATCCTGGTCCTCTAGCAGTCCGTTTATCTTCCGCCTCTTTCGCGAAGTGTGTCCGTACATCCATGGCGCCACTAAACCTTTCAGGTCGCGCCCAATTGTACTCGTGTCCTCGGAGTCTGAAATGAGATCATCTTTCTCAGCCGTCGCCATTGAGAGGAGCAGCTCCACGCCGTGGTCGCCATCGACCTTTTCAAAGGTTTCCAAGGTCCATCTTGATGATGGATCACCCTGGTAGTACTCATGTTGCAATCGAAGCAGAGGTAACAGTACAGAGATGGACCAGAGCTGTAGATACTCAGAATGTCGCAGGAAAGGTCTGATAAGGTCCGGGAGGAGAGTGATGAGGCCTGTTTCTTCGTCAATTCGATATGATCTATGACATATGAATCGCGTAAGGATATCGTTTGGTGCATTAGCTGGCCATGCTGGCGGACTCAGTGGTAGTAGGGTGAGCTTGCGCAGTCGCTTGTTGGCCGCCGGGTCGGACACGTTGCTGACGGACGAGACATCGACTGCGATTGGATCTTCTAGTTCGAAGGGCTTTTCAGAAGTAATATCTGAAATCAAGGGTATATACTGAGCTGGCGGCGTCACGCCCGGCAGGTAGGTCAGTACGATCCGAAGGACCAGCTCCGGCTCTAGAACTTGAGCAGTACGCAAGTGGAACAGCTGACGGAGTGCTTGAGGTTGGGACTCTGACGCTAGATTGACGGCCAGTAGGATGCACTGGGCCTTGGTGAGAGCGTCCGCCATATAAAAATAGTGCTATGTCAAGTGAAACGCATGAAAGCTGTGGTGAGCTTGGATTTGAGGCAAGCCAGAGCATCAACAGTCTGGAACTTCAAGGTTGGCTTCCAAGGTTGGTTCCCACTATTGCCTCAAGGGGTTCGCGGCAAGAACTACCGAGATGCCCTGAGGGACTCGGCCAAGGTGTCAATTATTGTGCCCTACCATATAAAAAACTGACCTCAATCACCAGAATATTGTCATCCACAGACAGCAGAATTCTCATTTGCGTGAACGTCCTTCGATGAGCCCATACATGGATGATCGAGTCAGTCGAGCGTCCATTTCCTCGTACTCGGTGGTACGCCTTCCGGGACCTCCACTCGCGTTTCAGGTCCTTTCACTACCGCAATTTTTCCGTCTGTCTGCACTCCAACATGCTGAGAAGTAAGGTTCGTACTGCAATGGCTTCTGCCGTGTCTTGAATTGCACTCCACTGCTCTCGTTTCGTAGTCTCGCTAAGCAACTAAGCAATAATCCAAGCCTTGACGAACCTGTTCTATGTGAAAGAAGCTCTTTAAAGGCGTGGTAGGTACACATCCCTGCACTCTTCAAACACCCAGTTACATTCATTCACTCGCTGTGCGATACTATTCACTTTAACCAATTCATTTCACTCCACTCGCTAGCCCATACTCAAGATGAAAGCCGTCTACACCCCCCTCGCTCTCCTCCCCCTTCTCCCTCTCGTCGCAGCCGACTACGGCTGGCAATTCTCCAATGCCTTCTCGACCGGTCCCACCGCCTCCAACTCCTTCATCCGCGAGTCCAACACCACCCTCGTCCTTCCCGCCACCAACTCGCCCCAGACCGGCAACCTCGCTCTCTGGCCCGGCATGGGCACCAGCGGCGGCGACCTGATCCAAGCCCTCGCCATCTCCGTCGCCGACGGCAGCGCAGGCTGCCCCAAGGCCACAGGCCAATGGTGCATCGTTGCCAGCACCCTCGAGGATAGCCAGCAGATGGGCGCACCCGTGCCCGCCGCCCCCGGCGCAAAGGTCACCATGCACTGTAAGCTCCATTACCCTTTCCCTTCCCCATTATCCCCCCTTACTCCCCTCCATATACTGACATCCCCACCAGACAAGTACAACGACGCAACAGCCAAATACGACCAGACCGTCTCGCTCAACGGCAAAGTCGTCTCCAAGCTCTCCACCGACAGCGGCAAGGCCCAGGGCTGGGGAACCGCCGTCGAGTGCCAGTCGGCAGCGTGCGGCACCGCGCCCGCCCACCGCTACCTCGACACTACTATCATCATGGACAAGGCGGACCCCAACTACATCAAGACAAAGGGCACGACGGGCGCGACGGGCGACATGGTCACCAAGGACGGCGGCAAGACGTGGACTGTTGCTGTTATTACTATCAATGCGCACACTTACACTTAGAGAAAATGCTGATGGTGTCCTGAGAGGGAGGTGAAGGGGAGGAGGATCAAAGGGCTGTATATAGCTTTCTCTTCGGACTGTGGATCGGTCTCTAACTTTTTGAAAATTCATGGATAGCGACACGGTGTCAACAGTCACTGTTCGAATTGGAAATGAGAATTTGCATTGACTATCACTCATCGTCTCTTTTCTCAAAGACTGCCTTGGCGAACTCATTAGTGTGACGTATCCTAATTGTGCGAACGTGCTTGAGGCAGAAGTCTGTGTCGTCGATTTGGTGTTGCAGTCGCAAAAAATCTTTGAACTCAGCCGACTACTGAGGAGGTGGAGGCGGGGGTCTGTCATCGCCGGGTGGCTGAAAAGATTAGCATTAGTTTCCCCAACTTCATGTGCAGGATGAACTTACGGGAGGCGGAGGTGCGTCTCCGGACGGTGGCGGGGGCGGAGGCGCTCCACCGTGATTACCCGTCTGCCAGGGCGCGGCACCACCAGGAGCCTGTTGGCCGTAACCAGAGTTGTCGTAACCTCCGTATCCGCCGTAACCACCTTGCTGGCCATATCCCCCTCCTCCGTAGCCGCCTCCATACCCACCTTGTTGGTGGCCTGACTGAGCCCAAGGTGCAGACCCGCCAGCACCACCACCACCGCCGTAATTGCCTCCGCCACCCCCGTAGTTGTCGCGACCGCCGCCACGACCGCCGCCAGAGGCCCAGGGCGCAGCTCCACCAGATCCTCCACCTTGGCCACCAGAAGCCCAAGGAGCGGCTGCACCTCCTGCACCGCGCTGTTCCCATGGCTTGGCGCCGCCGCCGCTCGTGCCGGGTGCCCCCTCGATACGCTTGGGGGCTGCTTGTCCGGAGAGCTCGCTGAGGAACGAGTCGATGTCTGCCTCGCCGGTGCCGGCACCGATCATTGGACGGGCAGGAGGGCCATCGTTGCGCCAGTTTTGGCCGCGCTGTCGGTCGGGACAGTCACGAGCCATATGTCCGGCGTTGCCACAGACGCGACAGATGATGTTGGCCGTGTAGTTGCGCTGTTGAGGACAGTCGTACTTGCGGTGACCGATTTCACCACAGTTTTGGCAGGCTTGGTTTTCATCATCACGGAGAGTGCCGTTGAGTGCCGCAAGTTCACGCAATTGGCCACGCTTAAGCTCGTTTTGACCTTCGGGGATGGAAGCAGCCTGCAGTGAGGTTAGATGTGATAAGGGAGAGAAGGAAGAAATACTTACTGTTTCGATGACGTTGTGGATCGCCTTTTTAGCCCTCTCGATCTTGTCTTCGGTGTCGGCCATGATCAGACAGTGAAGATCCTCCTCTTGATTACTAGCGTGAGCAGCATCGGATCGACCCTTTCCTTCCTTAACGGAACCCTTTCCTCGGATGGCGATTTTGGCACCGGACTCGCTTTCCATTTTCTTGAGCGTGTTACCACGGGGTCCGATCAAAAGACCAACTGTTAGTAAAAAGACTAAGTGTTAGTTATCATGTTCTGTTAGGGATTTGCAAAGTGTAAGTAGTTTTCTTCACCATCTGCACGAGGCTCTCGAATGATATCAAGAAGCACCGCAACAAACGGCAAAGTTGACTGGAAACAGGGAGGAGGTTAGAAGTTAGAGGGTTAGTTATCATACTGAAGTTAATTTCTGGGTAGTCATTGACTGGAACATAGACCTTCTCTTGGGTCTTGGTCGGGCGACGGTAATCACTGGGAGGGTGGTATCCCGGGATGATCTTGATAGCTTTTTCGACAAGCTTGTGGCGCTCGTCTTCAAGACGCTTCTTGTAGCGGTATTCACGAGTGTTGACACGGCGACCGAAGTTGTCATACTGCGGAGGGGGAGAAGGAGATCTTGAAGAGGTTAGCGATCGTTCTCCAGATTCGACTTGTGTGGTGACCGACCTATCGCCATCGGCTGGGACAACATCATTGATTCTCAGCTTCTGACTGATCTCTTCAATACGAAGGTGCAGAGTATAAGCATCAAGCTGCTCGGACGTCATGTTCCCAAGGACCGCAGTCGGCAGGTTCATGAGACCGGCGGCCTTGTTCTCTTTTGCCTCGCCCCATCGGTTCCGCTTCTTCCTCCTCTTCGTTCCGTCTGGGTTAAGCTCTGCAAGATTCGTCAGAGATTGTGATGTGAGTACAGGGCGAGTGACCTGACCTCTGACCGGACTGCGCCCTCTCTTCAAGCCGCCCTCAGGAGCTCCATCAGGTGAGCCGTCGGGTCCAGCATCGTCTCCGAATCTGCGGCGACTGCCAAGAGGGATATTGTTGCTGCCCGTGATTCCTTGATTGCGCCACGCCATATTGCAGATGCTGGATATGGAGTGATCCAAAAAGTTGATCTGGGAGAGGTAGCAGGCTTCAGTCGCGTTTCCATTTCAGGGTTCCAAGACGAGCTGCCAAAGATTCTCCGACGGGCCGAGCCGACCAGAGACAGAGCCGCGTCAGCCGCAAGCACAGCTCTTCTCACTCTCTGACTACTTTCACATTCACTTTCGGGATCCGCTTCATCACCTGGGCCCATCGGTCATGTCACCTTATTTCAACTTTAAGGCATCTGATGTAGTTAGAGACCGACCTCCCACTTGGACATGCCCGTCGCGAGTGCGCTGACCTTTGGTCACATCATGCCGTCAGAGTGCAAAATGGTTCAGCCGCCACCAAGGCGCCAGCGACAGCGAAAAGTGAATTTACAGTCATCATCCATCCTTTATAATCACCTACACTGGACTGTCAGTAGCCACTTCCATGACCCATGCGGAAGATTGCAAGTTACGGCTTGATGTACAGGCAGATAGAGACTAGTATACAAAGTATTGTGTACGTAAGTATGGTAATAAAGATGGTAATACGTGTTGCCGCGCCTCTTGATGTCTGTTCATCGTTTGGCTCATCGATTGTACTGGTC
Organism: Elsinoe australis; assembly: GCA_007556505.1. Taxonomy (NCBI): domain Eukaryota; kingdom Fungi; phylum Ascomycota; class Dothideomycetes; order Myriangiales; family Elsinoaceae; genus Elsinoe; species Elsinoe australis. The sequence continues at coordinate 1,628,265 of SWCS01000006.1, forward strand.
ATTACACAACTTATGATCGGTTTCGATAAGGATACTTGCTGTCAAGGTGACAAAGAAGCAATAGCTGCCCACAGAATCCTCCAGCATGCGACAAAAGACTTTCCGCAGCGATATTTCGAGGAGCAAGTCGAGATTGGTGTTCCACGAGCCTTGAATTGTTTCTAAGCAAGTGTGAAGCAACCACCACTGCCACCGACACTACACAGCCTTGCGCGGAAGCCGTCAACACGAAGAAGGCACGGGACGTGCATGTCCTATCAAATTTCTCCTTTGGCGCGAACCTGAGGAAGCTTCCCTCTCAAGCGCAAGGTTGGAGACTTCTGTGCTACTGTGGTCGTATACCCCTCCCTGGACAGCAGCCCTGCAATTTTCAATACAGCGGCAATCATCACATAGGTGATTTAATGGTAGCTTCACGGTCACCAGGTGGTTACACATACTTCACCGATCATATCATACCTGCTTGAGTGAAGGTCTACAGCGACCAAGCCATTAGAGCTATGGCGCTGTATTTGAAGCACCCTTACGGGGAAGACTGGTATCCGCCTTGAACGTGCAAGTTCCGCTACTAACATACTAACCACGATGTCAGACACTTCCGCCAGGGTTTCTGTCACTACCTCTGACAGCTGTCCCGCCTCCGCTCTTGCCGACTCTCCTGCTGGCGTCTAGGCCACCACTTCTGCTCCCAAGTCGACTACCACTTTCTCGGCCATGCAGCGATCCGAATCACCATCCAAATCACCGAATATAGCTTTCAGGGCTAGCTCTATCAACACTTTTGCGCTTGTATAGGACATCTTACCACTCACCTTACCTACTGATCGCCCTACGATGCGCTCCACGATGCGCCCTCCGAAGATGGATAGTATCACGTCTTAGCTCCTGCAGGTATTTGGGAATATTCATGTTGATGAGGCGTTTTCGCATCATGGTTTCGCTATCAAGTCCCGACCTGACCAATGTGATGCATCCAATGACCTCCAAACAAAGAGAGTGCTCGAGCGTGTACAATCGCAGTTATGCATGCACGATCGCCCCATGCAAATTAACATCCTGGACTTGGCACAAGGCTCTTATCTAGAACGACTACAGTAAAGGTGAAAACCAGTGAATCTCGCTTCGCCGCCAGACCTGAACAGCATACGGTGTTTTCTATCATATGTCAAGTAAGCAAATGTCAGCAGTGTTCGGGGTAGCAAGCCGAACGCAAAGAAGGTTCAAGATTGGGTACAACGCGGAGGTTTCACAAAGACAGAAGACACCCAGCCAGCGGAGCACATGTCACAGGTGTTTGCACACGGTCCAGAAGAGCTCGCTTTTCGCCCTCTCATGCACAGCTGCGTAATCTGCCAAAGTGGGGAACTCGTTTCTTCTGGCGCCGGGCTGGTGCACACCTGTCAGGGTGCGCTGCAGTGGGCGCACGACATGACTGGAATCTGTCACTCCTTTTTGCCGTCCTGCAGCACCGCCAGCCACCCTGTCTACTCATCACCTTCATCAACGATCGTAGGTAGGTGCGCAAGTTCAACTGTAGGACAAGGAGTGGATGATTGCAGTTTTGAGTTCGGACACATGTCCGGGAGATTGCGGCGTATGCAGCTCATAATATCCGGCTGTATCAATGAGATCTCTTGACCTTGTTAGTGATAGGCATGTGCTATTCCTCGGTCGTTCCACATGGAGGTGACTGTCCTATTCCCAATCACGTCGTCCGCGTATGACTCTGTAATCGGACAACATCGATTGAGCATCAGGAGAGGTTGTGAGCGATCCCAAACGCTCGGTTTCGTCTCGTTCATCGTGGAGAGGTTCGGTCCAATCACGGACCCGCTGAGCCAGATTCTGCGCAGACAGTGCCAGACACCAGGCGGTGCCTTGCAGGATGAAATATGGTAAAGTGGAGCGCGGCAGGGTGTCGGCTGGCGTCCGGGGAGCTTGTTTGCCTCGAGCGGACACTGTCAGTGGCTGATTGGGCGTCTGATCATCAAGCCATTGTCGCAGATTCTCTATAGCGCCTGGGCGGGCCAAACACCTCCAATTCCACCTCCTCACCTTCTGCCCTTGCTTGTCCACACACACTGCGACTCGCCCACTCGCCCGCCCAGCTTCGAGGCGTCTGGCCCACTTCCGGATTTTCATTGTTGCAATCTGCACGAGCCTGGAGCTTCTCAACACGACATGATTCTTCCCCAGTGACGTGCCATCTCTCTTCTCTCTCACCATAGTCCCTCCTTGACTGCGATCACCTGCGTTTCACACCCTCGCCCGTCTTCAGCCTCTGTCGGGACGCGACTTCCGTTATCTTGACCTGGACCTCTCGTTTCTTCCGACGGATGCTTTGACGTCCTTTCTCTCCAAGATCCGCACCTGGCACCAACGCACCAGGACGTCACTCGTTCACATCTTCAATTCTACCACTTCGTACCTGCAAAGGACGACACCAAGGTGCTGGGCGCCTATTCTTCTTGACGAATCACGCTCATTCATCACGATCTGGAATCGATCTCGTCTTATATCCCCATCGATTTAGCCAGTGACTCTGCTATTTAACCTGTCAGCGACAGCAACACCACACGCAGATCCCTTACCATGTTCCGCCTCATTTCTCTCAGTGCTGGTGCACTGCTTCTTGGCTCAGCTTCGGCTGCTGTCCCTCCGAGCGGCGGAGCTGCGCCTGCACAAGGTGGTGGTGGAGGTGGAGGTGGGAGCAGCCATGGCACCATACAAGGCCCAACAGCGGATGACTTTGAGAACATGAAGCTCATCATGTACATGTCGTACATCTGGATTGCCATCATCGGCGCCATGTTCATCCACAGACTCACATTGTCCGCCTTGAAGCACATGCGGAACCTGGCCTGCATGAACAACGACAAGCAAAAGTACTTCGCCGATGTTGACCCCAACTACGCGAGCGCAAAGAAGCACCTCTTGGATGCTCCTCTCCTCAGGAAGAGACACAACCGTGAGGTCATGCTCTCGTCCGCCATCAACGTCGGCACCATTCCCAGCCGCCTGCAAACACTCTTCATCGTGGTCTACTTTGGAATCAACATTGCCTTTGCTTTCCTCTGGCTCGACTACGACCAGAAGAGGCCCGCACTTCTCAAGGAAATCCGCAACCGAACTGGTGTCTTGTCCTTCACCAACATGATCCCACTCTTTCTTTTCGCAGGACGCAACAACTTCCTCATTAAGCTGCTCGATGTTTCTTTCGACAGCTACAACATGATGCACAGGTGGCTGGGACGTATTGCTGTGCTCCACGCAATCGCTCACACTGTCGCATACTGCGTCAGCAAGATCGAGTCCACTGGCTTGAAATCGCTTACTGCTGCTATGGCCGCCAGCCCGACCATCTTGACCGGCACCATCGGTACCTGCGCATTCCTCTTCCTCATGTTCCATTCCCCCTCGGTCGTTCGCCACGCATACTACGAGGTCTTCTTGCACGCACACATCCTGGTTGCTATTACCGCTCTGGTCGTCTTGTGGATGCACATTGACGGTATTCCCGTCCAGCTCCTCATCCTCACATGCATCATCATCTGGGGTTTCGAGCGCTTCATGCGTGTACAGAACCTCATCCGCAACAACGTCGGCGCCGGTGGAACCACCGCCGAAGTCGAAGCTATGCCCGGCGATGCTCTTCGTGTGACCCTCCGCATCGCCCGTCCCTGGAAGTTCCAGCCCGGCCAACACGTCTACCTCTACCTGCCCACCATCGGCTGGTGGACCAATCACCCCTTCTCCCTCGCCTGGTCCGACGACTACCAAGACGTCTACTCCGAAAAGGGCATGTCCATGGAGCGCCAAGACATCCTCGCCATCCGCAAGACCACCATGTCCCTGATCATCCGCCGCCGCACCGGCTTCACCGACAAACTCTGGTCCCGTGCTGAGAACGCGCCCCAAGGCCGCTTCGTGACCAAAGCCTTCGTCGAAGGGCCCTACGGCCACCAGAACCTCAACTCGTACGGCACCGTCATGCTCTTCGCCGCAGGCGTCGGCATCACCCACCAAGTCCCCTTCCTCCGCTCCCTCGTCGCGGATTACGCAAATGGCACCTGCGCCACCCGCCGCGTCACCCTCGTCTGGATCATCCAGTCCCCCGAACACCTCGAGTGGATCCGGCCCTGGATGACCGACATCCTTGGCATGGACAAGCGCCGCGACATCCTCAAGATCCAGCTCTTCATCACCCGTCCCAGGAGCACAAAGGAGATCCACTCCCCCTCCGCCAGCGTCCAGATGTTCCCTGGTAAGCCCGACGTCAGCGCCCTCATAGCCCAGCAGCAGCAGGGCCAGGTCGGCGCTATGGCGGTCAGTGTGTGCGGAACTGGGAGTTTGAGTGACGACGTGCGGTACGCGGTCAGGCAAAGGTGTCAGAAGACGACGATCGATTTCGTGGAGAATGCGTTCTCGTGGTAGAGGCGGACGGGTGGCACGGCGCTCGGAGCAGGCGGGCATGGACAATTTGAGCAGACCGCCTAATTTCTACTGGACTCCTGGGGAGGAAAGATGCAGACGAGGCAGTTGTGGTCGATGATGAGTGGTTTTCTTTTCGTGGACATAGCTACTCCATTCGTTCTTTACACCCTGCGGGATACTGCGCCTTCTTTCTTGCTGTACCTTTTTGAGGACCTGCACTTTGTGGAGAAGCGCAGATGGGATCACGCTAGTGCAATGATCAAGTTTTTACCAAGCAGATACGTCTTGCTGTTGTTGTGCGTTTGGCATGTAGTACATCCGTGGGAATGGAGCACTGCAGGACTGCATTTCTGATCGCCAATGACTTCCCATTCATAAATCTTTGCATAGGACACGCATGCTTTGCTACGCTAGACGGATCACTTCCGCCCTTCAACCATGATGATGTGATACCCTTCGCTGGTCTTCGCTTCCGCCCACTTGGGGTTATTGGTGCTGCTCGTCTCCAGATCAAACGCCACGCTCGAGAACTCAGGCAGGAGCGACTCCTTCGTTTTCCAGCCTAGGGAGCCGCCTGGGAAACGTGTCAGTGACGCTCGTGCAAGTGTTTGGTAGTGCAAGCAGAGTGTGAAACGGTGACAGGGCCGGCGCTTGTCAAGTGGGGCAGTAACGAGCGAAGTGAACACGAGTAGGGTCGGGCACTTTGTCCCAACTCAGAGAGCGAACCGCCTGTCAGAATCACGAGGGTTTCTTCGTTGAGGATGGCACAGGGCAGCATGTCAGGCCCCTGATGCGATTCGCTGACTCGTGGGGCTGGTGGTGAAACGATAGATGGGGCGAACCCCTTACCCACTCCACTGGGGTGTCACGGTTTGGGAGGCGTGGAGGACTCTTGGGGATACGCGCGGGATGTGATGTTGTCTGATAAGTGCTGGGAGGTGTATGATATAGCGTGATACAGGCTGATGCGTTGCATCGAGCTCATGTCGGCTCGATTCGTGAACTTGATCCGAGGACGACCTCGCGTTTGATGGCGACGATCGATCCGGCCATGTGCTTCATACTGCAGTATGATTGTCAAGCGAGACGAGAGATATCAAGCTCTCTCAAGTTGATGAATGAGACAGCCAGATTCAGGGACTCGGGTCGTTCCATTTTTTACAGTGTGATGCTGTGAAGGTGAAGCCAGGGAGATGGATCGTCTTACCTTGCCGTGCCTTGTCCTCGGAGAACTCTCTGGCTACCTCGTCGAATTTGGCTCCAGCATTGAGTTTGGCAAGAGCCTCTTCTTTCTTGCTGTGCTTCTCGCAGAGGATGTGTCGGACGTTGATCGTTTGGGCGGGTTTTGCTTTGCCTGCTCCGCCTGCCTTGTCTGACACTGCAGCTTTGCCGCCCTTCTTCGGTGCCATATTCAAGCGAGTGAATGTCGTTCTATGTACATGTAACTTCGTTGATCCAAGTATGGATAGACCAGTATGTGAATGCGAGCACGAATCTCACGTGGGTGCTTAGAATTTTCGAGCTATGTGATCTGACGGGTGAAGATCTGATCTGAACTCTCACCCAACTTCACCAGCATATATACCGACATGTCGCTCGCCCACAATTCGTTCAACCATCATATTTCAGATCCAAAATTTCATCAAAAATTTTGAACGTGATCAAGTGCATTTCTCAACAATCTGAACAATCAACATCTTCTCACCGACTGCGTTCGCCACGACCTAGACAACCACGTAAGTCCGTGTCGCCACACTATTCTCTTTCCACTGAACCAACTTCTTGTCGAACGATTAAGCTACATTCATGACTGGTTCGACCAGCAGATCCACCCCCAGTCCGTCTGTTCCGCTCTATCAATCCACAATGGCAGGCCCACCCCTCCCATCTTTCACACCCACCCTCCTCACCACACATCGCATCCCCTCCCTCCCCTCCACCATGTACTACCTCCCCTCATTCCTCACCCCCTTGGAACAAAGCCAAATCCTCGCCTCCCTCCCACCCAACAGATGGACCCGCCTCACCCACCGCCGCCTGCAAGCCCACCCCTCCGCCCTCTCCAAATCCGGCACGCTCCTCTCCGCGCCCCTCCCCGACATCCTTTCCGCGCCGATCTTAGCCCGCTTCGAGAGTCTCGGCATCTTCGAGGGCAGTCCGCACGGGAATGCGAACCATTGTCTCGTCAATGAATATGATCCGGGCCAGGGCATCATGGGGCATGAGGACGGGGGGAGTTATTGGCCTTGTACGGCGACTGTGAGTTTGGGGGGGAGCGTGGTGCTGGATGTGTGGGAGAAAGGAGGGGTGGGGGATGCAGGGGAGGGCAGTGAGGATGGCGATGGCGGGCACGGCAAGGGGAGGAGGTGGCGGATTTTGCAGGAGGCGGGCAGTCTGCTGGTTACCATGGGGGACGTGTATAGCTCTACGTTGCATGGTATCGCGGAGGTGGAGGTCGACGAGGATCTGAATGGGGAGACGGTGGCCAATTGGGATCTGCTGGCGGATGGGGGGAAGGTGGAGAGGGAGGGAGGGAAGAATGTGAGGGACACGAGGACGAGTTTGACGTATAGGGATGTGATCAAGGTTTCGAATGCAGGGAAGAAGATCTTGGGGTTTGGGAAGAGGTGATGGTCGTACATTCATGAAGTCATGCTATCGGAGGCAATTATTGATACAACGGCTCGTGCGACGCCCATGACAGAAGGTCAGCTCAGCTCATCGGCTAGATCCTCGTCTTCGTCCAGTGGAGCAGACACTGGCAGTGACCTCCTGGCACTCGAGCCTGATGGAAGTACAGCAACAGGTCGAGGCTTCTTTGCGCTCAACGCTAGCTCATCTCGCTCGACATTAATTGGTAAAGGCGACTGCGCCCCAAATACAGGCAGAGGTGAAGGACCCATTCTCGAGGACTCGGGTGCCACAGCGAGCGGAAGTTCTTCGACGTGAGACGATGCAGCTATTGCTACTGACGGTCTGGCCGGAGTCCAATTAGGACCCAGCTCATCAGGAGATGCAGCGACCGTTACTCTTATCTCTCGTCTCGGTGTGTCCAGACCGGCGATCATACTACCGTAACCAGAGTCGTCGGCCTCATGACTCAGTCTTGGAGACTTAGACCGATCAACGTTTTCGGGCTCAGCTGACGGTCTCTTCAGCTTCGGCGCATCTTGAGCTGTTCTAGTCGGTAATGCAATCCATTCCCGAAGATCCTCATCCCACTCAAAGGACTTGTCCAGCTCGTTCGTGTTTCCGGACTTGATCTCCTCCCACTGCAATCGCTCAAAGGTCTCGCCCAGTGCTTCGCATTCCTCCTCAACGTCGCGTGCTATGCGTCGAGCCTTGGGCGTCAGCACCGACTTTGCAAAGCGGCGGGTGCTCTGCACGCAGAGCTCTCGTAGAAAATCAGCCGCGGGCTTCTGACAGTCATAAGCCGCATCCATGAGTGGCCGGACGCAGGCGTGGAGCGTATCTGCAGCGCGAGTCTGGTTGTCTCCACCAACGCAAAGGGTGACGTCAGATATACTGTCTGTAGCGTGCTGCAAGCTAGTCTTCTTTGCTCTCAGAGACGGGAACCACACTTGTTGCATCCCCTCGATCAGATAGTCTGGACTGAGAGTCATGCGGGTCGCCGTGTTTCCCACACTTTGCAATACCAAAGTGAATGTTAGGAGCTTTGTGGCGAGCATCTTCCAATTCCCATCACCGCCACTGCTTCTCCCGAAGAAAGCCCTGTCCTTGAGCGCTGACATGATATCCATAGTAATCGTCTTGAACATGGTCGTAATCGCTGCTGCCGTCGCCGCTTTTGCTTTGTCAGTACCATCTATGGTACCGACCACGGCCATCGCAATCAATGTTGTCAATACGCCGTCAATGGTGCTGGCCACTTTCCTGACGCTCATGACTGCTTGGAAGCCTTCAGTGTCCCAAATCGTCCGTTCGTCCACAAGCATTTCTGGTACTCCACAAATGACAGCCAGTATCGTTTCCAGTCCTTCGAGACTCTCATTGCTCTGTTCTCTGGCCGTTCTGCCACATAAATCATAGAGCCATCGATCCAATGGGCTGTCAGCCAGTCGCGTTAGATCCATTCTGTCGTTCCATAGACTCTGACCGATGAGTCTGGGCGATAAAATCTTCGCATCCAGTAAGACCTTGCGATAGAGCGGTACGATCTTCAACCTGGGGTCTTGCCTGTCGTTGGAAGTGCTTGCACCTTCCGCACCCTTGGTGTTCAGAAGAATGTCCACCAATTGAGACACTTCGAGTCTTGTCCCACTATCGAGTAGCCGATCGTAGATCTCCGATTGTACGGTGTAGCTGAGCAGATTGTCACGCATGCAGACGAACACCAGCCGGAGCCCATGTGCTCTGACTACCTCTCGTAGTGGCGTGTAGCAAGCGCCACCTGAGCCTAGACTTTCAAGCTCGGCGTAGATCTCACCAGTGACGTCTGTTTCGTTGTTGTCGTCGCCTTCCTCATCCAGTGATTCCTGTTCGGCGTCGATCATGGCAGGTATCTGGCGCAAGCAAGTCGCAAACAGGCTCGCCGCTCCCTTCTTCACTACGGAAACCTGGAGGCTGGGAGAGTCATCTTCCGTGCGAGTGCGATATAGCTCCGCAACTACACCTGCAGCAGCATCCCGAGGTCCTTGCGTGCGCTCTAGTAGAGCGCTCAGGCCATCCACGATACCATTTTCCAAATCTGCTCGCTTCTGCGTCTTTGGTGTTGAGCACGACACTTTCAGCTTGTAGTGGGGCGCTACTTGATTTCGCGGACGGTTGAATGCGACAGCATTTGGTTCGAGCGAGTTGGAGTCATCAGCCCCGATGTCGTTGCTGTGATGAGAGTCCGAATCGTCCGAATCATTGGGCACATTGAACGTCTTCACTCGATATGGCGTTGGCAGTATTGGACCAAAATGCGTATTTTGGGACCGGCTCTGTGCATTAGCATGGCTCCCAGTCTTGTTGGTATTGGCTCGAGATCGGCTCGAGTAGTTTCTAGCCACTCGTGATGCTCGTCCAGGTAGCCAGCTGGGATCTCGGCGGCTCAAGGGCGAATCGGTACTTCCATGACTTGGCTTCGGAGGCGTAGCTGATGCAGATGGATGATTGCTTTCTACCGCCTTTTCTGTTCTCGTGGTCGATGTTGCAAGTTTCCTGAGCGGCTCGATCCTAGATGTGATGGGTCTGAGCAGTCGGAGACAGCGGCTTGCTGTCCATGGGACGTCTTGGTCTCCCGGTTTTGGCATTACTACCACATAATGACGACGTCAGATGGAACCAGACTTGTCCCTGCGATAAGTATAATTATATATGTCCTGATAAGCAGTGCTGCGCATACGTTTTTCAGGCAAATGCGAGACAACAAATCAACATTCCCCAGATTTTAGCGCAAACGCTAGCGGAGCCGTCCGCGGAGCCGCACCTTAAGACGCTGGTGCATCGCCTCGTAGTAATGAGCGCCTACCACAAGCTCGCACAAATACTACCAGGCAATGCGTGGTAGTCACCGAGCGGTCAGATTACAGACATGCTCTCGATACCGTGCAGATTGGTGCAACACCAGATCCAGTCTGGCAGGACGTAGTTTAGTCTACAGTAGGTAATATACACTCTAAGGTATCAAGCGTAATTGACATTTGCCTCCCTCCTCTCATCGGTGATCGCAGGTCTCTCAGGAGCTTCTCGATCTCCTTCCACAGGAAATGCAGGTTGCTTCCTCTCAGGTTGCGCTGTCCCGGGTATCTCCTAGTCGTCACCTTTCTTCTCCTCCTCCTCCGGCGGCTTCTCAGTAACAAACGTGACGTTCTTCTCCAGATTGCCCTTTCGATCCTTGACATAGAATTGGTACTTGCCATTGTTCCACAAGTCTTTGATCGTCAGCTCTCTGGTGCGACCCAAACTTTCAATGGCCGAGATGCGGTCCAGGGTAGCTTCCAGATGTTCCTCGAATCCTTCGATGGCGCAGACTTCTCGGAATGCATTCATCATCGGTACCGAGTCCGCCCTGACGCGCGCCCTCGAGTCTATAGTAAAGATGTTGATGGCGTCGTATTGCTTGATAAAATCCGCTCGGGTCATGATCTGGCGAGCTTCGTGCAGTGGGATCTCGGCCAGGACGTGGCCATGTTCGTCGGTCCAGTTGATACCCTCTTCCTTTTCCTTGTCTACAAGCGCTTTCGCCATGACTACTGCCGCGGACTAATTCTGTTAGTGGGAACACTCGTCTAGTCATCCGGGATACATACTGCAAACTTCTGCTGGTCCATGACATCGTCGTCCATCTCCTCGCCAAGAATCCAGCATTGGTTTAGAAACCAAGTCTTCTCATTCTCGCAGATGTGCTCGCAGGTGGCGAGCATGTCTTTGCTCTTCGCAACTCGCTATGGTCTCATTTAGTAACAGTCATTCAGATCCCGCAACACAGCGAGACTCACGTTCAAGAATGCTAATCGTCCTCCGACCTTCTTGTACACCTCGGTCAGAATCTCTGACGAAGGATGTTCATTGAAGTACTTCATCCGGTGGTTCCGCAACGCTACTATGGCCTTATCCTTTGGTAGATCGTATATTGGAATGACCTGCAACCGAGTGGCGTACATCTTCAGGCGCTCGTAGACCCAATAGTCATCGCTGTTGAAGATGATCGTCGCCAGATTGCCCGCAGCCCACTGTTCTGCCGGATGGTCAGTTCCGCCCGCCCCTACATCGTAGCCCAACTCACCTGCTCTCTGCTGCACTAACTCCAACAAGTCCCTCCCATCCTCATCATCTCTCAACAAATGCGTACTGTTAATGATAATAATCAACGGCTTCCCCACTTGGTCCCTCCGCTTCAACGCCACCTTCTCCAACTTATTGAACGCCCTCTCAATGTCCAACAGCGCACTCGCATCCCTCGGCCCCCTAATAGAGAACAACGCCCCAATGTTATCCTCATGATACTCAAAATCCAACGCCTTCCCCAATCTGACCCTAAAAATCTCCAAATCCGCATGCGCCTCAAACATCGCACACCCCTCGCCATTGATCTTCGCCATGGCATCAATCAACATACTCGACTTCCCCGTCCCCTTCTCCCCAACAATCAAATAATACTGCCCCCTCAATTTGCCACTGACAATGTCGTCGAGCCGCCTCTGCTCCTCACGATCAATCCAATGCGAGCGATCGTTCTCGTCGTCCTCAGGCGCAGCGGGCGTCTTGCTCCGCTTGTCGGCAAGCATCAAAACGGGATCGCCCGGCTTGAACGCGTTCTCCATCTTCTCCAGGACAAGGTGCTTGTAGTACCGCGTGTAGCTGTACCCGATCAGACCGAGCACCGCCACGCTGGCGAGCGTCGTCATGGACGACTCGAAGATCCGGAAGACGGTCGGGCCCCAGCCTGGTTTGGGCTCCGGGTCGGGCTGGGGACCGTTCTTCTCGTCTTCATCTTGCGCGCCGGGGATGTTGGAGCCTGGCGTCGGGAGCTGGATGATGGTGCGGTAGAGGCCTGGTGGGTGGGGAAATGAGCGGTGCAGAAGGGAGGGACGATGGTGCCGGACCTGAGCAAAAGAGCGATGCCTCAGGACGGACCGCATGGTGTGCGCTTCCGATGGGATCCGAATTGCGGTGGTCGCGGAGGAAGAGGTTGGTGGAGGGGACGAGTTGAGAGACGCAACGCTAATGCAGGGTCGCGGGTGTAGCCGAAGAGCCGCAATGCACGAGCCTATTAATCATCTGAGCACGCCAGGAACAGGTTCATGGTATTCTTTGAAGTGAGACCAGATTTTGACTGATGTACATATGTTTGCAGAGTGGTGAGTTACAAAATATTACATGCGACGGAAACCATGCCCGAATGCATCCGTGTCCCTTTTAGTGAACCACGAGACCTATGCTGTCCAGGCTTCCGCATGTGCCCTGGCTGCCATTCATACAGCAGTGACATCTACACAGCCGATCGAGCGACGCATTCCCCATCTCTTTGATCAGTCACTCAAGCCTTCCCCTGCCTCCTCTTGGGGTTCACACCACCCTTCTTCTTCCCACTCGGACTCCCCTTCGACTCTCCATTGATATACTTCAACAGCTCATCCACGCTCCTCCCATCCGGTCCTCCTTCCCTCCCCGCCCCGCTAGCCCCAGCCACGCTTGACACACTCTGCACCGTCTGTCCGACACTAGGCTGAGGTCTGACCCCCTCGCCCACGCCAGCGACTCTCCCGCCCTTTGGCCTGAGCAGCAGTTTCCTCTGCTGCACATCCTTGGCGTGCCTCGCCAAACTGACAGCACTGCTGGTCAAGCTCTCCAACCAGCTCTCGGCCTCCTTGGTGTTGCGGTCTTCTGGACCCAATTCATTCTTGAAGATCGTGAACGCCTCGCGCATGCGGTTCACGGCGCCCTTGGGGTCGCGGTCGAGCGCCAGGGCTTGCGCGAGCTGGAACAGGAGCGTCGCGGTGTTGACGCTCGTCTTGCCGGCGACTTGTTCGCAGACGCTGAGGGAGGACTCGAACCACAGACGGGACTCGTGGTAGAGCTTGAGGGATTGCAGCATGACGGCTGCGTTGTTGAGCGTTGTGATGCTGTCGGGGTGGCGGGGGCCATAGATGATCTTCCAGAGGTCCAGGGCGTGGCGGACGTAGCCGAGCGCGGTCTTGGTGTTGCCATTGGCGTGTTCGAAGAGCGAGAGGTTCAGGTAGCAGAGGACAGTCTCAGCGTGATCAATGCCGAGAGTGCGTTCTGAGATGATCGTCGCTTTGCGAGCGAGCTCCACGGCGGCGTTTTTCTCGTCGAGCTGGTAGTAGAGTGTCGAAAGGGCGTAGTAGACACGCGCGACTTCGGGGTGCAGAATGCCGTAGATCTGCTCGTGAAGGGAAAGAGATTCGAGCAGAAGTTCTTGGCCAAGCTCTTTCTGATCTTGCGCGATGGAAATGCGCCCAGCTTCGAGGGCTTCCTCGGCAAGCACCGAACGAGGGGAGGCCTCCTTGATGATAGGATAAACGTTGAGAATGTCGTCGGGGTGGAAGGCCTGCTTTGGGCCAGATGGGGTGACATGGGGGGAGTCGGATCGCTTGGCCTTCTTTTTACCTGAGGCGCCGTTTGTGAGAGGCTTCGTGGGTTCTGCTGGTGCAGCATGACCATTGGAAATTTTTTCGGATGAGAAGTAGTCCTTTGCCTCGAGTTGAACACCGAGCTTCAAGGATACCTCGCGGAGCATTTGTAGCTCTTTACCTGCTACTACGACCGACTGTTCGAGATCGTACCTGTACCTTCGCTTCACCTCAGCCAGGATCTGCGACCTTAAAGCATCTGGCGTAAGTTCCAAGAAAGAGTAGTCGTCCTCAGTGTAGAAAGGCTTCAACGACTCATCGAGTTCTGGCACAGGCTTAGGGTTGATTGCCTCGCCCAACAAGCAATTGAGTAGGTGCGCGACACAGGCGTGTGCGAAAGGCGCGGACAGCTTCTTAAGGTATTTCGCAGCAACGTGCTTGAAACCTCTTGATGCCATCTCCTGGTTGCAGAGCTGATTAAGAGCCTGTAGTCTCGGGTCCTCCTTATCGGCGGCCTTCGCAATGACGCCCAGGTAGCGGATGTTGATGCCGCGCTTGTGCAAAAGACTTGAGAGCGACTGACCATCCATAGGGAAACCGACGTCGCCCTCTGACAAATCGTGGATCATCTTGGGGATGACCTCTACTGTCAAGTACTTGCAGGCGTTGCGCACCTCGACCTCATCCTTCTCCCACTCGTCTTTCTCTTCCTGCGTCTGAGGCTTTTGACCACAGCATACATCTGGGTTAAGGGAGAATTGGAATCCTGACACATCGACCCGCTCCTGCTCTGGCTCTTTCTTCTCCGCCTTCTCAACCTCCGTGCTTGCGTCCCCCTCGGTCTTCTCGCCCTTCTCAGCGCTCGCAGTGGATGCCCCATTAGTAATTTGCTTGTCTTCAGACTCCTGCTTCTTCGCCTCTTGCCTCTTAGTAACCTCGTTCTTCACATACTCCTGAAGCTTTGTCCGCCAGTACGACTCCACAAGCTCGGGCCTCAAGACAGCCATACGATGTGGGTAGTTGTCCTCGGCGGCCTTGTCTTCGCTGTCCGCCGATACATCCCTCCTGTGCTCTTCTAGCCACGCCACATCCAATGGCGTGATTCTGTAGAGATCAAGCACATACTTCCTTCCGTCGGTACCAAGCAGGCCCTTCGTCTCAACACTACCTTCCAGGTCATGTCTTTTGCTCTCCTTGTCCCAAACCGGATGTTTCTTTACACGCAGCGATTTGGACAACTCGGCGAATGGCTGTTTGAAGGCTTCATGCTCTGCTATGACATCCTTGCCCTCAACTCCGCCGTAGTCGATTTGGTGCTCACCAGGCTCACGCTGCTTGAAGATACCTGGCACGATGCTTTGACCCACAAGACGCTTGCCAAGATAGTCTACCACTACTGTCCCAGGGGTGAAAAGTCCTTGAATGTCCAATTGGTTGACGGCCTTGACGCCCATGACGTCCTTGCCAGTCGCGACACGAGCCGCATCGTCACCTCCGTCAGTAGCAAAGGTGCCAACGCCGTCCGCACCGAATGAGTAGAATACATTATTGTACACGAAGATCTGTGCATCGCGGCCTTCTGTCGGGTTCAGCGGCGCAACCTCGCCGCGCGCAACAAGCACAGCCCCTCGGACCGCTGCCTCGTTATACTCAGCGAAGAGCTTTGATGTCAATCGCTCCCGGAAGACGCGATCTTGAACAGTCTCCTTTGGCAGCTCACGGGTAGACTGAAATTCCTCGTTCCAGTCTCGAAGTGTCTCGGCGTTCTCCGGACCAGCCAACAGGTAAGGCTCTTGTGTCCTAGTAATATCCGAGACGTGTTCGTTGAGCGAGGCAGCGGATTGAGAGACTGCCCATGGACTCGAGGGGATCGCATTGGAGAGCTGGAATGATGCCAGTGGGTCCTTCCTTCCATTGAACTCTTGGAGCGCTTTGAAGGACGATTCGAAAGAAGGAGAAATGTCGCCTAGCAAGGTAAGGAGAGAATGCGCGTGGTGTCCCTTTGGTGCGGCTCTTGGAAATGGGTCAAACTTTTGGTTGGTAGACTTGTTGACAAAGAAACCAGAAACATGAGCAGTGATGTTGTGCTGTTCGCCTTCATTAGTAGTCGCAGTAATGTACATGAGATGACCCTTGGCTCGAAGATGGTATGGTGGTGGGTTCCATGGCGATAGGGAAAGAGACTTGACAGTCTTTGGGGCAGCTTCGTCAGAAGGAGGTAGAAGAGACTGAACAGAGCCTGGCGTCTGGAGGTCGTACTCAGAAATTCCCGAGTCTGCTGGGGTATCCTTTCCGTCTTTTGGTGCGTTTGAGCGAGCAACGCTGTCATGCAGGGACAATCCGGCCTTCACGCCATGCACAAGATCTGTCCTGTCTCCAGCGGCTCCTATCAGCTCCCTGATCCTAACAAAGTGCATGCGTGCCTGGCTGTCCGTGTATGGGTCTTCGATCAACGTCGCGTGAGGATCTTCCACGATGCCAGATACTTCTGAAAGCTCGACATAATCGTTGATGCGCTTGCTTTGGTGCTCAAGGTGGAAGCAAGAGTACTGGAAGGTGAAGGGAAGGTCGATGATTGACTGTCGGATGTCCTGAACCTGCCTATGAATGCACCGTCAGAACTTTGCAAGCTCCTCTCTTGATCGCAAAGCATACTCGTGAGTACTGCACATCACCGATGTGGCACCGGGCTCATGTGGTAACTTGATGTGGAGCTGGAAGACACTCTCTGGAGGAGCTCCATCTGTTCCTTCAGCGGAGTCATCTTGCTTCTCTTCCGTACCATTGGTTGCGTTCTCGTCTTTCGTAGGTGTTTTGGAAAGCGCGGCGCCTGAAGGAAGATCGTAAGCCATGGTGTTCTGCATCGAATCGTTTCTTAAGGGGCGTGTAAGCCTACCTTGTTCTACTTGGCCATCCGCTGCCATTGAGGAAAGCCGCCGCAGTCACACTGGCGAGTTTGAGGTCAAGTTTGAAGTGCTGCAAAGAACGACTGGAGCTAGAGACAGCAAATGCAATTAAGAAGTGTTCTGCAGCAAAACATCAACAGTGTGGACAAAAATGGTATCAATGCACGAGAGCTGCAACTAGAGACACGGGAATAATTTTTCTTCTGCTATCCGGATTCATCCTAATGACGAGCATTGGCCGCACAGCTCCTCCGACATTTTTCGCAGAGCTCCCATTCTCCAACGCACCATACCCGCTCAGGCTAGCGGGATCGACTCTCCGCAGTGTCAAGAGATCTATCCGCGGACCAATGGAGGAAGGACGCAGTTCCAGCAGCGTTTTTCAACTTCCATCAAGGTACAATTGACCAATCGCTGTCTCGGAGCAGTCTCTAGCAGAATGTATCAAACGAATGGGTATCTCAGTCATCATCTACCTCTTTGCACTCAACGCATCCAACTCCAACCGACAGCCCTGGCAATATTTGTCCAGTTCCTGATCAACCTGCTTCCATCGCTTATCCTTCTTCTTCCCTCCTTTGGATGTGTCTGTCTGCCCATCACCTAACAGCTTCTTCATCCTGTCACAGCGTTCCGACTCCTCATTGACCCAGTCCTCCCACGCCGACCGAACAACCTCCTTCTCGACTTTGTTCACCACCCTCAACGCCACGAGCAGATCATGCCGATACCGAGCCAGCGTCTTCCGGGTACCATGCAGTCTCGTTTCTGACCTCTTCGCAAAGCCTCTCGGCTCTGTCAGGCCAGATTTATGCGACACTAGAACTTCATTGAAGGAGGCTCTGCAGCTTGCAGACGAGTCGCGGACATTGGCGGGTGCGGAGATGTTGAGTGCCGCAGGCTGGTGAATCAAATCTTCATAGTCACCTAGGTATATCGTGCGCGTGATGGTGTTGTCGTTCTTGACACCCAGACGAGCCATGAATTTGCTTGCTTCTCGCTCGTGCCACCAAGTTATACCATCACGGTAGCTGTGCCATGAATTGAAGGTGGCGCTCATCGCAAGAAGCAGAATCAGCAATGTGTGAGCACTGGCGATTGACATTGCTGATTTGACAGATGCGTCGACGAGGTCAAAGATGACGCTTACAACCTTGAGAACACTGTCGAATACCTCTTGAAACCAGAGGCTGAGCAGTGTGTATCTCCGGAGCTTCATGTGCTCCAGTACTGACGGCTGCTGAGGCACATCTGAGCCCTTGAGGTGGATAGGCTGTGTAGCTTGACCGATGTGACCGAAGATGTTGATGGCTTTGCTGGTCTTGCTTTGAACGCCCAACTTGACGCATTGGTCCATAGCCAGGTTCATCAACTCATTGGCATCGTAGTTCAGATGTATTTGTGCACGACGTTCTATAAGACCCTTCGCCCTAGCGAGTGGTGGATCGTGCGCCCAGATGATCTGATTGAAGATGGCGAACCTCGATTGCGACTTGGCTGAATGTGTGATTACGAATTTCGTCATGAAAAAGAATCGGTCTGCCAAAGGGAAGTTGAACGGTATCTGGGTCGAAGTCACAACGTAGCAAAGATGATCGTTCTGTACATCGATTGTCTGACTCTCGATGAGCTTGCCACAGTCGAAGACGACGTTAAAAGTCCTCTTTGAGTGTGCCTCTTCCGAATGATTCCACGACGATTGGATGATTTCGGTGGCCCCTCGATTGCAATACAGTTGTCGGAAGACTGCGCTCTTGTCACCGAACATGACATGGAAGAGCGCTTTGGCGCTTGTGCTGAAGTCTTTCGTCACGGCGGCAGGACCGACGCCAGGCGGAGTGTAGTTGACAGGCTGACTTGGCAGTTTGAATCTCGTCACTTCTCGACCGGTCTTGCTGATTGGGTCGCCATACAAGTTACCATCGATTCGCAGACTGGGTTTGATATCGTGTTCGCGTTTTCTGGGAAGTCGTTGCTCGTCTTCGTCTGCGGATGATCCCACCATGTCCCAGCTCTCGTTGTCGCCCGCAGGAGCCTGCTCACTGCTCTCCATCTTTAGCAAAGTGTTGATGACCTCTTCCAGACCGGCAGGTGATGCTGAATTAGCATTCTGCACTAGATAGTTCAGACGCTTCTGTAATAACTTTAATGGCTCGAGGAATGTCTTGATCGTTACGCGACGTAGATCGTCAGGACGTTTATTATCCTTTTGATGCTCCTCCATGTGCATAAAGAGGAAGTCGCAATCCCGACCGGGAGCTGCCGTAATTTCGGCAATGGTCTCCATGCTGACTCCAGAAATGAGCACGAAACCCAGGTGGTGGCTGAAGAAGTAGATTTCTCTGGTCGTGATAAAGACCCGACCGGGAAACTCTTGCTCCTCGTTCGGATTCCAGGTTGCACGAAACACGAGAACAACCTTTTCTGAACGAGATACGTCAGGAAAGAGGATCCGGAATTGAGCGTCTTGCGCACGGAGGGCGAGTGGATAATTCTTAGGGTAACTCTCATCTTGTGGAATAAGAGCGGGTGTCGAAGCCATAGGTTCGGCGTGTATGCTTAGAGCTTTCCGATGATTTCCACGTACAGGTGACAGTGCTGGTTGTTGATAAGTTGTGCTGAAGGATCGTTGCGCTTCACCTTGCCCGTCCATCACTCCAACGTCGTCTGCTGCCTTGACTGCCAGACTTGGTAACTCTGGTGTGACGGGCTGAGATGCGATTCGCTTTGGTGTCCTTACGCCATCACGCTCGAGCCGGTTCACCGTGCCCCATTTCTCAGAGCCCCAAAAGTTGGCCATCACGCCTCCTGGCATGCCAGATCCATCTCCTTGGGCAATGCGAATGCCTCTCTCACCACTGACCACAACCGCGGTCTTGCTGAGACTAGTTGGTGCAGGAGGATTGGCGAGAGTTGAAGGCGCAAGTGAGCTTGCTGCTATAGTGGCAGGGAAAGGCTTGTTTTCTGACGATGATGTAGGTGGCGAGACAGGTCCGACTGGCAGAACATTGTGACTTGAGCTTATCAGGCTTGCAATACCACCACCGGGGTTCATTTGAGGGCTTGGGGTAGCTTTGCGATGCAGATCAAGCTTTTGCATGATCCGGCCACCATGCTGACTCTCGAAGTCATTCGTGACGACTCGTCGCGGCGAAGAAACATCAAAGCTGCTGCGAGTGGCGACTGGGTTCATGCCCGTGTCCGGAATCGAAAGTTGACCTTGTTGTTCCTCGCTTCCATGTGGAAGATGTCCATCAATTTTGGCCGCAAATTCCGGTGCCAAAGGTTGTGTGATAGCGAAAGCGGCATCTGCGTTGGCCATAGAAGTAGGAGTGTCTGTGCTTTTGGGATCCTCAAGTGCTTTACGCTTTGCCAGGTCAAAGGCATCAATCCAGTGATTGAGCTCGTTTTGAGACTCGGCTTGAAGAATGATGCCAGTGTCCTTGGTCTTGACCTCGAAGCAGAAGCGGCGCTCTTCTTGTAAGGCGGGACGAGTGCTACAAAGCAGCAGCCCGATCCTCTCGCTTTCCTCCACACCCCCTGACCGGACCCCCTGCACGAGCCAGCCGAATATTCCATTCTTGACAAAGAACCACCGTCTCGTCCACATAGTCCTCGCTGGCTTTCCAGTAATTGACTTTAAGTAGAGCCAGCCTTGCTTCTCCGGTCTCTGAGTAGAAGCAACGTTGGATCCGAGGAAAGGTGCAGTCTTCTCTGCATAGTCCTCAAGCTCTCGAGACGGTCTGACGGCATTCTCAGCACTCTCTTCAATCTGCCTTCGAGCCATCAGCAGTTCTCGCTTGAATGCTCTTTCAGAATTCTCCATCTCTCGACCCCAACCCTTTATCCGGTCCATTTCAGACCCGAACTTTGTGAATGCTACAGTGTTCTGATCACGAGCGAGCTTGAAGTCTCTCCACTGATCAGCAAAGATCCGCACAATGAGTTTGTCTAGCGACGCGCGGAGAGTCGGGCCTTGAGTGCAAAAGTCCAGAGACGCTTTTAAGTACGCCTTGCGCGCCTCGTGCAACTGAAACGCATCTTCTCTGAGAGCCGAAGCCTCTTTGCTCTTCGGCTGACTAGCATAGCGCGATAGTACAGTGTCAAACGTGCGCTGAGACGCATCCAAATGTCTCCTGGCCTCTTTGAACAAACGCAAGTCGCTGTTGAGGAAGCTCTTGATCGGTTCGATGATATTCTTTTCGCCCTTCTTCATGCTGCGAAACATGCCTTGCCATACCTCCCGCGCTGCTTCAGCATATCGTCTTGTCGCTAGTAATGTGTAATCGTGGTCGATAACGGCCTCGCTGACTTGAGAAGGTGGGGACGTTTGTTGTAGCCAGGAATTGATTGAGTTCTCTAGTAAGAGAACGTCTTGCGAGAGTTTCACTCCGGCCTTGACGAAGCCGTCCAGCCATTTTTCTACCTGCTCGACTTGATCTGCGAAGTGGACTGCAGTTGCGCGGAAAGTGGGAGAATCGAGGGCTGCTTCTTTGAGACCGACGGGACTGAAAAACAAGTAAGCTTTGTCCGTGAAGATGAAATGTAGCACTGAAGCTTACATTAGGTTCAAAGGTCTGTCGACTGGCCGCAGTGTTGGTGGCTCGTCTTGATCCATATTGTTATCGCTTCACGCATCTGTGTTTTCGTTAATGGTTGATGTGAAAATCAACCTTGGAGCGAAGGAATCTCAGATGTCATGAGCCTTTTCAATCATGTAGGGCAACCAGATATGCGGCTTGAGCCTGTCAGAGAAAGTGAACTGCAGAAGCCTTGTTGCCGTATCAGCGTAAGGTCCGGGTACCATCAGCCGCGTCTCCAAATCTCCAGACATGATGATTGCGGCTCTGCTCTGATGTGCACAGGCCAGTTGTTCACCAAACGGCTCGCCGAAACCTTGAAGCCGAGGCGGGCCAAAAGAATTTCTGGTGTCCATTTTCTTCTCATACCCTAAGCACAAGAAATTTGGCGACGACCTTTCCAAAGTCGCCTACCATGGCTCCAAATATCAACGAACGACCTTCGAAGCGAGCTAAGCTCCTTTCAGATGACGAGTCTTCCAGCAGCAGTGACGGAGCCGGCGGGGTCGCTCTCACCAATGGCTCGGGCCTAAAGATCAACGAAGAATACGCCAAACGCTTCGAGCACAACAAGAAGCGAGAAGAACGACATCGTTTAGAAGAAAAGTACAAGAAATCTGGCAAGGCAATGCCCGGCGACGATGACTCCGAGTCCGAGTCCTCCTCCGAAGAGGAAGACGACGCAGGCGACCTTGTCACCGGCGAGCTGGACAACGAGATCCAAGCCACATTGCAGGCGCTCCGGGCCAAAGACCCCCGGATATACGACAAGAATGCCAAGTTCTACAAGCCTATCGAAGAGACGGTGCCTCAAACAGAAGAGAAGAAGGACAAGCCGATGTACCTGAGAGACTACCACCGACAGAACCTTCTGAACGGGACCTTGAACGGCGACGACGCAGACGGCGAGATCGCTCCTCGGACCTACGATCAAGAGCAGGATGCCATCCGCGCCGATCTGGTCAGCCAGATGCACGCCGCTGCCTCGGACGACGGTTCCGACGACGATGGCTTCCTGCAGAAGAAGGCCGCGCCGGCGCACGACCGCGTACCCGCTGCGACAGAAGCAAGCGCAAGCTCAGGCGTACACCCGTCTCGGCAGCACAAGGTCAAGGACCTAGACGTTGAGAACGCAGAGAAAGACCCCGAGACGTTCCTGTCCAACTTCATGGCCGCGCGGGCGTGGGTCCCCGACACGGGATCTCGATTCGCGCACTTGGATAGCGATGATTCGGAGGACGACCGGAGGGCGGAGGAATTTGAGGACGCGTACAACATGCGGTTTGAGGATCCGGAGAAGGCGAACGAGAAGCTGGTGAGCTTTGCTCGTGATGTGGGTAAGTTTTCGGTGAGGAGGGAGGAGAAGACTGGACGGCAAAAGGCGAGGGAGAAGGAGAGGGAGGCGAAGGAGGCGAGGAAGAGGGAGAGGCAGGAAGAGAAAGCTAGGCTAAGAAAGCTGAGGATCGAGGAGGTGGAGGATAAGGTCAAGATGATAAAGGAGGCGGCTGGATTGGCGGCGACTGATGTTGTGGACTTGAGTGAGTGGAGGGATGTGCTAGAGGGAGACTTCGACGATGCGGACTGGGAGAGGGAGATGCAGAAGCGGTTTGGGGAGAAGTACTACGCTGAGAAGGATGAGTTGATGGGCTCGGATGATGAGGAGGTTGAGAAGAAGAACAAGAAGGCGAAGAAGCCGAAATGGGACGATGATATTGACATCAAGGACTTGGTTCCCGACTTTGTTGAAGAGGAAGAGGACAAGCCTGCCATCACATTGTCGGACGAGGAAGCGGACGTTGTCGCCGATGCCGATGGAGACGTTACCATGGACAATGTCATCGAGAAGAAGCCTAAGCAAAAGTCACGCAAGGAGCTGGCCTCAGAGAAGAAGCGCGCAGACCGCAAGCAGCGAGCACAGATCGAGACCTTGGTTGATGAGCAAATGACTACCGAGCCCGCGACATCCTCAGCAGCTGGATTCCGGTACCGCGAGACATCACCAGTGTCATATGGTCTCTCAGCAAGAGACATCCTCTTCGCTGACGACAGCCAGCTAAACACGTTCGCAGGCCTGAAGAAGACGCACGCATTCCGAGACGAGGAGAAGAAGGCGAGAGATCGGAAGAAGCTGGGAAAGAAGGCCAGGCTGCGGGAGTGGAGGAAGGAGACGTTCGGGAATGAGGAGGGCTTCAGTGGGACGTTTGCTGATTATGTCCAGCGGTTGACGGACAGCCAGGGTGGTGAGAATATGAATAGATTTGAGAGGAGGGATATGAGGAATGGTCAGACGAACGGCGATGTGAAGAGGAAGGACGGCAAGGAGCGCAAGAGGAAGGCGGATGCTCCGCCTTCGGCACCCGCGCTGGAACAGAAAGATGGTATTGTGGAGGGCGAGAGGAAGAAGAAGAGGAAGAGGAAGCACAAGGCAGGCAGTGGCAAGGAAGAGGTAGCGGTGTAGATATCTCATCCACGTCTTCACGATTGGAGTCGATTTTTACATGTTCAGATGCACTCGTGCCACTAGTCCGATACATCAAGTGACACCAAAGACAGAGTGGAAGAACGGATGATAGCACTGATCATCTGCCGTTAATCATAGGTTCATAGAACACCTCCTTATCACCAGACAAGTTACTCGCTCCTTTCCTTCAGCACCTGCCTAAACTTCTCCGCCAACGCCTTGACCGTCTCATACACAACAGGCGCGTCCAGCGTCCTGCCCACCAACCTCTGCTTCTCCTTCTCATCGACCCCGACATCCTCCACCTCGCCATCCACATCTTTGCTGCTCGCCTCTCTGACACTCTTGTCCCTACCCTTCCTGATCTCACCAAATGCCTTGTTCGGTGTAATCTCCGTCGTGTCCAGCAGGTTCTGCCACTTGGCCAGATAAGCGCCGGGGCCGTACATGGTCTTCCTGTCGTCATTTGCCTTCGAATTCGCTTTGGATGGCGAAGTCTTGCCCTCATCTTTGTCGCCGTTGCGTCCAAGAGCAGAGCGTATAGAGCTGGAGCTGGGCTTCCGCGATCCCGGGCTGGGGCGGCGAGACGGTGCCCGCGAGCTCGGCCGGCTGCTTGCTGGCTTTGGAGACCGCTTGGTGGCGGCTTCGTTGGTCATGACGCGGCGGATGCCAGCGGCGGAATTGTCGTGGAGCTTCTTGAGGTACTCGGCGTGCGCGTCGACTTCAGCAAGCACTTTGGTTCGTGTCTCAGGCGGTAAGGAGTTGAAGGTCTTGGTGATGTGGTCGGTGATAGGTCCATGCTTGGAGTCTTTAGAAGCTGCTTCGGCGAAGGATTCTGAAATCTTGTGGCAGTAGTCGTTGAACCATGAGGTGATCTCCGGGCCGTTCTTTGCGCATTGATGAATGAACTTATGGCTAGAGTATTGATGGCTGTGTAATAGATGTACGAAGTCTTCGACGCTTGGTGGAATGGGCTCCGTGCCATCTGCAGGCTTCTCGGGCTTTGCAAGTTTCAGCATGTCGTTGGTGAAGTTCTGGAAGTCCAGGACAGTGTCCGACAGATTGACAGCATTGTGGACTTGACGGATGAGAGGCTCGTACGCTGAGACCGCATCTCGTACTGCTTGAGTGAGTTGATCGGGGTTGCTCTTGCAAAGCACGCGAATGATTTCGTCACGATCTCGGACTGCAAGTTGTAGAGACAGATATTCTAGGGCTTGCTTGTGCTGCTTTTCTTTCATATCTGGACTGACCGAAGACAATGACAGAATGGTCTGGACGATGGACATCTTAGATTGCCCTACGAAGGGTCAGTCGTCAAAGCTGTCTCGGCTTTCAGCCCGAGTGGCACTTGAGATCAACTTACTGCTCTGCTCCCGAATCTGTAAGTGCTCTTCCCTGCTCTTCTCGAGGTAAGCCAGAAGCTCCTTTCTTACCTCCTCGCTGGGACCGTTAGAGTCTTTCTCGATCTTCTCAGCTCGTTTCTTCAGCTCCTTCTTGTCCCAGCCAAGAACACTAGAGATGATTTGTTGCATGAGGTTCATGCCTTCGTCCGCTCCTGCGCTCATACCCACCCAATTGGTGAAAGATGCAACGCTCATCTTTGCTAAAAGCAACTTGATCATACCATTGAGCATGGTCGCCACATTGCCTATCCGCAAGGTCTGCCGTATCAGGCTATATGGTGCTAGCTTGTTGACGGCATCGATCATGCGGACCATGGTGGGTCCTTCTGGAGACAGTACTAGGGTATAGTGCATGAACGAAGCAATACTACCCGAGGTTAGCGCTGCAGCCGCAGGGTGACGGGTCACTGCTGGTTGTGCTTACTTTAGAACAATGAATTCATGAGCGGCCTGCGTCAAGCTGTCCTGATCGGCCAGCTTGTCCGTCTCTGATGTCTTCTTGTACAGAACGTCAAACAGATCGCCATACACCAGTCGCTGCAAGAAGTGCTGCCAGGCGATAAGTACGTCATTGGGATTCTTGACATCGTATTCTCGCTCCTTGAAAGCGTCTTCGTCTTTCGGGAATGCTCCCAACAGTCCGCGAGCCGGGTACTCGATGATGGATGATATTGCTGTAGCTAGCGTCTTCCGTATACCAAGGTTTCCTTTGTCGTAGCTCTCACTGAGTTCGGCCTTTCCTAGATCCCCAATAAGAGTCTGTATCCGGACCTTCCAGAAGTCTGGGCTGACATCCCGGAGACCGGGTAATGTTATGACAAATTTAGACACTAAACGCTGTAATATCGGTGTTGAGGGCTTCAGGTTGTCCTGGAATGGTGGTCCATATTCGAGGATGGTCTGCGGCGACTTGAATTGCTCGATTTCCCGGTATGTTTCAATGTGGGTGAGGATGTCGACAAGAGTCTTTGCCTGTTCAGGCGATATGGAAGCGTTATCGGCCATTTCCCATCCTTGTCCAAACCTGTACGATTGTTTAGGAGAGCGAGTGGTTCATCTACGAATGCATGTTTTGTTGCCGCCTGCAGCCAGAGCAATCCGCGTTTGTTCCAGGTCGATGGTTCACAGATACGTCACTGGCGCGCGCTTAGAGCGGTGGCTCA
This sequence comes from Elsinoe australis, assembly GCA_007556505.1. Taxonomy (NCBI): domain Eukaryota; kingdom Fungi; phylum Ascomycota; class Dothideomycetes; order Myriangiales; family Elsinoaceae; genus Elsinoe; species Elsinoe australis. The sequence goes on from SWCS01000006.1 coordinate 1,654,256, forward strand.
CGTGGCCACTCGGCTCAGTCTCGGCTCGCTCCGGGACCTACCTCATCTTTGGTGGTATGAACACCAAGAGCAAATGCAATATGTGCTTATTATCTTTGTCTCGCAAATGTTTTCAATGGATGTCAGATCCTGGTGATTATCGTGATTTGGCGGAGAATATGATAGAACTTTCAGCAGACATGCGTTCTTCTACGACACCTGGACAGTTACTTCCGTCCCCTCCAACCCTTCCGCGCTTGCTCTGACGGTCACGATGCCCGCCTCACTAGCCCTCACAATCGCCAGTGCCAACCCAGAGTATGCGTTCCTGCTTGCCTCTGGGAAAGCTCTCAAGTCCGCTGGATCTCCATTGTCAGTAGCCACCAGCTCCGCACCATCCGCTTCGAACGTGACTTCATTGCTCGCATCCGGCACCCTTTGTCCCTCCGCATCGACCACCTCGACTGTCACATATCCCAAGTCGACACCGTCCCCTTTGATACCCTGTCCATCCTTGTACACACTTAACTTCAACCCCGCCGCGGGCCCTGTCGTCCTAACCTCCGCATCCGCCCACTCTTCTCCATTTTTCCAAGTTTGCACCCTCAACTCCCCAGGCTGATACACCACTTCATCCCACCTGAATCTATACTCATCGGGACCCCGCCTCTTGCGACCCTGACTCACCCCATTGACCCACAACTCCGCCTCGTCTGCAGCACTATAAGCATGCACAGGTGTCACTAATCCCTCTCTCTGCCCAACCCAATTCCAATGCGGCAGTATATGCGCCATTTTCAAGTCAGGCCTCCACCTCGCTTGATAGATATAGTACCGATCCTTAGGGAAGCCAGCCAGATCAACGATGCCAGAGTAGCTGCTTCTCGCGGTGTAGAATGGTGTCGGCTCACCGAGGTAGTCGAAGCCCGTCCAAACGAATTCGCCCGCTACGAAGGGCGAGGCGTCCTGACGAAGGAAAACCTTGTCTGGGGAGGAGCCGAAGCCGGCGGTGTAGAGGTCGTAGGAGGAGACGGTGAGAGTAGTGCTGTTGGAGCCCGAGGTGTCGTTCGATGGAGCGGAGATGGCGGGCGTGACAGGGTAAATGAAGGTGCCGCGGGTGGAGAGGGTGGAGGCGGATTCGGAGGAGAGGATGAGCTTGTTGGGGAAGGCTTCGTGGTAAGGCGGGTATTGAGGGGAGCGGATGATTCCTTGCAAGTTGGAGTAGGGGTTTGTGTCGCGGATGCCAGAGCCTTGGTAGTTGAGGTTTATGATGTCGAGAACGCGAGGGAAGGACATGTTGGGCATGGCGAAATTCATGGAGGCTGAAGCGGGACGGGTAGTGTCTTCTGAGTGGAGGATATCGATCAGGGTCTGTGATAGGGCGGCGCCAGCATCGCCTGTCATCTGCTCTCCAACCTCGTTGCCATATGACCAGGCCACAATTGAGGGATGATTGCGGTCTCGCCGCAGCATAGCGCGGAGGTCTTGCTCGTGCCAGTCAGGAAAGATCAGATGAAAGTCGTTGGCAGTTTTGTTGCGTTCCCAAGAATCGAAGATCTCATCGAGAACCAGAAACCCGAAGCGATCAGTGAGTTCGAGTAGCTCAGTCGCAGGGGGGTTATGGGACATGCGGATGGCATTGCACCCCATATCGGCCAGGATTTCCAGTTTCCTTTCAGCAGCTCTGACATTGAAAGCTGCACCAATAGCACCCAGGTCATGATGCTCATTGACGCCCTGGACTTGAACTCGCTGACCATTAACTTGGAGACCATTGTTTGGATCGAAAACTAGAGACCTGATCCCGAATTGTGTCTGATAGCTGTCGATCTCTTTTCCGCTGGCGAACAAGCGTGTGACAGCTGCATATAGATGTGGCTCTTGCACCGGTGGAGGACCCCAAAGGCGGGGGTTTTGGATGGTGATCGAAGCATTTGTACTCTGCTTTTGGCCACGTGATACTTGTACGGTCGATCGGGAACACTCAGCTATTTTCTCTCCCAGGTCACCGATCGCTGAATCGAAAGTATAGATATCCGTGATTACGTCGACCGACCGTTCCATATTTGCAGCATTCTCCACCTGGACAGTCAAGTCGATTGTAGCTGATTCAGCGGATACCTCCCTGGTAGTGACAAAAGTCCCCCATTGTCCGACATGTACCGGATCGACTTTCGTTAGAAAGACGTTGCGGTATAGACCGCCGCCAGGATACCAGCGCGCAGAGTCTACTGGGTTGTCTAATCGGATAGCGAGCTGATTGTCGTCTCCTTGGTGCAAGTAGGGAGTCAGGTCCAGGCGGAAAGAATTGTACCCGTAGGGCCAGCCACCCACCAGGTTACCGTTGAGCCAGACCATGGCGTAAGACATGGCACCTTCGACCTCCAGATATATATTCCTGCCCTCGTCTGCAGCTACCTTGGACAGCGTTTGACGATACCACCCGACGCCCTGGACAGGCAGTCTTCCCATACCTCCTCCTACAGGGACCGGATCGCCCACATAAAAAGGTCCTTTGATAGCCCAATCATGAGGGAGAGTAACTGTTTTCCAGGAACTATCATCGAATGATGATTGAACATAGCTAAGATTGCCGCCTGGATTGCCTGCAGGTCGCTTGTAGCGTCTAGCAGGGTCGCTGATGAAGTCATTACCTGAGGGGAGAATCCAAGGTTTCAACATCGCAGCGTCGGTTAGATTCACCAGGTCTGGTCTTTGGTCGTAAATTATACCATCCGGATTAGTTTCGGACCGCCAGAATTTCCAGTCGGCATTGATGTTGATACGCTCGCGACCGATGGGTTTCGCTATCGCGGCAGCGGTGACAATGTCGGGCAAGGAAAGCAAGCCATATGCCAGCAAGCCCAAGGCCCTATTAGTGCTCGTCTGAAATAGCATGTTGACTCGCCCCCAGATCTATGCTCCAAACAAGCATCCCAGAGCGGGCTGTCACCATCATTTGTATCGTCCATTGCTCGCAGACGATCGCCATTATATTTTGCCGAAGGACCAATTGGGCATCGAGCCAAACCCTCTTGCCATATGTATGCTTATAGAGTAGAGGAGGGGTCTTGCGGGAACAGCGAGCAGATCTGGTCGTGTCATAGTCAAACTTACCTTTCAATTACATGGCGACATCCGGGAAACGTGACCCCGGAGGCAGGTCAATACGTGGACAGCGTTGGAATAGCGGGGTACCTGTCTATCTTGCTGCATGGCCCGGCTAAATGCTGTGATAGACGGTGCTAGCGCCGGTGGGGTGAAGGCAAAGTGCGGAAAAGTGAACTTTGAAGTCTTGCTCAAATGCGGAGAGAGTTTTCCCCCCGCCATCGGGGCCAAGCTTTGTCAAAATGGCCCGCAATCGGTCAGTCAGGCCTCGGAGGAAAATGACTCGGAGGAAAGCCACGACAGCGCCTCACAGTTCGAATGATCTTCCCTGGGCTGCGACAAGCTCTTGCTTGAAGCTTGCTAATGACCAAGCCCAAAGTATAACGCTGGCCCTATCACCTGCATCCTGACTTCACTTGACAAGCATGTCTGGTAGTCGCGGGCGACTGAGCGAAGTTCGAAACTGTCGCCGGAGCCAAAACCCAATCGATCTGATACGCGATGAAACGACAACGGAGACTACGTGAAAAGTGAGCTTCACTTCTGCAGTGCGGTGCACCATACACGTCGACGTCCTGGGTGTAGGACGCGGCGTTTCACCATCCTGGAGCTCTCTTGACGAATCAGGTCCTCGTGTCTTCATACATCGCATTGTATCGTTCTTGACTACGGGTGAAAAGAAAATATGATGTCGAGCGCAGTCCACCGAAACGAAAAGGCTCAACTTCCTCGGTTGACATGGTCATTGCACGCCTCTCATTTCATTGACTCCATCGTAATATCCACTAATGGCAAGGTATTACTCGTTGCTTTTGGTGCAGAGGCCTGTTCTAGCCGGCCCGCAAATAGAGCCTCGGAATATTGCGAATGCTCAAATGGGATTTCCCCACTCTACCATCTGTCAAACTGTTCCGACGAGTCCAAGGAAACAACCTTACCCCAACCAACACCGCAGTCGTGTTTCACATCTTGCACCTGCCAAGTCTTGGCTCCGTTTCACACCACCGGCATGATCAGGAATCTCGGTCTCCACCGCCGTCAAGCTCATATCGACGAACTCTCATCGGTCTACCCATGATGAGCACCGCCTCGGCCTCGGCTCAGCCCTTGTCCAACTTTTGTTCCTGCTCCTGGTCGTGGCGTAGCCGCAGCCTCCCCCTTGGGAACCTGCATTATACTTTGTGGAGGATGAAGCGTACCAGGATCCGAGTTCATATCACTCATTCCTTGTGCTTTCGCGCATACGTTGACCGAGGCTTACATGCGTTCTCCCAATCTGACTCTGTGGAATTGGTCCCTCATATCCGTTTCATCTGCATCTTGAGATGCAAAGTCCCTTGATGCATCGAGAGGTCATCGTACCGAGGCTTCGATGCCTTTGGTCAGCTAGGTATATATATCGCGTCCTTATCTTCACAGTAGCTAGAGTTCCAAGCATTCAAACACTACCGTTCATTCAATCTTTTCTTCATTCATTCTTTCAGCCTTTGACAGGTCAACACTCTTTCTTACCATCATCATGAAGTTCACTCTCGCTACCGCGGCCCTGGCTGGCCTCGCTACTGCCGCCCCAGCTGAGCTGGTCGAGCGTCAACTCGGCGGGTCCGTCGGCTCCACCGCCAACGAGCTCCGCGGTGCCTGCCAACCCGTCACCTTCATCTTCGCCCGTGGCTCCACCGAAGTTGGCAACATGGTAAGCCCCTACCCGTCTCTCATCCTTGACACCTCAACTAACAACTCCCCAGGGCTCCGTCATCGGTCCCCCCGTCGGCAACGGCCTCAAGCGCCGCTTCCGCACCGCCGTCCAGGGCGTCGACTACCGAGCCGGTCTCGACACCAACGCCCTCCCGGACGGCGCCGACCCCGCCGGCATCCGCGACATGAAGAGCAAGATCAGCGAAGCCGCCCGCAAGTGCCCCCAGACCAAGATCGTCGTCGGTGGCTACAGTCAGGGCGCCGCCGCCACCCACCAGGCCGTTGAGGAGCTCGACGCCGCTACTCGCAACCGCATCGTCGGTGCCGTCACCTTTGGCGACACCAGGAACACCCAGGACCGTGGACGTATTCCCAACTACCCTCCTGCTCAGACTAAGATCTTCTGCAACGCTGGCGACTTGGTCTGCAGTGGTACCCTCATCGTTGGGCCGGCTCACTTGACCTATGGCACGGATGCGAACGCTGCTGTTAGCTTCTTGGCTCAGCAGATTGAGCGTGCTGGTGGCGCTAATTAAGTGCTGACTTGGACTGCGCCTGGAGCTGGGTGGCGCCATTGTCTAGACTTGGAACTGTCAATGCGCTGGTGCCGGCGAGGGCAAGTTTCGATCATGGCTCCTGTATCTTTCGTTTCTAAACCCGAGTAGCTTACAAAATTAACTTTTTGATGATGCTTCTCGTGCAAATTCGGTCGCATGACATGTCATTGAGACCTTTCACCTCGAATTATGCTCTACACTATTCTATACACGTGTCAGGGGGAACTGCTCAGCTTGATCTCACCGGATGAGATTCTCTATGACACACTCGATTTGTAGTGAGAGTTATAAATTGGTACGAGAGAGTGAAACGCAGCTATCTGGCACCATCTATGTATCAGGACTTTCATCACCAACACGCCATTCGAAATTCTCAAGGCAGGCTTCAGAATAAGCCGCCTTCAAGATTCTAAGAACGAACCCGTCCACATTCGGGCAATCGATCTGTCCCACCCTGAAGCTCCCGACGATTCGGTCATAGCGAAGACCACATCAACACTGGCCACTTCTGTAAAAGAGAGGTTCACCGTAGCGGAAAGAACACCTCCGGTCGAGTCTTGTAGTCTTCAGAAATTCTCACTCGGGAGACAGTATAGTCAAGTAATGTCTCCCACCACGGAAGGTGCATTATACGACCCGTCTCTTCCTCCCATTGCCTCTGTCTTGCCCTCTGCGCCCGACGGCTCTTCTTAAGTTGCTGAGGATAAAGTCCAAGGGGGTGAGTGACTAAGCAGAAGATGAGGACATTGAGAAGTCTTCGATGGTATGGTTTGGGAAGACGCTGTGGAGCTGGTGCGCTCTTCAGCGTATGAATTGATTTTTGATAGGCACGGGGGCCGGGTGCACGTGAAACGTTGCGACTCGTGAGAGCAAAATGGGCTTTTCCAAGCCGTATCGGCCTCGAATGTTGCATGTGGGCAGACTGGACCTGGACCCGGCGCAGTGGATCGAGAAAGGATACCCGGCGAAGGAGTCTCGAATGGGCCGATGTCCACTAAATTGAATTGCAGAGTCTGGGTGTCATGGTGCTAATGTTGTAGTAAGATACTTCCTTGAGTGAATCTCGAGAATAGCGAGCATGATACGTAATATGAGATCTGCGACGGTGTAGTTGCTATGTTCTTTAGTGCTGGCTTCGATTTATATGGCTGAGATTTGGCGTAAGGAAAGCACGTCCATGAGTCACTTCCTAATAACAATACTTAATTTGGGTTGATATTACGCTGGCTGGCTAGCTTTGCTATCTTATTCCTCCCTTTGGCCGTGGTTGGCTCCCACAACCCTTGAACGAGGTGGTAAGCCAGAATATAGTATTGCTGGCCAGAGATAATCCGACCCCTTTGATCACGTACAAGAAAAGCGACTTCCAAAAGCATGTCTTTGATAAATGGACTCTGAAAAGCATATAATGCGCGACTAAGGCCCGCTTGTTGCACCTGAGCATGACTTCTCAATGCTTTCTTCTCGCCTGACCAATTACATGACGCCTGACTAGGCAGCAGCGCGGAGGGTGTATGCCTCCGAGAGGGGCGCGCTTGTGATTTCGGGTTCAGCCTGGTAGGTAGCAGAGTGGATTGACCTGTTATGACGCCGACATCATCCTCCAGAACATGTGTGGGCGCTTAGTTAACGATTTGCCTCAGAAGTCACTACCCCTTTCATCATACATCTCACTCAACATTGTCGCTACACTCTAAGTCTCCTACTCCGCCACCGCTTACGCCATCACTTCCTCTCGCTCGTCGCTGGCGTTGCCGTTGGCCCTCTCCGCCACCTTCTCCTGGATCTCTCCGCCACGGTCCTCCCTAGCCTCCGCCTCGCCCTATCCTCTAGCCAAGATGCTCATACTAATCCCCGACAACGGTAGCTGCCTCATGGTCGCTAAGTGTACTATCTCAAGGACTGCAATTTTGCCTTCTTTCAGTTCCTAGTGTGCTGCGCGAACCTTCGCGCCATGCTCTCGGGCTGCGTCGACAGTAACGGTATCCTTGTTACTCTTGTTGAGCATAGGTAACACCTCGAGAGTCTTCGCTTTGACTTCGCCTTGACTTCGCCTTGACTTCGCCTTGACATTGCCTTTGCCTTTGCCGTTTTCTATTCTTCTACTCTGCCCAGCGATCTGTTCGGTCATAGCTGATATGATGACGTGCGTAATGACCGACTCTCGTTAGTTAATTTTTGGCGAACGCGGAAGTTCTCATCGTGTATTCTTGTCAAACGCAAGAGAGGGCTTTGCGTGCAACTGAAAATGTTTGTGCCGGATGCCAATGCTCAGCAGCAAACGGGAAAGCCTAACGTTGAAATCGATATCCAGCATGAACAATCACGTCTCTGGAACTTACTCTCATTCTCAACAATCAATTCTACCTCTCCAACACTCTATATCCTTCAGATCAACCTCTGGATCACAATTGAAACTATTCTTGAAGCGCAGCACTCGAATTCTTTCCTGCGAGCCTAATGAATTGAAAGAGCCACTGCGCTCTTCAATAGACAGGTCTTAAGGATCTTTTATCGCCACAATTGATCATCGAATGTTCACTTGGATGGAAGAGACTCATCGGTCTAGTGAGACTCGTTTGCCTTCATTGCAATCACCTGCCTCTTCGTACCTCCACTTGAACACTTCTATCCTCGACTTGTCCGACACCTCACAAGGTGAGATTCCGAGAAGACTGAACTCAGCACGACAGCGCCAAGAGAATGTGTCTTGATAAAGAGCAGGAAAAGCGTTCAAAGCTTTAGATGGTCACGATCTAAGACCGGCGAATCCCTCACTTCCGCCGCTTCCTCATACGCTTGAAGCTTCACTCAACTTCAAACACCCTCGCATCTTTAACATGACTGGCCCCTACCTTGCCACGGACAGCCTGGTCCCGCATGACCCTCCCGTGGTGCTTTTAGGAACAGATAAATCCACTTAGTTGGCCCAGAAAGAGGTCGAGAAGTTGTTAAGATAATCGTCTTGCTCGACTTGAGGCAAACAAGTCTATAATGACTACTTTTGTGGGTATATAACGTCTTAAATGGCCACATTAGTTGCAAACTAGGTCTGGTATGTAGATTTGCAGGGTAAGAGTAGTGCTAGGGTTTGTTCTAGCATGAAAAGTAGCCTTTGAGTAGGCAAATCTAGTGGTTATTATCCTAGAGAAGGTACAAGGGTATGTTATCAAGACTGACTATGCAATTCCGCAGCGTGTATCTGCGTTCCTTCTTCTTAGCACTGTCTTCAGTCCTTATTACAGCCCAACTATTCGCTGATCGGTAGAGCTAATGATCTTCTTTATGCACTGCACTGCGCTGCGCGAGCTCATGCAGTAGTCTCGTAGCGTGGAAAGTTGTTATGCAGAGAAGATTAAATTCACATCTCGAGACAGAACAGGTGCATGTTATGATTACCAGAGAATTGTAAGGTATCCCGATAGTCTTCTCTCATTCTTGTAAACGAAGACGATGATGTGTCGTTAGCCAAAAGTACTGGTCGTCGCGCGACTTCGGAGATTGAGCTGGTCTGCCAATGAACCGAGCGGGGCATCATGCGATCCCATTCATGCGGACGAACAAGGTGCTCTTGGCCGAATTTCTGGCTCAATTATTCCTGGTCCAAATCAACAGCCCAAACATTGAAAGCAACGCCCAATTCCACATCAACAGCAACTTTCCCCGTGAATTCATCATCACCAAACATTCACCACCACACTCCCTCGGTTTTCTAGTTGCAAGGTAAAGTCTATTAAACCAGAGTTCAAAGCCGGCAAGTACCAAAGAGCTTCCTGTAATTTTATCTCATCTTCGAAAATTCACATCACTGATCTCCTTCGCTGAACTTCGCACGTTTGCACACAAAATGGCTGACCTCGAGCTGACATCAACCTTCGCACACGATGACTGGACAATCAGATATGGCCTGCACGACCCCCATTCTACTCCACCAACAACTCGCCCCCTCTCAACTGCAGTTTTCATCCACGGCACGCCCTGGTCCTCCACCGTCTTCCAACCACTAGCTCGCGCCCTTCTCTCCCGCTCCACCCACCGCATCCTCCTCTACGACCTCCCCGGCTACGGCCAATCCCAGCACATCTCCCCCTCCACCAAGAAATCAAGCCACAACAACCAATTCTCGGGCTCCACCTCCATCCGATCTCAAGCATCCGCCCTCGCCGCCCTCCTCACCCACCTCAACCTCACCAGCCGCGATACTTCTCAGCCCCCACCCGCAATCATAGCGCATGACATCGCCGGCAGTATCGCTCTGCGCGCCCACTTGATCCTCGGCTGCGACTTCCAGGGCCTTTTCCTCATGGACACAAATGCCGTCTTACCGTGGGGCGACGGCTTCTACCGCCTTGTGAGGGAGCAGCCGCATGTCTTCCTGCAGCTGCCGCCCGCAATCTTCGAGGCTGTAGTGCGAGCCGTGGTGCGTAGTGCAGTGCATGATCCGGCGGCGCTGGATGGGGGGTGGGAGGAGAAACTTGTTGCGCCGTGGCTGGGCGAGGAGGGGCAGAGGAGTTTCATTAGGCAGATTGCGCAGGCGGATGATGCGGATGTGAGGGAGATGTTAGATGCGGATGTGAGGGAGATGTTAGATGCGGATGTGTATAGTCAGGTCAGATGTCAGGTCAAGATCATTTGGGGGGCGGAGGATAAGTGGATTCCGAGGGGGAGGATGGAGAAGTTGGCAGAGCTACTGGGGGATCGGCTGGAGGGTTTTGTAGTGGTGGAGGGGGCTGGGCATTTGTGTATGTTGGATCAGCCGAAGAGGATCGAGGAGGAAGTGTTCAAGTGGATTGAGGATCTCTGAAAGGAGACGATGGGTATCTCTGGACACGTCCCAAAATCAAGTTTTGAGATAATGGTGGCCCCTTCGTATCATGTAGAAGATGAAGTCTTTATGAAATTCTAAATATACTCGTTTTTTAACAGTCTACCATGCTCCCACGATGCCTGCAACGGGGATATCAATACCAGTAGTATAGCTCGCACAATCCGACAGAAGATAGACGTAGGCACCGCCCAACTCTTTCGGTTCTGCCAACCTCGGCATCCCGCCATAGTACTGCATCTTCAAGGGCCAGTCCGGCGTCTGGTCCACAAAGTACGTCATGGCTGTCCTAACGAAGCCCGGAGAGATAGAGTTGACTCTGATACCATGCTTCGCCCACTCCATGGCGAGGGTGTGTGTCATGTTCCGCACCGCCCCCTTTGTGGCACCATAAGGAGCTGATGGAGCTGCACGATTGGGCCGATAGGACGTCATGGACGCCGTGAAAACGATGGAGCCCTTGATTCCTAAGTCGATGAACTTTTTCACTACTGTCGTGGCGCAGAAATAAGCACCGAAGACGTTGAGATTAAAGAGCTTCTCTAGCTGAGGTCTGTCGAAGTCGAGTGCGGGCTGATGTTTCGTCATGCCAGCGTTGGCGACAAGACCATTGATGCGTCCTTGTTCGCTGACGATGATGTCGATGGCTTTGCTGACGCTATCTTCGCTTGTAACGTCGCAGTTCAAGTACCGCATGCGGCCGGGGGTTTTCTTCGCAATGGCGTTGAACTCTTCACCGGGTTCGAACAGGTCGAGCGAGTATATGCAGGCGACGTCGTTGGCGAGACATACTTCTGCGATGCCGAGACCAATTCCTCTGTTGGCACCTGTAATGGCTATGACTTTGTTCTTCAGTGAGATTTTCCAGTCAAAATCCGAGGCTGGCTGTGTGTTCAAAATCTCTGACGTGGGAGCAGCGTCTTGTGGTGTTGTCGAAGTGGACCCGTTGGCCGGAGGTACAATCGTCTGGGTGATGGACTTGCTCTCCATGTCTGCAATTGCGACGGGAGGCATGTTCAATATGAAGAGAAATCTGATGTTCGCGGGTGTTAGGGGTGCAGAGACAGTGCGAAAAATAGTTGAATGTCCTGACAAGCAGTTGAAAATCGTGCCTACCTCTATCAGACCGACTTGGACACTACATAGATATATGTCGATCTGTTGAAGGTCTCCAAGCGAAACTCTCTCGAGCGAAGAGGGTGAAGTCTTCCGCCTGGTATTTCGTTACGAGAAAGGGGATCAGCGTCCAACTGCTACCACTGGCAATAGACTGCTTCCCCGCTCTCATTGCTATAAGCGATTGGCTGATCGCGCATTTCTTCACGCGGGGGAACTTCGGAGACTGACCTCGTCTCGAGGACCACCTCTTATTCCCAGCGGCGCCTCGCTTAAGTGACAAGGTGGTAAGACAATCTGGTTACTGTCAACAGACAATATGCAGATTTGTTTCCGAGCCCCCGCATTCCAATATGGGGTCTCCAGTAGTTTGTGCATTACATGACTAGATTTGAAGATGTCATGCGATCCCTCGCGGAAGGTGAGTTTTGTATAAGTCTTGGAGAGAGCATTATCTCTTTGCTTTCTTTGATGTCTATTCGTTCTGCTCACAATAGTCACGACTTGTATTTTACGCCGACAGTCTGTGACGGTTCCTTAGTATGTCCTCCAGGAGTCTATCCATCGACCGCGAAAATAAGGCCTCGCACATTCAGATGGTCGAGAATGTGGATAAGACATCACCATCGGAACTTAGCTGGACTGAAGAAGAAGAGAAGAAGTTGGTTCGGAAGATAGACCTGCTTCTACTCCCTACCATATGGCTTATGTATCTTCTCTCCTACATGGACCGGACCAAGTATGCCGAATAAGTTCTGCAGTTGGAACATTCGTTAATACACCTCAGCATTGGCAATGCGAAGATTGCCGGGATGGCTGATGATCTTCATCTGACATCCGCACAGTATAGCGTCATCTTGGTGGTCTTCTTTGGTTGGTTGGATCTGCCTTGTTGTTGATGCTCGCTAACATGCTATGCAATTAGTTGGCTATGTCGTCTTCGAGCCGCCGTCCAACATGATCCTTGTTCGCTCCAAACCGTCCATCTATCTTCCTACACTCATGGTAATCTGGGGCGTCCTCACCTGCGTCATGTCTGTCGTCAGGTCCTATCACCACCTCATCATTCTCAGAATCTTTGTCGGCATCATGGAAGCTGGCTTTGCACCAGGCGTACTATTGATTATTTCATCCTGGTATAAGAGAGAAGAACAATCAAAACGGTTCGCGGTTTACATGTCAGCAGCAATTCTATCTGGTGCTTTTGGTGGCTTGCTTGCTGGCGCCATCACAGGTGGTCTCGAAGGTGCACACGGGATACGAGGTTGGAGGTGGTTGTTCATCGTCGAAGGAGCAGCTACAATCAGTTGGGCTCTTATTGCGGGTTTCATTCTTCTCGACTTCCCGGCAACCTCGAAGCGGTTGACACCTCGTGAGAGGGAGATTGCTATCCACAGATTGACCGAAGGAGGCGTTACTGTCCGATCAGAAGGAAGCGCAAAGATCTCCAAGGGCAAGTCATTCCTTTTGGCTCTGTCAGACTGGCGCACTTGGGGATTTATACTTGGTTATATGGCAAGTGTTTCGATCTTTTCTTGATAGGGTAGTACACTAATTCTCGCAGGTGATCGTTGGGTCTTCAACGCTATCATACTTCTATCCCACCTTAGTCAACGGTCTCGGCTTTACGTCTACTGTTCAAGCACAGTACATGACTGTAAGTAGGGCAGCTGCATAATAGTGTTATATACTAAAACAGACGATAGGTTCCGATTTACGCATTCGCATTCGTCTGTACTGCCATCACAGGTTACTACAGTGATAGAATTCCCCAATGGCGTGGTGTCATAATTGCTGCATGGCTGGGCTTCTCGCTAATCACATCCATTGTGGTTTGCACCGTGTACAATTTTACTGTGCGATATGTCATGCTCGTGCTCATGGCTGCGGGGTTGTGGGCATCCAATGCTCTATCCTTGTCTTATGCGTCTTCAACTTTCGGAAGCATGGATCCAGAGGTGCGAGCTGTTGCCCTGGCGCTGGTCAATGCTATGGGCAATTTGGCTCAGATCTATGGAGCTTATCTATTTCCTTCAGGAGATGCACCGAAGTACCTCAAAGGTTTTGGGGTCATCTCAGCAATGTTGGCTTTTGGCGTGGTGGTGTATGTGGTCATGCATGTTCTTGTCAGGAGGAAGAACGTGTAGAGGAGGACGCTTCTCCAGGACAGATTGATCAAGTAAGGGTTAGTCATTTAGTAGATTCAAGTCAGCGGCGAACATATTTTTGACCTGGAAATGTTCTTTGCACTTTGTCCTTGACATGTGCTATCCAGGATTGAATGTCATTGTTTGCCTCTATGGAGCTTTGCCAGAACTATCGCAGACATCCATCCACCTCTGAGTTTCTCTCTGCAATATGTCCATACCTTCGCTCATGAGCTGCGTTAGAGGCTTGTGAGCGTTCTGAGGTAAGAATTTGTTCCAATTGTCGAGTAGTAGCTTGTTGACGTTGATTTTGACGACACCACATTCGATACAGCGACGCACGATCTCTGGCGAGAAGTCGTTGGTGCCGTGCAATGCCATGGTAGCGCGTCCGTTGAGCTGCTTGTTGATGCCATTCAATCTGTCAAAGTCCAATTCGGGTCCAGACGATCCATAGTCGCCATGAATGTTTCCGATGCTGGGAGCGAGCAGATCAATACCAGCGGCAAGGAAGTCTTCTACTTCGGATGGCGTTGTAAAGAGAGCTGAAAGGTATGTTAGCACTTATACAGCTAGCCTTGCAAGGCCAAAGTGACAAACCCTCCAATTCTCCAGTATCTGCTATCCCTTCTTCACCGCCATTGATTCGACCGCTCTCAGCCTCGACAGCAATGCATTTCTCGTGGCATAAATGAGTGAGGATCTTAGTCTTGGCCAAGTTCTCATCGTGGTCGTAATGACTCATGTCGACCATGATTGAGTCAAAAGGAAGATACTTGACAGCTTCAAGAATTTGATGCTCGTCCTGTGCATGGTCCAGGTGCACGGAGATCGGGACGGATGCAGACTTCGCGGCGGCAGATGCAGCCCATACCAGAGACGGTAGTTGCTTGAGTGTTGAAGGGAATAATTGAAGGATTAATGGAGACCGTTTGGCCTCTGCTGCGCGAACCAGGGCAGTAACGTGCTCGATATTGTAGCTGCGCGAAGATGAGATCAGCTTGAAGCCCTGCTTTGAGCATCATGACGAGCTCAAGACCTACGCAATGGCTGCAAGCACGCCGTATTTACCCTTCGCGGCCGCGTCGAGAATTTGCAACGACTTGTTACTGCTAGAGTTGAAACCCATGACTGACTTTATGAGACAAGCGCTTTCTCGTTTCCGACTTGCACTGTTCACTTCAGAGCCTTGCGACTTGCACTGTTCACTTCAGAGCCTTGCGAGCACTGGGAAGAAGCAGCGGATAAGTCATACCGTCAAGGTGACAAAATCCGCGTTCAAGCTGGATTGCCCGAACGGATTCTGGTACGTTCGCATTGTAGATACGCGACTCATTAGCGTCTTCCTGGCGATCATGTCGAGGAAAGTACACGAACACCTAGTCAGGTACAGAATTCTTAGGCGAATGAATGGATGCATCATTCCTGAATTGGTGGAAGAGGAAAAGGATGAGAGCCTCGCGGAGCCGCAGCCGATCGACCCCACCTCGGGTCCCTGGCCGGGACTTTGGGAGGAGAAGCCCGAGGGGCCTCGACGCGAAGCCCTCCCTCCTCGCCATCATTCATCATCTCTCCTCCCAGATTGTTCGCACCAATGCACTGATGCGAATTGTAAAACGATGCGATCACTTTCCAATAGGTCGTGACGAGTGCTTCGTGCACGTCATTGGATCGTTGCGACTTTGCAGGGCCTTCGCTTCGATGTCCTCGGGCGGGACTAAATCAGCGGCGTCGGCGAAAGCTCGCAGACAGCGCCCTTCGAAAGCACGTGGACTGCGTACCTCGACAGGCTGGTAAGGAAGATTCACCTATCTCGACGGTTGCGGCTAATTTTTGAAGCCTTACATGCCGGAGCCGCCGGGTCAAATGTGACGAGGAAAAACCTCGCTGCCGACAGTGCTCCAAGTCGCAGCGGAGTTGCCTCTACGATTCCCGTCCAGATCCTCGGACGACTGCAGACCAGCCAACACTTTTGGCTTCTGCTTCAGCAACCTCTCCTGGCGTGTCTCAGACTCCGCTTCCACACGAGCAGGGTATTTGCGCTTCCAATGGCGTCTCACCCAACCTGTACACGCCTGAAAATAGCCAGGATCACTCTGTTACAGGATCAAGCAACCTTGGCGATGAATTTGAGATCGGCAATCTGGACTTTTCCTTGCTCGAGGAGATGGCTGCTTTCTCTCCCGGCACAGCCACTTTGGAATGGTACGATCTCTTGGCACAAGATGCCATTAGAAACATACAGCAGCACAACCTTACCTCTCATGGCCCTCGCTGGAACGTTGACGAGAGAAGTCTATCGCGTAGGCAAAGCCCTATTCCAGAAACCCCATCGACATCGACCTATGATGCAAGCCTGGTTAGCAATGTTGTCGCAGAACCTTGGAATACTGCCACCAGCATCGTTCTAAGCACAGAGGAATCGGAATGCTTTCAATATTACGTGAATGTAGTAGGACCCATTCTGGACCTTTTTGACCCCGCAAAGCATTTTACTATCACGGTTCCTCATCTAGCTTTGCGCAATGTGGGGCTTTTGAAGTCTGTACTAGCTGTAGCTGCTCGACACATGTCTCTTCATGGCATTGAAGTACCAGTAAACTCTGTCTCACACATTCACCCCCCGGGTTCAACATTGAGTAGCAAAGACAGGAATGCTGCGACACAATATTACTATGATACTCTAAGCTATTTATCACAGGCTATGGCTTACCCTAGCTACACTAAGAGCCGTGAGATTCTCGCCACTGCTCTCATGATAGGCACATACGAGATGTTCGATGGATCTCACAGAGATTGGGAGCGTCATTTGAAAGGTGCTTTCTGGATTCAAAGATGTCAAGAAACGAATGGTGAGTCGGGAGGCTTGCGTATGGCAGTATGGTGGGCATGGTTGCGGCAAGATATCTGGGCTGCTTTTCGGGATCGGAGAAAGACACTCACGATCTGGCGACCTACTAAACCACTCGCACTGCTTGGTACAGACGAGCTGGCAACCCGTATCCTGTATCTCTTGGCTAAAATAGTGCAATATGCATCTATAGAGGAAACGGAGGGGACTGAGCTTTCAACCAGGATCGAACAAGGCAACAAGCTCGTGCAGCTGCTCGAAGAGTGGCACGACATCCTACCTGCTTCATTTCGGCCAATAACGACTGCTCGTAGCGAGAAGGACAAAGTCTACGAACCGATTTGGATACACCCACCATCGCACGCAGCAGCGATGCAGTCTTACCACTTTGCGAGGATCGTATTACTGTTAAATCAGCCATCTCTTGGTGGTATAAGCGCCTATCATAAACGACAAGCCATGCTAGATGAGTCCATAAAGATGATATGTGGCTTGGCTTCATCAATTCAGTCGAAGCAGCTGCCGTCTGCGATTGTGAGTGTCCAAGCACTTTTCGCTGGTAAGTGCTCTATCGAAACGTAGACAAGGTACGCCGCTAAGTAAGGTCAAAGCGGGTCTTTGCGTACCGGCAGGAGACAGAAAGTCTGCGCTGCTTGAGATCTTCGAGAACACCCTTGACACCAACAAGTGGCCCCCCAAGCAAGCCATGATTGAATTGATGGACGAATGGAGCAAAACTATATAAACCCTCTGGCCTTGGCTGCGAGATGGACTTATAAAGGGAACACGGAAAGTGCTAGCGCAGTCGATTGGCCGCAAGGCTAATTCTGGGGCTTTACCTTGTTTAAGATTGTTGAAGTGGCAGAGTAGCTAATACAATTACTATGCGTCAACTGCCAGAGAGGCAATGCGGCAGATGGCTATGAACAGTACGCTGTTGCGTCAGTGTCGGTGAGGTGATTCGATAAGTCATTGTCTTTCGAATTGGCATATGCTTAGTGTATCAGTACTTCGGATTAGTGGTAGAGGAGATCGCGGCAAGGATGGTGGCGCTTGTGAAAGAGAGGCGAAGCGAAACGGGGTTGACAGCAAGAGATTCGGCTTCGTGTGCTGATTTGAAGCACTGCGTTTCAGATTCCGCATAGAGACGGGTATACATGCAGGTCGGTATATATTCTCCGTGATAGCCGTACTCGTGACTATTACCAGACACCGCATTGTCCTTGTCACCATCGGGCATCAGAACGTGAGTCATGTGAGTCACGACCAACAAGCTGACTAAGCCCGCCCACCTCGATCCTCCGGCACGACGGCACGGTATATAAGGCCTGCATGCCGCCCTCACTCACAGTAAAATAATGTCCATACCAAATCCAACATGTCAGATAATCCCAAAACCATAGTCGAGCAAGCCTACGACCACATCGCCGACTTCTACCTAACATGGGCGGAAGGCCACAAAACCCCCCGCGAGCGCTACACTGAGAAAGTCCTCGCCGCCGTCCCCACCAAATCTAGCCCGCACATCCTCGAGCTAGGCTGCGGTCCCGGTGTCCCCATCACCCGCATGCTGCTCGACCGCGGCGCCCGCGTGACTGCCAACGACATCTCAACGAAGCAGATTGCGCTCGCCAAAGCGCGATGCCCCGAGGCGACGTTTGCGCCGGGGGACATGACGGCCTTGACGTTCGAGAATGGGGAATTTGACGGGGCGACGTGCTTCTATGCGATTTTTCACTTGCCGAGGGCGGAGCAGAAAGGGATGTTGGAGAAGGTGTTTGGGTGGTTGAAGCCTGGGGCGGTGTTTGTGTTTAATTTTCCTAAGGGGCAGGATCATGAGGAGATTCATGGCGAGATGATGGGGCATGGAATGTTTTGGAGTAGTTTTGATGTCGAGGAGACGAAGAAGATGGTGCAGGACGTTGGGTTTGAGATTGTCGAGGCGGAGGTGTTGGAGGCTGGTGATGGGAAGTTGAAAGAGGATGACTTGGATTACGGGGTTACCTTTGTTTGGCTGGCAGTCCGGAAGCCATGAATTGATTAGTCAAGGACAGTAAAAGATGCTGCGGGAGTGTTGACGACTCTTTTTTGGCAAGCTTTCAACAAGCGCCAAATTGGAGTTTTTTTGCGTTCCATTTTCATTTGCTATTTACATCAGAACGATTACAAGAAAGAAAGATGTATTGCTATTGACAAGAGTTCTGCGAACTTCACGAAAGTTTCGACAGGAGCGAGATTTTGTCAGAGGTTTGACAGGGTTGTGAGACGAAGAGAACGAGCAAGCTCGAGCATGCGGGTGAACACCGTTGAAGCAGATAGAGAGAGTGGGAGGCATGAAAGAGATGGAAGCAGATCACGACTCACCGTCAAGACGGTGGTGACTCGATCGAGGCGTTGAGCACGTGATAATTCGCAACAATTGAGCCTTGAAGACAGCACTTTTCATGGATCAAAAGCTCTTGATCATAGATCGTAGAGGCCATGGGAGTGGAAGAGCGACAGCTTGTTAGTTTCATTCCAGATTCGTAACTTGCATGTTGCAAGATCTAGCTCAGGATTCCTCAGGCCCTGGTCGTGTCACCAAGGCTCTTGAAGCAGTCGACATATCAAATGTTAGGAAGTGAAGAGCGTCTTGGGCCTCCACAGTTTCACCTGGTCCTGGATAAATTCTGGTATATATACACTCGTCACATCCCTGTCTCCCAGTGAACCACGAGCTGGGCTCAGCTTAGCTTAGCGGCAATGCGCTGCCAGATCAAACCAAGTCCACCGACTGAGTTTGGAGTTAGCCGTAGCAGTGTGCTAGTAATTGGTGAGGTCATTGGTTCGAACCCTGGGCTTGGATAGCCAAAAACCTATCCCTATGCAAGTAGTTCGACAGATTTAAGAGGGCGGGACCGGCGATCAGTGATCCAAGAACGTGCACTAAAAGCGTACTGACTTTTCTGCCAAGTTTGGGTGGTTTTGGCAAGAGGATAGATTGTAGGTGAGGTCTGTCATATGCTTTCATTTCTCACTTTTTGCCAATGAAGCGCCAAGCTCTTTGTTCTATCACTGAATGTCAAGACCGCCAATTCTCCTCTCAATAGCCCCCAAATCATCCGCTCTCTTCACCCCCTCAGCCGCAACATGGCTCCTACCTCCAACCGGTGTAGCACACTCCGAACACCTCGTCTGTGCCATCGGCATCCCACACTCACCCACTGTGAATGGATGCCCATTGATACACCTGTACCAGTGTCCCATGCTGAAAAACTCTGTCTGCATGGCCTTAACCGTGGCTCTCATCTCCTCGTCGCTGACGGCAGAGTAGAACACCTGGTCCGCTAGCATCTTCTCCGTGACCTCCACATCCGGCGTCAGGGCTTTGATCTGGGCCGGGTGGCGAGCGTGGAGTGCCTTCGCCTTGTCCAGATGTTCCTGAGCTTCGATGCGTAGCGAGGTGATATGGCCGGCACTGCCGTCGGGAAAGGTGGAGCGGTTGAGCTCCAGGGTGGCGAATTGCGCAAGGAAAATGTGGGCCTCAGCCTCTTGCATGATGTGGGAATCGGCGGCGCAGGTTGCGATGATTTCGAGGCAGCGCTGGCGACATGTGCTGGTGTTGATAAGGCGAGAAGCTTGAGTTCCGCCGGGACTGTTGCGGCGGATTGTGAAGTAGTCCATGAGGATGGCCAGGTCACAGCGGAGTAACAAGCATGCGGACAGGCGGGAGGCTTTGGTCTGGAGAACTGTGGAGGCTGGAAAAGTGAGTGGCTCGACTGGAGAAGAAGCCTTGCGTCGGTTGGCGAAGGTGACGAGGTCTTGGACCTTGCGGAAGGGTTGCTCGGAAGTTCGAACGTCGTGGGAGTACTTGTTCAGAGCCTTCCTAAATGCAAAGATGTTGGCGTAGCGGTCTGAGCCTGGCGCGTTGCGGATAGCCTTGGTCATGCGGTCACTGGGACCTTCAAGCTTGATGTCTTTGACTTTGAATGTGGTGCCTGCTTGCGTATCGTTGAGCTCAGCTTTCAAGTCCAGGAAGGTGCTCATCAAGCCGACGTACTCGCATTTGCTCCAAGTGATGAACTTGAGAGTGCTTTGGACTAGGAGAGCACGGCGGATAGGGCGCCCATATCTAGAGATGTTGCGTAGAGATTTGCGGCAGTTGGGACATACAATCTTGGTCTGATCAATGTCCAGGTCGTAGGGAAGGTCTTTGAGGGCGATAGGTTGGCCGCTTTGATCGCTTTCGTAGTATGTCGACAGACCGACGATACCGTCCAGAGTCTCGACTGTGAAGAAGTGGCCACATGGTAAGAAGATGCATGGCGAGTCGCTCAGGTCATGCTCTGAATATGCAGTGAACATGAAGAGATCCACTTGAGTTCCTTTGGCATCCTCCGTTCCACAGTTCTGACAGTATGCAATGGACAGGCAGACCTCACCACACAAGGATGGACCTATACAGTGTCAGCGTTGAGTGAATGTGGTTGAGAAGCAGGTACTCACATTGATGACCGCACTCAAGCAACTTTTCGCATCTCTTGCTGCAAGGAATCCAGTCACAAGGTGCGGCACGTGGTTGAGTGCACTGTGCATGAAGACAGGCAGACGAGCAACACGCTTCGGCGCACGGCGAACAGGGCTCCGAGCACTTCTTTCCGCACCTAGAGTGGGAGCACTGCAATTCGCACGGGAGCGAGCATGGTCTGCAAGGAGCGTCGCCATGACAGACGTCCTTACAAGAGTGTGGGCAGGTGTTGTATGTGCGGTCGCAGACCTGGGTGCACGAGTGGTGATCGGTACGAATGATCTGACCGTCCTGGCGAGTGCGGCAAGTTGAGCAGCTACGGCCACAAGCATGCCCGCAACCTAGAACACTTCCGCACTGGGCTCAACAGCGGAAGTCGTCATTGGTGACATCGATGTTGCAGGTGACTTCGACTTCATGCTCACACCCGGGGACGACCTTGGCCACCATCTCGCGGCAAATGTACTGCTGCGGGTGACGCGACTCCCAGCAGGTCACAGTGTAAGCCACATGACCGCAAGGAAGATCCATGTCGCGGCCGTCGACCTCGACCATGCACATGGAAGAACAACGCTCTCCGCACCGCTTAGGACAGTCGTGTTCGCAGTGCTCCAGATCGCCTTCCCGACGTGGGCAGGGCTCGAGGCATTTGACAACCTTGTGAAGAAATTCGAAGTGGCATTTGAACGGACATGCATGACCGCAAGCGAGACGCTGAGCGCACTGGAGATGACAGCCACCATCGGGACATAGACGCAGGAAATCATCGGGGTTGACGACTTTCATATCGTGCTCGGGGTGCCTCGCACATTCGAGGGGTAGGGAGGTGCCAATGTTTTCGTCAGCCTTCAGGAGCTCGATGACATCCTTCCACATTGGTACCCCTCCGCAAGTAGCTGCGTCGCCAATGATGTACATGCCTTGTTGAGCGCGGGATAGAAGGACGTTGATCCGATTCTGGGTCCGCAAGAAGCCGCACTGATGCTTATCATTGCTGCGAACAAGTGATATGACCACAATTGGAGCTTCCTCGCCCTGAAAGTTGTCGATGGTGGCGATCCTCACGGCCTGATCAAGGGCTGTCTTACGAGCAAGTGAGTTTGGAATAGAGTCGGCGAAGCCAGCACGCTGAAGATCGTCCTCATCGCGCTGATCGACGGTCAGCTCAAAGAGTTCGCTCAGACGAGCGCGAAGTTTGCGAAGTTGACCGAGGTATGGCGTGAGGACTGCGATCTCGTCCGGCCGACACTGTCCCTGTTTGATGAGATGGCTCACAAGAGCAGCGACCATCTCAACCTCGAAGTCGTTGCTGTGAGACTCTTGTATGCCCTCGGTATCATGCTTAGAGTCTTAAGCGTTGCGGTGATCCAACCAGAAGAGTCGCTTCTTCATACCACAAATGTTATCATACACCGGAGGATCATCCACCAAGCGAGGATACAGCGTCGATCTGACCAAGTTGGCGATAGTTGAGTGCATCCGATGCTGGGTTTCGAGTGTGCTGTATGGCAGATTGGACCCTCCAGATCCACCAGGGACTACCAAACGCTCGAACAGCGAGAGATCAAGGGAGTATTTCTCTCCTCCGTTGCTCTCTCTAGAGAGGTGATAGCCGACATGAGGGCGAAGCTGAAAATGATCGCCGATGAGGATGGCGTGCTCGATATTGAGAAGCATTGCCGTGAGCAGGTGCGATTCCAAAACCTCGCCGGCTTCTTCGCAGAGCAAGACTTTAGAATTGAGCTTACGGAGGGCGTTTAAATTGCGAGCGAGACCTGATGTGGTGACACCGATAACATCAGCCTGCTCCAGGACTCTGAGGTCCAATTCACTTCGAACAACCTGCAGACGATCCTTGCCGATCGTAAAACGCTTTCTGTGCCTCTCGATGGCGTCGTACTTCTGGTCAAAGAGCATCTTCATCAAGCCTGGTGTAATGCGTGTCGCTCACTGTTAGACATTGCATGGATATCTACGTCCTCTAGCTCATCGATCTGACGATCTTGTGTGATGCTCTGGCGCTTTGATCCACCTCGCAGCCAGTGCTGGAGCTTCTGTTGAGGACTGCCTTGCTTCTGCTTCTGCTTGTTCTCCTGGATTTGCCATCCTTCCGGATCAGGGACATCTCCGCCAAAGAGCTGCAAAGCGTGCTGGCTACTGAACGATTGGAGGAAGCCCTTGAGACCCACGGCGGTCCCAGAGAATGAGAGGTCACTGATATGACGGTTGATATGATTGGCGTGTTCCTCCAAGCTGGCCTTGCATAAATAGGCTTCAAACTTCTCAACCTTGGTTGTGTCGTCCTTCCTTGCCAATTCTCGGATGTTGAGCTTCGCGATCCTGGTCGACTTCGATGCTGCGCCGATACGAGCGATTTGCGTGACACCCTGGTTCAGTAAGTGCTCAAGTAACTGATCAAGAGCATGATTGGTATAACAGACACAGACGATTGGTCCTATTGCAGACCTTTTCCTTTGGTTGAACAGTAGGCGTACGAGATGGACGCCGACAAAACTCTTGCCTGTACCAGGGGGCCTCTCTAGAAGTGCCAGCTTGCGGGGCAAGGCGTCCAGGACGGTTTGAGCTTGTGATCGATCCAGCGACGAAGATACATGGAGCATCTCGTGATCACTTGGAGACGAATTGTTCGGCTGGAATGACATGCTCGCATCTCCTTGACAGATTGACGACAAGCTTATTGAAAAATTGGGGTCGCTTGCATATGCCGGTGGAGGTATTTGAACGTCATTGGCAGATGTGTTCGAGACCAGGAATTCTTCAAATGGCATGGTTCCAGCTTTCGAAAGTGTCTGAAGCGCCTCCAGAGTGGGCATGAATGCAGGCAGTAGGATACCAGGAAATTCGACGAGCGTGCACTTTCCAGCGGACTCACCGAAGTGGTGGAGATAGACCAAGTTCTCGACACTGCTGGAGTCAAGTCTGACGGGTTGGACAAGGACTGACGCTCGTTTAGCATTGTGGTAAAGAGAGACGTCATCCCTGCTCGGAAGGGGAAGCTCTATCTCTGAACCCTGATGAGGCGTGCGTGTACCTTGAAACTCACGGACCACGCGACAGAAGACGACTCGCCCCATCGTGGTCAGCAACCAGACTACACTGCCCGGTTGCAAATGCCGTGACTGCTCCCATTGGACCTTGCGGTCCCTCATGCCCAGTCTCCTGATATGCTTCGGTTGATCAAAGCTAACCACCGCTTCGAGGCCTTGAGACTGATCAAAATGCGGCGCCTCAACAATAGCGTTGTCGAGTACCCAGTGACTGTTTGCACCAGCCTTGATCTGCTCTCCGGGGCGCTGTTGTAGATGTTCAAGTTCTGTCCGGATGCGATCGCGCAATTGACCGATCGTGTCTTCGCGAAGGAGGCGGAAGTGCCGATCAAGAAGCCCAGCCAGGCCCTGTTTGTGCCATGTGTCCGGATCCAGCAGAGGTAGATATTCAGGCGTAGTGTTGACGATTTCATCGAAAGTCGATAGGATCTGGATGTTTTCGATGTCTTGATGGTCGTTGTCATGACGAGGCTGTGCGTTTCCGAAACTACCAGGTCCGGCACGGTCCAGCTTGGAACTGACCTTGTTTCCGACTCTGTCTTGCTGATGGTTTCGGTGGAGGAAAGGAATGTCTTTGCCATAGTCGAGACGAATTGAGGCTTCGCGGAGATCACGACGACAGTAGCCAAGCTGCGGCGAGGAGACCTCGCCGTCCAGCGCCATCGCAACTTCAGTAATCTGATCGAACAGGGTGTTGATTCCAGGCGTGATTCGAGCTTGCTGACTGGCCCTGACCATCAAATGAAATGCTGATGCCACAGGGAGGAGGCGGAATAGGATCTGGTTGTCGACATCGGCACTGATGGGGTTGCGGCAACTCTGGAGAAAGCGAACGGCGATACTGAATAGTGCAATGCCGCGAGGACCGCCCAGGCCGCACAGGAAGGCGTAGATAGTGCCAAGGTGGACCTCCAGCACTCCAGAGGACCGGACCTTGTCATTGGTGAGAAGCTCCAAAAATGGCATGAACGTAGTGTCGAAGCGCTGATGGAGGCATTGCGGCTCCATCTTGTCCCAGGGAAGGTCCAATAGATCCTTGATCTTGTTCAGTCCTTTCTCTGTAGCGAAGGCACTGATGACCTCCTGTCGTGTGAAGACATCAGCCCTGACGAGCTCGTGTGCCTGCTGGAAGAATCTTGTCGCAGTCAGTCCTAGAGGACGCTGATTGTGCAGGGTGTCCTGCCAACCCAAGAAATCACGATTCGCAGTCGGTAGGTTGTGGATCTCTTCACGATCATGGCTGAATTTGCAATTCTGGCCGAAAGTGCATCGATTAGCCAGGAAGAAGCGGCAGGGCCTAGAAATATTCAGTGTGAATAGGGGACGGGTGACAGGGGCTCCATACTTCTTGTTTGACCCAGTCATAAAGTAGAGGAAACTCCGATGAGATCAGGAGCACGGGTGGGGAGAAGAGCCTGTGAGTTATACGAGATGTCGGTCCTGATAACACACTGTTCTCGGTAGTTGTTGTAGTGCTTGTAGCTGGTACTGGAACGAAGATGTTGAAGTGGGAACTCACGATGCCAAAGTGCAAAGGAGAGGACCGTGGAAAGAGGGGTCTTTTCTTGTCGCAGCTGTTTGTGGTGTCTGCAACCATGACATGCCCAAGCGGTGACAGCAAGCTTGAGCTTGAGCCAGGCAGTGGGTATGCACGCACAGGGTGGGACTTTGGAGCCTGGTACCCATCCACAACTGTAACGCCTATCAGAGGCGTTTGCAGTGCTATGACCGTTCCCACGGGATGCACTCCATGCCGTAGATCTATGTGATTGGCTTATCGGGAGCACTTTTACGCCAAACACATGCATCGCAGCTCCGACTGCGAAACTTACCAGGCGTTTGGAACCTTGGAGGCATAAAGGAGCTATGATGGACACACAAAGGAAGCCATGCTGTCAGATATGAACGAGACTTGCAGGAGACCGAGGAACAAGGGAAGAACCACCTTCAATTAGACCCTGGTTCACACCGCTCAGGTCAAGCTTCAATGGGAACCGGATAATATTGAACACACTGATCTTGAGAAGATGGCCCGTTGTTAAGTCTGTCGGTACGCGAGTTGGTGGCTTTGCGTGGCCGCGGCATGAGATATGCATGCAAACACTGCCGTTTGTCTCGACTGGTCTGACATTGGTAGCAGCAAATCGTCAAGACAGATTGAGCACATCCGTTTCCGATACGACTGCCACAATAAGTGATAGATAGCTCTGAAGAAGTTGTTGAATGTCACGACAGTCGTTGAAATTGAGTTCAGACGCAGTCCACGCTCCACACGTCACGTGCGATGATTCTTGCGCCGCCGTTCTCGGAGACTGTACGATCTCTCGCATCCCACTCCCGCTCCCTCCTTCACTCCATCAAACGCCCATTCCGTTCGGTGACCAGATACATAGAGTACTTTGTTTTGATCTTATGCAGCCTCCCCAGTCGATTTCAGCTTTAATTTATGGTATCGTGCTTGATTGGCCGTTTCGGAAATAGGTCGACATGCAGCAGTTTCAGAAGTGCCTGCATCGTAGCGCGGCTGCGCCCCAGCTCAGCTGATGCATCAAACTTGATTGTGACTGGTCCATTCGATCGGGATATATCCTTCTCGTCCATTGATATATCATCTCGTGAAACATCTCAATGCTCGAACGTCCTAGCAAGTATTCTTGTCCAGTTTTTCACCATGGGTTGCCAAACTTCTCGCGAATTTGAAGCAGCACGAACTGATGCTATGGCCACTCGTTCAGTACGTTCCTCTAGGAGGTCTAGCAGAAGCACATTCCATTCAAAGAGTAAATCTATCTCCACAATCGATATGCCAGAGCTTCCAGGATCTCCCGTCCCCGGGACAGAGCTTCTTCACCAGGCCTGCAGACAAGGGAACGTTGAGGTGCTGGCGCGCCTCCTTGCGCGAGACGCATACCATGATATAAGCGACGATCTCATCGGTGATCTCATGCTCACTGCTATTAGACACAAGCAACCAGTCTTGTTGGAGTATCTGTTGTCTCGGTATTCGAGCCCACTCGACCGTTATCCAGCATGGCTTGGCCATGTTCATACGGCCATTTTCGAAGTGCGGGCGGGGCTAGATATGTACAAGATCCTGGCCGCACGCTGGCCAAATCTACCTGTAGAAGCCAAAGTGGGAACAACGTCCGATGGAGAACTTCCGAGCATGAGTAGCATTAGCGAACGACCTGGACTTTGCGAGGCACCTGATCGATCATGGTGCCAATGCTCCCGAAGCAAGTGCTTCCTTCATAGACGTGGGTCTTGCAATGTGAACGTCCCTTCCTCTACATTCACTGATGCTCGCACAGGTGCTGCTTTGCATCAAACCCCTGAACGCCGACAGGGCAGAAAGTCGAGAGGTGAACAGGCTGCCTCATTCGATCCTTCCAGAACTGGGTCTGCTTGATGATCCGGAAACAAGACATCCCACACTTTCCAACAAGGCAGATCATTCTGCAATGATCGAGCAATTCAAGCGCCATGGTGCTGAGAGCAGGGCTGAGGGATACGACTATCAACGATCATATATCCACAAAAGCCAAGGAACAAAGCGATGGTACCAAGAAGGTCGCTCCTGATCTAGGCAGTCCTTGTTCGTCATGTTATCTCTTACCTTACTCGGGACCGGACGGCTTGCCTGGCAAGAGGAAGGCGTGACTCTGCTTGCTTGATATGATGGACTATACGATCTTTACTCGCAGAACGGTATTGGTCACAGTTTTGACGTTCGGGACCTTTGCCATCCTTGGTTGTAATATACCTTATTTTCACAGGAATATGTTCGTAGGAATAACTGCAGTATTTGGAGGTGAAGTCCGCTGCCATGAGCACAAATATGGTGACAAAAAGTCTGCTTACCCGTGTAGCTAGACGGCAAGCACGGTCATTCCATTTAAAGACCTAGCTAGACTGCAGTCACAATTAGGATGCACTCGAACGTGGAGCTGGTACGCGATGATAAAGTAATATACACAATAGAGTGGAGTTGGTTCCAGACCTTTCCTCTCTCTCAATTCATACTCGCTAGGTAGCGCTCTACCTCTACCCTTGCATCCCAACCGCCGGGATCCGGAAAGATCTTGATGAAGGAGGACAGCTTCGTCAAGACGAACATAGTAACATAGAGCATCCACGTACTGAACGTCGACATGGGCAACTTAGGTTCCATCACCGTGTTAGCCTCTTCGTGAATCTTACGAACTCTGTCCTTCCTCATGTAGTACAAGCCATCAATAGTCCTACGAATAGCTTCTTCCTTTGATGAGCAACGTTTCAGCTCTTCGGCAAGCAGAATGCCTAGTGTCTGTGCATCTTCAATACCTTGGGCTGAGCCCTGGCCACTTCGTGGGGTCATGGCATGAGCTGCATCGCCGACGAGTACAGCCCCGTCTCTTCCCCAGCTAGGTAGCGGTGGCACGAAGAAGATCGGCCAGACGTTGTCGACTTCAGCATCGGCAACGATAGTTTGGACCACCGAGGACTTCCAGTGACCATGTCGCTCCCTGATCATATGGTCGACCTTGTTCAGATCCAATTGCTGGCCCTTCTCTGGCAGAGGACTTTGGTAAACAGTCCAGTACATGATCTTGTCACGAATGTTCTTGGACAGGGCGCAGTAGCCGAAGAAGCCCGTAGACCCATACATGAATACTGGATCGGGATCCCGGATCAGTGAATCGGGTACGTTCATGCTGTAGAAGCCTCCGACTGCACATGAGCCACTGGAAATGGCGTTAGCATTGCTCTGAATGTGCGTTCAACGGTTGACTCACGAGTACTCGGCGTGATACTTGGGCTCGTCGCCGAAGATGGCATGTCTTGTTGGGCTTCGAATGCCATCGGCACCAATAAGGATGTCTACACGTTCCGGCTTCTCTTCACCTTCCAACCACACCATCGGCTTGCCATCTGGCTCTACGATAATCTTCGCAACGCTTGTGTGATAGATGAGATCCTTTGGGATTACCTCTCGTAGGGCATTGATAAGGATGCCTCTCGAAATGATGACGTTGGGCTGCGAGTACCGGCCCAGCAGCCAGCCGCCCGCACTCATGAACTTGAACCCTCGACAGGATAGTCCCCCATATTCAACCGATGCCCTGATGCGAGACTCCATCTCGCCTAGAATTTGAACTCCGTTATCTTTGAGTCCCAGAGCTGCGCCGACCATCGGAGCGGCGGTGACGTGTTGACTTTTGCGTCCTTCATGTCTCTTCATGTCTCCAAGATCAAGTCGTTCATATATGCGGATATCGAGTGGCGTGTCAGGACCAACATATTTCCTTAGAGCAATTGCTGAGCTGAGACCAGCTATACCAGCACCTACGATGGCGACCTTAATAGTAGTCATTAGTGCTTCTCTGAAAGTCAGACCCTATATCTCTTCAATGTGTCGCCTGCTCATCGAAACAGTAAATCAACAGAGGTAAGCTGGAAGGGTCAAGGCATTTGCAAGGCATCGCATAGCGTGTGGCAGTCCTTTTGATCACGGGAGCATTGGTGAACACGGAATTAGGCGAAGGACGGGATTCAGCGTCGGAGGCCTTGCAGCATTCCTACAGTAGCTCACTTACCAGAATGACTCAGAATCCTAACACTCTTGTCCGCGCGGACTACATTGCCACTGGGTAAATAGAGATGCTCAGTGGCAGTGATGTTCCAGCCCTGACAACGGACCTGGTGCCGTCACTATCGGCAAAGGGTGCGACCCAACACACCCAAGTAAGCCTCTGCGTAGTTGGAACATGGATGTGGATGAATCAAGACAGACGATTGGGATGAGGACGTGGCAATTCATCCAGCATCACGATATGCATTGAATTTAAGCATGGTGATATTGCTGCGCCTGGACTCGAAAAGTGAACGGTGTACTTGAACTGATGGGAGCTGAAAGCTGTGGCCGTTGACGTCAACGCGGGTCGCGACTCGGACGTGTCGAGATCTTCCTCTTCACATCACCTTCACATGCGACTTTAGCTACCACTCCGACGACATTTTCCCAGATGTCGCATCTACCATTCATGACGATCGATCCGCAGGATAGTACAGCTCGGTCTGGCCTCATTGACCACGACATCTCCTCGAACGACATCTCAGCACCAATCTCGTCCTCGACCGTGGCATCCAACCTCACCAGCTCAGATCTCAAGCAGATGACTTCCAATCCACGCGCGTCCAAGTCGCGCATACCCGGCTTCATTGCATTTCCACTTGCTGTTGTCCTTACATTGGGTACTTCAGCTGGACTTTACTCGGCAAGTGCACAATTGACTGGTTTTGAGCTTGCGACTATCAGCCGCAACGTCAATGAGCCATTGGAGATTGGCGCACTACTAGGATGGAGAGTGTTTGAGCTGATAGTCAATTGGAACTCCGGATTCGACTGTATGGCTTTCCGCTCTGGAATCAATTGCTGTTGTCCACTTACTGACTCTCCTAGACTGGGACACTGCGTCGCTAACTCTGCTCACCAATTCCTCCTACTACATCTTGCTGCCGCTCTTCTACAGCATTTCTCCCGTCTCTGTTCTGCTCTCCCTCACCATCGATGTCTTCTCAACGACACTCCCCTTCTTTCTCCTCCGGACTCTAAACTCTTACAACGATTCACACCATCCTAACCAGGCTCTTACCACCTCCAGCACGAAGCTCTATATCTCTACCTTCTGTACTGTAATCTACGCCGCAATCCTCTATGCGAGCTTGCAAACGTTTCTGCCTTCGTATATCATCTCGACCTTCGACTCCATCCGTTCCCTCGAAGCCGCGCATGCCGCCTCGCTGCCCATTCTGCTGACAGCATGTCTGCCACTGGGAAATGCCGCAAAGGACTTTCTCTTCACTCCATCCACTTTCAACGCAAAGTCTGGAGTTGAAATTGAATTCGATCCTAAGACGGCGACCTTCGGCGAGACTTTTGCTTACAATATGGGTTTGAGCGGATGGGGCAAGAGAGAGGATGTCCTAGTTGGACGCACCACACTCTTGGTACTCTTGACGGTCGGGAACGGCCTTGCAAAGATTTGGGGTACAATTGAAGGAGCAGAGATCGGGGGTGCCATTGGCTGGGGCACGGTATTTGCTGTCGCGCATGCCGTTGCAGGTGCTGGTATTGGCTATGTTGGAGATGTATAGTGTGAGAAGCGTGCTTGAGGGACAACAAGTCCTCGCAGGGGCTGATCTGGCTGGATACATACGGAAAGGGTCACTAGAAGTCAGAGGTGGATGGCGGTTTGGATATCGATTTTGCGCAGCGCTGATACCAAAAGACAAGCTGATAGGTGGCTCATGGACAGGCTGGTCAGTTGTATAAAGGACTCATCTAACTTTTGCTCATCGCTGCAATTGACTGAGATCACATGCTCTATTCTCGAGCCTGGTAATACGGCAGCGTAATGCTTGGTGGTACGCGAGATAACTCAGTGCCTTTCATGCCACTTCATACATGACAAGAACTGAACAGGGTTTTTTTATGCCAGTTTCAAGTTGAAAGTATCGAGATGTACGCTACTGTTAGACATCGCTAGGAGAAGCAGTAGCATGATTGGTGAAGACGTTCACCAAGTGTCGAAGCTGGAAACTCAATTTCGGGCCCGGAGCTGATTCCATCTCAGCCCTAAATATTTCTTCGACTACTCCTTTCTTCAACAATATCACTTCGCCGACTCAAGATGCTGTCACTGCTAGTGCGCCTGTCCTTGGTATTTTACTTCTCCTTGGCAGGCGCCGTATCTTCGCAAGAGCCGCTTGTGGATCAGCAGTCGCGATACAAGCTTGGAGATGCCATTCCTGTCACCTGCCTGAACAGAACCGCGTATGTATCATTTCGGGTAGAGGTACGCTACTTTGCTAATCCATCTTCAGCGAGGGCGAACATATCACTGATCCCTCCGGCGCATTACAATATATACCGTTCCACAAATGCAACGAGACTGGACGACCCCTTGAGTTGTATTTTGGAGTCGAGAAGGACCTCAACTGCACGATCGACTTTGTTTCAGATCCATTCTTCCACCTCCTAGAGTATTACGTTCACAACGACAGCCCATTTACATGCCGGATACCTGCACGGCCGCATACATCCTCCATCAGTAATCAACATAGCGACTCTGTCGAGGGTCAGGGAAGCTTGAGCAATGAATTCATACCCTTGATTATTGCTCTCACGGGAACGCTTCAATTAAGCCACCTCCATGTCAGCAACCACATCAATGTGTTGCTACATGCGGCACCAAAGAGCTCGGATCCAGGGGTGATACAGGCCGGGACCGCGTACAGCATCGCAACACCGTTACAGCCCCCTACCAGAATCATCATCGGCGACGCTTTACCATTGCGATTCTCCGTACGGTGGTACCCCAATACAGCGCTTCCAAGCGGATGGACAGGAGTCGGCGGACACATCTATGCAAGCACGCTGGTGTACTGTTTGTTGAGCGCCTTGGCTGCTACGGCGGTCTGCTTCGCTTATTTTCGAGGCATTGAGCTACCGAAGAGACTCAGGAGTCATGGAAAGGATAGGATGGCTGGAGGTAGTGGGATGGAGGGAGGAAGATTGGGTGGTTATGGCTACGGGATCGGGACGGCGGCCGGTAATGGCTACGGAGGATATGGGATTAGCAGTGGAAAGAGAGATTAGAGAGAGGACCGCAAGTCACGAGTCTGTACATTATGAGTCTGTAGCAAAAAATTGTATGATAGTGCGGTTGAATGCTGAGTCACAGCTAGAGTTCGAGCCAGCAGCCTTCTGATCTTCTGCATCACTAGCGACACTGTGAGATACAGTCACATGCTAACGTGCTTTCTCATCACTCAGAAAGCTTTCAAAATTGGTCGAATGACCAACGACATTCGATCAACATTCTCATGACCAGCTACAATAATGGTATGGCACAAATGAAGCTCAAAGCACCGCCCATTGAGCTCCCCACATGCCCGAATCCCAGCATCCTGGTTGGTCGATGCGGATCTCCGGATCTGCCCGCAACCGGAGATCATGATGAGTCCAAGACACTCAGGTCCACCTGCACCGCAATGACTCCACGACCCTGACTATCTGTCCTTCTTCCCACCCACGGTCATTCCAATATTGCTACCCCTTTTGCATCTCGCGCCGGCTGCCATCCTTTCCTGCATCACCATCGAATAAGACCCCCATATCAGCACAAATGGCATCCCCCGGTACCCCCTCCGACCCCCGCGCCCCCGAGAGTGGCAACGCCCGCGCCGTAAGCTTCGACACCAAATCACCGCGCATCGAATCCTGGACCATCGAACAGACCGCCAACCTCCTAGCTAGCACCAGCCTCGATACGCCAACGACACTAGCCCGCACCACTTCGACCCCACGCGGCACCTCCGCCCCGCTCTCCATCCCCCTCGACACGCCCTCCGCGTCCCCCGTCCCAGCCCCGGGCTCCGTCCCGCGCGCCCTCTTCCCCTCCAACCTCCCCGTGTCACCTTCTCCCGCGCCCGCCGCGCCAGCTACCACCTCCCCTGCCCCGCCACGCGAAGAACCAGTCCACGTCGTGCACCGGCGTCGCGAGCCCATACGTCGGGACAGCCAGAAGCGGCGCGAGGCGCTGCAGAAGGGAAAAGAAGGATCACGGAGACGCCAGAGATGGGAGAACGATCGGCTCTTGCACGTGCCCGGGGCGCAGGCGCCGCTGCCGGGGGATTGGGCTGTGCCGTGCTGGGAAGGGCGGGGCGAGATGTACAGGCCTGTGCCATATTTTTTGGCGCCGCTTTGGGAGGGGAAGTATAAAGACATTCGCAGGGAGAGGGAGGAGGCGGAGAGGAGGGAGAGGCTGAGGAGGGGATTGGGGGAGAGGGGGCTGGGTGCTGGGTTGGCGATTGGGAGTGAGGGGGTGAGAGGGAGGGAGGAGACGGTTGATGTCGATGAGGCGGATGAGAAGGAGAGGAGGAGGGAGGCGAGGAAGAGGGTCAAGGAAGAGGAGGAGTTGTTGAGGGTGGAGATGGAAAAGGAGCAGGTCGCGAGGGATTTGAGGGCTAGGATAAAGAAGGCTAGGGGCGCGAGGGGCCTGTTGCAGGATTTGGAACTCGAGGTGAGGAATTTCCTGATGCAGTTGGAGATTGAGGAGCGGAATAAGCAGGGAGAAGACAAGGATGGGTTCGTGGATGTCAAGGAGGATAGCGACGAGGAGATTGTCTTCATTGGTCGTAGTGGAGGGATGAGTGAGAAGAAGAAGAGGTCTGCTAGTGAAGGAGAGAGGATGGAGAGGCTGATCTTCCAGAGCTTAGAACGGGATCATGGTGCCAGCTTTGGGTACGTAATTGCTATCCATGATGTGCGTCATGGCACTGACAGATCAACAGGCGCTGGCTCGTCCATTCCATTGCCAATTATTACGGTTTGGAGACATGGTCTATCACTACTGGCAACCCTGCTAGGCGCGAGGCATACGTCGGCCTCAAGCCGGAGGCAAGACCAGAAGCCAAGATGGAATTACCACGACCTCTGTGGGTGATCGTTTGAAATTCTTTGACGCATGGCCACATACGAATATTCGCATATAAACAGTACACATAGATTGGAGAACAGTCCGAGCAGCATAGTGGTGTGGCATTGTGGGCAGCTATATGCTGTTTTTGAAAGCCATCTACCACTATTTGATAGAGACTGCAGATACTTTCAGGAATCTTGCATCGCTTTTGTCGATCCTGCTGCTCCACGGACACTCACACGTCTCAACATGCCCGTCGGTGCAGATTGCTGCAGTCGGTGGGTTTGGAGACTGCCCCACGATGGAGGACCATCATGATCGACGGCCTAGCAGGTGCTGCAGGGCAGTGCGCTGTGACTTGTTGTTGATGCCGAGCTAGCTGACCGCACTATGTCTGACTGCAAGGCGCATGACCCTTGCGTTGATTGTGTGACATGCGTGACAATGACCGCAGCCTGCGAAGGGATGATAAGACGTGTTTTTGGGTCGTGCTGAGGAAGGTCGATATTTCATCATTCCTTAGGCTCCTGGGGATCGATCTTGCTACCATTGGAAGTTTTTGGTCCTTGTTGTTTTGGTGCCTGTCCTTTTTTTCCACCAGACCTGCCACCACCACGGCCTGGACCTTTACTTGCCCATGCCGCAGGCGCTTCCTTCCTGATCTGACCATCCTGTACCAAGATCCCTTGACCGCCGGTACGGTCTTCGACGCGGTCAAAGTAGGTAAGTGGGATCAATCCGTTCTCGTCGCCTTCACTCAAGATGACATCGTTGGCACTCTTCCAGAACTTGACTCCGCCTTCTAGTGCTTTTTTCATGTTCAGATATATGAGTATCGTAGATGAATTCCGCATGCCTGAAATGACAGGAGCTGCAACAGTGTTTGCATCGGCAGATGTGGAGTCACTGAACATCTGGGCTTCAGCAATCGACTTGAAGCCAGCAGGTAGGCCTGCTGCGAAGTGCACATGTTGACGAGTCATTCGTTTCAGACCTCCCGTCGAGACGATCAGTGTCCACGCGTGATGCGTTGTGCCGTGTATGCAGGTTGGTGGCATGTTGGATTGATCGATCTTGGTAAGAAGGCTCTCTGAGTCGACAGCAATGCTGTGACCCTGATTTGCGCGAATCAAGTAGTCTTTAGGATTGGCAGAGTCAAAGTGGGACATCTGCCCCGCATCAGATCCGCCAGCTGCAGTAGCAGCAGTAGGCTCTGCAGGTGTGGCGTCTGAAGGATTGCCATGTGGTGAGGCTGACTGCGAAACAGGTACCAGGGAGAATCTCTGCTTGTTGTTGGTCGCCACCAGATCCTTTAGCTCCTCAAGGCTGATCTTGAGCGAACGTATGTTTCGGTTGTTCAGCTACTTACCGGTCAGAAAGACGAGCGTATGACCGAAACTCATGATGCGAGGTGAGTGCCAGCTAGAGCGACATGATTCTTGGAGGAAGCGGTCGTGGCAAAGTCAACCGCTCATCATGGTGATGGACAAGGAAATGCTTGACCACTTGGTCAATGACAAATTACATACCACGTCTCTTACATTGACATAGCCAGCCGAATCCATCTGCAGGTGTTCTTGCTCGATACCATGTCGTAACAACCATGACAATTTTTTGGAAACTTGGACATCTCGAGTCATTGGTGGACGAGGCATTGCTGAGCCGTACAATTCAGCTCGCTTAACCACGTAAGCCCAATAGATGATATGCAGCGGCGATGTTGATCTGTGCAGGATCGTGTATTCAAGTATAAGAAAGTAGTGAGATAGTCTGCCCTAGCTGCAGTATAGCCTCGAACGGTGCAGTCGGGAGTCGGAGACTTTCTCACCCGGACAGATTTAGAAGCCGCGTGGACCCTTGATTGCCTTCTTTCACATGAAACTGCAAAATCAAGATCAAGGTCGAGTCAGAAGTCGGCGAGTCGGCGGGAATCGAAAAAGGCCCTGGTCAAGCTTGCGGCCCATCTGTGGTTCTCGACCACTAAAGCTGCTCGTCCTCAGGTTCGACAGCGTCACGTCCGCCATCTCGATCTCGCATGTTCCATCGCTTCCGGACAAAGGTCTGCAATCAGGATTGACAAGAAACTTGTTGTAGCCCTCTACCTGCATAGTCCCGCAGATACACTGCCTATTTCCTGCAGCTCTGAGTCCAGCACACGTTCGGCACATGGCAGCCACAGCGAAAGTCGTCTAACGCACAAAAGGGCCTGTGCACACTATCTCCGCCTATTTGGACTTAACGGCGATTTCGCTGACAGAGCGGAGCCCCCTCGACATCAAGCTCGACGACTCGTACGATTCATACCTTCATACAATAAGCTTTCGAGACCTCTCCCATGATCGCCACGTCCTTTTGACCAAGGGTGCCAGCCTTGAACGACCTCCGCACCTCCACCTCCGCATCCCCGCCCATCCGCACCATTCCACGTAATTGCTGAACACATCAACAATGGATCATATGTACGCCCATCCTGGTCCTGGCCAGCCGAACCTGCAAAACCCACCTCCTCAGATTTTCGGAGCTTCTGGAGCTCCTTCGGCACTTAATGTCAACTATGCCGATGCATTCATGCCGAATGACTTTGGCGGCTATGACTTCGACGGGTACGACGATCGGGGCGATGGAGACGGTAATGATCCCAAGAGAAGAAGGATAGCCCGGGCGTGTGACATGTGTCGGAAAAAGAAGATCAAGTGTGACGGAAAGATGCCCAAATGCTCACATTGCGAGAACTACAAGACCGAATGCATATTTACACAAGTCGAGAAGAAGAGACAGCCACCCAAGGGTGCAAAGTACATCGAGGGCCTAGAAAACAGACTAGGCAGGATGGAATCTTTGTTGCGCATGTCTGGGCTACTCGCCGAAGACGACAGAGGCAAGACGGATCTAGGGACATTAGAGAAGAGGTTGGCAGAACAAGCCAGAGGATCGTCCATGGCATCCGGATCAGCATCACCGCCAGCGAGAAGAGAAGATGCGGCATCTTCGCATGGAACGCCGCACATGGTCAATGTATCAACGCCACAAAGTATAGACGTTTCTAGCCCGAGAAGTGCCAGTCAGAAGAAACCCGACAGGGAGAAAGAGAAAGAGCGGGAAGTGGAAGCCCTGGCTGATCAGATGTGTTCCCTCGTCACGAACAATGTGGGAGAGACAAGATACATTGGTACGTCCTCCAGCGACACTTTATATCCGACATGCTAACGATTCATAGGCTCATCATCCGGTTTCTCCATCTTCTCGCCAAAGGGCATCGAGTGGGTACGGGAGAAGACCGGCGATGACTCCTTCCAGGACATGATCCAGAATGCTGCAGCAAATGACCAACAGTGGTACCAGTGGAAACCAGAAGTCTTTGGTGACATATTTGCACGAAGGACGTTCCAACCCCTACCACCGAAGCGAGACGCCCTATCTCTACTCAAGGACTTCTTTGAGAACTTCAACTGCATGTTTCCATTGTTTCATGAGCCGACCTTTATGCATTTGGTAGAAAAGCATTACTCATTAGAGCCCTACGAAGGCTCCGGATGGTGGGCATGCTTAAATGTCGCATTGGCTGTGGCGCATCGCATGCGAGTCATGAGTAATGTTGTCGGACAAGAAGAAGATCAACTGGCTTGGATGTACCTGAAGAATGCTCTAGCTGTGCAAGCGGAGCTGACCATGCGCAATAATGATCTTCTCAGTGTCCAGGCACTCCTCGGAATCGTAAGAGACATCCTCACTTGAATGTTGGACATAGCTGATCTCCTTGACAGGCATTGTTCATGCAGGGCACGCCTAATCCGCAACCATCATTCTTCTTTGTCGCCGCTGCCATTAGACTGTCACACAGCATTGGCCTGCACAAGCGAGGCTCGGACTTCAAGCTCAACGAAGTCGAGAACGAGCAGAGAAAGCGGGTCTTCTGGATAGCATACATGCTTGACAAAGAGTAGGTCAACATGAATTGATGTGCCCCAGTCTAGGCTAATATCTTTCCAGCATGGCACTTCGTTCAGGTCGACCACCCACACAGGACGATGATGACATGAATGTTGAGCTTCCCAGCGAAGATCCCCCAGATAACATTGGGAACGTGCCTTCGTCGTTACCATCTGGCAAATTCAATCTGTTTCGCCTGATGGCCGAGTTCGCACTCATTCAGTCAAAGGTCTACAAGCAACTTTACTCTGTCAAAGCAGCAAAGCAGACCGACGGCGAATTACTCAATACCATTGGCGAGCTTGATAGCGAGTTGGAGAATTGGAAAGATTCTATTCCACCAGAGTACCGCCCGGACAACGAGATCAAGGCTCAGCATGCTCCGCTCGTCCTGCATGTCGTTTGCATCCATTTCGCCTACTACAACTGTCTGACGACGATACATCGCATGGCAGTCCACCATGGGTACTGGACATCACGACTGTCAGACTTTGCAATTGCTGGACTGAACGCCAGACCACTTAACCCTCGCGTGTTCATGTCAGCTGCGCTATGCGTCAATGCAGCTCGCACATCAATCTCCCTGATCAAATACGTTCCTCAGGGAGATCATGCTTGTGTTTGGTAAGCAGGTCCAATCATCGAAGACAAATACATGCTGACATTGTCTAGGCTGGTGCTCTACTACCCTATATCCGCACTCGTGACCCTCTTCGCCAACGTTTTACAAAACCCGCAAGACGTGCGAGCTCGGTCCGATGTCCGTCTTATGAGCTCCGTAGTCGAGTTCCTCACCATGCTTGCAGCAGAAGAATCTCACGGCCATGTACGACGGATGCTCAGCATCTGCGTCGAGTTCGAGCGGATATCACGAATGGCACTCGAGAAGGCAGAACGTGAGATCCGCGGCCGCGGCAAACGAGGCCACAAAGAAGACATGGATCAGCAACCAAAGAGCATCATCGAGCAACAAGTCGAAGCCCAAGCCTCCTACCGCAAACCCATCGCAACCCCCTCCCTCCGCGCAGCAAGCATATCCGGCGGCGCCATGGCCGCCGCCCTCAACGCCTCCTCACCCTCAGGCTCAGACCCCGGCTCCCGACCCCAACAGCACAACGGCGTCCGCAACAACGCCCGCTCCATGTCCCAACCTCACGCCGATCCCAACCACCTCGCCGCCCCAACACCCGGCTTCTCCTCCACATCCAGCCCGCTCTCCCCCGGCCCATGGGCCCAGGACGTGCCCGTCCCGATCGCGAGCAATGGCTTCTACCCACACACAGCAGACTACAACCCCAACGCGGCCACGTCGCAGCCTGGCATGGGGAACATGCCCCAGTTCAGCGACGCAGACATCACGGCCATGACGAACGGGAACACCTTCCAGCAGCCGTTTGTGCCGCAGGATTTGTGGCAGATGCCAATGACGCTGGAGTGGGATTGGAGCGATGTGGGGATGATGGGGCCGAATATGAATATTGGGATGGGGAGTGGGACGATTTATGATTTTCAGGGGAATGGGATGGATGGGATGGGGGGGATGGGGCAGTGAGGATTGTGCAGAGAGGAGAGGTGTTGATGGAGTCGGTGCCGGTGGGGTTGGTGATGCATGGCACTCAGTAGAATATGCTGCTGTATATTTGGCTTGTATGATAGATGAATGATGATATGAGGTACAAAGGACATCTCATCAACGTCGACCTATGCAATCAGTGGTTTTCGTGATGACTCATGGGTTGGTAATGCCTGATTTCGGTGCAGCAACTTACTTGGGCTTTTCGTCAGCTTTTGTCCCTACCTTCTAGGCTACAACAATGCTGGGCATGTGGCGAACATTTCCGCCGACTTGCACTCCTCGTAATTATTTCTGCCCAGTTCGCCAAAACCCGTGTCAGGACCCCAACTTTCGATGTTGTTCCGCTGTGCCTTGCTGAAGTGGATGAAGACTGAGAGGGCAAGTTGTCATTCATAGACATTGAGCTTGCATGCCACTTACCACTCAACAGCACGTTGTTAAGCTATCATTCTTCGTGCTCTTGGCATAGCAGGGTTATGGGGACCCGCAAGAGCGAGGCACAGACATTGTTCGACTCTTTGCTGTGGTTCTGACGGTTTGTAGCCATGATTCCGCATCATTCGCTTGTAGCAGTGTGACCTGGGCATAGACTTGGCCATAAAAACGGACTAGAGGAGAAGAGCTGAGCCTACTTTACACGCATCGAACGTGTCTAGAGTACATCCTCTATCGGTCCAAGAACTCCCTTCGCTTGGTAAACTTGCAGGCTAGATGACATGGTTGAGATAGGTATCTGGAAGCAGTTGCTGCATATACTTGCATGTGTCAATAGACTGTACTAGTGCAGATACTCTTACCGGACATCACCCCACGATTGCGCAGAAGCTAGACTTAGCAATGCTACAAAAAGTTGTGGATGTGCCCATGAAGTTGGTCCGAATTAACTTACGAATAGTCAAGAGCTCGTTGCATGACTGTTCGTCTTATCCATACGATTTGTATCGTACAGTTCTTAATCAAGGCGTCTAATGAGCAAGGCAGATATCTCGTAGCATTGTTCATTTATTCCATTGGGGAAGCCTAGGGGCAAATGTCATGTTATAGCACACAGCTCTCAAGGGCCCGTGGCCGACACGTGAGCACTCCGCCCCAGCCTGAATCCCTGCTATCATGCGGAACAAATTGGCAAGCCTTGGTAATACTGGTCGAAATCAGGGGTGTTAGCATTGAGCATGCTCTGACATAGTCCTTCGAAGCTCGTCAATGAAGCTTCAGATATGGTCTGGTTTCAACTTCCTCTCCCATATCCATGCGGGGCTAGAGCCAGGTATAATTATGTGTCCGGTAGCACGAGCACTCAATGAGTACGCAGCATATCTTTAAACGAGAAAAAACCCGAATTATCCCTAGTTTTGAAGGGAAAGAAGTGAAGTTTGCTGAGCAAATTCCCTTCGCCGCCCAGGGTCCCCTGTGCCAAGCCCACCACCGCGGCCCTAAATCGACTCAAATCTTCTAGCAAATAGATCCAATCGATAGCCCGGAAGCAGGACTTTCCAAAAATATAGAAAAAAGTATGTCAGATGCTTTCGAAGAGCCAAAGAACGATCATCAAGGGGCTCGAACCCTCAACCTTCCGCTTTCCGCACCAGAATTCAAGACTCCAGATGCCTAGGAGGCGGACGCGCTACCATTGCGCCAAACGACCTGATCCAACACGAATCTAGGTCAACGAAGCAGTCAAAATGTTATATATAAGCAATCTTGCTCCGAATTTGCTTCGCGGTTCCAATCAGACCACTGGGCGCACAGCAAACTGTGCACGGTCTTCTTTGTTCGTTTTCCTTTCACTAGAATCGAGCTTGACTTTGAAATTTGTGTGTTGAAATTTCAAGTTCTAAAAATGGTCTATATCCATATCAAGTGGCAAATGTATCATTTCCGTCTGTTCCTGTAACGACTAATCCAATCTACATGGAACAATAGTAGACGCTACGAATAGGGACATGTATATAAGAATACCTACGATTGTATTCTGCTAGTAGTTTGCTAGTGCTCACTAACCATATATCGAACGGGCCTTATATATCTAGGCTTCTACGTGGCAAACAGTGAATTCAAACAAGGTATGCCAGGACCGAGACTCAGCAGTAAGACGCTACTTGTTGCCTATGAAATATCCCAAAGTAGCACTACATGTACAAGGCATTGTTTTTGACAAAGTATCGTAGAACATATCAAATGCATCAATAGGTAGCAGTCTAAGCAAGAGAATAGTCGGACATTCATCAACGTGGAGGCATCTACACAGACATCGATACAAGCACGATCCTAGATTGAATTTATCTTTGAGGTTTAATAGTCAAGCAAGCAAACATATGCTCTCACGTATCATCGTCAAGTCGTCAAAAATGCAGTCGTTCTCATCCTCGTCTTCATCCTCATCCACTCTCCCTCACCCACATCCAGTACTCGTCTCCGCCTGCATCCGTCCGACTCAATTCAGAAGCTGAGATAGCACGTCGTTGCTGTGTTGAAACTTATCTGGTTGTTATTGTTGATGTCCGTCCCGCCTTGCCGATCCCTTCCGTACCATACGTGCGGGCCCCTTCCCGTCGCGGTGCTGCGTACCTTGCTCCTTCTGCGCTAGAACTGGAGCGAGGTGATGATGTGTTTACAAATAATTGAAAAAGTGAATGAAACTGATGGAAAAGCCGGGCGCCTGGGGTGAGGCTAGTGGAGGGATGACCCTGGTGGCGGTGAGGAGAGAAGGGAGATGAGCGCTAGACAGCCCTAAGTTGCGGTTCATATGGATGCAATGTGTTCTACTCAGGCAAAGATGCCGCGACCAAAGCCGGACCCGTAGGCATGCGTATGCGAACGATGAGGATTCTTGGGCCTCGAAGATTTGCTACTCCGACGTTCCTTCGTGGACTCCTTAGGCGACATGGTGTTGATGATGTAGTCTGTGTCGGCGGGCAATTGCTCGCGAGGAGAATGTCTGCTTCGAGAGGACGCAGAAGGAATTTCATATGGCAGAGGGTCTTGGGTGGCAAAGTAGTCGCGAGCGCCGGACATTGGCTTTGCAGAGCGTGGTGAATCGGTCATTCGGTCTGCGTATATAGTGTCAAACCCTCCGGTGCGCAGCTTCAGGGGCGCGGTGGGTGCGTCGGGTACTTCGGCGCGAGCATGACGTGAGCTGCTAGTGCGAGACTTCCTCTCCCTTTCAGGAACAGGCAAAGGTGATGGCGATCGGGTGCGACGAGGGACTCTGGTGCCAGGGCTAACCTCACGAGTGTGGTCTTCTTCGATGATGTATTTGCGGCTCGATTTGGACGAATATGGGTCTTTCGATCCATAAGCATCTTTAGGAGGCGACAAAGGAGGTGTCGGGATACCATGGTTGACCTCGTAGCGCAGGCTAGATTGACCACGAGGAAGCTCAGGCCGATCATAGCGCTCGGGTCGCCGGTTGCTGTAAGCCGACGGGTCCGTCTCGTGTCGCTTCAACCCAGGGGCCTCCTTAGTGGAGGGCTGAGCGGAGGATACAGTCCGGTAGCGGCGATCGCGGTCCATGGTAATCTGGTCTGCCGTCGTTGTGTTGTGCTTCTCCAATGGCGGT
Source organism: Elsinoe australis (assembly GCA_007556505.1). Taxonomy (NCBI): domain Eukaryota; kingdom Fungi; phylum Ascomycota; class Dothideomycetes; order Myriangiales; family Elsinoaceae; genus Elsinoe; species Elsinoe australis. The sequence goes on from SWCS01000006.1 coordinate 1,697,640, forward strand.
CTGCCGTCCTTGAACATATCTGTCTTGAAGTCGGCCTTGATGTCGGTCCTGTAGATGTTGGGATCGCTGTACTGGCGAGGGCGCTCAGCCTCTCGGCGTGAACTTTCACGGACAGGGCTGCGAGCGGAGGAGCGGCGGACATATTCCTGGGCGGAAGCATCCATGCGCACTCGGTCGTAAGGCGTCCTGAGGGAAGCAGTCCTTCTCTTGTCGTCTCCTTTGTCACCAGAGCGTCCAATGTAGTTTGCAGCATATCCAAGTTTGGACTCCACCTTCCGCCTCATGTCGTCCGCAGACTCCTCAGACTCGCTCGATTTCTCCTTGCGACCATACTCCCTTGACGTCTCTCGCGCAGAGTCGTAACGTCGAGACGGGTATTCTGGCTCAGTGTCGGTCTCGTCTGGTACAATGTAGGTCTTCTTGGACTCGCGGTCCTTCCTTCGTTCCCGCTCGGATGTTTTGCTCTTGTGATGTCTGCTGGACTTTTCCTTTTCGCTTTCCCGCGACGACTTCTTCTTTTCAGAATCAGACTTGGAGTACTTCTTGGGATCAACATCTGCGTAAGAGCTCTGCTTGCGACCGGTGGACTTGCTGGCTGGAGCATCATCGAAGTAGTCAGACTCGTAGTTGCGAGGCCGAAAGGTCTCGTATCGTTCAGGACCACGTGCTGAGTAGGTAGCTCCTCCACGTGCAGTCGAAGTAGGCACCTCGTACGCAGCAGTGCGAACATCTGCTCTCATAGGCTGTGACTGGGAGGACCTGTACCTATCGGTAGCTTCCTTCTCCTTCTGGTATGCCTTTTGGAGCTCTGCGAGGCGTATGGAAGCGTCATATTTAGATCTCTTGCTCTCGTCACCCACAACTTCATATGCCTGCTGGATCTTGTGAAAGTTGTCGGCAGCTGACGCCTTGAGAGATTCATCGGTCACCTTGTCTGGGTGGTATTTGAGGGCGAGCTTGCGATATGTGGCCTTGATCTGTTGTGCGGTCGCATCTTTGGCAAGCCCGAGGGCCAGGTACGGATCAGGTATTGGGTCCATTGATATTTTGAATGTGCAACAGGGGCGAAATTACTGGTGGTAGATGGCTGCAAGGTCTACCACTATAATGAAGTGATCATTTATGGTTTGTTGTGAGCTGTAAAAGATAATGAACGGTCGGTGTGAAAGATGGTCCTTCTGATGCAGTCGACAGGAGACCAGCGGTGAGGAATGAAGCTGAACAGGTTTCGGTATGGGAATTATTGATTGCGATGACGGACAATTGTTGTAAAAGATGGTTGCTCTGGCCTTGAAGACTTGACAGGTGACAATCCGATCTTGCTTGCAAAGGACGATGCGAGGTACGGGGTTTGCGCCAAGACCTGGCACGTTTTCCTGCCGAATGACGGAGTGGCTGGTCAAGAGCGCGACAAGCGAAAGAGAAGGAACGGCGAATTAGTGAAAGACTAGAGTTGAAGTTGTAGAGTCGAATGATGGAAGGCGATAGATGTGGCGTGCAAATGGGCGAAAAATTGATAATCAGAGGGAATGTCGGGAGATGGGAGGCGTAGTTGACTGATTCGGCAAAAGTTGTTGTTGGCCTCGGTGTCGGGAAGATACAGCGATTCAGGTCACTTTCAGTCAATGCTGACTGCAGTCTTTGCAGCCGCTTTTGACGGTAGGGAAGAAGAGGGCAAAGAGTCCAAGTTGAGGCCCAAGAATGATATGGATACAGGCTCTGCTCCTGTCACTTGCGTGTTCTGGTCTCGAGGACAGTAGCGGTGAATGACGTGGGAACAGGCGGATGATTAGGATTGACGGTCAAGGTTAGACTACCGGACGGGCGTGTTCCAGAAAGACAGGCGACGAGATCTGGGGATCGTTGAGTCCGGGCGCGCTCGACTTGGCTCGGACGGGCAAAAGAATGGTTAGTTGACTGTGGGTTTTGTTGAATGGAATTGTCGATAGTGAAGGTATTCGTATCTCTTTGGTGAGATTTTGTGAGTTCAAGTTTACAAGTACGAGTGGTAGTACAGAGACTGGACAGCTATCGCTATTGGGTTATCTAAGACCGTACTCGTACAGTAGCGACTTAGTGATGATTCTAATTGTCCCACTCCTCATCCCGCCCGTCTGCCTGCCGATGCTTGGACTTCAGACAAAGGCACCCGGCAGACATTCTTGAACGGGTATAGCCCTCTGCCCCTCGCTCCAGAGCAGTTGGTGAGGGGCAAAAAGAGGCGCAGCTGTGTTTGCGCTCAATTCCCATCAGAGATCAAGCATTGGCCGGTGCCAAAGCCTTCTGGGACGTAGAGCAATCGGATTGCTGGGGCAGCCGCTCCATTGTCGCTAGCTCGGCATGGCATCGAACAAATTCACTCTTCTTCACGTGCGATGATCCCATCATGCTTCTTTGGTCCACCACGGCCTGACTTGTCTCGCTGTTGGCGGTGGGCAGAGTTTGTCCTATTGGACCGCAGCGTGATGGACCTGGCGGATGCACCCACCTTCCTCCGCGTCGATCCAGCCGACTTGTCCTCGCGTGCGGATTCGGTAGTCAAACAGAAGTCCAGTTGTAGCCTGTGTATTCCCGGTGTGATGGGTTCCCTGTCTGTTCATCTGTCTCGTCGTCACACGCCGAATGACACCATCTCCAGGCATTTACAGATGAACCGTGACTTGATGCCAGTCATTGAGAGTGTATCGATCAATTCCCCGATGTCCCCAGTTTTAAGACGTCGATCGTGGAGCCTGTCTGCACACTCCCACACAGACCGCCTGTCGAGGTCCGTCTGGCCGTCTCGAGATCTTCTGTCCAAGGGACCTCCTAACCGTGGTTCCAGCAACGCACGCGGGCCGTCGCAGCACGGTCATGCCAGCGCAGCATCTCCAATCAAGACCTGTCGATCCAGGAGATGCAAAGAGGACCCAAGGAAACTCTGCACGCATCCTTCACCTGTTCCTAACCAGATGCATATAGGTCCCGCTGCAAGATTGTGGATCAATACTGGGTCATGATTGTGGTGTCATCTGATTGGAACACCTGGCTTCGAAATTCACCCCGTCGGCTCTTCCCATGATTCGCCCGCGTGCCGCCCTCTGCCATCCACTCGACTGCTCTCCCACCCTCAATGGTGCGGCGTATCGCCCTTCACTCTCCACCACTAGTTCGTGTTCCTTCTGCAATGCAGCACATCTGTCGTTCCTTCAACGTGCAGTAAACTGTACAATTGTACTTCTGCCGCGCTAGATTGCTTGCATGAGTTCTCCAGGTAGGTCGATTTTCGGTCAGGGCTTGCCGTTTTCCCAGTCACAGATGAGATGTGGTTGTTCCAGCAGCTTGATGCAGTATCTCGATGTCAACGTGGGACGACATGAAGCAAAGTTGATCATTTCGCGGATACTTTTCGTCCAGGCACAATAAAGCAACGCGGGATGAGTGATCTGCTCCTCTCACATCAAGATGCGCTGTCATTACCCGCCTCCTACTTCACTCAGGCATCTATGCTGTGCAACATCCAATCGCAACAAAGTGGCTCAATTTACACGTCTTCATGTCGATTACCTATCGGTTCCTTGCCCTTCACTCTGTAGGACCCAGGCTATGTAATCATCGCATAATCGACATGGCAGCCAATGCACTGTGCCGCCGTTCTGGCTGTCCAGTATCGCGGCTCGTTAATGACATGTCTAAGTCTATCAAGATCCGCCCTTTCTAGTGCTTTTGGCCTCGGACAATAGCGATCGTTCCTCACGCGACGACCGTATCCGAACTCCGTACGGAATGAAAACTCCAATTGCAAGCAACGTACACTGATCAAGAGTTCGAATGAGGCCGCTACTGCACCTTACAATCCTGGCACATTCAGCATGAGACGTCGACACATGGCAACGGATGAATAACAAAACTGCAAAGCTATTGTACACGAGGGTCAGGCGGTCTTTCCAGCAAGGTAAGTACCTCTCGCACATTGCGTTCAGGGGCACTCAGCGTGACTACTGGTCAGAGCGATTCCACGTAAGCTCTGCTAGAAACATCTTGCTTAGAACGAATCGCACAGTGTGCATTAGGTAAGTACTGTCACTTGATACTGTTGCATCCTCCCTCTCAGCACTATATTTCAATATATCCGTGGCTTCTCTGCATGTCGAACGTCTATACACAATCGCAAAACTCGCAATAATGCATGAAGCAACAAGTGAAACGTCAGTATCACAACTTAGTTATACGACCTCGATATGCTCTTTTCAGGGTGAAAGTTTCGTACTGTTGGTGCGGAGAGGCAGCTGACATCAACATGCCCTCGCGAGCATCTACATAAGGTCTTGCTGTTGAAATGACGGGTAGGAGCATTAAAGCCTATGCTCAGACCAAGATCAGTGGGGAAACTTGACTTTCAACTGCTTTGAGGGGATTCTTCTCCCTTTTCCCTAGAAGCACGATCATACTGATCATCCAGTTGGCGCTGTTGTCAATGCTCTTATTGAAGCGAGGCAAATATCGCACGTTCTCAATAACTGGGTCGGGGCAAATATCGCACGTTCTCAATAACTGGGTCGGAGGTCCTCCGACGCCAACGGCACAATCATGGCTGCGAAACCGGCGATGCGCTGATATAGGGATACGATGAGAGATCATCGTTTGTGAGAGAGAAACGTTTGTTCTCGGTACACCTCCGGGCATGAATCTTTGTGTGCTTCGTAAGTCTCGGATGCCGGTCCCGAGGGTCCCTACCCTCGATTGATTCTGACTGTGCTTTGGGACGTCCGGGTTTCCTTCATCGAGAGAGACTGAACTTGTACTGCAAAGCGTATTGCCATAGATGGTTGACTCACAGTACTCGGAAGATCTCTGTGCACTGCAAAGCTCACAATACAATCCAATGCCGAATGTCTGAGAGTATAGAAAGGCGTCTATGGGCCAAGGTAATGAGGAAGATGAGGTCTGCCGTCAACGGGCAGTGGAAAGGTTTTTTTTCAGCACGTCATTTGCAGCATGTTCTCTCTCATCGGCCATTCCGACATCGTATATCGTCGACTGTACCACCGCGAAATAGTCTGATTCAATCCCATGGACGGAATGAAGCCGGAGAGAACGCTGCCGCTACAAGCACATCCTTAGGGCACGAAAACGACAAAGTCGATATGCTGTACCGAGAAGTCCCAAGTGGTCCCGGTAGAGGACACAAGCGATGTTTTGCAACGGTACGGGACGGCGGTCAGAGGCAGTGGCTTCGGCTGGCTGACCTAGAATAGCCTGCAGCATCTCCTGAGCAGCGCAGCTTTTCGGAAGTCTCACCTGAACAGTTGCGTCCAAGATAGCAGTGGCGCTGTTCTGGCCATCTGCACGTGTGGATTAGTCTGCCTTCAAGGTTGGCAAGGTTGAATATATATGATACAGCTTTGCGGAGTCGGCGCCAGCACGAGGTGTCGGGAGGTGGAGTAATCTAGGGCAATGATCGTCATTCATCCGGAGCCGGAGAAGAGCCGAAGATTGGAAGCTTTTCGATTCAAATTACATGGATGGTGAAGCTGTCAAAGACATCCGCAACGGCATTTTGTCCATCAGCTGTGAAAAATCGCTCCCGGGCAACCCCCAGCTCAGCCTTTAACGTAATACTTTCAAGTCAATATGAGGCTAGGTACAAAATTCTCAAGCAACACTTAAGCCCTTGACCGTTGAGAGCGAAGAAGACGGCAATGCTTCGAACGGCTGGCTTGCTCCTAGTTGTGCTGTAGATGGCGTTGTGGCTCGGGAGGACGAACGGCGATGTCCCGAATGAGACATGGCTGACCGTTCCACCTATCGAACGGCCATGTTCTCCTAGGAACAAGGGTTTGTGAGTGATGAAACCCTACCTTCATCTCCGCCACCCCCTCGACTACAATACCAAGAGCATACTCCAGGCTGGGCAAGCTTGTTTCCTGTTCTCTCCACACTTGCCAAAGCTTCGTCACGCACAATGTCGTTTCCGGTGTGTTACAACTTTCGCTGTCTTCCAGCTGTACCAATCCACTGACGTACATCTAGACAAGAGCTCCAGAGATTCTCATTGGCAATTTCGTGCCTTTCTTCGTCGCATGTCCAGTCGTCCTCGCACGATTCTGGTCACGCGCTGTCATCCTCAAAGTCTTCCATATCGAGGACTATATCCTCCTTATTAGCTGGGTGGGTTATTCGATGTCCGTGCAAGTGCTGGCAAGACTGACATGCATTCTAGATCGCTGCACTCGGTGTCTGTATCAACTCTACTCAAACGACCAAGTATGGATCCGGCCGCCATCAAAAGGATATCCCTTTTGAAACCATATCATCCTTCTTCAAGACTTTATATGCCGACCGCTTGATGTACCAATTCTCCATTTCCATGACCAAGATCTCCCTATGTCTCATGTACCTTCGTATCTTCGGTACCTTTGGACCGGACAGGATCTTCCTTTGGGCTACTAATAGCTTACTGGCTGCATCGATGATTGCACTCATATTCTACGACATCTTCCAATGCAATCCTATATCGAAAGTCTGGGACATCACAATGCAAACAGGTCATTGCGTGAGCGACGAACCGGGCTTCTGGACTAGTTTCATCATCTCTCTAGTCATCGACATTGCGCTTCTCGTCTTCTCCGGTATCAAAGTCTGGGGTCTACAAATGGTCAAAAGACAAAAGGTTATCATGCTCGCTACCGTCGGTATTGGTTGGCTGGTCGTAGTCGCAGCACTTGTCCGCGGAATCCGCATCGCTGGTGTGCTGCACAACAGCGACGATGCATCCTGGCGAACCTACGACACAAGTATCTGGTCCGCCGTCGAGATCAATGTCGCCCTACTCTGTACCGCCGCGCCCGCCGTCAAGCCTCTCGTCAAGCAACTGGCTCCCAGACTTTTGGGCGCACTCTCCAGCAGCAACAAAGGAGGCACTTCTACTTACCAGCGATCTGGTACAACTCGTCCCTCGCAGCTCCGCACGACGACCAAGAACATGACTGTCAACGAGACCGAGCTCGACGACAGGGATGGGAAGAACATTGTCAAGCTGACGAAAGTCACTGTCGACTCGTCCGCAAGAGATGATGTCGAGTCTCTATTACCACATCGCCCGGAGCCAGTCCACCATGAAGATGTGTAGACACACTTTATTTTCCTTTTGACATGGCGGCATTCTCACATGTATTATAGAGCAGCCTGTTTTCTGGCGCTAAGTTGCGAGCATGGTGTAAGGTGGATGTATACCCACATGTAAAAGAAAAAAGTACTTGAATTAAGAAAACAATTGCTGGACATGTATGTCCTGACACACGACCACTCTAAGCTGTCGACACATATCTCAGCGAGTAAGGACTTTTTCCTCTGCAGTACGGACCGCAAATTGGCCGGCAACAGTGACTTGCGTGATGTGCTTATGGTAAAATTGCATGAGCATCTGTGATCGTAAAGAAACCTCAAATTCGCAAAACAGGAGACATTTGTTGCACAGATCCCACGTGGCTGAATCAGCAACCTGGTATACCAGCTCCGTGAACTACTACACGACTAATGATTTCTTCCTTCCGCCATTCAAATGAGTTTTACCTCCTCTTCGAAAGTCAGCACGGGACTCACATGCTCTCCCATAGCGTCTGTTGTGTTGTCAACATATCCGCATTCAGTATGGAGTTCTGCCGTTGCATCAGGGTATCCAACACCATTTGCATACTTGTCCTCTCAACACCAACCGATCTCCAACCGCCGGAAGACTGCCAATTTTGTTGCAAAGCAATACTATTCATCAGGCATCTGCACTTACTCATACATCATAACATGCTTCTGCTTTTGACCAACACATGCTGTTGTCGTTCTAAACTTGACCATCGTGTCCCTTACCAGAGTTCTGTAAGTATCGATAGCGGAGAAGGTGAGATATATGCCCCAAGACCACTGATCTTGACCATCCATTTTTTCAAATCACCCATTCCACATTACATCATGAAGATCTTACTGCAAATTACACTCCTGTCCATGATCGGACTCGCCGCAGCTGACATACAGCGTAATCGATTCGGTATCGCCAGAAGGCCATCACCCAAACCAAACGGAGGCATTGGACCCACAGATACAGCTTCCATAGCCAGCTCAACCGGTGGACAACCAACTCCGCCTCCACCTGGAGGCATGGGTCCTGCAGATACGAATTCCATAGCCAGCTCGAGAAGCGGCCAGTCCACCCCACCTACACGGGCATCGATGCTACAGGAGATACAAGCCTCCGCCCCAGAGGTTGGTGGCTATCTGGCAGGGACCAACAAGGCCCCGAGTGCTGGCACTGTACCCCAGAGGCCTTCGTTTCAATTCAATTCCGGGTCTACGGGCTCCCCACCTGCGGGTCGGAAAGCTTGGGGTAGCTCTATGGCAGAAGCTAAGAAATTGAATCCATCCGATGAGGATGACGGGTTGCCATAATCGCAGAAGTCGCGGTCGCTGTCCTGCAATCGCTGGCTTTCCGAGCAGACGCCTTTGAGCACTGTTGCCAGAGACGTCGGACCTGCTGGTAAGGGTAAGGGGATGGGACCAGCATTACGGAAGTGGGCCGCAGACGCAGGAAGATAGAAGCAACAGTACTCGAGCGGACAGCAAATATAGGAGTGCAGCACCTGGTTGAAGTGGGAAAGACACCGGCTGTACAAGGCGATGATTAGAATTTTGTAGGAATTTATTCTAGGATTGATATATGGCACGCCGTTTCAACGAGCTACTCAATCCCCCTCGCTTCTGGCGCTGCCCATGCACTCATGATAGATTCCGAGCCAGTGTCGGTCTCGCGCGTGTACTCTTCCAGTACGCGGTGACGCTGCCTGACTCCGAGCTGGTGCCTGGCATGTCTAATACCCGAAGCCCTTTGCCATCCATCTCGTTCCTTCTCCACGTGGCGGACAGAGTTCCCAGGTGACTTGACTGTTGGTCGTATTAGAGCTGGTTGGGGGACGGCAATGTGAGTCTTCTTCCTCTGCAGATTCAAGACCGAGCGTATTGACCGTCTCTGTGTGGATCGAGGCAGTGGATACTTCTAGGGGATCTCGTCTCCTCTTGCTTTCGCTTCTGCCCCAACCTCTAATCCCTGCATTCTTCCCGTTGCAGCATCAAGCTCGTCCTCCTCCTCTTCCCAGACCGGGAGATCAACCTCCACCACGATGGGCTGGTTATACCTCTTCGCCCCCATCCCATGACTCCTCGCCATGATCGCCGCATTCACAATACACGTCTCTTTCCTGCCCTCCCTCCCACTCCAAGCCTGCGTGTGCCCATGATGCATACTGCCCAACCTCATCTCCCCTTTCCCATTCCCATCAGTGGAGAACGAAACATGGTTCTCCACCCTCCCCGTCCCCTGCCCCTTCCTATTCTCCGCCACAAGCAAAGCATGCTCATCCGCCAACCGGCTCTTTCTCCTCCACCTCCTTCTTGACCCCCTATCCCCTTCCTCACTCTCTCCTTCCTCAAATCGATCCCTCACAGCATCCACCCCTTTAACAGAAGAGAAATCATTCTCCAGCCCCCTACCCAGCATCTCCCCTTTCCTCCGCCCAGTCAAATCAACCCTACTCTCCCCTCCCTTCCCGCCCCTAGAGAAGTCGTCCCACGCGACAACCCCCTCCTCCCTCCCCACAAGTGAAGGCTCAAGACCCCACCTCACAACCTCCGCCCCCCGTCCCTCATGCACATGCCCGCAAACATGCAGCGCGGGCCTGACCTGCCACAACCTCTTCTGCAGCGCGGCGCAACCTATCCGTTCGTGCTTAGGCGAGAGATCCAGGTGGGCGTGCGGGGGGGTGTGCGTTACTAGCACGTCTGTGTCGAGAGGGATTTGGGACCAGGGGTCCTTGCCACTTTCATACCATGATTCCCCGGAGGCTGTGGTTGGGGAAAGGGGGAAGATTGTGGGTTGGGAAGGGGGATCGAACGAGGAGGAGAGGGGGGACAGAGCGGTACGGGCGGAGGGGCACCGGGGGTAGCTGAAGGCCCAGGTGCCGATCGTGGGGCTGAGGGGGGAGGCGAAGACGCGGAAGGTGGTGTGCGGACCTGTCGGGGAGGTGAGGCGGATGGTGGTGGAGGTGTGGTTTAGGTAGGTGATCGATGGGCTGGAGCTGAGGAGAGAGAGGCATGTTGTAGGGGATTGGGGGCACTGGTTGTGGAATTGGGGGCCGTGGGAGGCGTAGAAGGGGGCGTCGAGGGTGATGTCGTGGTTGCCTTGGTTGATGATCAGTCTTGGGTTATGCAATGGCTATGGTCAGTCTGGTCTCACTAGGTCCATGCTTCTTGTGGAATGTATGAATGAGGGGGGAGTGAGGATAATGAGAGAGCTGTATGGCACTTACCAGCAACGACGATCTTGACCTCAAAATCCGCTTCAGCTATCCAATCGACCGTCTTCTTCAACTCAGAATATGTCCCCTGGTTCGTCAGATCCCCAGCATGAATCAACACGTCCCCCTTCGGTAGTTTGAAAGCACCATCCTTAGGTGAGGCGCCGTGAGTGTCCGAGATGCATACAATGCGAGTCTTTCTCAGGTGAGTCTTGGTATTGATGTTGTTTGCCATTCAAGTCATGATGAACCAATTCAGAGATACAAAGTGGGGAAATCAAGAGTGAAGCGATACGGCTAAGAAGCGGAGGGAGCAGTGACAAGGCGTACGATTTCACGTCAGCTCACGTGGAACAGCGTTTGATCTGAGGATGCTACGAATGAACTACATTGTGCCATTGCTGGCGACACTCTAAGCCTACGATATGAGAAGAACATTCAATCATGTCCATGAAGCAGTCTTAAAACTGAGACTTGCAGTTTGTCATTCCTGTGAGCAAAAGCGACCCATTTTGATAACCCCTGGAAGCAACTCCTGGGAAGCCGTGTGTGTTGGTATCATCGCAAATCAATCAAACGCCTCCATCATGCCGACGTGTCCATTGCCTCAGCAGCTGGCGCTTCAGTAGTGGGAGCAACAGCTTCAGCTGCACCGGCAGTGGTCTCGCTTGCCTGCCCGGCAGCCACTATATCACTCTCAATACCCAAGCCTTTCATTTCATCCTGACTGCTCAGCACAGGCATATCAACGCCATGCACCTCGACAGTACCACCGACATCACCAGCCTTGACCTGTCGTGCCCTCAGCCCTGCCCTCTCCTTGATGTCCCTCTCATCCCTCTCCAACCCTCTCATCCTCTCGCTGTTCTCACTCATCTCGCTACGATTCGTCTCAAGCGCTAGCTTAGACCAGTCGAGGTGCTTCTGGCATCTCTTTCTAAGACACACTTCTTGCGCCACGCTACCTTTTCTCCCACCGGCATCCATATTGGTGTCTCCGTCCTCATCCTCAGCTTTGGTGTCGACAGGAAGATTACCGCTTTTCAGTGCGGTCTTGCCTTCTTCACTATCTCGCCATTCTGCGAAGACAGCTTCGTCCATGCGCACACGATCGTCATAGCCACAGATGTCCTTGGGCTTGATACCCTTGGCCTCGGCAATGCGTGCAGAGTTGTGTCGCAGCACTGTGACAAACTTGGCTTGATCCTTGAGCAGAGCATGGCGGGTGCGCAGCTCATCCTTGGTGGCGTTGATCTCGGCGATGCGCTTCGTTTCCGCATCGTCCAGGAAGGTTGCTGGCTCTGTTTTGGTGTCTTTAGGTGATGGTGTAGCGGGTGGACTAAGCACGCCTTCGCCAAGACGTTTGAACGCATCAATGGTGGAGACAGAGTCTAGCATGGACTTCAGCTCTGCCTTGCTGATGGCACCACCGCGTGGGCCGAGATCTTCGTCCGGGGTCGGTTCAGTAGCAGCATTGGCTTTGCGGGAGGCCTTCCTGCCAACGCTGGAAGCGTCTGAAGCACCGCGTGTGCGACCCATCATGTCTCTGAAGAAGGTAATGCCGCACTCCTCACTGCAGTACTTGCTTGGTTCTTCATCCTTCTTGGCTAGACGAGCAGGCATCCGACATCCGGCACGGCGGCACATGCGCTTCCAAGTCGTGACTCCGACCCCAGCATCTGTACAATTGGGACAGATGTACCGGTCGATGAGGTGTTTGTCCTTCTCCAAGATGCCGACGCATTTACCATGGAACCAGTCGTCGCACTTTCCGTCACAACCAATCATGAATGTGCCGTTGTCACCTTTGCGACAGATGCAATACTCTTCGTCATCGGGACCTTGACTTCCTACCTCTTCCTCGTCTCCGTCCGAGAACTCATTAACTCCTGGCGACTGTGAGGATCGATCGGCGGAAGATGCTGCTCGAGCAGACTGAGGCGCAGGGGACGAGGCTAGAGGTGTTCCAGTTGAGGAAGCCGGCTTTTTGATTGTCGATTTCGGCTTCGACTTGGACTTTGAATCGGTCGTTGGACCAGTCTTCTGCTTCTTGACTGCAGGTCCCTTCTTTGCGATTCCCTTCTTTGTCTTCGGCGCAGGACGCTTAACCCCGCGGGGCTCAGAGGACGGGGTCTCTTCAGTACTCGGCACTGGGACAGAGCTCTCACGAAGAGGTGTAGACGCCATGGTCGATTCTCGTTTGACTTGGGCAACAGGAACGAAGGCTGGAATCGAGTCCCTGACTGAGCTCGCGGCTTCGGATTTGATCGGTGTCGCAGAAGCACGTCGTTCAGAGATGGGCGATTTCTTCTCCACCAAGGACGAATGCGGACTAACTGTAGATTGAGATGTACTAATTTCCATCTGTGTTGAAGATGGTTCGGTTTGTGATGTGAGTTGCGGATCTTGTCGAGCGGGGTGATCGTGAGAATCAGCAGAAGCAGGTTGCGCAAATTCGCTCAACTTAGGATGTACATCTTGATTTGTATGGTCCTCGCTCTTTGCATGAATTACGTGCTGATGATCGATGGGTTGTGAGGATGTCGGCTGTGAATGCGAAAGTTGAGGTGAGATGTTGTGCTGAAGAGGAGGTAGCTTGAAATTCGGGTCAGGATTTTCTATCACCGAGGACCGGCGAATCTGTTCCGGGGAGCGGCTTGACATGTGATACTGATGTAGGGTAGGTGATGACATCTTGCGCAGCATATTCTCTGGAGAGCGCGTTTCGTGATGCTGGGAACCTGTCGAGGATTTCCGGACTAGATCCTCCGCTCTTGGTAAGCCGGCGCTGTTTGTCGCTTCGCCGTAGGAGCTCATACGACGACCATCTGGACCTTGGTATCCGTGCTGCATCTGTGGTGAACCACTTTGTCTCTGCTGCCACGTCTGCCACGACTGCTGTGGAGTGGATGCGGTCGAAGAGAGAGATGCTAAGGCATGTGCTGCCTCATGTGTGTTGGACCCACCACCTGAATATTTTGCCTGCTCTTCTGGGCATTGAGACGATGCGTGCGGGTTGTCTGGAATATGCAGAGGAGGTATAGATTCTCTGCGACCAGAATTTGGCTGTTCATCTGCCGTAGCAGGATTAAGCAAGTCGGAGAGATTGGACATGGTCGCGTTCGATGGCAGTTTGGGCGATTAGGGTCGATACCGGATTTCCATGCTTATAAGTTGTTGAGCCTTAGACTCTAGCGTTGAGAGACCAGGGAAGAATGCGACGGGAACGAGAGGAGAGTAAGAAAATGACGCCAGCGCAGCAAAGGAGGAGAACTGGCTGCACGTCTCTTCTCGCGTCAAACAGAGTTCAGCATATTAAGTTTAGTTCTTTGTGCTAGCTGGACTAGGCCTAGCTCAATGCGGGGCCGAAGAACGATCGACCGAGAATTTTGGGGTGAACGCAGCGATGTTCACATGGATTCACACGCAGGCCAGGTACGTTCCTTGCAGTCTGCCAAAGCATCCTTGTATCTTGTGACAAATAATTTGCGACCCTTCTATGCCGTACTCCAATCTCCGCAGAAAAGTTTGGGAAGCCACCGATGTGTTCTGCTGTTAGAATCTCATCGTCGGACTTCTAAGAGGCTCGTGAGACTAGTGAGAGCAACTCCCTCTCGCCAGATCATAACTCACATGAGATCGATCTCGCATCCCATCGCCATGGTTCTGGAGGACCACGTGCTGCACACGAGGCCACAAAGTCGAAATTCGCCGGGCGCCTCGCCACGTGAAGTCGTATGCAATGTGAAATGAAGTGAGGAATGTGAGGCTGGATGTGAGGTCCAAGATCACATCGCACCTCTTCACCCATCCACATCCATCCTCTCCGCGCCCTTGCCCCTGACCAACCTCGCCTTCTTCTTTGCCTTGAGCTGTTTCCTGAGCTGCTGCTCCTCCAACTCTTCCCTCTCCAACTCCTCCTCGTCCACCTCGACATCCATATCCTCGGTCTCCTCCAAGTCCTCGAGCTGTTCGTCCAACTTCTCCTCGTCCGCCAACATCTTCTGTGCCGCATCTCTCTCGCTCGGCGGTAACAGATGCTGGTTCTCGGCCACCAACTTCCTGTCTGCCTCGAGTTGCCTCTCCCTGTTGCCCTTCATCCTCTGCTTGTAGAAGGCACGTTCCCTCTTCGCGCGGATCTCGGACACTCTCTGCATGGCCTTGAGCGTTGTGGCGACCAGATCACGGTTGTATCGAACTGGCACGTTGCGACGGGCGGCGAATGTGAGGGTAGAGTCGACGGTCATTTCCTTGCCGTGCGCGCGGCGGAAGGCCTTCGTCCAGGCTAGCTTTCGGGGGTTACGCTTCATCTTGAACTGTGGACTGTCAGACATGGGTCTTCCGGGTAGAAGAATGATGAAGCATACGTTCTTATGGCATTTCGATTTGCAGAATCGGAACAGCCGTGCATCGTTGCGCACGAATGTGATTCCCTTGGAGGGGTAGCATGGCGCTGAGCAGAAATAACACGTCTCGATCCTAAATTGGTCAGCAGCTGTCTCTCTTCCAGATCATATAGTGTGGTAATTACCTCATCTTGAATGACTGGCGCTTGCGATCGCTACAAGTCTAGTGAGGTGAGAGAGGTTGAAGCGGTGGAGTATGACTTTCTCTCGGCCAAAATTTCGTCGGCAAAATCATGAATGCCGCTCGGCAAGCCGGCCCGTCCTCCGCGCGCTGCCTCCATTTTTTGCCATGAACGCGGAGGTGAACCTGCCAGAGCATTTACTACTTCAGCTTTCATCCTCTAAAGATACCATGGTCGTCTCTATACTAGCAGTCGGTGTCGGCGCCGCGACAGCAGCATTCTTCGTAGGTGACCCCTCTTTTGGACACGAATTTGGACACAACTCTCGCCATCACTAGCGGACACTACGACTTCTACCTGGACCTTGGGCTGACTTTTATTACAGGGCCGAGCAGGTCTTGTGGCATGGCGAAGATATCGGGCAGGTGCCGGAGCCATCGGACGGGCATTCTACAAGGGCGGATTCGACCAAAAGATGACAAGAAAGGAAGCGACGTTGATCTTGGAGACTTCGTATGTCCTCCCGACCAAAAGTTCGGCGAAAGCATCACTGACGATAGGAACAGGGACCGAGGACTTACGAAAGAGGTGATCAGAAAGAGACATCGGCAACTCATGCTGCTCAACCATCCTGACCGAGGCGGAAGCCCTTACCTGGCGACAAAGGTCAACGAAGCGAAAGAGTTTCTGGAGAAGAACCCATAGAAGAGCGTCAGGGTTTTCCACTGTATCATCTCTACTCACGTCTGGGATTAGCGCGGCGTTACTCAAGGACACACAATACCAGCGTTCTACAAGCAAATCTACTGTACAATACAACCCACTTCCATTAACCCAACTTTGCCCCCAGCCTCTGATTCGCCTTCTCCCCCTTCTCACACATTCCCTCTACAATGTCCCCAAACTCCTTCCTCTTCTCAATCGGGATGACGTGCCCCTGCCCCTCAAAGAAGAACTTACTCACCCCGCTCTCCTCGCCCCCCATTTCCTCCAACAACATCTCCGCATGCCTAAACACCAACATCTTATCCTCCGTCCCATGCACCACCGCGATCCTCTCCCTCCCCACCTTCTCCGCCAACTCCTCCAGCTGTTCAGGACTCTTATAATGCCACCCAGCCGCCACAGCCTGGCACAGAAACCCGACGCGACTAAACCTCTCCGCATCCCCCCTCTTCTTCACCTCCCCAGCCGCGAACCGATCCCCATTCGTCGGAAAAGCCTGCACCTCGAATTCCGTCTCATCGGGCCTCTCCAACCACTCCTTGGTGTACATGTTCTCCTTCGTCTGCGCGATCTGCACATCGATACTCTTGGGCACGAACAGATTGACCCGGTTGCGCAGGTTCTCGACCCACCCCACCGTGTTCACGATGCGTGGCGCCGTGCTCGTCAGCGTCAGGCTGCAGACTAGGTCCGGCGCCAACAGGGCCAGTTCTTGCGCGATCATGCCGCCCATGGAAATGCCGATGATGTGCAAGCTGCGGGGCGCTGTCCATTTTACATGGTGTAGGACTTCGTAGATGTCTAGGGCCATTTGCGAGGTCGAGTAGCGCATGAGCGGCTTGGAGGAGAGTCCCATGCCGCGGTTGTCGATTAGGAGGGAGGAGTACTTGGAGGACTGGGTGTGGGCGAAGTCTTTGGTTTGGCGTTGCCAGGCTTCTTTCAGGGAGGCGAGACCCATGATCCACTGGGATGGTCAGCGAGGATGGTGGGAAGAGGGCGATGAGTGGTGTTAAGAGGGAAGAAGGGGGGGGTTTGCGAGTAATATAATTATTGGAATTGAAGATGCGCAGAGCGAATAGAAGAGCGTATAGACATAGTACAAGTAAGACGAAAAAGTAAGAGTCTGAGAAGAACGTACAACCAGATGCCGCGGCCCTTCACCATGTACTTCCCATGAAATCTCGAGGGGACCACCACGGCCTTCTGCCACAGACGAGACACCCGTCTTGGTAGGCTTGAGACCCCATGTTATGTGCGGAAATTCCGGATGAGCTTTGAGCTCTTCTGCAGTGAGAGGCCTAGAGAGTGTTAGCGCTGATTATGACCGCACGTAAATGATATTCTTGATTTCATATGTATTGAAATCGTTTGAGAACTGATAGTTCTTCTCTTTATGGGAGAAATGGGATCGTTCGACATCTTACATGCTTGACGGCGCGGAGGATATGTCCGCTAGTCTCTATGTGTGCAACGGAAAACTACCACGTCCTTGCTGCCTGAGCCAGGAATAGAAGAAGGAGTGGATAGAAGTCTATAGTGTTGAAATATAATGATATTATCAGATTGAAGATGCGGCAGCAAGATCTGGCACGAAAGAAGAAGTTGGCGTAAAGTTGAAGACACGGACGTTGGACGCAACCGTCTTTATCACACAGCAAGCTGACCATGTCATCTGGCCATCTCGTCACCAGGCACATGTCAAGGATCAAGTACATTTTCTGTCAAGGCTCATATATGCATGGCCGTGAGCGAGATCAGTTGCAAATCAGAGAACATGAACACGATCGACTCAATCATGCATTAAAGGAAGGAACATCATATGGTGAAGGAGTATGCCATTCATGCACTAGCCAAAAGTACTGCTTGAGCTATCTGAGATCGACTTATTACAAGAGCTTACATGGAGGATGTTGATCAAGTTAATGACACATCCTTCCATGCTCTTTGGCAAGCCGATTCCTTATCCGCATTCCAGCGACGGCCAGCGTACTGTAAGCCAGATCCTTCAAAAGTAAGTCCAGCATGGGTGATTGTTGTTCGTAAGAGCTCGTTCTGATTTGAGAGGGTTCTGTGGTGTCCCCGCCTCCAATAACAAACGTCAATTACCGACATCCATGCAAGAAAAGTGTGTGAAAAGTGGATGGTGAAGAAAAGTAGAGTATCAAGCAGTCATCATGCTTTCGCCCTCTGCTGATAATACATTTCATTCTGGAGGCAGACCATCATTTCAGGTGGTCGTCGGTCCTTGCTCCGTGCCTTTTGTACACATGTCGGCAACACCGAAGTGCGACCTTGAGAAAGTAAAGTTTCTGGGTGTGGTTTGAGTTGAGAGTGTATCGTGTCCAATAGTCGTTCGGGTAAATCGAGAGAGAAAAATCATTCAGCGCGCCACCTATGTCAATCCAGGTTCTCGATTCATCGCCATCGTCAGCACTTGACTTTGTTCGGCGGTCGAGACTGGTGCCCAGTGTCGTTCTGATTCGTGGTAGTATATCCAAGGGTATCATCGTTCCGGTATCCTAAACCTGCCGCCTTGCAGGCACTAAAAGTTGAAGAACAAAAAAGCAAACGAAGCGCCAGCGTCCATAAGGTGATGGACGAGCGCGTTGTGGTTTATGGTGTTGGTGGATCACATGGAACCCAAGCTCAACAAGGCACGGGCAGCCTCGCGCTCAGGGTCCACTTCCATGGCGTCAGCCGAGTGGTGTTTATTAAAATTGTTCTGAGAAGAGTATCGACGAGAAATAGAATTGTCCATAGGCGCAGAAGATGCAATACGTGGACGAGAGGTGGCTTTGGAGACGCCGCTTGTTGAAGAGAAGCGTCGCTTATAAACAGGGCCGGGTATACACAAAAGGTTGTAGTTCCGTCTTACGCCCCCGGTAGCTGCGGAAGGTTTTGAGTCGCGACGACGAAGAGCAGCCGCCCCGATGGCAGCCCAGTCTTCCTCGTCGGTCTCAGAGCCGTCGCTGTCAGTAGCGGAATCGGAGTCAGAGCCGTCCAGAGACATATTGTCAACCTCGTGGTCGCTCATGGACATGTCTTCCAGGCCTTCGTCAAGAGAAGGCATGTCAGATCCGTTATAGCTCTGACCCAGCATGGCCTTGGAGGTGGCAAGAAGCTTCTTGTTGACAGGGTAGCTTGATGAGTAAGAAGCTGCATTGCTGCTGACATCGGAAGCCGCTGGAGACAGACGATTGCGGTTGAAGGAGTTCATGGAACGAGAAGATGGCTTGTCGCCCTTGGTGTGCGCCAACCAGCGCCCCCAGCCGACCTTGACGAACTGGATGTTGCCATCAGCGCCTCCTCCAGAGCGGGTCTCGAGAGCGGCCACGACGACGCGTCTTGCTTTGGCAGGCTCCATCTTGGAGAAGCCGGGGACGTCGTTGTTGAGGCATCCCATGATGTGGCGGATGGCGACATCTCCGTGACCGAGGAGAATCTTTGGCAGGTAGACCTTGGCCAGGAGATTGGGAGTGATGACCTCTGCTTTTTCCAGTCCAGACAGGGCCTCTTTGCTTAGTGGCATAGGGGGCAAATTGGGCTGATCCTGGGCTCTTGCGTGTTCCACAGCATCTTGCAGATCCATATCATGGTCCAAAGGACGGTGAGGAGGAGATGCGAGACCCGCGCGAACCGCGTGGGCGGGCAAGTTGGGAGAGATGGAGTTAGGGGGAGTTGGGAGGAGACCACCAGGGCGTTTCGCGGGAGCAGTGAAGCGCGCGGAGTCCTGGTTGGTGCTGCTACCGGCGATGTCGATAGAGGCGGAGTGGTTTGCGAAAGCCATAGTAATGGCCGAGGTCGCAGGATGGGCCATAATCGTGGTAGAAAGGCGGAGGCTTCTCTGTGAGTGATGAGTCAGATAGGGCTCATGAACGCGTAATGTGGTAGTAGTAATGAGCAGCAGCAGCAACAGCAAGCAGGCAGAGCAGTCGCTGAAAGATCTAGGATAATGGTTAAGAGAGGGTATGCGACGTACTTCGACAAGCGAAGAAGCCCAGGTCGACCTTCTGGACGATATTGCGCGGTTGTGGTGGTTGGGGTGTTTGTCCGGTCGTGGAAACGGACAGAAGTCAGGAATGCAGCAACGAAACGACAACAGGAGGTAGTCCTGGATGTCGTGGAAGTAGTCTGAACGCGGTTTGTGAAAGAGAAGACGAAGCAGCAGTGAAGAAAGACGAAAACAAAAGGGTTATCTTGGTTCCGGAGTGGGTTTTTGGTTGATGGTGGATGATGGATTCATTGAGGTGTTTCGCGACGGGATGGGAGTGATGGGAGCAAGCTGGAGTCACGCCTGTCGGCACGCAACGACGATGGTTCGTCTGATTGGAGAAGGTTCGCATCACTGATCTCCGCATTCTACCGATCGGCGCTCCTCGTGCACGTTCAGCCACAAACTCTCCTTTTCTGGGACACCACGAGCGTTCTTGGGGCGTGCACGTTCACTCTCGGCTGGCCGCTGGCCGCTGGCCAACTTTGGTCTGTTCATGACGCTCGACTGTCGTACGCACAATGGATGATATTCGCAGGACAATTATGCAACCCTGCCGAATGACGGACGCACAGCTGGAATGGTCATCACGTCCAACATCCATGTGCACTCCCCCCATTTGTCA
The DNA here is from genome assembly GCA_007556505.1 of Elsinoe australis. Taxonomy (NCBI): domain Eukaryota; kingdom Fungi; phylum Ascomycota; class Dothideomycetes; order Myriangiales; family Elsinoaceae; genus Elsinoe; species Elsinoe australis. The sequence continues at coordinate 1,717,832 of SWCS01000006.1, forward strand.
CAAATTCGTGTGATCCGTTCCCAGCCGAATCCTTTGTCCCGATATCGCGCAGCCTGTTATCTCTCCCCACCTCACCAACTCCATCCCCGACTCGGCTGGCTGACCCCCACTCGACGAGCCTCGAGATACTTCAGTACACCGAGACCCCAAGGGTCTGAGCTATCGTCGAGCTACTGCACGTCGTCTAAGAATTTCCGTGCATCTCGCCGCGCTCGAGGGTCTTTGAAAGGCCCTTATCCAGGCGTGAGGCAGCAGACAGCCCTCCGCGCAACCCCGCGACTTGCGTAGTCCGCATGATCTACGGAGCTGCAGACGATAGCCCGACAATCTTGGTTAAGCTTTCCCTCGTCAGTCCCAGAGAACATGCTCGGAACTCAATCAGCTTAGTCACACCTGTCATGCTGGTATCCCAGCAGTCATGACAGTGCTACCAGTGCGTGCTGGATGGCAGCAGCAATTCGCGTCCGCTGTATCGTGGCATCCAGGCTACATCTTCCGCTTGCCCTATCGCTATGTAAAGGACTGCATACCCACGGCAGATCTGCTTGCCCCGGATCTGCCAGATCCAATCATGACGACATGACTATCATCGTGGTAAGTGCTGAACTTTGAGATGAACTGCGAACTGTACAACCTCAAGCCTGATATTCCCATCGTTTGTGCTGCAGAACGTGTGTAACAGACACAGCGCCTAAACATACCATATGCTCATGCTGCGACCTTTGTCACTACCTCACAGGCCTTTCCTTTCCCTTGGCATCGCAGCAGCGGCTACTACCACATACATCCTCACAAGCACCATGTCCAGTTCATTCAACAGCAAATCCGCCCTTCCGAGCTCAGCATCTCAGTACACGCCGATCGCATACACGCCTAGGCACACCTCATGGCCCTATAACCCTTCCGACTTTACGCGGCAAGACCCCTCATCCGACTCACAATTCTACGGCCCTCCAAGATTCGTCACTCACATCGATGATGCTGCGATAGCTTCCTTACGGAAATATTACGACACAGCCCTGCCCTCACGCGGTCGAATTCTAGATTTCTGCTCATCATGGGTCTCGCACTACCCTGCTCGTATCGAGCGTGCGGTGGACTCTGGCGAGTTAAAAGTGACGGGCATGGGCATGAACAAGGCAGAGTTGGAGAAGAACGAATTTCTGAATGCGGGGCGGATCATACAAGATTTGAATGACAAGCCAGAGATACCACAAGAAGCATCTGGGGAGCAGAAGCTCGACGCCTCGACCTGCGTGGTCAGCATCGACTATCTGACCAAGCCTGTCGATGTGCTAACGTCGTTACGGCAAAAGACAAAGCCTGGAGGTACGGTACATCTCATTATCTCCAATAGGTGCTTCCCGACAAAGGCTGTGAGTCGTTGGCTCAGGGTATCGGAAGACGAGAGACTGCAGATGGTTGGTGATTTTCTACATTTTGCTGGTTGGGAAGGCATTGAGATCTTGGATCTGAAAGAAGGTGAAGATCAAGGCGGAGAGGTCAGTCAAGATCAAGGTGCTCAAAGAGGCCTGAAAGACCTCATGCGCATGATGGGCATGGGCGCCAGTGATCCTCTTTGGTGCGTAAGAGGACGAAACGGCAGTCCAGAGGCCTGAGAAATATGTTCATCTTCAAGATCCTGCTTCATCTTCGATATCGTGGAGATTCAGTCCAGACGCAAGTCATTCGCACTGCACGAAGCCATTCAGGCGATCACATTGGTGTCTGGTAGAAGTCAGCTCTCTTACCGTGCTGACCTGCGCATTATCCTGCTTCTCTTTTCGAGGGGGAGTATGCATCCTTCCGATCCGGATTTTGTGTAGGTTGAAAGCATGCAATGCAGTAGTGCTGATGCTGGACTAGCATTCACATCAATAATATATTGCAGCAATATAACCAAGCCAAGCCAATAATTCATCCTCTCCCAGAAGCGGTGAAAGACTTCTCCTAAAATAGGCACAGGAACCAAGTGCGAGAGAAGATGATCTGCGACGGCTGAATTTCACTTCTTCAAAGGACGTAAGATTTACAGAACGGGAAGGCCGGGAACAAGCGCACGAGCACAGAGCCACTTCACTTGTTGATCAGACCTCTTCTCTTTGGTTCAAATTCTTTGTGGCTTCGTCCATCAGCCAGGCCACATGCGTTATACGAGCTATTCGGCGCTCGGAACTCGCCATGCACGTAAGAATGGAGTTGCATTCGGATGAGGATCTTCCATGACCGTGCTGGGCCATTGAGTCTTGAATTTCAACATTCGGGTAATTATATAACACCAGGCAAGTAGCTTCGATATGCACCTCTTTCACACCTCTCCACCTACACGTTTCCTCCACCATGAAGTCCATGATTTCCATCCTCCCCCTCCTCGCGGCCTCGGTGCTCGCAGCACCTACTCCACAAGCCGACACCACCTCCTGCCCCACCTCCTCCTTCGCCATCTACTTTGGCGAATCTCTCAACGACCAACTCCCCGCCTACCCCTGGCTCGACCTCCGCGACACCCTCCGAGCCATCCAAGATCTCGACATCGACACCCCCGAGCGCGCCACCTTCCAAATCCTCAACAACCGTCTCTACCCCGCCAACAACTCCACCATCTTCGCGACCGTCCCCACCGACGGCGGCAGCACAATCCACTTCCGCGCCACCATAGACCCCGTCGACGACTATGACATCGCCCCTGTGGACATCACCGTCACCCCCAACCCCAACGGCGGCAACTGCCTCATCTCCCTCTCCCAAGGCGAAAGCAAATACATCTCCATGCAAAACTACAAAGGCTACATGCACCTGACGTCCAACCCCACCGACTCCTCGCGCTGGTGGGGCGCCGGACCCTTTGAAATGGTGCCCTTCTCGACCCCGAACCCAGCCCCCTCAGACCCCGCCCCCGTCCCGACCACAACCCCCGCCCCTGGCCTCGCCATCCGCCAAGACGAGAGCGAGGACCAATCCACAGCCTCCTGCCCCACCACCTCCTTCGCCATCTCCACCGGCCCCTCCCTCACGGACAACAGAACGGCCTACCCCTGGCTCGACCTGCGCTATTCCGTGCGCGCCGACACGAGTCTCGACATCGACACGCCCGAACGCAGCGCCTTCTCCGTCGTCAACGGGCAGCTGCATCCCGCTGTCGTAGAGCCGGGTTTCATCGGCGTCGTGCCCTCCGGCGGCGGCGGGTGGGATTTTGTCTCGGCTGCGGATGCGGAGGGCGACGGCGCGCCGGTGGCGATTGTCGCTACGGTCAGTAAGCAGGACGGACGATGTTTTGTGAAACTGGAGGCGAGGGAGACGGTCGACGGAGCGGAGAAGGTGTATGAGTATCTTAGTATGCAGAATTATAAGGGGTATATGCATTTAACGGATGACCCGGCTTATAGTAGTCGGTACTGGGGCAAGGGGCCGTTTGAGATGATCCCGTGGGCTGCGCCTTGGGTTGTGCCGGAGGGCGCGGGGAATGATGCTTAGAGGACCCAGATCGAACAGGAAAAGGGAGCTTGAGCATAATGATTACGGCTTGAGCAATGAGATTATGAAAAGGCAAAACAAGTAAGAGGGTGGCCAGATAATAGCTTGAATCAGCAGCTACAAGCTGCCAATAATGTCATATTCTGTGTATGCTTTTTAGAGACTTGTCTTCTGCTTCGTTGTGGTATATCATCACGCCGACGTCCCAAGGCTGGATTCCCGGAGTCCGTCCTCTCCCATCAGCATCTCCTGGGCCGAGGCGGTGCGCCTTGCGAATTCCGGCTCCTCCCCGTGTCTACAATCGACAGTGCGTTTTCGACCCTCGTTCGCTTCTGGTGTATATCCACCAACCGATCCACGCATGTTGCCCCTCTGCTGCCTAGGCGAGACAGCATCCTAGAACGTCTCCTCCTCAGCCACACCAGCGCCATCCTCCTCCGTCTCGGCCGGTATCTCGAATCCTTCTTCCGTACTGTATAGAATATTCTGGATCTGCTTCAGCAGTCCTCCCTCCTCATTCTCCAACTCTGGCTCCGCCTCGAATGCACCCTGCACCAACAGCTCAATGTCCCGCAATTTGCTGAAGTAGAAGTCTCGTTCCCTCTCCAGACCTGCGACGGTCTCCGTCAAAGCATTGTTCTCTTGCTGAAGCTTCGCGACGGCCGCGCCACTCGCAGCGCCTGCTCCGGCGGCCGCTGCTGGGCGTGCGGCGCGAGTGGTGGAGGTAGTCGCAGCGGGTCGCTTTGTGGTGGAGGCGCGCATGCCTGCGGATGCAGATGAAGCTGGGGCGCCCGAGCCCTTGCGACGTGAAAGCGCATCATAATCGCCGCCAGGGAAGTACTGGTCCCAGAAACGCTTTGTCCATTGCAAGAATTCTAAGTTGTCCTGCATCTTACATTTGACCAGCGATTCGACAGGTATGGATCGCTCAATCTGGTGTTTGCGGAAGGCGCCTGCGAAGGGTCAGAGGTAATGTGGGTAGAGCTGACAGGGTGGCGTACTCGAAAGGATCTTGAAGTTCTCGAGGTACTGCCATTCGCTATTCACATTGAACTTGACTCTTGACATGGGAAGGTCCACTAGGTATGTGTCAGATGTATGTCGGTTCCCGGATTGAAGTGGTAGCTTACGGAAGATGCTGTCATATATCTGGCAGTAGGGAGCGCTTACAACAGTCAGTATCCGTAGATATGGTGTCCTGATCGATTGAGTAGGCTTACCCTGTGCCGAACTGCTCGACCTTGGTGAGGTTAAGCTGCAGCAGGCTATTTGCCCATGCGAGCAGCTCTTGTCTGGGAGAATGGCATTTTAGTACGATGATGCCTGGCAGCCTGGATGATAGCTTTACCTTGATTCTCCCATGATAGCAGCTGGGGATAGAGCGTTTTGGTAGCAGTATGAGGTCGTGTCGGAGCTTTTGCTGAACAGACGGGCGACAAGAAGAAACAATGATGAAGCGCTGGGATGCAATGTTCGCAGAAATGTGATTGAATTCAAGGTGTTTTCGTTTGTTGACTTGCGAAGCCGCACCCCGCGACTGCCTCTTCGGTGGGCGCTTTTTTCAGCCGCACGAGCACGTGACGGCAAATCACTTTCTGCATTCATTTCGTGTTTCTCATGCACTTCATTCACCCAAAGTACTTGATTCACAAGGGCACTGCTGTTTCTCCTCTTTCCAAAATCCTAGTTTTCACCCTGTATACTGGAAGATATTCGTGTTCATTAGATATGAATCTAGGATAGAAGAATAGTAAAAAGCAAGCCAGGAAAAGATGGCTTCTCGGTAGGCACTTGTGGACCGTCGAATAAGCCAACCGACTACTAGCAGAATAGCATCATACTGCTTCTAAAACGAATCAGAATACATAGTCACTTGGGACACCAAAAAATTGCGTCCTCGGGGAATCGAACCCCGACCTAGTGCTGTGCTTGAATAGTTCTACAAGTGGAAGGCACCAATCCTAACCATTAGACCAAGAACGCTGGCATCAATGGCGGCAAAATCGAATATATACTAAACAAAAAACGGGCGGATAGATAAATTCGAGACTTGCGCAGTCTATTGCCCCCAGCGAAAAGAATCTTGGGCTGACTTGCTGGAATGTAGGCCCTTGAGCGGGTAATCTACCATGTCACTTCGAAGCCGAGGAGCCACCCCAAAATCCCAAGCCATGCTCAAACCCTTTCGTAAGCAGCATGTTCCCCAGTTGCTACAATCACATACATCGAAGACACGCTGCGATAGCTGCGCATTTCATCCATCGCCGCGCGTGGAGGCGGACATTTAAGGGTACAGATCACTTACCATCTCGTACAAAGTGGTTGGTATAAGTGCATGTGCGACAAAAAATCGTCTTCGCTACTGCGTGAGAACTTGCGCCAGCACATCCAGTTACAAAAGCTGTATAGAGGGGAACTTGAGCGCCCGTGGATAACACAGCTGAAGCCAAGGTGACTTGACCTACTTTCTCTTCGCATTCCCTCAACGTTTGTCATTCTTTCCACTGGTGGTCATTTCGCTATCTGGCCGGTCATGCGATCCCGCGGGCTCATCGACCACGGCGATGCCAGGCCACAACCTTAATCTGCTTTGCATCGATGGGTGCGGAGTCAAGGGTCTTTCGGCGCTGTATATCTTGCAGAAGCTGATGTACCTCTTGCGCGAGAGCGAAACGGATGAGCCATTGAAGCCATGCGACGTCTTCGATATGATCGGCGGAACCAGCACTGGCGGGTATGTTACTGTCGCACAAGTATGTCCGATCAAATACTTAAGCTGCCAGATGGATCGCAATCATGCTTGACCGACAACAGATGTCGGTCGATGAGTGTATTGATGCTTTCATGCTTCTGCAAGACCTGATCTTTGCGGAAAGAGGCCTCGCATCACTTGCTGCCAAGTCCAATTCCAAGATCCTCGAGGATGGATTCAAGACTATTCTGGCTCGTCGAGGTATGGATTCAGAAAATCTGCTGCAAGAGCCAGGCTCTGTCTGTACAGTGAGGTGTGAGTCTGGTCCCCTTGACGTGCAATCCCCAGCTTTCCACGGAGCTTTTGCCATGTGTGGAATTGGCGGACATATGTGTCTATACCAGCTACATGTTCCCATGCATTTTTGGTGATGGGCGTCATGGTTTGTGGTAAGCTCGTCGTCGATCTTGATTGTTGGTGTGGTCGGTGTGGCGCTCTCGGAGTCTTTCTCGTTTGTAGTTTCCGTCCGTGTCCTTGTTGCGTCACGACTGTTTTACTTCGATTGCCTCGATCTCTGCCAGCCCTAAAGTATATGTATCTCACAAGCCCTCATTCAGAGGTGTAAAGGCCACAGCTAGGTCCCTCGTACTCAAAATCTCCCCCCGATACCCTATTCCCATCCACTGTTTTGGCAAGTCGTTAAGAGACCGAGCAATGCCACCAGCATTCAACAAAGAGGCTTTTGAGCAGGATCTACATGATGTTCATCTGATATATGACTACGATGCACAGGATGAGGACGGAAAGCCTCAGAAATGGCGCTATGAAGCTTGGTTCTTCTCGAATGATCGTGAGTGGTGCGATTGGTGACCCCAGGAGTTCAACGAACTAAATTCTTCCCGAGGTATCGTGTATGCAATTCACGGAGGACCTATGGCCGGTCGTAAGAACTACCAAACTGCTACTTACCAATGTATTCGACAAGGAGAGTTGTGGCAAGTGAATTGGCTCGAAGAGACAGGTACTGTCTGCAGCATGGTATACGACATCAAGGAAGGAAAGGTGACGACGTTACTCTGCTTCTCAAAGGGGCATTGGGAGCATCCCAAGGAGGCGCACGGCGATAAGAGGAACTCGATTGACTTGGAGAGATGGCGTAGCCTGAAGAAGTATGGCGACCAGGGTGACAGAGTGATGCTCAGTGAGCAAGGGACCGTCGTGGAAAAGTTCAAGGGCAAGGGCGGATTGAAGCCAATTGACGAAGACTGGGCGACTATGTGAATTCAATAGACAGTGAATGGCCGCTACTTTAATCATCAGGTGGTTGTCAGTTGCTCAAAAGGCCTGTCTCTTCAATTCATAACCCTAGTGCAGTACCCGCCCGATTTTCGGCGCCGAGGTCGATCGTTGGACGTCGAACCCCGCTGAGGGGCACACGACGACGCGAAGCACAAGCTACACTGCCAATTTGACTTTATCCGCGCTTGATCATGCCCTCCTTCTCCAGCTTCTCTTAGGTGTGGCTTGAGCAATGCCCAAGCTGGTGGTGGACGTTCTAAGCTAATTGCTCTTTACCCCATTGGCCGATCATGGTTCTCTCTCAAAACCGTGCTATACCCGTGAAACTCAGAGCTCCATCTGTAGGTACCATCGTTCACGGTCCCCTTCCGCGTCTTACAAACCGAGCAGACCCTTGGCTTGTCTAAGAAGTAGCTCAAGAGCCCTCTCCCTCTCCTCCAACTTCTCCTTTCAATTTTACATTCCTGTCTCTCGCCCGCTATAAGCTACGACCACATTCGTTCCTCCACTGCACATCGGACACCTCCCAGCATGGCAACAAACGGCACTGCAGTCACCGATCCTCTACCAGTCAATCCTGACGAGAATGCAACCAACGGACCTTCCGGGAGCACCACGAGCAAGTTCGACCCTAACTTCACCCGGAATGTCATCAATGCCACTGGTCCAAAGGCTTCACCCCGCGTCCGAAAGGTCATCGGTGGTCTGATCCAGCATCTCCACGACTGGTTACGCGAGGAAGAGGTGACTGTCGAGGAATGGATGGCTGGTGTAGATTTGATAAACCAAGCCGGAAAGATGTCGGATGAGAAAAGGAATGAGGGACAGCTCATGTGTGACATCCTCGGCATCGAGTCTCTAGTCGACGAGATCACCTACAAGGTCGCTACTGATGCGCCTGATCTTCCGACTGCGACTGCAATCTTAGGACCATTCTGGAGGAAAGATGCTCCCAAGAGGGCCATGGGTGACTCCATCATCATCGGTGGGATTGAAAAGGGAGATTACACACTCATGAGTGGTCAGATCACGGACTTTGTTTCGGGTAAGCCCATCGAAGGTGCCGAAGTCGATGTGTGGCACACGGCGCCTAACGGCCTCTACGAGCAACAGGATGAGAATCAGCCAGACATGAATCTGAGAGGCAGATTCACGACAGGCAAGGATGGGAAATACAGCTTCTACTGCTTGAGGCCTACCAGCTACCCGATTCCCTTCGATGGGCCAAGCGGAACGCTTCTCAAGCTGCTGGACAGGCATCCTATGAGGCCAGCACATATTCATTTTATCGTGAGTATCTTGTTCTTGGAAATGACATGAATTTTACTAACACAACATCTCAGGTCTCCGCCCCTGGCTACAAGCCTCTCATTACACAAATTTTCGACCGAAGAGATGAATATATCACCAATGATTCCGTTTTCGCCGTCAAAGACTCTCTCATTGTTGACTTCGAACCATTCAAGGGTGACCCCAAGGCTGATTTCAAGCTCGACTACGACTTCAAGCTTGCAAGCTACGAGGACGCGGCCAAGAATGGAGCCAAGGGAGCAACGGCTATGAGCAGCGCTTGAATTGTACAGTGATATCCCATGAGTCGTATTTATATATCCTCCGTATATGTACAAATTCTTTACATCAGGTCGTATACCTGGCTACAACTACCATTCCCGAATGCTTCCATCTGGACCAACGAATCCACCTAGAGGCCACGCTTTTGCTGTCTTGGACAGCTCTCGAATCACTTCTTCATTGACATCGATACCTAGTCCAGGTCCGGTCGGAGCTTTTACGAATCCGTCCGAAACTGCAAAGACTTCTGGGTTCGTGATATAGCTGTGAATGTCGTAGTCACCTGCGGCCACATTGTAGTGGATTCCTTGCGACATCTCCTGGATTTGATGATTTGGAGTACTGACTCCGATCTGTATGCATGCAGCCAGTGCTATGGGACCAAGAGGGCAGTGAGGAGCGATTGCCACTACGATATGTGTAAGCATGTCTCGAATCGCTTATACTGAAAATAGCTTACCATCATATGCTTCTGCCATCGTAGCGATCTTCTTGATCTCAGAAATGCCACCGACGTGTGAAATGTCAGGTTGCAGGATGTCGACCGAGTGATCTGATACTGTTTAGCACGTCGTCTAAGCACGGTCGAACAGGACCTCTACCTTCGAGGAATCGCTTGACATCCCATCTGCTGTACAGCCTCTCACCTAGAGCGATGGGACAGTTCGTCAACTCCGAAATCTGCTTGATACCTTCGGGGTGTTCGCTCAACAGAGGCTCTTCAATGAAAAGCGGCCCGTGAGGTTCGAGTAACCCAGCCAGCTGCTTGGCCATTGGCTTGTGCAGTCTGCCGTGGAAGTCCAACGCGGCATCCATGCCCAGCGCCTTTACCGTCTTTAGTCTGTCTACGGAGGCTTTCAACGACGCAGGCGAGTCCAGCCAACCGATATCCTCAGTCGCATTCATCTTTACCGCTCTGAAGCCTTGGGCCAGGCGAGCTTTTGCCGCACTCTCGATATCTGAAGGTCTATCGCCACCGATCCAGGCATACACGGCTACCTTCTCGCGGACTTGACCTCCAAGAAGATGCCATACTGGTACATTCAGCTTGCGGGCTTTCATATCCCATAATGCGATGTCAATGCCGGATAAGGCAGACTGGAAGACGGGCCCACCGCGGTAGAAGCCTACATATGGTCAGACGTGCTCAACAACTGATCATCAGGTTCTCATGCACTTTGCCGCCATGCTAGCTGCCAGATATGCTCAATGTTCTCCGCCTCTAACCCTACGAATCGTTTCGCAAAGCCATCCAGAGTGCCTTCTACCGCCTCCGTGTGCCCCTCCAGCGTTGCTTCACCCCAGCCCGAGTTGCCGTCGGTGTCGACCACTTTGACAAAGAGCCATCGTGGCAGCAGGCGGAAGTACTCTATGCTTGCGATTGGAGCCATAAAGTGTATAATATGGAGGCAGAAGTGAATAGTCTTACTGTCAAAATGCTATTCATTCTCCAATACCTGTCCCCACGGAACAGAGGTGGAGTTGTATGAGGGGCACTCGGCCTTTGCTCGCCCGAGCCTCGAGCATCTGAAAGTTGTCAGTTGCCGTGAGTAGCCGACGATAATATCTCGTCGCGTCGACGCGATGACAACATTCACGATACAGGGCTTTTATGCAGATGCTTCGCCGCCCTATTTGTTATGTGCATCTCCAAATCAACCATCGAAAGAAAGCCTTTGGCTCTATTGATGCCTGGTGGACAACTAGACGAGCGTATTGACTCACAGCAACTGTCCTTCGGGAATAATGGAGTACCAGATCGCACCCTAGCTGCGTCGTACAATTGAAGCCATCGTCAGATTGCGGCTTCATCGAGAGTGCACGGAAAGCAGAGGTTGAAAGGCAATCTACACAGTTGTCAGCCTCAAGTATACATGTACAGGTTTGCCAATAGGATCCTTCGCCTCCTCGGTCTGGACTTCATCTCTCAACGCTTCTACTTTGTTCTTTCGCTTTGCTTTCTTTAAAGTCGCTTCCACTTACTGACAACTCAAAGCTTGAGCAGCAAGCTTCCGATCAAGCTTACGGGAGAGTCAGCCGCATTCAAGAAACCTGGTCCGCGCCACCTACAGAGGTGGGGCTCATGTTACGTCCTACATGCCTAAGTATGTATAAGCCAAAAGCATGACGCAAATGACATCTTGGTAGTTGCATCACTGTGTCTAGACGTGCATGAAATCGCCGGGGCCGTCTTCCCGAGATGGCGGTTCAACCGCAATAAGGCCAGACTACGGATGGAACAAGTCATCTGGCCTGTCGCCATCGTGAACTGTATGCAACTGAGCGGGCAAGTATCGACGTTACAGAATTTGTGGTACAAATCGTCATCAAGCATGTGAGTCAACAAGATTTGGTCTTTGTCTGGAGATTGTAATAGTTTTGCATATAATTCGGGTCTTCTGCTTCCAGTTTCACAAAATGACATAACTACTTCCGTTTTCCCAAAATGCCACTGGTCGAAGTTCAAGAAGAAGCACGACAATTAGCTGAGCGAGAGCGATCCGATAGTGTCATCACTCTTCGAACCAAAGAAAAGGATCGCTCTTCTCAGCGGGACAATGCGGAGCCAGAAGACTTCTTCTTTGGTCGGCATCGATGGGACCCATATGCATCATGGACTGTCGAAGAGGAAAAGAAGGTCATTCGAAAGACGGATCTGCGCCTTCTCCTAGTCTTCTGTGTCATGATTGTAGGCATCCAGATCGACCGGGGCAATCTCTTCAATGCCTTGACGGACAATTTCCTCAGCAATGCTGGGCTCGACACCGTAGATCTCGACAACGCTCTCATGATAACCCGCATTGCTGTACTGCTTTCCGAGTTTCCTGTCCAATTCCTCATCTTGAGATACGGCTTTCGAAGAGTTTTCCCTCCGCTCATCATGGGTTGGGGCATAGTCTGTCAGTATTTGTCCCCGCTATGCCTGGGTTTACCGCTGACTACCACTTGGCTGCATGTCAATGCCTCATACATGGCAGAGCAGCATTCTTTATTGTCCGCGCACTGATAGGTGCGCTGGAGGGCGGCTACTACCCTGGCATGGTCCACTTCCTCACCCTGTTCTATACCACTACCGAGATGGCACCTCGACTTGCTCTTCTCGCTGCCATGAATGATGTAAGATACTTACACAACCAATGGATACGTAAGCTGACGCACTGGAGCTTGCTCATATTATCGCGGCATTGTTCGCAGCCGGAGTTCTGAAAATGAGAGGTGTGTGCGGACAGCCTGGGTGGTTCTGGCTATTCTTGATTGAGGGCATCATAACATTCTTGATTGGTGTATTTGTATGTCCGAAGCAGTCAGATCACACATGTACTGTATTAATGATGGTCCAGAGCTACCTTTACCTACCATGGTGTCCAACAGACACCACCAGCTACGTTCACCGCGGCTCGTGGTATTCTGAGGAAGAAGAGACTATCATCGTGAACCGAACACTCCGAGATGATCCAGCGAAAGGTCAAGTGTCGCCAACAGTGACACCTACCTTGAAAGAGATAACAGATACATGGTCGGACACCAGGCTCTGGATACTGTTCGCTACTGGCTTTCTTGGTCTAATATCATACCTACCGCTCAGGCAGTATGTTCCATTAATCCTCCGACGATTGGGGTTCTCAGTTTTCGAGAGCAACATGCTACAGATTCCCGCGGCTGTACTCCAGATTGCCACAGTCCTGCTGCTGGCATGGAGTAGTGAGCACTTCAAGGAGCGGACATGGCATTGTATACTGGCGCACTTCTTCACGGTACCATTTCTGATCGCACTGGAAGCTGCACCTGCTAGACTCGGCCCTTGGGAGAGGTACTCCTTAACAGCCATGATCGTAGGGGGTAAGTCCAGCAACTTATCTGCGCAAGATTCATACTGACATTACTCCAGCACCAAGCTACTACCCCGTCGTCATCTCCTGGACCTGTGAAGCCAGCTTCTCAGTCAAGAAGCGTGCTATCGCAGTCGCTACACTCTCTGTCCTAACACTGGCAGGGGCAATTGTAGCTTCGCAAGTTTATCAAAAGGCGGATGAACCATATTACTACGACGGCAACAAGTTTTTGATAGCGGTGGCATGTTTCACATGTCTGCTCTTCGTCCTGAACAAGCAGATACTGGTCAGAGTAAATAAAAGGAGAGACCAGGAGTGGGAGGAGATGACAGTGAGAGAACAGATGGAGTACCAGAGGGAAACCGAGCGTCAGGACTTTCACGGGAACAGGAGGATCGACTTTCGCTTCCCTACGTAAAGCTCAATATCGATATCAGAGAAGATAGAGTATTAGAGTGCTTCAGCATCTTCACGCCGACTTAACAGCTTCCCATAGACATGCTCGTCGGAAGTGATGTTGCCAACTCCTTGATCGGAGTCGGACACCCCGCCATGCCCGACCCCGCTCTCCATGTGCCCCGCAATGCCTACCAAAAGCCGAGGGTACCCGTTCGTGTCAGCTCCCTACAACATCGTAGGGCGTATGTCCTGATATCAGTAAAGGCCAAGCCATATACAGAAGACTGTTTCGTATTCGAGAAGCTGATCTCTGGGAGAACTGTTGGAGTAATTGTTGCTCCCCGCGTTACTCGTTGAAGTCCTTTCTGTCAACCTCATCACTATCATCATGGCCACAATAGCGCTGGGAGAATATCTATGGAGGAGGTGTGCAAGCAATATGAATCGTATATCGACCTCACTAACTCTTGCCAGGATAGCGGAAGTCGGGATAGAGACCATCATGGTATCTCGCTGCGGCACGTCTTGCTTCGGCCAATGCTGATTCAGCTAGGGTCTTCCGGGCGACTTCAACCTACAGCTTCTAGACCACATCTACAACGTCAAAGAACTTCGCTGGAGTGTGTCTCTAGACCAGTGAGCGATAGAACAGCAGTGCTGACAATCATGAAGTCGGTACCGGTAACGAACTGAATGCATCCTATGCGGTCGATGGCTACTCCAGGATCAAGAATGTCCCTGGATGTATCGTCACGACACATGGCGTTGGTATATCTTCAAGCAATTCATCAAGTGGCTCAAGTTATCTGACAGGCCTCTAGGCGAGCTAAGTGCATTGAACGGTATTGCTGGATCTCTGACAGAGCAAGTCAAGGTGATACATGTGGTTGGTCAGACGACTCGTTCGATGCAGAAGAAAAGGATGATGATCCACCACTCGATCGGCTTCGACCCTGATCACCAGATCTTCAATTCTGCTTCGAAGCGATTTCGAGTGGCGGAAGCAGAGCTGTGGGACGCTGAGAAGGCACCAGCAGAGATTGATGTAGGAATGCCGCCCCTGATACCGTACGGACGCTGACACTATCAGCGTGTGATTCGAGAGTGCTTCATCAAGTCTGGACCAGTGTACATCTTCTTGCCACTCGACCTGGTAGACGAGCATGTCTCTGTAGATCTCCTGAAGACGCCACTGGACATTTCACCGCCCTCGAATGAGCAGACTAAGATCACCATGGAAAGTGCTGCCAAGGCGATTGCCCAGGCCATCTCGGAGGCCAAGAACCCGGTTATCTTCGTAGACGCTCTACTGATGAGACACAATGCGGTCAACGAATCAAGGCAGCTCATCGAGCAGCTGGGCTTACCCGTCTATCAATCAGGCATTGGTATGGGTATCATTGACGCAAAGTCAAAGCAATTGGTAGGCACGTATGGTGGTGAGGTTAGCAATCCTGGAATCTCGAAGGCATTTGAGGCCAGCGATCTACTACTAGTCTTTGGTCGCTTACCTGCAGACACCAACACTGGTGGCTTTTCGCAGCAGATGCCAGTTGGGAAAACGATCGACTTTAAGCCTGACGAGGTCGACGTAAGTACATTCGCATCCTCACAATTCTCGCACCAAACTAACACGTCCCAGCTCAGAGGCATGAAATCCTTCCCCGGCCTCTACTACAAAGCCTTCCTCCCCTTCCTCACCTCCCACCTCCGCGACACCACCATCGCCTCCGTCCCCATCCCCAGCATGCCCTCCTACAAGCTTACTCCCGGCGACTCCGAGCCCACCAACGCCATCACAACCCCCTGGTTCTGGCCACGCTTCTCCTCCTTCCTCCAACCAGGCGACTCCATCCTCGCGGACACGGGCACCTCCCTCTTCGGCCTTCAAGACAGCACCTTCCCGTCTGACATCGTCTACAACTCGCAGACCTACTACGGCAGCATCGGCTACGCCACGCCCGCGACTCTCGGCGCCGACCTGGCCCGTCAAGAACTGGCCCGATCCACCTCTCACTCGTCCGCCAAGTCAGCGCAGACAGTACCAAGACGCACCGTGCTCCTCACTGGCGACGGCAGCATCCAGCTCACGATCCAGGAACTGGGGACCATGATAGCGTACAAAGCGGCTCCGGTGATCGTCATCATCAATAACAATGGGTACACTGTCGAAAGGGCGATTCACGGCGCGAAGCAGGGGTACAATGATATTGTGCCGTACGACTACAGCAAGGCGTTGGAGTTCTTTGGCATGGAGAAAGGGGTGGCGGAGAAGAGCTTTGTGAGGTGTGCGACGAGAGACGAGTTTGAGGAGGTGTTGAAGAGGGAGGATCTGCGGCGGCCGAGGAATTTGATGATCGTAGAGGTCATGATGGATGCGTTTGATGCGCCGTGGAGGATGCTGGCGCAGATTGGACGGAGGGGGGAGGCGACGAAGAAGGAGATGGTTGAAGGGGGTTTTGTGCTGAGGGGCCCGGTGGCGGAGTAAGATCTAGAATTGTGTGGTTGGAGGGTTGGTAAGAGGATGTAGATACTGGCATTGACTCATTGCATATGAAGTGCATACGGTTTGTTTTGCCTGACTGCTATACTGAGTACTGATAAGTTCGCTTTCGAGATGCGTAAGACCACGTTCTTCACGGAGTCTTGTGGGCATGTCGACCACAGCGTGCACTCGTGAGGAATGCTAAGCGGTTGGCAGCAAGGCTTGTCCCCTGAAAGACTTCGCCCAGAGTCCCATCCTCACTGGCTGCCCAAATGCTGGCAGAACCACACGACAGAGGCTTTGGCGAGCAAACTCAAATAGCGATCATGAAAGGGAACTACACGCTCATCTTGCGGGGAAATTGAGGCCCTCGAGAGACGCGCATCCGTTCGAGAACCTGATCTGTCAGAGGGCAGCTCCTTGTCCACGGTGAGAGTGCCCAGTTGAGAATAATTGGAGGAATATTCTCTTGCATTGCGGGGGATCTATGTTTTGAGCCCTGCGTTCGATCTGCAAGGCGGCGAAAAGCTTGTCGGCATGAAGCCTCCGGGTTCCAAGGGGTCGAGGGCCCGAGGGTTGGTCGCAGTCTGGCGCGCTTCGACGCTTCGATTGCCGTTTTGACCACGGATGCACGGCGGCGGCTCCACGACTGAGAGGTCCTCCTTCAATTTCCACACGCTCCACCACTGCTTTTGAGAGTCTTGCATCTGTGCAACTTGACGACTGCAGCATCAGCCCGCTTGCTAGCGTGGTCCTTGTGTTTTAGCCGAAATGCACCAAAGACGACCAGGAGTGCGACTTCCCGACGTGCTGCACATGACGACTCTACATGGGTAGGCAAGACCTGAGACATATATTATCCTCCAAGTCTCCCCAGTGTTCTGGTAGGTTCTTCAGTATTCGAGGGTGTGTTCAGTATGAAGTCTCTTCTTCTCGTTCTCCCTTCCCTTCTCTCGGGTGCCGCAGCCCAGACAGTGGGAGCCTATGGCCAATGCGGAGGCAATGGCTGGACTGGTGGTGTCCAGTGTGTTAGCGGCTTCTACTGCTCAGTCGTCAACCCGTGGTATTCTCAGTGCATAGCTGGCGCTAACACGCTTTCGACGTGAGTCCATGATCTCTGTAGAAGAGCAAGTGTCAAGGCAATGTGCTGACTTCATACAAGCGTGGTCACCAAAGCCCCTACTAGCTCGGCGACCAAGTCCGCGGCTCCCACAACAACCGTCAAGCCTGCAGCTCCTACGACAACTGCCAAGCCTGTCACTCCTTCGACTACCAAAGCAAGCTCATCACCAGCCCCCACTGCAGGCAGTGGCTCATCATCGATCGCGAGCGCCGCCGGGAGCTTGTTCAATATCGACGGCAAGAAGCAGTACTTTGTAGGCACAAACTCCTACTGGATCGGCTTCCTCAACAACGATGCCGACATCGACACCGTCATGTCCCACCTGCAGACCTCCGGCATCAAGGTCCTGCGCGTCTGGGGATTCAACGACGTGACGGCCATCCCCGGCTCCGGCACCGTCTACTACCAATCCTTCATCAACGGAGTCGCAACCATCAACACCGGCGCCGACGGCCTGCAACGCCTCGACGCCGTCGTCAAGTCCGCCGCCGCCCACAACATCAAGCTCGTCATCAACTTCGTCAACAACTGGACCGACTACGGCGGCATGGCGGCCTACTTCTCCTACGCCGGCATCAGCTCCAACGCGGAATGGTACACGAGCGCCAAAGCCCAAGCCCAATACCAAGCCTACATCAAAGCCGTCGTGACCCGCTACGCCAACTCCCCCGCCGTCTTCGCCTGGGAGCTCGCCAACGAACCCCGCTGCAAGGGCTGCGCCACCACCGTCCTGACCAACTGGATCAAGACCACCTCGGCCTACATCAAGTCGCTCGACTCCAAGCACATGGTCGCCATCGGCGACGAAGGGTTCGGCCTCACCGAGGGCTCCGACAACTCCTACCCCTACACCACCGCAGAGGGTGTCGACTGGGACGCCAACTGCAAGGTCGCGACCATCGACTACTGCACCTACCACCTGTACCCGGAGAGCTGGAGCGTGACGCCCGGTCTCGAGTGGGGAAACGCGTGGATCACCAACCACGGCAAGGCGTGCGCGGCGGCGGGCAAGCCGTGCGTGCTCGAGGAGTTTGGGTTCCACAACGATGCCGCGACGGAGTATGCCTGGGAGACGACGGCGCTGAATGATGTCAACACCGGTGGTGACATGTACTGGCAGTATGGCGATACGCTTTCGGGCGGTCAGACTTCGCAGGATGGAAATACTGTTTACTACCAGGATGCTAACTGGAAGGTCATGGTGGCGCCGCATATTGCTGACGTGGCCAAGAAGGCCAGGCAGTGAGACTGCTGTAGCTTTCGTTGTACATACTTGGAATTGTATATATCCTTACTCGATGCTGTTATTGTCCAAATTGACGCCGATGCGTGACTCTACGGACCTCGACAGGACGACTGCCCCTTAAGAACAAGTGCATCTCAATGCTGACTTTTTTAGCGCCAAGCTCTGTCCACGCCACATCCCACTGCAAGGTCTTTATGACTAGGACTGTCGATTGTGAGACCCCAATAACGGCAGTCACAAATTTTTACTATTATTGGATCGGAACAGCAATATCGATCATCGTCTAACAAGCATTATATCTGGGTCGTGGGCAAGGTGATTTGAAGTCAAGGAGGGAAGCGGAGAAGTGACTTCGATCTCGCTCTCGCAAGGTGCTGCGAATTGCATACGTGCTCCTTTCCATTTGCTCCGAGCACCACCTCCTTCTTCTTCGCAGCCATTGACGAAGATCGACAAGCGGAGCCGCCTGTAAAGATTGGCAAATAGTATTTCTGCAGTTGGAACACCAGTATTTCCAGGGAACGAAGACTCAAGCCCAGTCCAGACAAGATCGATGTACGCGCGACGTTGCTTTCGTGGGGTGAGTTTGTGTCAAGTCCATCGGACAAGCAAGACTATGACATGACGCAGCTGTCCCTCATGTGCTGCAGGACGCCAGGGGGGGACTCGCAATGGCGGGCGATGAAGGTCTTGTGATCCCAGTAGCCCCAATCACCCCCGCCCAAGTCGTACATGCGCCAGTCCTGCTGTGTTCCGTACGGCGAATGGTCAAAGACAAGGCGCAACTCGAAGTACCAGGGCGGGCATCCCGCCGTGTTCTCATCCGGGGTGAAGAAGCCCCTCTCGAGCCTGACAGCGAGCGGTCGAGGTCCAGGGTCCAAGCCTTTGAAAGGTCCTGGTCTCCTGTCTGCGATGGTGTCGCGGCCGAGCTGCACTCGTTGTGCGCTGGTCGTGTTAAGGTTCAGCTCCAGCTTGAACTCTGCGAGGACTTCAGCTTTTCTGGGTATGGGCGAGGCAAGCTGGAACGGCCGGCCTAATCCAGCGTCGAGCTCTTTCCACGTAAAGTCAATCAAGACATCTACGCTTAATTGGCGGCTGCCAAACAGCTTTGCACTGTCAACTTCGGTGCTAGACTCCTAGAGACATCAATATAACTCACCACGCCTGTCCCGTCCTGCCTGAAGGCGATCCAGCGGCAGAGGCCAACGTCAGCAGTCCAACTTCCTCCGATACTCTCATGTTCTGCGCAGAGTATCGCATGGGCCGTAGTGTAGCTTGATTTCTCCTGCGCATTCGGTCTGTCCCGCGCAGTCGACTGCTCTTGCATGCCCGACTTCTCCGGCGGACTCGATTTCTCCTGCATTTTCTTGTGCGAATCAATGGGTCGCTAATGCAGTGAGGATTAATTCGAAGATATCCAGGTCAGAAAGCGAGAAAGGAATGTTCGAGGATATGTGGCGGCCTAGAAAAGCTGCTCATCAGGCCACCTTGTAGGTGCCCGGAGCACAGCTCTAGGCGCGTGTGGTGGGAAGTATAATACTACCTGCAAGCTAACAGACCATGAACTATTCATGAGCGCTATCCTCTGCCCCGCACGAAGGTATCTCACAACATGAAACCCTCGAGGGATACGCTAATGGATGCAGATGGTAGTCCGTTGTTTTGCAAGAACGACCCGTCCATGCGTCCTCCAGGTCGGCTTACTCAGCGCCAAGCTTGAGTCACGAGACTTGTTCACTCCACGCGCCACTCGCGCAATAAGTATGGTAAAAGATATATCACGCACAATCTGCGTGCATAGAACTCCTTCCTGGCGGTCTTTTTTACGTTTTGTTCCGCGCTTGAATCCGGCCGCTCCGTGTGCGAATTCGGCGAAGTTCTACCATGGTCGCATTAGAATCTTCAGCCCGATCGCTTGAGGTGATGATTTACCCATGCAGCTTGGCAGCTAAGCCTGTCGCAGGTCGGCATGCTGGCGGCTATCGCTCGTGCCCACCTCTTAGAGTGATAGGGCTCACCTGTACAGAGCACAAGTACCGTCTCAATCCATTTGTTGCAAGCCAGCGCCGGCCATTGTGAGGCAGTATCCGCGCCTCGCTTCCTGAGGGTCTCTAGGACGGTTGGCAGGCAGCTTCTAGTGTTCGCCCACAAGGGCTTCTTCATGTCCACTTGGAGATAGTGCCGTCAGCACGATGGAGTGCGATGCGGCATAGCGGAGTGATGGGGGACTAATGAGTCAACTCGCTGTCCACGGACGGACTCCAGATCGACTCGCTGTCCGCGGACGGATTCCAAATTGACACGCGCCATCTCCGTTTTGGGATGCTCGGGGCCTAATGTCTTCGTTCTCCCAGTCAGCGCTCTTGTGTACATCTGTTCTGCCACCTCCAGCTTGCCCTGCCTCACGTAAAGAGCGCCCAGATTGCTGACAGTGTCCAAAGTGATCATGTGCTCCATGCCCAGCGCCCTCTCCCTGCCATCGAGCGAAGTCTTATGCATTTGCTCCGCCTCGTCGAATCTGCCTTGCTCCCGATAGAGAATACCCAGGCTCTCGAAACAGTCAAACGTCGAGGTATGATCCGAGCCCATCGCTCTCTGCCTGCCCACAAGCGCCCGCTTATGCAACTGTTCAGCCTCTGCGAACCTACCCTGTTGCCGGTACAGGACACCCATAATGTTGACTGTGTAGAGCGTGGAAAGGTGATCCGGTCCCAGTCCTTTTTCGAATCCAGTCAGAGCTCGCTTGTAAGTCTGCTCCGACAGATCCAATTGACCCAAGTCCCGATAGAGTATGCTGAGACTGCTGACGATGTAGAGTGTTGCAACATGATTTGGTCCAAGTATCTTTTCCCTACCGGCAAGCGCCCGCTCATAGAACCTTTTGGCCTCCAAACGTTTGCCTTTGTTGCGATAGACTACGCCCAGCTTATGCACAGTCTTGAGCGTACTCATGTCTTCCGGGCCCAGATCTTTCTCCTTCATGCCCAGTGCTCGCTCGTACATGATCTTCGCCTCTGCCAATTTGCCCTGGTCGGCGTAGAAGTCCCCAAGGCTATGCAGGGCCCATCCAATACCAGTCTGGGGCAACAAGTC
Source organism: Elsinoe australis (assembly GCA_007556505.1). Classification (NCBI taxonomy): domain Eukaryota; kingdom Fungi; phylum Ascomycota; class Dothideomycetes; order Myriangiales; family Elsinoaceae; genus Elsinoe; species Elsinoe australis. Next base: position 1,739,048 of record SWCS01000006.1, read on the forward strand.
ATTCACAACAAAGAAATAGCATCGAGCTGCATGCTTGATCAGCCTGTGCTGAGATACCCACCATTTGGCGACGTCCTTGCTAGGCATGCACGACGCGGTCGACAGCAGAGCAAACTTTGCGAGATCCGGGTCCCAGTCTGGATTGAGTACCGATGAGGCCCAGGAGTGAACGCAACTGTGGATGCTGTATCCTTTTGTTGCGAGGGGACCTCTAGAATTGAGATCTATTTCGACCAGCCCATAGTCGCACAAGACTCGCATGGTGCTATGGAAGTACAATTCATTGCGGGTCAGATCTTTGATCCAGAGCAGATTTCCAGCGTCACCGGATCGGAGGAGCTCAAACCAGAGGTCCTGGTTGTCAAAGTAGGCCCAGAGACACAACATTTGGGCGGACAGTGGATTTTGGTCGCGAACACGATCCATTGAGATCTGCCAGGTAGAGCACAGAGTTCGGTCTTCATAAGAATTGAGTGAAGGACTCGTCTCCTGTAATAATGCCCAGGAGGCCTTGTATAGGCGAATGTAGTCTTCGATGTCAAGCGCAGCTTGACGGAGATATGAACCAGCCGTCGCGAGAGCAAGTGGTAAGCCGTCTAGCATCTCTGCAAGCTTGTAAGCACTCGCATCTGGGACTCGTATCAGTCTCTATCAAGGGCTTCGGGTGTTACACTTGTTCTCACCGTGTGTTAGATCATCCCGCCTCGACGTAGTCGATAAGATTGCAAGACTATCTTGGATATTCGCTAGCTTGCTTATGCGTAGACAATGGCCTATGTCAAGACGTGCCGACCTTGTCGTGATGATGATCGAGCCTTGATACGACTCGGGGAAGTAGTCTCGGATGTTCACTGTTGCAGAATCATGCTTCTTTTGCAATCTCGGATTGTCGCAATTATCGTAGATGATGAGCCAACGAGTATTGTCTCGCAGGCTGAGCCATTTCTTGACCGCATCAACGATATCATCTAGATTTTTGGTGCCGACGCTGCTGATGTCAACAGCGGAAGGGTGATGGTGGAGTATCTGCCTTGCTAATTTACTGAAACTTTGCTTGAGGGAATCGTCGTTTGAGGCGTCAAGCCAAAAGATCGCCGAGTATCTCTCTCTATGTTTCTTGGCGTATGCGATGGCTAATTGAGTCTTACCAATTCCTCCTAAGCCATGCAGTACAACTGTGCGGCGGCTGCTGTCGCCTGTGAGAGATGCATGAATCTCATGCAATTCTCCTTCCCTTGCTACAAAATCTTCAGCGTCGAAGACATCAGCCAGACTGAATGGCACGGAGAACTCGTCGTAGTTGGCTCCTTCGAAAACGAGCATGTTAGCCAATATTAGCTCCGAGGAGTAACACGGGGCGGTGGATGAAGGCCTTACCTCGCAAAGCAGTATCGATCTCCCGCCGAAGTCTTTTGAATGCATTGCTCTTCCCCTCTCCGTAGATCGGAGACATGTGTACGCCACATATACCAAGCAAAGAATATGCTCCATCCTCCTGGAGCTTCGTCTCGCGTTGCTCCTGCCATGCGATTCGCTCAGCGATGCTGAAGTCGGAGAGGTCACTGCCTTCAAAGGCCAGAATCGGAATGCCCGTGATGTCGCTGATTTGACGTTTCAAAGACTTTTTGGTGCCGCACTTCCTCCGCTCCTTCGAGTAAAACTCTACCACTGGCGGTGCGAGAAGCTCTTGAAGTGTCCAACCGCGTGTGAACCACCGGCTGCGCAAGAAGGCCGTTGTCCACGAAGTATCAGTAGGATCGTCAGTCTTGGATACATCCGAGAGGTAGACGTAGCATTTGGCAGCGTTTGCATACCATTTGTACATCGAGTTGATGGCTTCTGAGACCTCGGCATTGTTGGAAGCATCTATGCAGCAGGTGTCTACCCAGAAGTAGCGTAATCCATCGCATGTGGCCCGCTCTCCGCAAAACAACAACTTCTCATAACCACGCTTTTCGACTCCAGTCCCGTCCCGAATGTCTCGGAGATCTGGTTCATCGTCATCGGCGCCCCATGTGTGAGATAGCATAGCATATTGAGGAATGCTATCTCCGATAAAGTTCTTGGTTAAGCTGACTGTTCCAGTAGCACTGTCGAGGTTCAAGAAACGCATATCTGCCTCGTGTAACGGTACTAAAGGTGCTGACCTACGTTGGTGGGATAAGCCTATAACAGAGTAGAAGTAGGCAGAATACAGACCCGAGAGAGGGGAAGGGTTTCCTCAAGCTTGCGCCTTCTCTTCCTCCTTCAACTTCTCTTCCAAGTAGTACGTACCTTCATCAGACAATTTGGCGCGCGGCAACAGTGGCTGCACAGCGAGCCCCGGCCCTTGACGTATCACATGCACGGCGAAACGATCAGGCCTGACTTCGCTGACCTGCTATTGGACCTAGAGTCAAGGCTTGCCCGAAGATCATGCAGGTAATCGCCCGTGGTTCGCCAAGGCCACTCCAGATAAGCGTCAATTCGTGCAGAGTGCTTCGCATTATAAGCTGATCCCAATTCCCTGCAATGTCATAGCACACATCAATCTGTGCCTCGAAAAGCCTGCTCCTCATTCAGAGCTATCGCTGCTCTGGGGCCTCATCAACGCGGCCCCAGACGCGGGAACACCCGAGGCGAACGTTGACCGCGGAACGATCCTCGGCTCCACCACAAGGTGAAGAGATATACATAAGGCATCAAGCATTGCTGCCGTATCCACGGCGAGCTTTCGTCCGGTAGGTTCCCACAGCCTGTGTCATGGTGCTTGGATCGTCCCGTCACACATGCCACTGCTTACGAGGTTCGCAGTCGATCCACTGTCTACAGGACAGCATCCGACCGCACCTGCGCCATGTCCGTCAATCATAAGCTCGCTCATCTGGCCTTGGAGACCATTTGCCATGATGCGAGTCCGATTTTCGGATCGAAGAGCACCGGAGGGTCAACGGAATGGAGTACATGGATGGCGAAATATCCAGATGATACCAAGCTCGCACACATGAACATACCAGGCGCGCATGACGCAGCAACGTGGAATTACACGACCGAGACGCAGCAATCGCTTGCACACGTCACCTCTCTAGCGAAGCAGCAAGTTCCACCACCTGACTGGCTTCGCTGTCAAGGGCAAAGCATAAGTCAGATGCTAAATGCTGGTGTGAGAGCCTTTGATTTGAGATATGAGCAAGATGCAACGAAACAAACTTTAGTGTTCTGGCATGGGCCTGCTCTGTTGAGTCAGACAGCCACTGTCAACGATGTGATGTTCGGATTCTACCAATGGCTGTCTGATCATCCTTCTGAAGTGGTTTTCCTGTCATTTCAGCGGGAAGGCAGCGTTGATAATGCCGCAGATGTGCAGATGCAGATGTACGATATGCTGACATCGCCTGCCGCCAAGGAGTACATCCTGTCGACAAGCGACACTCTGGAGGTCCTCGGTCAAGCCAGAGGGAAGATAGTTCTGTTACGGCGCTTCGATCTCGACTTGCTGCCCCCATCGTACGAAATGAATGTTCCGGGCCTTCGTTTCAGCCCCGAGGATTGGACGGACAACGGCGCTTCCATTACAATCGCTTACAACAGGGAGCACGATCCCGGCACAGGAAAGGGATTGGCCTACATCGAGGATTACTACGGACCAGAGACATCGCCGTCCTCTTCTCTACAGGAGAATGTGGAGGTCAACATGAAAGCCATACTGTCGCATTTGGACAAGGCCGCGGATGGTCACCTACCAGATGGGCTCTTCTGGGGCTTCGCCAGCGGTAAGAATGTCCGTCACGATGTAGCCATAACGCCGAGGCTGATGGCACTTGGTGACGGGACAGTTCATGGCGTCAATGACCGATTGGTGGAATTTTTCAAGAATAAGAGGGGAGAGAGATTCGGCATCGTCATGTTTGACTTTTGCGAGGAGCCACATGAGTTGATACCCACGTTTCTAAGTCTGCAGGCCCATTAAAAGAACGGCAGCTTTGTTTCGGACTTCGTACTTATGCTCGTAGGGCACGTAGGTACTGAATTCGTGCAACGCCGGCATTGTTGTTGTGTTTCACATAAACTACCAGGCGTAGGAACTACCAGGTCAAAGCTGGTAATAAATTGATACTAGACATGCGTGCATCACGTACCTGATCCATAGTCAATACTCTATCACAAGAGAGCTGGTAGTGGTTGAACATCAGGTATGCGTTGCACAAACCCTTGCACTTGCGTGGGGCTATTCTACCAAAAAAAAACCCCCCAGCGAATAGATGCCAGGGGCGTAATCGATGACTGACTCCAAGCTGTATATATGGGGCCGAAAGGCCCGGCCAAGCTCGGCTCGATCACGTGACATCGGAAATCGCCCATGCAAAAGATACAGCACCCAGGATTCTCGCGTGGTCACCCACCACAATACTAACTGAGCGATCACTTGCTTAAATATGGCAGATCTGACGGGATGCCTTGCTTTCAAGTGTCTATGGCCGTATCTGACATGTTCGCCATAAATATTGTATATAATACTATATCTCTAACCTCGTGTATGTATGTCCTGAGATTCACGCTGTACCGCGCCGCTTCCTTTGCGATTCGCTCCTTCCCCCTTACCTGAGACCGTGCTTACGCGACACGCTTGGCACGACGAGGGCTACAAATGAGTCTCTGTGATATGTTGTTATTGAGCTAAAAGAGGGAGATGCATCAACATCACTTATCCTTAGTCCGACGGTTGCTGAGGTCTCGCCACATGTAGTCTGATAGCGCCGAGCTGCCAATATGATTGATCTTGGCAGCCGTGGAGGTATCTCAACACGGGAGGACTTCAACACAACACTTCGGCAGCAAGAACACTCAGGTACACACAGCAGCATCTGGAGATCGAAGCCACGCCGTGAACACGTTACTACCAGTCTAGCCCTCCCGTCTAAACTTCTCCCTCCCACCCCTAACCCTCTTCCCTCTAACATCCCTCCCCTCCTCGATAGCCAACAACGCCTCCCTCTTCTTCTCCGCCACCACTCCCAGCGCATCCCTCACCACCCTCGTCTCCACATTTACCCCCTCCTCCTCATACTCTTCCATCTCCCTCCCGACCCTCTCCTCAATACTCTTCACCAACTCCACGTCTCTTTGCCCCACGAAGCTGACACTCACACCTCTCCTCCCTGCTCTCGCCGTTCGTCCTACACGGTGGATGTAGTCGTCGCTGTCGCGCGGCAGATCGTAGTTGATCACCACCCCTACGTCCGGGATGTCGAGACCACGTGCCGCGACGTCGGTCGCCACCAAAATGCGGGCGGCGCCGGCGCGGAAGCGGGCGAGATTGTCGGTGCGGTCACGGTGGTGGAGGCCTGAGTGAAGGGCTGTGACACGGTGGCCGAGGAGGCGCAATGTGTATTCGAGAACGGTTGCGGTGTTGGTCCGGTTCGTGAAGATGATGATGGACTTTGATGAGTTTGCAGGGGTTGAGAGGAGGACGTGCAGGTATTTCTCTTTGTGAAGAACGTTGACCAGGAGGTAGGTCTGTTGAAGTGTAGTGGGAACCGCGAGACTCTCGGTGTCGATTTCAGTGATGTAGAGAGGGGGCTTGCCTGGTGGGACTGGGCGGGATTTAAGAGCGCGGACTTCGGGTGTGACGGTGGCTGTGAAGAGGAGGGTTTGTCGAGATGAGGAGGCGGGGAGAGCATCAAGACAGGTTTCTATATCGGGCAGCATGGACCCAGACCCAGTGGAGAGAAGTCGGTCTGCTTCGTCGAAGACGACATATTTCACTCGCTTAAGACCACGAGTGGCCTCAGGCCCGGAGTTTTGGATATGGTCGGCTAGACGACCGGGTGTGGCTATGATGACATGCGGTTTTCTGGTCAATGCCAGTGCTTGCGAGCGCATGTCGGAGCCGCCGGTCACTAAGAGAGGCTTGAGACTGATCGGAGCCGACAGTGCGAGGAACTGCTCGTATATTTGTAGTGCTAGCTCACGAGTGGGTGTGAGAATGACAGCGAAGATAGCGGATGGGTCCTGAGACCATTGTTGAAGGATCGGTGCTGCAAAGGCAATCGTCTTTCCTGAACCTGTGCGGGAGCCTCCAATGCAGTCACGACCTTGAAGGATCTCGGGGATGCATGCAGCTTGAATACCGGTTGGGTGAGTGATAGCCATGTTGGAGAGTGCAGTCACCAGCCACTTTGAGAGACCAAGAGAAGAGAGATTTTTGTTTCGCACGAGAGGTACTTTCACTTCTGCCGACGAGGGGAGTGGCGGTTCCTCCACTTCTTGCGCTGCCTTCGATATGCGACTGGGGACGGATGAAGTCTTGTACGTTGCGTGGCTGTGGTCATCGTCCTCGTCAGGAGATACTCGTCTTCGCTTCCGCGAGGAGGTATCGTCCAGATGGTCAGATACGTCCGAATCGGAAGAGACTGCTTGATGAGGAGCCATTCTCGAAACCTGTCAGTCCTAGGGAAGTATCTGGCCAATCTTCGGTTCTTCTTCGCGGGTCTTATGAGACTTGCCTGGACCCGGAACGTTCCTCAGAAGAACGAGACTAGTTGCTCATGGGAGACTGACGGAGTGACTTAGTATTGCGAATGGTTGATAGCAGGTCTATGCCAGAAAATTTGACAAATTATAGAGATGGTCGTAGAGTCCGCGTGACAAGTCGGAGGACTTTGAAAATAGGTTGAAATTATTTATCGGATCAATATATACCCATCAGAAATGACTGAGATCGAAAGATCAATCCTTGCATGATTAGAGGAGAATTAATGTCCTTTGATAAACCCTCAAAAAGCGAAGCGAACCTCGAAAACGCATGGCCCAAGCGCCTCCAATCACGAAGCCTAATCCGTCCTGCCGCTCATCTCTCCACTTCCATATTGTCGCATACCGTCGCAAACACTTTCAACGCGTCGCAATGCCATGTTGTAGCTTTCCACGATAACACATACCCTATAGAAATCTTTTAGACCATGGCGCAACTCCCAGGCACACTCAAATCCCCCAGCGACCCTCAAGGGCACTACCACGCATCCTACCTCCCCCGCGACATCCCCTACTCGTCGACCTTCGAAGACGATATCGCCTCTCTCCTCCTCACACCACCGAGCGACCCCTCCCCCGGCGTCTCAGCCCCATCATCTCCGTCCTCCCTCCCAAGCCTCGACCTCTCCTCCCTCCCACTCCCCACCACCGACCCCCGCCGCAAATACCCCAGCCCCATCCCTGGCCTCCTCTTGACACATCCGGGCGGCTATCTCGAAGGCGGACCGGGTATTTCGCCCTCAGAAGACGAGTTCGCGGGACACTTTGTAGCGGAGCACGGGATACGGGACGCGGAGACTTTACGGCGGGTTGTGGAGGAGGAGATTGAAAAGCAGGTTGAGGTTGCGAGGGAGAGGGCGCGGGCGAGGCGGAGAGCGAGGGAGAAGAATGAGGGGATTGAGAGTGAGGTCAGGGCTATGGAGGAGCAGTTGCAGTTGGAGATGAGGGTGTTGGGAAAGGCGAGGGAGAGGGCGAGGGAGAAGAGGGAGAGGAGGGAACGGAAGAGGGGGTGAGTTCATCGGTGGTGCAAGCTTGCGTTGGGGTATTTGTCTACATGGGCATGTCTATGTAGGAGCGCGGCCAGCGCGGAGGTATGGGGCTGGAGTCTACAAGAAGTATTCGAGGTTGACCTCGAGAGCGGAGACGGGGTACCTGCGATGAAGGGTCAGTGATAGGAGAAGCAAAGAGTGATGGGAAGCACTTACGGCAGCTCGAACTTTTTGAGCACAGCTGGGTGAAGGATACCGAAGGATCCGACCCGCACGGCCTTGTCAGCGAGCTTGACGTGGATCGCAGCCGCATGACCTGGGAGGAAAGTAGCGTCTGTACGAAATTAGCAAGATACCCCAATGCGAACACATGACCAGCACGAACCATCTAGCTCTTCCAGCCAGTAACCTCCGAGGCTCTGACCCTCTTTTTTCCTACGCTCCTCCAGCTCCTGTGCATCGCTCACAAAAGTCGTCTTCAACATCAAGACCACCCTGTCAAGGAGACCGTGCACCTGCTCGAAGCCACTGCTCTTGCCATACCAGCATGCGGCGAAGTGCCTTTCGTTCCTCGCCTTTCTCTCCGCCTTCTCGTCCTTGAGCCCGACGTCGCTGACCTCGAAAACTTTCATCGGTACAGAATGGTGCTTGTTCTCTCGTATCGTCTTCAGAAGACCTGGCAGCAAACTTGTCCTCACAATCTGGTACTCGGCCGTCTTTGGGTTTGCTAGCCTCACGGCCAGGTTATCGTTCTTCCTGTTCAACCACGCGTAATTCTCGTCATGAGAGCAGAGGATCAATGGCATGACTTCTGCCCATCCCGCCATGGCTGCTTCAAGGCGTACGATATCAGCCAGCTTGTTTATCGGCAACGGCGCTCCCACACTGGTCGTCGCTGACTTGAAGCGACGCTCGAGCTTGTTGAAGCCATAAGCAATGGCTGCATCCTCCATGATATCAGCTTGGTGCAGGACGTCAGCACGCGTGGGCGGGACGTCAATGTCGAGTTTGTCCGGTTCTGAAGAAGGCTTCGCGTGATAGCACATGCGTTTGAGAAGGTCGCAAATCTCCTGTGGCTTAAGGTCGAGACCGCAGACAGAGTTGATGTAAGAGACTGAGGCTTGAGTGGCGCGGGGTGTGAGGTCGGGTGCTTCACGAGTCTCGCCTGCGTGAGGCGAATTGATCTTGATGGGCTCTATCGTGAAAGGTTCCGAGCAGTACTGTGAGAACATGGAGACAATGATATGGTTGACAATCTCGAGCTTGGTCTTGTCCGTTGCGGTTATATCAATGAAGACGTTCCTTGTGTCGAGTGTGATCTTGGAATGGTTTGAGTTGATGATGGGCGGCATGGATAATACTCTTCGCTTGTTGTCGTAGATAATCGGGTAGACTGGCGAATCGCGGATGATGTGAAGGTACCGGCTGAGGTGCTTGTCCTTTTCGAAGAACTGCATCATCTCTGGGGCGGTCATCTCCTTAGTCTGATTGAGAGGGGCAAACTTAATCTGGTCAGGTGGGAGCGCCTCGTAGCTGAAAGGTCCCTCAATTGTGTCCAAGTCATGCGTGCCGATTGCTACGAGCGTTCGTTGGCGAGCAAGGTTCTGGTGCAGCTTGTCTTGAAGGGCAATGAAGGACTCGTAGTTGTTCTTGTCGAACTTGACGCCCCTCAGAATAGCTCCGGAGAAGAACGGTCGGATCTTACCCGTGTCCTCGCTGACATTGACCTCGAGGAGCTCGCCATTCGCGGGGGCCTTCAGTCTATAGTTTGGCGGGGTCGTGTTTCCGAGAAAGACATTGAGGTTCATAGCAATGCCTTCGAAGCATAGCATGTCATATCTGTTCGCTGGAATCTCGATCTTGAGTTGTGGAGGTTCCTGGATGCCATCTACAATCGGTCTCTTTGAATCTGTGGTGTCCTCATCTAGCTCGATTCCGAATTCGAAACATAGTTCGTCGAACTCCTGGGTCGTAAACTCTCGTCCTAGAGCTTTGAATAGTCGTGCTTTGTCCACGCCAATTGTAGGCATCTTGTATGAAGTGCGATTCGCGCACTAACGGTCGGTGTAGTATAGCCCCTCCTGCTCGTTATTTTATAGCTCTTGCTTAGAAGCCCTTGCAGATTGAAGGCCCGTTTGTTTGATTGCAAGCGGTGTGTTGCCTTGAATAGATTGACTGTTTTCCGGAGAACCTCTTGGATTAGCGGCGAGACTCAGTCAAAGTCGGATCAGGAAATTGGTCTCTCCAGGGAGTCGCTGTGCCCTGAGTCACTCTCCCAATGCTGTGATGCGGTTCGAAATTTTGGTGTAGATGTGGCTCAATGTGGCTGTGCGCTGTGGCTGGTGAGCTACACTGGAACGAGCTCTCGAATCCGCCGTTGGAATATCGCCAGCACCCAAACAGTCACCACACAACCACTCTCGACTGCGCAATACCACCAACCTTACGAAGTTTGACATTTTCACCATCAATCACGTTTTCATCTGTAAGTGTCGCATCACTCTCAATCGAGTCGCGTGAGCGCATCATTCAGCCTCATTGCACTCTCAACAACCCCCACCCCCGCGGACCCTTCGACTCGATTGTCGACATCTAGTCGCAGCCATTGACAGTACTTGGGCTCAATTGGTACCGGTGCTGACTTTGTGGTACATAGTGCCTCCGCACCTGCCTTGGACCCTTCGAGACCTCCCATTCAATCGAGCTTTGAGTCGACGATCTTCAGCCTTCGAGACCGGTGCGAATATTCATCTGGCCGAGTCGACGGCCTCACGCTCCTTCCTGATCATTATCAACGATATATGCGATAAAGATGGATGCGCAGAACCAGAACGATGAGCTGTACCCCATTGCGGTGTTGATTGATGAGTTAAAGGTCAGTGTATTGAGGCGGTGACGTAGGCAAGGGGCGCTGACAGTTGGGCAGCATGATGATGTCTTGCTCAGATTGAATGCAATCAGGAGACTGTCGACTATTGCGCTGGCTTTGGGTGCTGAGCGTACAAGAGATGAGCTGATACCCTTTTTGGACGGTATGGATCAATATGAATTGTTGGGAAAGGGGGAGGGCTAACACAGCGCAGAGTCTGTTGAGGACGAGGATGAGGTATTGACAGCTCTCAGCGATGAGCTAGGAGGGTTCGTCGAATACGTTGGTGGCTCAGAATATGCACATGTGCTGCTATCTCCCTTGGAGAATTTGGCGTCGATCGAGGAGCCGCTCGTTCGGGAGAAGGTATGTTGGTCCTTTCAGGCGACGGCGAATACGACTGACATGGAACAAGGCCGTCGAGTCACTCAACAAGATCTGCGACCAGCTCTCCGAGACCCAAGTCGAGGCACACTTCATTCCTCTCACCCTCCGCCTCTCCAAAGCCGACTGGTTTACCTCCAAGATCTCTGCCACTGGTCTTTACACAGCACCATACACAAAGGCAAACAATGAGTCACAAACAAAGCTCCGACAGCACTTCTCTCAGCTCGTCCATGATGACACTCCTATGGTCCGCAGACAGGCCGCGACGAACATGGCCAAATTTGTCAAAACCATGACACCTCAGATCGTGATCGAACAGATGATCCCTCTCTTTCAGCATCTTGCGAGTGATGACCAGGACAGTGTCCGACTTCTGACTGTGGAGGTCCTCATCGCAATCGCCGAGGTTGTGCCAAAGGAACAGCAGTCCAGCCATGGCGTGCTTCTTACTGCGCTGAGGAGTCTATTCGAGGATAAGAGCTGGAGAGTCAGGTATATGGTTGCGGACAAGTTCGAGAAGGTACATTCCACCAATATCTGGTCTTGTTTCCAACAGAAGTTAATGCTCTCCAGATCGCCAAGGCAGTGGACGATGAAGTCATCTCCCGAGACCTTGTCCCTGCATTCGTGAAGCTCCTCAAGGACGCCGAGGCTGAAGTCAGAAGTGCAGCTGCTGGTCAGATTCCTGGTAAGTCGAACCATTCTCACTTTCACAATTTGTGCTGACATGATATAACAGGCTTCTGCGCTCTCATCGACAAGAATGTTCTTCTGCACGATATTATGCCAGCTATTGAGGACCTCGTCTCCGACTCATCTCAGCATGTCCGGGGTGCTTTCGGAAACCAGATCAGTGGCCTGGCGCCTATTCTTGGACGTCAGGAAACTACCGAGCACCTACTTCCCATGTTCCTCCAGATGCTTAAGGACGATTTCCCAGATGTCCGCCTGAACATCATCTCCAAGCTCGACCTCGTCAACAACGTCATCGGCATCGACCTCCTCTCACAAGCTCTCCTTCCGGCCATTGTCAACCTCGCCGAGGACAAGCAGTGGCGTGTTCGTCTCGCTATCATTCAGCACGTTCCATTGCTCGCTGCTCAGCTTGGCCAGCAGTTCTTCGACGACAAGCTTTCAAGTCTGTGCATGTCTTGGCTTGGAGACACCGTGTTCAGCATTCGCGAGGCTAGCACCCAGAACTTGAAGAAGCTGAGCGAGGTGTTTGGTGTTGAGTGGGCGAACAAGGCGATCATTCCCAAGGTGATGAACATGGGCAGCCACCCCAACTACCTCTACAGGATGACCACATGCTTTGCCATTTCGGTAAGTGACATCTGATGCTGGTGATTGGCATGCCATGATACTAACCCTCTTCAGACGCTGGGCCCCGCTCTCTCTCTTCCCGTCATCAACGATTCCGTATTGCCAATACTGGCAGGGCTTGTCTCAGATGCTATCCCGAATATTCGATTCAACGTGGCAAAGTCTTACGCTGTGCTTATCGATGTCTGCAAACGGGTCACAGATGACAACGAAACAGTACTCGGGTTGGAGAAAGCCGGCAAGACGGGCACAGGTAGCCAAAGGGGCGACGCTATGATCCGGGAAGAGATTCTACCAAATCTTGACAAGCTCATCAACGACGAGGATGTTGACGTACGGTACTTCGCGAGCGTGGCAGCCAAGAGCTACGGAGATGCAATGCAGACATGATGATGGACCACAGAGCAGAAATAAAAAGGGAATAATTTGGTGAAGGCTTTCTTGCATGTCAGGACACTAGCCTTCTTGATTCGCTGGTAAAGATCCGGTTGCAAGAAGTCCAATGATAGATGTGGCGTACAGTGCCTTCTCAAGATACCTGCATCAAAGTCATGTTTACTTGACCGCTTTCAGACATGAGTGCCCGCCTATACCTCTTTCGTCGAGACCATTTGCCGATTAGACCCAGAACGTGTATGCAGCCACGCAAGCCGTTCCTCATCTATCTTGCATGTGGACCACGTTAGATACTCATCTTGGTGAGATTGATAGCCAGTCGTTGGCCCTGAATCTGCTGCGGGCAAGATTTGATAGAGTAGAGTTCCCCTTGTTAAGCCATGACAACCACCAACGGTTCCCGTCAAACAAACATGGTGGGCGGCGTCTTGGATTGTGATGTCACAGGATTCGACATGGCAGGCATATGGAATAATGTCAAGCAGCATACAATAATATACTGTTGTAGGTATTGCTCATCGTGACTCCCACCATACGGTCTTCTTGTTCTACTGGTGACTTCCAATGATCATATCTATCAGAATGAGAGGTCTGGGTCTCCGGCTAGACATGCACCCCAAATAGGCCCACAAGGCAGTGGCAATATTCAAACCAGACTTGATGCCCGAGCTTGATTCCAGAATCAAGAGGACTTGCGTGCTGTCGTCCCGCAAGCCACATCCCCGGGAAATGTTGACCCAACCCAAGACCATTGGCATGCACACACGTCCAGCACGCGGTTTAGACTCCTGAGTGACAGATGCGGCTGAACGGCGGCGGCTTCGTCTGGCGCAGGCTTAATCCAATCGATACACAGGATAAACGCGACGACTACCAGCAATGCATTGACCTTCGGCAGCAAGCCGTCGACCCTGCACTATCGATTCGATTGACCGATGATGTAGAGATTGCAGGGATGTGCACTGGCAGTACTGCTTGAGTGCGAGAAGGGCTGGCACGCGACATGCCGGTGAAGGGGAGAAGACGTGGTGAGGTCGAATCGGCCAATCAGAAGCCGACATGTCCCCCTGAACTGCACCTCGTCCTTCGGCTGTTGCTTTTCCTTCCACTTCCACAGCATCATGGTGTAATCATCTCGTGGGCCTTTGAAAGCATGTTCTGTCTGTATACCGAGAGGCTCAGTTGATGCTTGCTGTAACATGCCTTTCCTCAAACACACCAATGCGAGCCGAACTGTGCGTGCAGGTGAACGGCTAGCTCTCCCTACTAGCCACTCACAGGTAAGGGGCCACAGTGCACAGATGAGCGACGTTTGGAGTCGATTGCAGGTCAATCTCTGCACCATGTCCTAACATTACCGCAATCAACCCGTTAGCCGCCTCCTGTCCACAAACACGCCTCTGCCAGCATCGAGCCGGTGAACGTTCATTTCCCGGCCATGGCGACGAACAGCACAAATAGCGGCGCTCCGTCCTGCTTATCCAAAAATCATCCACACAGCAACAATCTTCTCAACAGCCAAACACATCTTCTCTTCAGACCTCGGTCGTCCATTCATTATAATAACTCACTTCCAGTCACTCCTTTCGACTCTTCAGTCCTCAGCTTAATATTTAATCAACAAAACTTCTCATCCACTACCACCACCACCACTACCACCACTCCACCCAATCCCAACCAACCAAAACCCCAAAGCCAAAATGCAGTACTCCGTCGTCGCCATCCTCGCCCTTGCCGGTGCCGCTTTCGCCTCCCCCGCTCCTCAGCAGGTCACTGTCACCGCTTCCCGCACCACCGTCGTGACCATCACCACCTGCGGTGCCGCCGTCACCAACTGCCCCGCCCGCACTGAGACCCAGGTCGCCACCAGCACCTACGTCTACCCCGCTGGCACCGCCGGTGCTCTCTACCCCTCTGCCTGCGCCACTGGCGGCAACTGCGCCTTCGGCACCGGTGCCATCACCTACAACGTGCCCCAGCCCACCGGCGGCTACAAGGGCCCCAACTTCACCGGTGGTGCAGGCCAGATGAAGGCCGGTGCCGCGCTCGCTGGTGTCGGTGCTGTCGCTGCTCTGCTCTTGTAAACGACTGACTAAAATCGGCTTCTTCGGAGGTTTGAGTCAAATCAGTCCCCTTTGCAATGAGTTTACGACCAGCATTTAATCTTCACACACCTTCACCACACACGCCTTCACACAGACATACTGCATAATAATTTACACTACTTCTTTCGGGTTTTGCGACTACTTCTTACACACACTTTATTGGGATATACACCACATTTTTATCTAATGTAATGCTTTGGGGATCACTTTTCTCGATCTTATCGGTGGGGGGATGGCGAATCTTGGGTGGTGGGCGGCGTCACTTGTATACACGAGACTTTCAATCGGTGGATGAGGTTCTTGCCTTTGTGAGGATTTCTGAAGTGGCTGGGTCGAGTTGAGGGGTGGCCTGTCTACAGTTCGCAGCGAGCTTGGTTGCCTGCAAAGGGAGCCAGAGCTCGAGTTGATAGATGAGAAATTATAGAATTTGGCTGTTGATCAAAAACTTGCGAGTTCCATTGTGCTTTGGTGACTGACTGTGATGACTTGACTTGCTTATCCACTGGAGATCCCCTCGGCGATCTCCTCCTGCTCGCTTGATGATTTGATGAAAGACCGATTGTAAATAAACACTGGCCGTTTGTGGGCTGAATGGAAGTCTAACGGCTGCTCGGTAGAGGAGGTAGATGAGGCGGTGCACTAACGCTGACGACGATGGGGAGGCTCGGACTGATTTGAAGAGCCATAAGGGTGACCAGGAGTTGTCTCGTTCTGATCGAATAGACCATTCGGGGTACCTGGGACTTAGCAGTACACAGTGGCCAAAGCATCAACTCAGAGTGACCGCCTTATTCATGCATATTCCATTCTATCCATAGTCTACCGTCGTCCAACTAACAAATCGCAAGGCAAATTATAGAGGTGTGATGAGATTCATCCCTCGATCAAACCAGGCAGCTTCTCCTTGATGTAGTCCACCACCGCATCCGGACCCCGCTCTACCTGTAGTCCAGGCGGGAGCGACAGCGTCTTGAGCTGCGGGCCCACTATACTCTTTGCCTCTGCAATGACCGCTTGAGACTGCTCTGGCGTCCACATTGAGGCTGTGAACTGGTGTTGGTGGTTAGTCAAGACCAGAGTCACTGTATGAATGCGGGTCGGGAAAGGAGGGAGTGCAGCCAGATGCGGACAACCAGGGCTATATCAGGGCATTTGGCAGAGTTGTTCTCGAGAATGTCTCTGAAGAAACTCTTTTTAGAAGCGCAGAAGCGGGGGTCAACTTACCAGTACATCGGGCTTGTGCTCCTCCACCACAGCCCGCACTTGCTCCGGGCTATCTGCGTTGCCGGCGTGGATAATTGTGTACTTGTCTTTGACGTCTTCGATGACACGGCCGCAGAGACGCTTGGCTCGTTCTGGTGCATTGTTGACTGTGACGAGCTTGTAGGGGCCGAGGGGTGCCATTTCGTGTTAGGGAATAAGGAGATAAGTGGCGGCGGCGACAAGGAGGACCAGTAGAAGTACTCGGTGCAAGTGGATGTTCAGTGTTTGTATGATTGTGAATCACAATAATTGAAATCTGAGTGGATTATGGTCGACTTTCCTGATAATGAAATGGTGGTGATGTAGCTGTAGGAAATAACTGCAGTTTGTTCACTGATCGTTTACTTGAATCACCTTGCAAGAAATGTCAAAAACACCGAACCCACCGGCATCGCTCCGAACCACGGCGGGGCTCGGAAGATGTGGTACGTACAATTTCATAGACGTACGTACGCATCCAATACAGCCAAAAATCATGCAATCATGGGGCTACTGATGTTGTGGCAGAGAAAAGTCGATTTTTGGTGGAAGTTGTTTGTCTTGGTGTGGAACAGACGGATGGTGGGGCTGATGTCTTCCACTCCCACCGCTCCACCACCACCATCAAGGTTGCCAAAGGGGCCCACCATTGGTCCTATTTACAGTAATGAAGTAGTGCTTGATCGGAGGAACTCCAATGTAAGACAATGCATTCAAAGATGCTAGCACTCCACTTCCACGACCGGCCTATCTCTCGTTCTGGTAAATCGTAGTCATGGTACCAATGTGAGGCAGAATCTCAACAGCGAACTCATCGCCATCTCGGAGGAACTGCTTGGGGTTCTTGCCGACACCTACGCCTGCTGGTGTACCTGTCAAAATTACAGTTCCGGGCAACAAAGTGGTGCCCTGAGACAAGAAGCTGATGATCTTTGGTATGCTGAAGATGAGATCGCTAGGTACTCATTAGCATGGTCGCAGACATGTTGAGACGGGTCATTCCTACTCTGCACCACAGTCTTGCATGACCTCGCCATTCTTGAGACCACGGACGTGGAGCTTGCTTGGGTCGGGGATCAGCTCCGCCGATGCTAAGACTGGCCCAATTGGGCATGCGCCATCGAAACCTTTGCTGAAGCACCACTGGCTCTGCGAGAACTGCTTCTGCCGGCTAGAGACGTCATTTGATGCAGTGTAGCCAAGGACGTAGCTTAGAGCATCGGCTTCAGACACGTTCTTGCATGGCTTTCCGATAACAACTGCAAGCTCAGATTCGTAGTCGGCCGTGTCATGCTCAATAGTGAACTTTGGGATAATAGTTGGTGCAGGCCAGGGGTCGGCTAGCGAGGTCTCTGGCTTCCTGAGCGGCGGGTCAGTGGGTCACTAAGGTCGGCGGCAGAAGCTTTGTATACTTACATGAATACGACTGGCTCGCTTGGCTCATCCAGCTTCACTTCTGCTGCATGCTGCTTGTACTTTTGACGATCAGTCCTCTACTCGAACCTCCATTGTCGCTCAAGCTTACGTTCAAACCTATACAACGAATGGTGCCTGCCTCCTTCTGGGTCAAGGGTGACAGGACCTTGCCAACCTTCTCGATCTTGTCTGTAAGTGATCCCGGCTCCAGAGCTGATTTGCCTGAAAAGACTCGTGCCTGAACATCCTGGCCGCTACGTAGAGCTCGACCAACATCCAGAGCGGCCTCAACTGGTTCACCAAGAAGGATGCTCGAAGCATTGCTTGCCGGAACAAATCTGATTAGACGCTTGAAAGCCATAGTGAGGATTATAGATCAAGTCTCTGGAGCAAGGAATTCAGGATAGATTGGTATGGGCAATCGCAAAAAGTGAGGATGTCCTCCACGATTACGCTTCTATCGGCATGTCACCCCTCCCCCACCTGGCCCCACGCCTGTCTATTGCTGCGAGATCGGCCGTCGGCCACGCGTTGTTGTCGCCCGAACCCAACCATCGGCGCGCTCTCCTTCTACAACCTCGACGTTAATATCTCACCTCTGTTTCACAATACTTTGTCCAGTGCGTCGTTAACACAAAAGCACTAACAACGACGTAACGTAATCTTTGCTGCTTTCCTGAAGAGACCAGCCCGTTTACCTACACAGCCTGAGCTTCGAGGCTCCGCCACAACTCAGACCGGCCTGTCTTCTGGTGACTTAGCGCGGAGTGACCTGTCAGATGTAGCGAATGAAGTAGGTCTGCCAGCCGCAGTGGCTAATATGCGCTGGCCGCCATGGCCGTAACTTGTTGCGAGCCTGCAGAGCTCGAGAAAAAAAGGCAAAATGAAGTCAGCTAAGTAGACGCTGCTTGATAACAAGAGACGTGCAATACGCACTTGTTGCTTCCAGCTCGATTCACATTTCCACACAGCGAATACAATGTCCCGCAGCAAAGACAAGGATGCGGGTAACTACCACGGTGGCTACAGTAACAGAGCTGATCTCTCCTCAGCTCCCGGAATCGCTTACAAGGAAGCGGAACATGATGTTTCCAGGAGTGATGTGAGTCCGCTCAAAGTTGATGCAGGCAAGGATGCTACTCGGTCCGCTTCTGCGACGCCTGGCCATAGACGACGCTCGGACAGACACGTCGTAATGCAGAACAGGTCAGGCACCGCCACGCATGCACAGTTGGTCAGAGAAGAGTTCAAGGGATTTACGATCAAGAAGATCGGTGGACGCTTCGATAAGGTCAATTGGTTTGAGTCGCGACTGTCGCAGTCGGATCTTTTTGAGAAGACACAAGCCTCATACGACAGAGAGGGTAGAAGCACGGCACTCAAGAAGTATAGAGAGCTATCCGACAACAAGCGATACCAAATCGATAAAATGCTTGAAAAGGCGCAAGGCGAGGAGAAGCACCCTGATGCGGAGTGGAGTCTCGTCCATCTCGAGACGGAACTAGACAAGGTAAGGTACTTCGATCCAAAGATCGCGAGTATTTTTGTCGTGTTCTGGCGCCACTCGAGGCTTGACCAGGAGGGGAGAAATACGCCACCGGCTTACGAGACTGAAAGGGAAATTGTAATCAATAAAGTCCATGACGAGAGCAGGAAAAGTCCGCTCCCGGATCGTGGCAAGGAAAGAGGAGTCAAAGTCACCCATCCCAAGGACCGCGATTCTGAGTCTTCGGCTCTTGGGAAGGAAAGAGACATGAAAGTCTCAGGTTATGGAAAGCAAAGGCAAGGGGTTGACGACAAGGAAAGGAGCACGGACATGGCACAGTACCTGAAGGTAGTCGACGAGAAACAAAGACTGGAGAAGGATTCAAAGCAGGTCAAGTTTGCCGATTCGCCCGAACAGCCCGCAAAGGCTGGTACCTTCTTGGATCAAAAGTCACTACGACATCGGAAGCCTGCGTCCGAGTATGTCGAGTCTGTTCCGCGCCTTGACAAAGCAAGCTGGCCTTCCGATGGAAAAGCTCAGGAGCTTCGTGTTCAGCACGGTCAGCTTGATGGAAAGTTGTCTACACCCTCGCACGGCAGCCCCGACCAGCTTTATAAGAGGCTCGCCGATCGGGAGAATCTCTTCGCGCGCGAGATACTAGGGGAGAGGGGTGCTCGAAGAATGGAAGACGATCTTACAAACCAAAACCAGACGCAGAGCGGCCATCGAATACAGGAGAAAGAATCAGACCCGGATCTGGAGCCGACAGATTCTGATTGGACCGAAGAGCTCCTCGAGGACGGTTTTACAGAGGCAGAGATTGCTGAGTTATTGCACCAGCATAAGACCCAAAGCCCATGGATTTTGAAACCATACGACTCTCTACCAGCTGCCTCTTTCCGCGAGCATTTCCATACGCACGCTTGTCCTCACAAGTTTAGCGTAGACGATTGGACGATTCAGAAGAATCAAAATTTGGTTCTCAACCGCCCATCAATTGACAAGGACAAGATTCGAAGCTCGGTCGACCAGCTCTGCGGCGTGGGCGGTATTGGACCTACGCAACAGAGCAGTGGAGCTCGAGGCGCTTGGTATTCGGCCGCAAAGTTCTCTGGTGGCCATCGCTTCGCCGAGGTGTCTTTCGCGGCGTCCGATTCTGATCACTTTTCTCGGAGATTTGGTCCGGTCCTAAGAATCATCAAGACATTGAAGCGCTTCCTGCACGCCGCAGGAGTTATGCAGCAAGCTGGGATGTGCTGTGATCGATTCACCGTCATCAAACATCAGAAAGCTGATAATGTCCTGAAGCTGGTTGCTGTCGAATTGAACCTCGGCAAGAAATTACTCAGGCAAGTCTCGACCCTGGTAGACGAGGATGACGAGCATATTTACCTTTCCAGCCTGAGAAAAGCAGCGATAACGGCAATAGCTGTGATTTCGGTTGTTGACGAGCAGGTCACTGCTCCAGGTGATTCGGATTACTTCGAGTTCCAAGCGCTAGATCTTTGCTGCCTGGCAGCTCAGTTTCTGAGCACAGGCTTACTCTTCTATCGGCGAGCGCACGTTGGACCACTTCGACTGCATTACCTCGACACATCTCAATCTGGTATCTCGCTTCTTGGACTTGGTATCTCATCCTTTGGCATCTCAGCACAGCTAGCGGACTTGGCATGCCTGGGACCAATGGTTTGCGGACCCGTGTTTGTGTTCTCTAGGCTTGTTGAAGGCGAGATGAGTGCAGGACCAGGTGAAAGATATCACCTCCATTGCCGTGTTGAAGATCTGCTGGATACCTTTGGGCCCGGAAAGATTATACTCCGACTGAAGCCTGCTGCGCAAGCTATAGCAGTCGAAATTGGGGGAGGCCTGGTGTTTGCATCGCCGGACCAAAGTCATCAACTCCACTGGAGTCCGTTCTACGAAGTAGACGTTGATACGTTGCCAGTCTTCAATATACACCAGACCATGGACATAGGACTTTTGGTCAAATTGAACGCCAGTTGTCCGATCGATGGACAGCAGTGCTGGTCTGATCGGCAGAACCGACTCGAGTATCTGGAGACGAGCCGACCATCTTGGTCACTTCGGCAGATTCAAGCCGGTGTTCAAGGTGGCCAATATGGGCAAGTACTGATGAATGGCGTTTGGGAAAAGCTGGAAGGCACCCATAAGAAGCATAGCATTCTCGCTCGAGTCGGTCAGGATACGTCGGACCGTTGTCAGGGTCTTTTTGAAATTTTAGATGAACTCTGGGGCCTCAAGCTCAGCCTGTGTACAGGCGTGGCTTGTCGCGTTCCACTGCGCCAGATGGTATCGGAGCTCCTCGAAACATTTGCAACGCGGCATCCCTACTCGATCAGTACATGGCAGATGCTGCAAGGCACTCATGGCGTGTACCGCGCGCTTGCTCGTGACCAACAAGCCTTTGGCGCATGGCTGACCAACCTTCCCCCTGACGTGCTTCATTACTTCGAGAGTCTGGCTATAGGCATCCTGGTGGCCTTGAAAGACACTGGTATAGACCGACAAAGCAAAGAGCTTGTCGTTGCATGGCCCGTCAAAAATAGAGTGAGCAAAGGACTACGCATACCTTGTACAGGCCGCAACAGCTGGATGCTTCTTCTGGCGGATAGCAGAGACTGCGCCACCTTTGCATATGCCATGCCGCACTGTCTTGTGACGGATCAGCGATCATGTGGTGTAGGATCCAAAAGCCCTGGACGCGACATATGCACTCTTGGAACAGCCGTTGTGGAGGTAGAGAGAGGCATGACAGCATCGGCCACGAGGCGAGAGCCACAGGCTAGTTACTACATCGAGAAGTTCGACTGTATACTGCGGGCCACCCTGACAAGAAGTGCATGTACGCGACTTACCATCAAACGCAGGATAATTCCAGTCGCGTTATGGTTCCGCATGCAAGCATATGAGAGATGGCGGCGATCCTCCAGATTGAGAGAAAGACAGACCGTGGACGAAGATGCGGAAGAGGTGCTTGCTTATCCACTCGACTGAAAAATCTGAAGGTAAGGATGGTGGATGTTCATCGAGCTGCGCTCCTGTTTCGGTCATTTATGAATTGCCAAGCTGTTTTGAACCTTCGGCCCTTGAACTTCGACCATTAGCGGAGAGCAAGGAGGTATTTAGTGATTTGTAAGGAGGGGATAGTGATAGCGAAGTAAGACAGAGTTCAACGCAATCATCGAGAAAAGGAAGGATAGATAATTAGTGATCTTTTTGCAGGGGTGGTTTGACAGATTTTGATGCCCGGGATTTGACTTCGGCGGCGCGGCGATCACGCGAGCTTGAGTGGGAGCGACGTCACTGCGCGTCCAACAACCACACGAAGGCAGGACATCAGGATTGTGTGCAAGGTGGGGTGATTTAGGCCATTGTTATCCTAAAACCTGGCATTGCTTCTCCCTGATAGTTCCTTTGATTCGAACAACGATCTTTGAATATCAATTGCAGTCAGTCAAGCAGAGACTTGAATTCGGCCGGCGGGGATCACGGGTTGTCTTTAACTCCAAAGCATTGCATCACTTCTACTCGGATCTTCCGGATTGCGTTGCGAGCCTCCAATTCCGTTCCAACGTTTTTGACACGACATTGTGCTATCATTCTACAACAAATCCTGATTTTGCAATCTAGACAGCTTCCTCGCTATTTCCACAAACTAGACTTAAGCAGCATGCGTTGTTGACGATCACCTCTTCCACCATAACCATGTCCGAACTTCACGAAGCCCTCAAAGACCTCAGTCCAGTCGACTTTGCAGATGTGCCACTTGACAATCTTGCAGAATGGTTACAATCGCATCTCAAATCCGGCGAGCTGATATGCAATTCTGTCCCCCAACCTCCTGGGGGTGAACCCTTCCATTCTTCGAAACCAAAGCATTCCGAGCCAGATCTAGCCGCCTCCTCCAAAGACATTTCCGTATCCTCAGCACGGTCGCCCGATCCGCATAGCCTTCATGCCTCTTTCCATGGCGCTTGGGGGAAGCCATATAAGCTCGGCGCAAAAGACAATCCTCTTGACGTGCAGGTCTACAAGATGGCGGCGAAGGACAAATACGGGGCCTGGTTTGCACGGAGAAGCGTACACGAGGGCATATCATTCTCTCGGATGAGAAAAGCCATGAGGTGGGAGTTTCCAGCATCAATGGCTGTCGAAGGCGGACCGGGCGCTGGCGCTGTCCGTGGTCTTGCTGTGGACAGCCGGCTGGAGCAACACAAGGTGGGCAAGGTGGGCCAGATGGAGGTCTTTCAGCTCAGTGCACAGTTTCCTGGTCCGACGACGCCAAGAGAGTTCATCTCGTTGCTCATGGTCAGCGAGAATGCACTGTCGGAGAAGAGTGCGGCAGATGGAAAGCACATACCACGACATTTGATGGTCGTTTCGAAGCCTTGCGAGCACCCAGAGGCGCATGAAAGAAGTGGATATATCCGCGGAAAGTACGAGTCGGTTGAGTTGATCAGAGAGATCCCACTGCATAAGCGATCAGACAAGTCAGCGTCGACGTCGAATCTCTTGGAGCAGCACAGCGGCCCACAGAGTGGACGGGATAGAGGCAACACAATTAGCTACGCTGAATCGAGAGGACCAGATGCAAAGGGCGAGCACGTTGATAACCACGAATCCTCAAAAGACGAGGCCGACCCCGAGCTGAATCCCATCGAATGGATCATGATCACCCGAAGCGATCCTGGAGGTGGCATCCCACGGTTCATGGTCGAACGAGGCACACCAGGCGGCATAGTCGCTGATGTATCCAAGTTGTTCGACTGGGCATGTAGTAACGAGGACATTCCAGACCCAGACGAAGAAGACGTCGACGAGCTCGTCGAGCGACGAAAGAGCGAAGCACCCCTGCCCGCGCCCGACACGGGCATGCCTGAACCCCACAACGACCAATTGCAAGCAGGCGAGGAGTCAAACGGTATCCTCGCCAGCGCAAAGAACGCAGTAACAGCAGGCGTAGAAGCCTACACCCCGACCGCCGTAGCCGACATGCTGCACGTTGACCCCAAACCCACCGACGACGTCTCCGATTCCTCCTCCACCTCCTCCTACGAATCCGCAGACGACTACCTCGACGATACGGTCCTCTCTACCGCCTCCCTCCCTCTCTCCGACACGCTCCCCTCCGATGCCTCCACCAAATCCCTCAGCCGCGTTGGGACAGGCTTCTCCTCGCACGACAAGAAACTCCTCGAACTCGAAGCCCACAAGAAGAAACTCGAGCAGAAACTCAGCAAAAAGCGGGAATCAGAGCAGAACAAACTCGCCTCGTCCCAAGGCAAATCCGCCACCGAAGCCGCCAAAGCGAAAGAGCGACACGAGCGCGAGCTCAAGAAGCTAGAGGAGCGACAGCAGCGGGAGATGAAGAAGCTGGAAGAGCGCAAGGATAAAGAGGTGGAGAAGGCGCGCAGGAAGCGTGAGAAGCAGAATGATAAGGACATGTTGAGCCGAGTCACGAGGGAGAGGGATGATTTTAGACGGAGGGTGGAGATCGTGCAGCGCGAGAATGAACTGTTGAGGGAGCAGATTGGGGAGGTGCAGAGGGAGAATACAGTTCTGGTGCAGAAGATCACGAAGGGGAAGGGAGGGGAGGAGGTGCTGAGTGCCGTTCGTGGGGAGTTGGGGAAGAAGACTGGGAAGCAGAGGCCGGAGAGTATGAGGAGCTATAGTAGCGTTGCTTAGATGAGGTAATGAGATATGATTGGTTATGAGAGTTGGACCTGGGCAATGTGAATGCGTGCATGGAGGTCGGTGTAGTGTGGATGTGGTCGTCGAGTACGCTCGTGGTCTGATTGACTAATCCTACAGCTGCAGCTAAGCAGTGCCCAGACAGTAAGCAAAGAAATGAAATAAGCGATCGCGGCTATCAGCGGCAGTGACTCGCCAAGAGCGGCGTGGTGCCATGGAAGAATTGGCGGAGTGGCAGCGCACTGCCAAGGGCGGCGTGGACTTGGCCACACTAGGCACGAACTCAACGCCACCCTGAGTCCATCAACCCCACCGGACTTCAGTACGCGGCGAATTTATCTGGATGGAGATAGCGTGGCTGGCTTTCGCTATCATGGCCCTTCGTATAGTGTGACTGGAGTCCCCCGAGACCACAGCGATACTGGCGGTGATCAGTGACGACACCCACTCTCTAGCATCAACAGTGCTGCCGTCCTACGAGCAAGACAGCTTCCAACAGCCACCTAGCTACCAGCCTTCACGCTACCTACCACCAAACCTCCATGTGCAAAAGCCTGGAGAAACCACAATCCTGGCCTACGAAACAGGCGAGAAGCTACTCCTTACCTTGAAAAAGACAAGGTCCAGACAAAACAGCACCAGTGGTCATCAGCAGCAAAGTAACGACTTGGCCCCTCCAAGAGCGATTCTGCTTGGGGAACCATGAGAGAGACAGCGACTTGACCTGGATCGAGCCGGTCAAGACTCAGGACCTCTCGACTTGTGCTTTCCGTCTCCCGATTCGGAATGGGAGCCGGCATCTGGTATGGCATATGGGGAACGCGAAGTAGCGATTTAAGGGACCGTGGTCGTTGAAGGAGTTTGGTGGCGGCGAGGGTAGAAACGGAAATCTGCTTTGCTCGCTCGAGAGACCGGCATTGGTTGGGAAGGGGCCGGGAACGTTGAGATGGACGGGCGAAGTCTCTAGAAAGAAGAAATTGGGGGCTATCGTTGCTTTGATGGTTACGTATCTTCGACTGAAGGACAATGGGAGATTGGCTCCGGTTGGCGTGGCTGGGTTCGTTGGCGAGGCGGCGATTGTAGCTGGAGCGGTCTTGCTTGGTTCAGAACACTGAGAAGCTGATATAAGATTCATAGGAAATGATAGCTCAATGGCCCGGGATAGAACATGACAAAGATCGGGAAGACATGGTAGGTATGAGCCTGCCAATCGTGAATTTGGTAAGATTGAACGCTCATCTGGTTTTTGCTTATCATGCCTCTTTCTTCGGCAGCTCAATAAGCTCGACCGTCTCCCCATCCGGTCCCCTGATGTAGCAAACCCGCTGCCCTCTAATAGGCGGAGGGTCAACCTCACCCATGGTATAAACCCCACCCACCAACCCCCACTTCTCCAGTTTGACCTTCTCCACAACCTGATCCAGCCCCTCAACAAAGAAAGCAATGTGCGTCGCGCCAACATCCCAGCTCCGAGAATTCGGCGTCCGACTCCTCTCCTCTTGCGACACGTTCTCGGGCAGCTCGAATTGCACCAGCTCAAGCTGTGAGATATTGCCTGTCACACCGCCGGCGTGAGGCGTCTGGGGGAGGCCGATGAAGGCGATGTGCACCGTCGAGCCGGCGGGAGCACCTGGGATCGTGGTGGTACCGACACCGGTGAGCGTGGCTTGGAAGAGGACTGGGAGGCCGAGGATCTCGCTCCAAAATCGGATGCTGTCTTTCATGGATCGTACTGTGATGCCTGTGTGCCCGTAGCCTAGGATCTTGAAGGACTCGGAGGTTGCCATGGTTGGTATTTAGGCGTGGGCTTTTCGCTAAGGTACCTTATAGCGTTCGAGAAACCCGGCTGAAGTCGGTGTTTGAATGGCCAACATATTGCAGGCCATAATACACGTTCTTGTATGTCGTTCTGATGAGAAAGTGTTAAACGCGTCCCCCGTTGACGAGGTTCTGTAATGTGGGCAGCGTTGGAGGAGGTGGAGGTCCGTCGGCTCCACATGATTGTGGGGACCCCAGGTTTGGACTTGCTCGCTGTGCTTGGACTTCCACTGCGAGGTTAGCTTTCCAATCAAACTTGTTGGAAATTGCCACTGATGCGAAATGATCCTCACACGCCAGGGACATACCAAACTCGTCATGGCTAGGCCACAAGATTGTCTAGCTTGCTTGCATGTCTGTCAGAGAGACCATATTTTTATCGCATACGTCCATTCGAAATAAACAGGATGTTTGATGCCTCGAGAAGATCATGCATGTCAATCTTGATCGGCTCCGCATTCTTGACCATGCTTTCATTGACACTGCTCCTCAGCTCCTCCAGCTCAGGTGGTCCTTCATTGACCGAGCCGACCTCTCATCAGCATCGACATCAGCATCAATATGGGACTGCTCCAGATGCAATCATTGAGGGAATGCCGTCTCCTTCGACTAGCCACGCTCTCCTACCTTTACCAACTACTCGTTCCAAAGACGCGTCTTCCACCGCTGATTCGGCGAAGTCTCCGGCCCCGGAGAGCATCTCCTTTGAGCATGCATCACAAGTCGTGAATCCACCAGAAGTCAGCATCCAGCACAAGGTCATACCAGTTGACCAGCTGACATTTGTTCTCCCGTGTGAAGAGTGTTCAGAGAATCCAGGGGTGCCGTATCCTGTGAGCTCTTCACCGAGTATATCAACCAATCTCTCTCACGTGACCACGTAGTACTTTTCTGTGGATCTTCTTGGAGCGGCGAATAGCTGTTGGGCCAATCTCAGTATCAATGGCACCATTACCGAGATACGTAGTACCGACCACAAACAATGCATCTCCTCTACGTACGACAAAGACCCTGATTTTGCTTTCGGCGTAAGCACATGGTGTTACGAGGACACTAGCGAGTATGGTGTCTCGTTTGAATTCTACATCACGTTTCGACTCACTGGCTATGCACATCGGCGCATTGCTAATGGACCCAGCATACAGTTCTCTGTTGGTCCGTATAGAGACGAAGAAGGCAACACAGCAATGATACGGAGATTTGGATTTCAAGTGGAGCTGTCAATGGAAGTGGCAGAATACGGATGTAAGCACTCACCTTGTTTCCCTCGGACGGGCTTCGAAAGGATGCTCGTAACAATCATGCTGATATACTTGCAGATTCTGCAACTGCAAAGTCGCTTCTCGGTCGCAACGTGACCCAAGCTCAGGCGATGAAGCTTCGAGCGAGAGCAGAAGCGATACGGAAGGAGCTGAAGCCAGAGCACACATGGCCAGCTCCATGGCTTCCGAGCATGTGTCCATCTACGTGCTGAACGGCCCGAATAGTATTCATGTGCTTTTTATGTCAGCTACAAGCAGTAATACATCACCTAAGCGCTAACGACAGTTCATGCTGATTGAGTGATAGACGGCCCAGCTTCATAAATACATGTTGTGCTATAGGTATCGACTGCACGTGTATATTGTTTACACACCTTCGACAAGTCTCTAACTTCGACTGACGCCCGGGACATCAAGTACTTCAGGGAACACCTCGATCACCCGTTGCGGCAGTGCTTCGATATACTGCCGCCACTGTTCTCTACACGCCGGACACAATTGTACTCCACCGAATTCTCCCATATCTTGGGCGCCATAAGAAGATCGGTAAACACAATCAGTGCACCGCCCAGTCTCCGCAGTCTCCAATGCCTGTGCCAAACCAGGAAACATCAGATCCTCACTATGCTTCGATATGATCTCCTTGTACCTTGACGAATTCTCCCGGAGCTTCTCATCCTTCTCTTCCACTCTGTTCCACAGCTTAACATTCCTGCGCGTCTGCTCAACCACATCCTCATCTTCAGGCTTGCCGATAGACAGGTCCTCCTCCACGAACCGATACCGCCTAGTCAGCATATGGATTGTGCCGCCGAAGAACCGCACAAAGTTGATGACGATCTGATGCGATGGCAGTCTGGCCCACGCCGTGTCAAGCGCCCATAGAAGCTCGCGGGCAACGTGGAATGACTTGACGCGGAGGTCCTGAGGCATATACGCAAAGGTACTGTGCGTCTCGCCTTCCGAGCGATGCTTGTAGAATGCAACAGCGTCGTACATGATGTCGCCCAGCTCGGCGAAAATGATGAAGTGCTCCTCGTCGAACCACACGTCGTCGAGATCGTTGCAGACCAATGCACCAGCGATGGTGAATCTCGCTAGCGCGTCGCAGTCTCTCATCCGAAACCACTGTCGAGGGTTGTGTGACAGGGCATTGACGTATCTGCGGAAGAGTTCGCCGTTCCGTCGTTCACTGGTCTTCTCCCCAGTCATGAGGAGGAAGGCCTTGAACTCCCGACCCATCAGCTCGTGGCCAGCAGTGCCTTTGAAGACGTCGTCAATCAGGCCATTGACAGAGTATCCGAGGATGTTGTCCGACTCGGTCAGATTCACCACGTTGCTGCGGAATTCGGCGATCACGGCGACGATGATGCAACGCAGGAAGGCGACGTATCGATTCCAATTGGTGTACTGCGGGATGACGCATCGTGTGTACTCCCAGGAGGTCGCCAGGACTTCTGCTTTCTGGTCGTCTGCGAGGTCGAGGTGATCTAGGTCGTGGGCGATATCTGGAGGGTAGTAGAAGACATCTTTTGGCTTCGGAAGCATCTTTGTGTGTGAGATGCTAGTATAGGTGCCAATGTGGCTCTCGGTCGTTGCCGCAGGCATCTTGAGTAATTATCGCCGTGTGTCTGAGGAAAGGAAATAGGCGGCAATGCTTGGAAAGACTACGAGAGATAAGAGATCTCATCCTAGGCGAGGGAACCTTACACTCTTCAATTTGGCACATCTCATCATAACAGTCACTCAGCCTTCTATCAATAGATAGATTAACGTAATGCGTATACCCACCCTGAGCCAAGGGTGTTGGGAGGGGCACAAAGTCATGTGTTGACTCTATAATGTCACCTCAGGCCGTCAGTCCACGCGGCCGCCTGAGTTGCTTTGGCTTCGTTCATATCGAGACGCATGTGCGAAGGGTCGAGTCATCATAGGCTGCTTTGAACGCTAAGCATGAATCCATCACCTCGGATATGCTAACAGACGTTGGTGGAGAGGAGATCAGGCGTGCCCGAGATCAAGTATACAATATTCAGGGGACTAACGTGGCTGTTGTGGGGTTGGCCGATTCGTGAGCCGAATCTCTATCAAATAGAAGCGACCGGTTTTACCTATCTCTAGAGCTTGTGTCCGTCCAGGTGGTTTAGCGTCGTGAGGCGTGCTAGGGAGTGGCTGGCCTGACCGGAGTTGCGGGCAAATGTCCCAAAACACCACCGTGCTGCAACACAAGATAATTTTTGTATGAATGAACACGGTCTAGAGTCCAGCGATGAGCCGCTCTGCATGCAAGAAGCAAGCGAGCAGTCACCCGCGATGGAATAAGACCTGGTCCACCCTGCCATTGGAGTACAAGAAGGCCTCGTCGGTCGCTCATTCGTCTTGCACCTGAGAACTTGGCTGCTAAATTGACCTAGCAAGGTGCTCTATTATGGCTGACCTTGGCCATGGATCCGGCAGTTTGACTAGGATCCCAGCGTTGCTCTTCGGAGTTGTGCTGAACAACCCGGTCGCGACAGTCGCAGCTTGCGTCCTTCTCTGGTACATTACTACAGCTATTTGGTCGATCTACCACCTACGAAATGTGCCCGGCCCCTGGCTGGCGAAGTTCTCGTATTTGTGGTATGGACGGACGACGTACAGTGGACGCCAATACTACGTCCATCGCGACCTCCATAAGCAGTATGGACCTCTTGTCAGGGTCGCTCCAAATGAGGTCCTGACAGATGATCCGGACATTGTCAGGATGATGTCGGCGGCACGCGGTACATACAGCCGCGGCACTTGGTACTTGACTGGTCGATTCAATCCCTATCATGACAATATGTTCACCATACTGGAGCCCAAAGCACATTCGCAGGCTCGAGCTCGGAAGATTGGCGGATACAGTGGTCGGGATATTCCATCGTTAGAGTCGAACGTAGGCGATTTGGTGACAACTCTGGTGGATGTGATACGCCGCAAATACGCTAGACCATCATCTGCTGGTAGTCCGCCCACTTACCTCGACCTTGGTAGCATCACGAATTACTTCACACTCGATGTAATCACCCGGCTAGCATTCGGCCAAGAGATGGGATACCTTCAGGACGATACTGACCACTTTGACTTCTTCCGCATCGTGCGCAGTCTGTGGCCGCAGATGTCCACGTCGGCTGACGTCCCATGGATCCGGAAGCTGTTGTTTTCGAAGCCAGTGCTGAGATTGGTCGGCCCGAAAACAACAGACAAGAATGGATTTGGGGCACTTATGCGGTATTGCTTCCTGCTGTAGACATATGCGGAGTAATGAAGGTTGACTAGTGTTCAGCGTCGCAGAAGAACAGGTAAAGAAGAGGTTCGACGCCGGTGTCGATGCCAAAAAGGACATGATTGTGAGCATTTGGGATGGGCGAGAGACGGAAGACACAGAGCGTGCTGACAGAAATTGGTCGTAGGGGTCTTTCATCCGCAATGGCTGCAATCAGCAGGATTGCGAAGTCGAAGGACTGTTCATGATCGTTGGTGGCACAGAGAGCACAGCATCCGCGCTTCGCTGCATCTTGACCCATATCATGACCTGCCCGAGAGTCTACCAGCGACTCATTGCCGAGATTGCTGAAGCGGTGGGCAGCAATAAGGTGTCTAGTCCAATTACGGTCGAGCAAGCTAAAAGCCTGCCATTCTTACAGGTGAGCTCCGGCAAGATTAGAGGGGCCTTCTGGGCACGACTCTGACATGGTGCAGGCTGCCATCTACGAAGGCATTCGCATGCGTCCACCACTTCTTGGCGTCTTCCCCAAGGTGGTGCCAGCTGGTGGTGTGGAGATTGCGGGACATTTCTTACCAGCCGGCACGAATGTAGGAATGAACATATCAGCCATGTTACGCTCTACCGTCATGTTTGGTCCCGACTCAGACATGTATCGGCCTGAGCGATATATGGAGTTGGAGAGGGTTGATCGGACAAGGATGGAACGCAACGTAGAGCTGGCCTTTGGCCATGGTCTGAACATGTGCGTTGGCAAGTCCATTGCCTTCATGGAACTTAATAAGGCGGTCTTCGAGGTAAGTCGAGTCGTGAAAGGCTTTTGTGTCGATGTCTGACCTGGAGCAGCTGCTGCGAGGATTTGATCTGCAGCTCGTCAATCCCATGAAGCCATGTGACTCGGTCGTATATGGCATCTTCCTCGAGACAAACCTGATGGTCAGGGTTACCGAGAGGAATGCGGAAAAGTCGGTTGGCGATCCCGGTCGGCTAGGTATGGGGCTCTAAAGACTGTCCAATTGTCAACAGGATAACTATTCACGATGGATGTATCTTCAGGCCAGGGTATATCGGCCGTCTATTTTTGCTACGCGGCTTGTATGGTTGCAATTGTGATGAAAGGGTTGCCTGTCAATTAGAAGAAGGCCCTGCTTTACTAGACACGTCTAGGCTAGGTTATTCAAGAATGATCGAGAGATGTACAGCTGTTGTCCAAGTATACCCATGTCCAAGTATAACGCGTAGAGATCTTAACGAGTGCGCGTCTGCGCGTTGCAAACGCAGAAAGATAAAGTGGTGACTCTAGCAAGGCGGGGTCGGCGACCAAGCCCCCGATCGACTAGGCGGCGGAGTCGGGAGGGATCCTGTCGCTACCACCGACTTTTCCTGCTAGCTGCACGTCGGGTGGGGCTTGCCGCCTCACCGAGTCTCTTCTTTGGCCTCCGGCGAGCTGCAGCCCCGACTAGAGATAGGGATTATCTAACGGAAGGCTTCTGTGACTTGGCTTATTGCACCTAGGATAGCCAAACAGTAAGTAGTCGGGCAGTGAGTAATCAATCAGCCAGTAGTCACCTAACGAGTAATCAAATCCACCTATTACCACTCTATAAAGACCTTCGTTGGCTCCGTCACTACAGCGTGCTCACCGATCTATCAAGTCACGCTTACGGTGATAAAACAAACCAACCCAGCTCATCAATTGCAACTTGGCGAACGACCAGAACGACAACATAGACCTCCCTGTCGACACGATTGCCACACAAAGGAACAACATGTCTAAAAACTTGCGCATCTTCTCTGTTGGCTTAGGCAAGAACTTCCCCGACCCAGAATTCGCCAAGAAAGCCGCGGCCGCGCTCGAGCGTGACATATCCGTTGCAGCACAATCCGGATTCGACATAACGTCCGTCCACGCCGATGCGAAAGACGTTCAACAATCCGTGGACGAAGTCAAGGCAGCGCTCATAAAAGGTGGACCATGGGATGGTGTTACGATTGGTTTCGGGTTGCGAGGCACTGCAGAGCTGACGCCGATGTTTGAGACAATGGTCAGTGTGGTGAGGGACCACATCTCGCCGTCCACGAGGATGATATTTCCGCCGGCGCCGAGTGAGTTGCTCGACACGTGTATGCGCAACTTTCCGGACCGTGCGATTGGCAGCAGGGATTGATGTGGAGACATGCCTTACGGGTGGCGATTCAATAGCAAAGATTGATATAGAGACATACCGTCCATATGGCGATGTATCTATAATCTGATTGACGATTACTGTTATTATCCATTCCTACACTGATGTGGCTTCCTCATAAATCCACACTGGCGTTTTGCCCAAGGACTCTTGCGTGATTGTTCGAAAGACGGGAGAAATGGCCGAAGTGAATGAGACTCGTGAAGTTGCTGCAGGAGATATCCTGGTTGCAAGAGATGAGGTTGAAGAGCTATGCGGAGCTAGATCAGTGGTCCTCGCGTCGAGTCGCGCAGGGCCCGCCAAGCTCCGAAGTCAGACCGAGTCCTCCGCGCTCGCTTCTGGAAACCTAGTCGGACGAATCGCCTGCAGGAACATGCGCCGAGCATGTTGGTCTCTGCAAGTCAAGGACATGATTGGCCTGGACAGATATGCTGACGCTGATCTTCCGCGCTCTGTGGGTAACGTTCCTGACTTCAGCAGCAATGCCATGGCACAACACTCGACTTTTTCGTGCACCGCAAGCGACGGTCAGAAGAGACCATTGCGTATCATATCATCAGGTTCGATCTACAGGATGTTGACGACATCCAGGCTAGTCGAACGAACAGAATTGTGGCCACAAGGCCTGTGAACTTCGCCCTGTGCGACTTCGGTCAAACCGTGGGAAAGAACGCCATGCATTTCATGTGCCAGTGCTTATTTTTAGGCCAGCAGCCAGCTGAGTCCCTATAAGCATGCAAGGGCGCGTACCACGAGTAGGTCTTCCACTGTTACCGAAGTTCCAGTTCTATATTTTCGGTCATTGTCTCTCCAGCACCGGTGCGGGAGAAGGTCCTTAGACGGAGTTATTGACCCAAGGAGAAGGATTCGCCAAATCGCGATCATCATGTCAAGTAAGTCAATTGTCTATACCACATACGGACGCTGCCGGTTAGCTGAACAAATCTAGTCACCGCCACCAGCGCCACGCCGGTCAACACCTTTCTATCCTCCCTCACATCCTCTTTGCTATCAGCATGTGTCCCCAGCTGTTCGCTCACACTTCAACCGGCATACATGACATGGGCCACTAACTCATCACTACCGCCTCTTGCTACCACTGTCCTCTTTGTGAACCCATCGAGCAATCAGACTTCTACATCAATCGACTGCAATACTCAAGTCCTGTCTCAGTACTACCTGAACAATGGAATTGGAGCTCAGAAGATCACCGGCGTAGACGACAACTGCAATCTAGTTGGCACCTTCCCAAACATAGAGCAAGTCAAAGGCGTCAATGAATTCTACACTTCCTCAGCCACTGCCACATACCCTGCAACATACCTCGACATCGGCGTTAGGTTCGGAGCTGCCGGCATCTTCAAGACGACCTACGCCAACGGCTCCTCAGCATGTCTGACCTCTCGCAACTCCTATACCACGGCAGGCGGCAATACCTACACCGGCCTCCTCACAAAGACGACTATTACTGAAACTAGCATCGTCGCTGCTAATGTGACTGGCATTTCAACGGGCACTTACACAAGGACCTACACCCTCATGCCACAGCTTGCAGACTACTTTCCGGACGATGAAGTGATTCAGCAATGTGCCTCTTACGTTTCCTTTGAGACATCTCCCAACACTCTCACAGCTGCAAACTACCTGACTCAGGTCCGCACTGTACCAGGGGCTGCACCAGCTCAGCCATCGCCCAACCCACCACCCGGTCCGGAACAACCAGCACCACCACCACCTGCTGAGTCACCAAATCAACCAGCGCAGCCAGCACCCCCTGCCCCACCTTTGGCAGAGACGCCGACACCAGGCAACGTACCCCAACCACCAGCTGCTGCACCGCCAACGACGTCCGCTGGCCCTGCACCAGCACCGACTCCTCAAAACCCAAATAATGGCGGGTCAGCTCAACAACCGCAACCAGGCCAGCCCCAACAGTCCCCAGGGATCGGCAATCTCATCTCCGCCATCATAGGTGTAGGCCAGGGTCAGGGCCAAGGACAACCCCAAGCTACTCCGGTGGCTCAAGGTTCCGGCGGCGCAGTCGTACCCGCGCCACCAGCGAACAACAACCAAGGAGACGAATCGCCTTCAGGCATCCCTCCTAGCAACCCAGGGACCGGCAACAACCCAGCAGCAAACCAAGGAGGAAGCCCCGATAGTCCCGCCAACCGCGCCCAGCCAGGCAATCCAGACGGTAACCCTGCTGCTGCATCCACGCTCACCACTTTGCCAGCCGTGATCGTCAACGGCCAGACCGCACTCCCTGGCGGTTCCGCCCCCGTTGTAGCCGGGCAGACAATCTTCGT
Organism: Elsinoe australis; assembly: GCA_007556505.1. Lineage (NCBI taxonomy): Eukaryota > Fungi > Ascomycota > Dothideomycetes > Myriangiales > Elsinoaceae > Elsinoe > Elsinoe australis. Next base: position 1,774,305 of record SWCS01000006.1, read on the forward strand.
TGACTCCGCCGGAGCCTCGGTCGCAGTCGGCACCACCACTGTTGCCCTCGCAGCTGCTTCGACTGCTTTTACGAACGTCCCTGGGTTGTCTGTCAGCGTGACGTCCCAAGTCGTCAACGTGCCGGCGCAACTTACCGGTGCAGGTGGAGCAGCGCCGTCGGCGAATGATATTGCGAGCTTTATTGTGTCTGGTCTTGGAGGGAGTGGAGCTGCGGCGACGGCGACGGGTACCGTGGGTGGTAATGGAGGAGCAGTGTCGGGGAATAGTACCACGACAAGACCGGCTCAGTACACTGGTGCTGCGTCAAGGTGGAGCGGTCAATGGAGTAGTGGAAGCATTGTGCTATTCATTTCTGCTATAGTTCTCATCCTGTAGCTTAATCAATCATAACGTATTCATGAAACTCTCATTCTCTTCCCCTTCTCCGCATTTCTTCTCCTCCCCCCCGATCTGTCGCCTTTAGATCAAGATCGAAACAGCAGTCATGACTGGATCCATAACATCATACCTAATCTCGCCCTCCATCTCCAACTCCTCACTGCGCTTCGCAAACACCGCACTAAGCCTAATCAACTCCAACAACAGCCCATCCGCCGCCTTCTTAGTCTTGACATCCCGATCCCCCTTCTCGTCCTCCTTCACAGCATCCAACTTATGCTTCGTCAACACCTGCAAACTCTTGGCGTACGTCACAAGATTCTGATCCTCCGCGACCTTGAAGCTCAACAAATGCGGCAAGTGGGACGCCAACAACCAGGTTCTCGGCGCGTTCACAGGCAAAGCCTTCATGAGGTCCGGCTCCTGCATCTTGAGCAGCTCCTTGAGCGTCTTGGGGGCCGGCACGCACAGGCACGGCGGCCGGTTGACGACGAACGACTGGTAGTATTCCTGGAGGTAGTTGACGGCCGTGTGCTGCGGGGAAGCGAGGTGGATGCACATTGTGACTGCGTCGACGATTGCGTCTAGCGTCTTGAAGGACGAGGGGAAGGAGGACAGGTTGCCGCCGTAGGAGGCGCGCATCTCGGCCGCCCAGGATTGGAGGCTCTTGTCGGACGCAACGGCGCTGTCGGTGGGGTAGTCGACGGCTAGCATGCCTTGGACGAAAGTGCGGAGGCAGTCCCACATCTCGAGCATGTTGCGGGCGTAGGTGTAGCGGTGGAAGCGGGGCGAGGAGGGGCCCGTGGACTTGATCTCGTCGAGGGGGAAGCCGCGGCGGGCGAGGTCGTTGGGGACATAGTTGGCGACCCAGTCGAATTTGGAATAGGCGTGTTTGATGAATTCTTGGACTTGGCCGGTCTCCATGCCGGCGATTTTGGAGATGACGGAGGGGACGAGGACGGAGCGGGCGCCGGCGTTGAGGGAGAGAGTGCGGAGCCAGTGGGGCTTGAGGAGGGCGTAGACCGGGTGGGTGTCTTCGAAGCAGCGCTGGGAGGCGACGATGGTGGCTTCTTCGACGAAGTGAGTGTTGGTTAGGTGGACGGTGATTTCGTGGCGAGTCCAGTCGCAGGCTTGGACGACAAGTTTGGCGTAGCGCCAGGGCCAGTTGGTGGATTCGTCGTAGTTGGGCGGGTTGGAGGTGGGGTAGGTCTTGGTGTTGAAGATGACGACTGACTTGTCCATAGATCCGAGGTAGTCGATAACGACGGCTAGGGGATGGAGCTGCCCGGATGGGTCGAGGACGAAGAGGCAGACGGCTGCTGTGAGGTGACGGACGGCGTCGTCGTTGCGGATGTCGCTGGAGAAGACGCCTTGCATGCGGCGAAACCAACCGGCGTCCTTGATGGACTGGAGGGGTGCATCTGGTGCAATTTTGACTGCCTCACGGAAGTAGCTGTAGTCCTGGACGTAGAGACTGGACCTGGTCTTCTCATCGCTAAGAAGCTTGACGACTTCATCGTTCTTCTGCTTCTGAGCCTCTTGGGTGAACTCATCCAGCAGGCTGTTGGAGATAGCCTCGATAGTCATGGGATTGGTACCAGTGAACTGCTGCTGGGCAAAGATGCGATCGGTGTACCAGTCATTGCGGTCGCCAATGTTTGGCTCGGCGTAAATGTCCTTCTTCTGAGCACGAAGCTCCTGGTTCCGCTTGCTGAGACCGTCAAGAGTGTCGGCTTCAGGATCGCTGTGAATAAAGTCAAAGACAAAGTCAGGGACCAACTGGATCAAGAGAGTCGAGGTATCGAGCAGACGCATCTTATTGAAGATGGTCGTGAGGGGCACCTCATCCTTGGGTGGGATCAAGTTCAGATGAGGAGGGTAGTTGTCAGACCATGGTGGCTGGTAAGTGTAGATCTCCCTCTTCTCCTTAAGAGAGACGGGGCGAGGAATGGCGGTCTCGAAACTGGCGACGTCAAAGTACGCAGCGAAACTTGCAATGATTAGCGACACACAGACAATTATTCAGGAATGAGTTCTCACCTCTCCTCACTCCTCTTGTAAACCTCGGTCAAAGCCCGCTGGGTTCCAGCAAAAGACCCACGGGGCAGTGGTGTGGGTTCAACCTCATCAGGGACAATGAGATTGTCATGAGTCTCTCCAGCCGTGACGGGAAGGGCACGAGGAGTAACGTCATGTGCAATCAGCTCAGACTCGAAAAGTCCGGCGTCCCAATGCCTGAGGCGGGGCCCCTTTGAGGATTGGTTGGTGGCTACGCCAGCCTTGAGGGTAGAGACATCCTTGACCTTGATGTTCAATGAATCATCACGGGCAGTGGTCTCTGAGATGGCTCCGGGAGCCATGCTTGTTGTATATTAAAGATTGGAAGAGCAGATTGTGGAAAAGAGAATGAGGGAGTGAGAGAAGGAATTTTGACTGATACTTATACCTTCGAGGAGCTACAGCGATCAATCAGTTTGCGCACCGTCACATAGCTACATTCCTGGGCGTGAGGTCCAAGGAGGTCCAGCCGTTGAGTGTGGGTCGCACACGATGCAGTATACGCAAGCCATGCAAGTAAGTTGCTGTAACATACTGCACGCTGCGAGACTGAGAATGTGCTGAGGAAACGAGATTGAGCCGTTTTGGGACAAGTCTGCAGGAAGACGGCTGCATTGGGCATTGCGTTCGTGGGTTCGCTGACAGGTTCAGCATGGCGTGCAACCCATTCGAGATGTGGCTCTCGGCCCACTCGAACGTGTGGAGAAGCCACAGAAGCCCTATGGTCGAAAGCGAAAAGCCATCTTGAGCTCAAGTCTCGCAAGTCACAGCTGGAATGTGGCAGCTCTGTCCGATAGTCGAGACGTACTGGTACGTCTCCCGGGAAGAGACGAAAAGTGAGCCCAAGTGTTTCCTCGTGCTCGCATGGAGGCATGCTTTGCAATGGCGGTCAAGCTCGCTTCGCTGGAACAATGTCGAGTCTCGACATCTCCTGCAGCCTGCAGAAGAATGCAGCTGAACGATAATGAAATCTGCTTGGCGAACCTGTCTTCAGGAACAGAGCTGCATGACCGTAATCTTGGACAGAGCGATTGGCCATTCCTTGCATGAAGCAGTGCAGACCGCCGGGGTCAAGGTTTGGGAGTATCGGCAGGTTAGTTGCAGGGTCTTGAAGCTCAGCCAGCCACAAACGCTGCACGCACGTACACGAGCTGACTGTGCGCGTGTTCGACCAGGCGAGACGTTGACAGCGAGAATACCCCACGCGAGCTGCACCGTGTGGTGTCACCTCGCAAATGTGATCCTGAAACGTGCAGGAGATGGGGATGGGAGTGAAGAAGGAGGAAGGGAAGCTCCAGGCACATGATCTGATTGCGAAGCTGGCTCGAGATGGATGTGTTTGCAGCGTTTGCAGTGTTTGCAGCGTTTGCAGTGTTTGCACTCTGAGGCTCGACGTGTTGAACTGATGTCATTTTGCTGAAACGAAACGGACTTCTGACTCGTCAACAACCGCGAGCATCCGTACAGTCGACGACAGCCTGTCAACAACTCCTCCCTGAAAATCCATACTACCAGGCAACCGTCTCTTTCCTTTCTGACCCCTTCTCACTTTCCAACGGATCATGCTGCAACGATGCCGGCATCTTCAGTCGGTTCAAATGTCTTCGCAGGCATAGCTGTCCTTACCATCTCCGTCCTTGTACTGCTGCTGCTACGCTACTATCTTCCCTTGCGATCAACTCCGGCGTATCTTCTCGTACCTGTTTTTCTGGCTCTGGCATTGCCTGTCTCGATCATTCTCCTCGTCCCAATCGACCTCGCATCATCCTCAGGAACAGATACAGAAGATGGGCGAGGGATATGGCTACCACAAAGTGTCAACTTGGTCGCTTGGCGCGTATCATATTGGCTCACTTTCCTGCTCACGTGGATGGTTCTGCCACTTCTCGGCGAGTACAGCGACTCTGGCTACAGGGAGCCTAAGGACCGCCTGATCTATTCTCTGAAATCGAATGGGAGATACCAAATCATAGTTCTGGGACTTGGAATACTTGGAGCCGTGTATTTCTTCCTCACAAATGGCTTCAATGGTCAAAGTTTGAAGGCAACTGTTATGGCTTTGGCCTATGCTTGGGGTCTGGTAATGGCCATCTACCTCATGGGACATGGCTTGGTTGCGATTCCAAGACGATTGTTTCGCAACGCCAGTACCGAGAACCGACTCAAACGATTACAAGCTCACGCACCAAAAGTACATGATAAGATGGAAGAAGCGCAGGAAGATCTGGCTGTACTGGAAGCACAAGCTGCACAGTTGCAAAGCAGAAGAGCTGGGATTCGGGCGGACCTGAAGGATTGGATCGACGAAGTGGTGGAAACATCGGTTGGCTCACGGTCTCCTGCATACACTCGAAGTGGCGCGTCTGCCGTGCCAGCAGTCATTACCGAGCGCTATATGGCTGAGCTGACGAGGAAGCTGAAGCGAGCCCGACATAAACATGCTCGATTCTCAGATGAGTGGCAGAGTTTGGTAGAGCGATCTGTCAATCTGCAAGCTATACTTGATGCTTCAGGATCGAAGAAGCTCACCTTTCGCACGGGTACTAGAGCTCCCAAGTTTACGTTGATGACGCCTTACACTCGATACATGCTGTATGCACATGGCTTGCCCGCATTCCGCCTTCTATCAGCAGGACTATTAGCGCTTGCCTCGGTTGCTTTGATATGGTCGGAAGTGATACATACTGTAAGCTCAAAGCTGTCTCTAGTGGGTCTCACCGTAGTCCACCACCCGGATAGCTCCCGTGGACAAGTCGGCTTTGGTGGCCAGGTCATAGGCGCCGCTTGGCTGTTCTACATGTGCTTCGCTGCTCTTTACTCCATGTCAGAAGTCAAGGTCTGGGGCAATCGCGCACTTGTCAAGAGACAAACCTATGGCGAGAGCGCTTGTTGGTACAGCCTTCAAGTTGCAAAGCTTACCGTGCCATTAAGCTACAACTTTATCACCATGTTGCAGCCCACCATTTACAAGCAGACTGCCTTCTTCAAATTCCTCGGAGTACTCATTAAGCTCACGCCTCTTGGAGAGGGCTTCTCACAATACTTCCCTGTCTTCATTTTAATTCCAGTCTGCGCCACTCTCTTCAATCTGTACGGGAAAGTAAAGAACATCTTCGGCTTCGGCGTTCTCGACGATGACAGCGAAGAGAACTCATCCGGTTTTGGAACTGGAGGTTGGCGTGAAGGACGAGCCCTGATTGAGAGAGAAATTCATGATCAGTCTACAAATCTTGGACTTGCTCCTGCAAGCGATGGATCATTCCGTGACCGCCCTTCTCTGGACGAAGGCAACAGCAACAACAACCAGAGCCGGGCACCATTGCTTATGCCCTTGGGCGGAAATGCCAGGGACCCGGCTGGCTCTCGTACCGCTGCAAGACCACAACAACCAGAAGAAGAAGACGATAGCCCTCGACACTTTTTCCAGGACTTTGGCGAGCGAGTGAGGAACACTTTTGACACCACTGATAGACCTCAATGGCTTCAAGAAGTAGGAGACGTTTTCACCAAACCGAAATGGATGGACGGGAACAACTCTGGTGACGGCGAAAACTTCTTCAGTCGCATGTTCGGCGGTGGTGGTGGTGGTAATTCATCGTCCGATGGCAGAGTACGGCTTTGAGCTATCTCACCGATTTGTTCCTATCTTTGGGCCCTGCTTCGAGGGCATTAGCGAGGTGTTGGTTATGGTAATGGAAAGCTACGATACCCCGTTTGAGACTTCTGATAGTCATCTTCGATAATACAGATCGTCCTTCAACAATGCTTTAGCGGAACTTTAATTGAGCCCCAGTCTGCCAATTGAACCGACCAGTTCAGGCAATGCTTTGACACTTTGGGCATGCGGCTTGTCCTTGGTACGTACTCAGTCTCTCCTCTCAGAGCAGTGAGCCCTATCGGAGGACTACGGTGTGGTTTCGTCAAAACGTATTTCTTCTATTTCCCAATTTGCAGCAGCCGACTGAATCTTTCCCTCGCAAGTGATCATCGTCGTCATTCGGGCTCGCGAGCAAAAATTTTCTCAACGTGCCCGCGGTCCTCCGGTACATAAAATCTGGTGCAACAATCAGGGTTCTGTCAGAACGGACAAGGGCTTGGGAGCGTCGGCGAACATGTGTCTGAAACAGAGACCGCGGACCGGCGAAATGACCCTGCTATAAGCTTATAGGGCTGCCACGACCCCAGCATGGGCTGCATTTCTGACCCCTTACCAAGTGTATCAGATCTCCTGTCAAATATGTCATCACGTCCACGAGGCAAGCCCTGATAAAATGACTTTACCCACTTGAAGTCGAGATCGAGGATAGTGGTAAGTATATATAACAGCATTGCTCTCAGTGCTAGGCATCACACAATTAGGTGGTAGCCCTTTCGTTCATTGCAATCGTAGTCCCAATCGTTCCTTTCAATACGGATTACTTCTCCGGCAGCGTCCAACATTCGCAATGCATTTCTTCACCTTCCTCGCATCTTCACTCAGCCTCCTCGCCACAGCGACGGCCCTAAACGCACCGCCATACCCAGTCCACGACCTCCACCGCCGCCAACGTACGCTCGACCCCCCTCCTCCTCTCTCAACCCCCACTGACCCCCCTCTAGTCTGCAACGGCACCATCGCCCTCGACAACCGCACCCAAACCACCACCGTCTCACCAGGCGACACCCTCACTATCATCGCTGCCCGCTTCAACCGCGGCATCTGCGACATCGCGGTCGCGAGCAACATCACCAACCCCAACCTGATCTTCCAGGGTCAGACGATCATCATCCCGCCCCAAGTCTGCTTCCCGGACGACACCTCGTGCGTCGCTCCCCCTCCTACCCAGGACTCGCCGTGCGTCCTCGGCGGACCCGGCTTCTTCCCCGTTAAGCAGGGCGATGATCTCGCGAGCATTGCGCGCAGTTTGAACATCTCGGATGCGGCGCTACGGGGGGCGAATGGGAACGTGACGGCCGTGCAGCCGGGGACGTTCTTGAACGTGCCGATTTGCGCCGGGAGCAGCTGTGAGTTCGGGCCGTATACCATCCAGTCAGGCGACTTGTTCGTCGATCTGGCAGCGAAATTTGACTCGGGCAGCTTTGGGCAGATCGAAGCGCTGAACCCGCAGGTGGATGCCAACGCAGTGGAGGTGGGGACGATCATCACTTTGCCTAGGGAGTGTCGCAATGGTACTAATGTCACCTCGGGGGTCGTGAATTAAAAGCTATAGTAACTGCTAGATATCCATAGGAAAGAAGGTGTTATCCTCTCTTTCGCAAAGTCTACTTCTCAAAGTCGCTCTTCTCTTGCGTCTCTGCTTCTTGCATCGGCGGCTGGTCCTCGATATACTCTCCAAACGCCTTCTTCTCAAGGTCATCGGCGGTGATACCCAATTTCCTGGCTCGGCGACGGAAGAAGATCCGCTTGGCCCACTTCCAGGCCTCGACACCGCCGAAGAAGAGGATGGCTTCAACGAAGACGATGCCCCACTCCCATGTGATACCCTCGTGTTTGAACACATCCCTGTTAATGACGGGAATGTACAGCGTGGGGAAAATAGTGATGAATCCCGCCATGATAGACCAGAAAAGGAACTTGTTCCGCCAGACATCCACCATCCACTGAGTGAAATAGCGCTTGCTACCAGGCTGCATGCGAAAGAAACTGCGCCGCATATCTACGACTTCCCACGCCAAAAACAGGGAGAACCAAGTCAGGCTGACGAAGGTGGTGGCGCGCGCTCGGAAGACGGTGTCGCATTGCGCAGAGTACTCTGCGTTGCAGAGCTCGCCGAAGACGCCGTCGCCCCAGTAGAACATGACAAGGAGGAAAGAAGAAAGGCACAGTGCTGACATCCATAGACCCATGGCGAGCATGTCGAACATGACTTCTAGTGTGAAAACGCCGCGCTTGAGGTTCTGCGGGGGTCGCTCCAGGACGTCGGGGGCAGCGACTTCCATGCCTAGACCCATGTCGGGCAGCCCGGATGTGATCATGATAACCCACATGATTTCGACGGGGGCGAGGGGAAAGACGGAGAGACCCGAGGGGTCTTTGAAGGCGAGACCGATGAGGAGGGTGCATGCTTGGGCGATGTTCTGAGCTAAAAGATGGAGGATAAATTTCTGGATGTTGTCGAACATGCGGCGGCCTTCTTCGATGGCGTTCAGGATAGAGGCAAAGTTGTCGTCAGTCAGGACAATGTCAGATGCGTCTTTCGCGACGTCGCTGCCGGATTGGCCCATAGCGATACCGACGTCGGCGATCTTGAGAGAGGGAGAGTCGTTGACACCGTCGCCTGTCATGCCCATGAATGCCTTCCTCCGTCGAAGGGCCTCGATCATGCGGACTTTGGTGTTGGGTGCGCAACGGGCAATGACGAGTGGTAGGATTGGCAGTTTATCGATTTGGTCGTCGGAGAGAGCATCGAATTCCTTGGCTGTCATAACCATGCTCTTTGCGACGGGGGCACTAACTAGGCTCATGTCTGGAAGAATGCCGACCTGGCCAGCGATTGCTCGTGCAGTGCCGGGGTGATCACCAGTAAGCATACGGACCTTAATGCCCGCGCGGTGGCAGTTCTTGACGGCCTGCGCTGACTCAGGTCGAGGCGGATCATAAAGGCCGATGAGACCACGGAAGACAAGATCTTTCTCAATATGCTCTCGTGGTGGAGGTGCGTCTCTGCTTGCTCGGCGTCCTTGGGAAGGATCGTGGTCGCGAGAAGCAAGAGCCAGCACTCGCAAACCCTGCGAAGCAAGAGCTTCCATGGCTTGGAGGATCTGGTTGCTTTTGTCGTCGTCCAGGTCGGTGGTCTCATCTCCCTCCCAAGCAATCGAGGTGCAGGACTCGAGGACTCGCTCGACTGCGCCTTTTGTGTAGATCATTTGATCACCAGTGCTGGTCTTCTCGAAGATCACACTCATCTTCTTGACCGTGGAGTCGAATGGGTATTCAGAGACTTGCTTGAACTCAGGTGGTTCGCCGGACTGGAAGCGGGATCGGTTGAAGTCGAAACGGGAAGCAAAGACCTGCATGGCGCACTCTGTAGGGTCACCTCGTGCGTGCCATTTACCTTCTTTGTCCTTGTGCACATGGGCCAAGTTTGCGAGAGATGCGACATACAAGAAATTCACCAGTGGTCGACTGTTCTTGACCGCTTCTTGGTAGTTGGCGGGCTCAGCATCTTCTTCAGCATGGTCTGTTGGTGATCCTTTGAAGAAGCTCAAATCTCCGACGGTGGGATCGAAGGGCTCGTTGGAGTTGCCGACTCTGTAGCTACCAGAAGCAGGGACCCAGCAAGCTTTGGCAACCATGCGTCCTTGTGTAAGAGTACCAGTCTTGTCGGAGCAAATATCAGTGACCCCTCCGAGAGCTTCCAGCGCGTTCATCTTCCTGACAATAACGTGCCTCTCGACCATGCGCTTGGTACCAACAGCCATAGTGATTGTAAGAACGACGATTAGAGAGGCGGGAAGCATGGAAAGTCCAGTAGCGACGGCATAGATAATGACTTCCGTGTTGTTCGAAAAGTTGTTTGCGGCCAAGACAATGATGGCACAGATGACTGCAATGCCGAATAGAAGAAGAGCGAGGCGGGAAAGCTTTTTTTGTAGTGGTGTGCCGACGTTGACTCCGAGGAATCTTCCAATGGCATCCACGCCAGTCAAAGACCATGACTGAGCGTGGCGGAAAGGGTGAGCGGTACCATCCTCACGGCGCTTCACGGGACGTCTCCTGGAATCCTTCTTGCGCAAGGCGGCTGCGATAAGTCCGATCTCAGTTTGCATGCCAGTTGAAATAACAACGCCACGACCTCTGCCCTTGGAAATCGTAGAAGACGCAAAAGCAATATTCAACCTGTCTCCCGGACCGGTCTCGGCATCAAAGGTGATTTCTTCATCTTTGGCTACTGGCAGTGATTCACCAGTAAGCAAAGCTTCATCAGTCTCCAAATTGATCGATTCCAAAAGTCGGATATCTGCTGGTACGGTGTCGCCGAGCTTCAATTCCACAAGATCGCCAGGGACGATATCGACAGCTGGCAGAACAGCCGAATTACCATCTCTCACCACGGTGGCAGTGGGCGAACTGAGAGATTGCAAAGATGCCATGGTCTTTTCAGCATTGAATTCCTGATAGAAACCAACCACAATATTCAGAAAGATGACAAAGGCTACGACACCACCCTCGATCCACGATCTGATGGCGAAGGATACTATCATGGCCATGATTAGTACCAGCATCATGGCGTTGGCTACCTGTCGGATAAGAATCTTTGTAGGCTGGACACCAGGACCGTCGTCGAACTGGTTACGTCCGTATTTAGCGAGTCTCTGCTCGGCTTCGGGGGTAGTCAAGCCATCCTCGGAGCTTGTTTGCAGGCTCTCGACGATTTCGTCTCGAGTCAAGGCGTGACCGGGCCGAGGGAGCATCGAGATCTTTGAAGTCGTGCTCCGACTTGGGGAGGGCGATGGTGCCATGTTGGACAAAATGAAGCGGCGACCTGGCGTAGAGCAGGTCGCTGTGTGTGTTTGTTAAAGTATTCAGAACGAGTCTTTGACGAATGGAAAAGTCGTAGATGGTAGCGAGAGAGTGCAGAATCACCTGCTAATGCATCAAAGCCACGGGGGCATGGGATACTTATCTATCAACTGTACCAACATCCCAATCACTAAGAAAAACTTTACGGACATACTGAGCCTGGGCATTGTGAGATATCGGATGCGATAATGCCGTCACAGCCAATGACGTTCTTGGTAGAGGAGGCCGGGCAGAGCGGTTGAGGAAGGGCCAAGGATAGCTTGAGCGGCGGAGGGCAGGATGGCGGAGATACAAGGGAAAGGATGAGGAGGAGAGGCGGGACGAGAGTTTGGCCAAGGCAACGGGATGCTTGGGTCTCTCGCCAGATCGTCGTCATGCTCCAGTTGGTGCGAGGATGGTGCGAGGATGCTTGACAACCCCGTCTTGCCGAGCCTTGGCAGTTCCAGAAGTCTTCCATGCCCCATGCATATGATCGAGTTTATTTCCAGAGACTGAGGGCTGTTGTGATGACGACTCAGCCGTCCGGTAAAGGTTTCCTAGTACGATCAGTGCCATGTGAGAGCCAAGGAGTGATGCAAGAGAGCCACCGTGTCATGAGCGTCGCGTCCAGGATGATGTTAATATTTTTACAATGCTGCATATGCTCTTGAAGGATGAGGGATTGGTGGTGATGATTTGCGGTCAGCTTAGGCCGGGCTCGACGCTGTCGGCGTTTGGATGAGCCACGACCTTCAACAAGGCTTCTCGCGTCTCTTTACGATGTCATCATGTCAACACGTGCCAACAGAACGACAGAAGCAGCTGTAGACGGCTACAGAGTCACCATATTCGTCAAATTCGCGCGACAATGTTTAAATCGCAAAACATGACCCAGGCCTCATTCGAAGAGTCCGACCAGCCCGCGTCAAAGAAGCGGAAGCGACACCGAGAAACCCTTTCGTGCCTACCCTGTAAGAGCCGAAAAGTCGCTTGTGATAGAGGGAATCCATGCTCCAGTTGCGTTCGCCATAAACGCGCCCAAGACTGCTCCTATGCATCTGACACTGGCGTACTCCCGACATCCCAAGCCTTGGACCCCGAATCCCGCGAAGCTGCACCAGATGCCGTAGAAGAACGCATCTCTCGCATAGAGAGAGCATTGTCTGGCAACTCTTCGAGGCCGTCGGACTCGCCTGTATACCAGACTCCAAAGACGTCATCCAGCACCGCCAGTGTTGCCCAACCACAGAACGGCTGCAAAGTCAGAGATTCTAGCACGATTGTCAATCCATTCTCCCGGGGTCGACTGGCAAACAAAGAGACTAAGCCACCGTACTTTGTGGGATCTACCGCGTGGACTATAGTCGCCCCATTCGTTAGTGCTGCTGTCCCCTCTGATCTTATCATTGTAAGCTGAGAGGCTCAATAGAACGTTTTTCACGACCCTACTGTGACTGCAGCTCTTTGGCAGCAATGGAAGCGCCTTTTCGACATTCATGCTTCGCTAGGCGTGAAGGCGCAAGACACGATATTGAACTTTGTTCCAACCTCGGGCACTGACGGCTCAATATCGTCCTTGTTGGCTGTCATTCCTGGTGATAACGAGTGTCGAATACTCGTGAACCGATTCCTCGGCAGCGTCAATGAGGTATTCCCAATCGTCGATCGGTCTGTTTTTGAGGACGAGATACATGCTTTCCTCCACGACAGGACTTCTGTCTCACACCGCTGGCTTGCTCTACTAGCTTCTATACTGGCACTGGGCTACGTAGTTCCGGTCTTGCCTCTGGTAGATGGAGGCTATGCTCGAAGACCAGACAGGGCAGAGCCGCTTGCGAATCTTGCACAGCAGCATGCGTTCGTAGTTGCCGCTTCTTACCATAGAAGTCATCTTGCTACTTTCCAGACGCTCCTTGCTCTGATCATATTCAAGAACTCGTCCTTTGGATGGGTTGATGGGAACAACGGTATCGCAGGTCTCCTTGGCCTGGGGAGTAGGCTGGTTTTCACTTTGGGACTTCACTGTGATCCATCTGTTGCAGTCGAGAAACTTCCAGATGAAGTATCAAGCATTCGACGAAAGGTATGTGAGATACACAGATATTCATCAACGGATCGCCAAATGGCTTTGGTATCAAGCATGGCCAAACATCTGCTTTCCCATACTTACTGATGATTCACAGCTCTTCGTGACATACGTTCGAGTGGAATATATCCACTGCCTCGAATCAGGCATGCCTTTCCTACTCAGACCGTCCGACTTCGCTGTGCTTCCATTTATCCAGGATCATCAAGCAGACTTTATGCATCTGTTTCCCACATTGACAAAAGCGGTACAATTGACACACTCGGATCGATCTGGTTTACCCGAAAGCGAGATCCAGGACCTTCTCTCATCACTTCAATCAGCTGCAGCCTGGGTTCAAAGAACTAATCATGAAGCGACCGATCCCGTACACATCATCAAGCTATCCATACAATCTTCACTCAACGCCCTTGCTCTATATCGCACGCATGTGGCATTGCTGGCTTTGTTACTTGAGCAAGACGACCCTCACTTGCGCTCTCGCCTATGCTCGGATATGGTAACCCCAGCTCTTTCGCTACTCGATACATTTGGTATCTTATTCGACACTATAGAAGAACATGCCGCGGAGTCGATCAAGGGCTGGAAGGTCTTGGTGATGGCTTTCGTTCGGAACTCTGTCTTCAACGCAATGAGTTACTTGTTGACCTTCTTGTCGCGGTCTCTTGCTGATCCGTCACTTTTGGCACTCCGTGGTTCCTCTCATGCAGCCCTGGACTCGGCCCATGTTTTCCGTAAGATCCGCTTAACATTGCGTCGCTGCACATGCACGCTGGACGTGTCGATACAATGCGTCAAAGAAAACGTGGCCTACTCGGCGTACCTTAAATGCGTCGAGGAGCGATATCGTCTCTTCGTAGAGAAGGGCCTCGCAGATATAGATCTTGCCAGTGAGCAGGGCCGTATCGTCATGGAAAGTCTGGGCCAGACGATGAACGAGATGCTGGACCTGGCGGAGGAAGCTCTTCAGCAGAATCAAAGTACGTTTCGACTGGACGTCCTCGAGAAATCGACGGACAAGTTGGACAGCTTCAACGATCTTTCGAATGGTGAACAGCTTACTTTAATGGATGATTGGGACTGGCCTTGGTACAATACACTGCCTGATATAATATGGTCACAGTCAGCTATGTAGCGGTTTGAGCTGGTTCCCAAATGCGGAAGTGACCGGACCAGCTAGTACTTCCAACAGTACTAATACAAACTTTTGATGAATCTCAACAATGCCAGGCCTCATAGAGACACCGCTATCGTATCCAACATCATCAGCACGTTGAGGTGTTAATTGGATCATACAACTTTACGGCCTTACCGCAGGAAAAGGGGGGGGGGGGGGGGGGGGGGGGCGGAAGCACACGTAACGGAGATCTGGAGCTATGACTCTTAAGGCCACGTTGACTGGACATCGATCCGGTCGACGGAGAGATCCTCGTGACGAAGGAAGAGGCTTATGTCCTTTGTCGACTGCAATCTCGGCGTTTATCTTCGACGCGCGCCCGAAACCTCGGTCATACTTCTCCATTCGGACTTCTCGGCCGAGATTTTGCTATACAACCACCGACCCGCCGACAGACAGGGCGGAGCGGAGCAATGAATGAAAAATGAAATGAACAATACATATACAAAGACCTATAACCCTCATCTAATTCCAATCACTAACTCAGTCTCAAATTCTAACCACCCACGACCAATCAATACCTCTTTCAATACCTCGGGGAGTTCTTCCACTGCTCAACTATCTTCACACACAACAATAGCTCTATACCACAATCCAAGATGAGCGCAAAACAAGTCTCGGCCCCACGGCCAGACGAAGAAAAAGCCATGAGCACCGTCTCCGATGAGCCAACCAAATCCTCCCCACCACCACACCTCACCATCCCGGACGGCGGCACACGTGCCTGGCTCGTCGTACTCGGCGCCATGATCATCAACGGCTGCAGCTTCGGCTACTCGTCCTCCTTCGGCGTCTACCAAGCCTATTACCAGCTGAACCAACTCTCCTCCAAAACCGCCTCAGACATCGCCTGGATCGGCTCCATCCAGCTCTGCTTCATGTTCGCGGGCGGCACCGTAGCGGGCGCCCTCTTTGACCGCTACGGCGCCCGCGTCATCATGGTCCCCGCGTCCGTGGCGTACGTCCTGGCCATCATGTTCACCAGCTTGTGCACCGAGTACTACCAGTTCATCCTAGCGCAGGGCGTCTTCGGGGGCCTGGCGAACGGCTTCCTCTTCTCCCCTGCCATCGCGGTGATTGGGCACTATTTCTCAAAGAAAAGGGGCGCGGCGCTGGGGATGGTGGCTATCGGGTCGTCCGTTGGGGGCGTCATCATCCCCATTGCGCTGGAGAGATCGTTCAACAGCCGCGTTGGCTTCGGCTGGGGCGTCAGGGCCGTGGGGTTCGTCATGCTGTTCTTGCTCGCTATCGCGTGCGTGCTCGTCAAGGAACGCCTGCCGCCTCGCGCTGGACGACTTTTCGCGCCTGAGGCTGTTCGACAGAAGAGCTATGTCCTGGTTGTCGCGGGCGTCTTCTTCCTCATTTGGGGCGTGTTCGTCATCTACTTCTTCATTTCCGGATACGCGATCTCGAAGATCAGGATGGACACTGACCTAGCCTTCTACCTTCTGTCGATCATGAACGGTGCCTCGCTCGTCGGACGACTGTTCTTTGGCTTCATGTCGGACAAGGCGGGGACGTTGTCGCTGTTGAGCTTTGTGGCTGTTGCGAATGGCGTATTGATCTTCTGCTGGACGCAGACTGTCAGCCAGGCTGGCTTGATCGCTTGGTCGGTGATCTTCGGCTTCATGTCTGGAGGTATCTTCTCGCTCTTCCCGGCTGCTATCGCTTCGGTCGTGCCCAAGCCGCAGTTCATTGGCGTTTACATGGGTCAGTCGATGGCTGCGTTCGGTATAGCTGGTCTGACTGGAGGACCGATTGCTGGAGCTATCGTTTCGAAGTACGGCTTCTTCGATGCCGCGGTGTTCGGTGGTGTGTCATTGCTCGCAGGTGGTGCGTTGCTTGTTGCTGCTAGATTTACGCACCAGCCGAATTGGTCTGTAAAGGCGTAACGGGGAGGACAAAATTAGAAGCAACGATGAAGATGATGAGACCACACGGTGAAAAGTCCACTAGGCGGAACAGCTTTTTCTTGAATCTCCAATAGAGTATACCTTAGATTTTAAAATGGACACTCCGCTTCACCTTCCACATCTCTTTATGTAACCATCGTCTCTGCGCTTCCAACCGGCCTCGAAGCCAGCGCCAAGCATCCATCCGCTACGCCTCTACGCGCTGCTTCCGAGCTGACGTTCTTGCCGGCGAGATAACCCAACCAGACAAGCTTGCTTATACGCGGGTCCGTGGCATGGCCGAGCTTCTCTTGTCCCTCCTTCCTCGCCGGGTCTTCGAAGTAGATATCCAAAGCTCCGTTGCTGTCTCTTGCAAGAGTCACGACGGACCCTTTTGCCGTCTTCCCTCCCCCTTGAAAGATATCCTTGAAAGCCTTCACGGCCTCGCCAAAAGACTCGCTCTCGTATTCTGTCTCTGCTGGTCCGGCGGCCTTGTCCTTGATCGCAGCTTGCGCGGCCTGTGTTCCCTTCTTGATGCCCGTAATCCAACCGTCCCTCAGGTGTGCAAAGTCTGTGCTTCGTGTAGGCGATATCCGCCATGCGCTCTTGACCTGACTCTTGCTGAGGAATGCTTCCCAGATCTCGGTGCTCTTTACCGGATCGAGTAGTGCCGCCTTGAGCTCCTCCTTTTCTGATGGCACCAAGGTGGATGCGCTGTCGTTAATGTAGTGGATGAGCTTGGATTGGAGGGGTGAGAGATCGGCAGTGCGAATGTAGAGGCCCATGACATAGACTTGGATGCTGAGGAATGATACTGTGCGGATACCTAGTCCTACCAAGCTGTATTCCTCATCGTTGCGCAAGTTGCCAGGATTGGCCGCCGAGTTTGGCTGCGAAGACCCAGTCGTGGAGCCAGCATTTGGGAGGAAGATGGTCTTTGGGAAGTATGGTACACTCGAAGTACCAGTCTCGACCAAGTCGACATCCTGGGGACCCTCTGCTATTATCCTCTTGTCGTCTCCCGCTCCTATAACATGGACCGGCAGTCCTTGGAACTTGGCATTACTGTCGCTGGACGCATCAAGTTGGAGCCGTGATGCCTTTCTCTGGTCCTCCTTCTGCATAGCATCGACGACTTGATAGGCAATAACGCCGGTCGCAAGTGCGCTGAAGAAAAGACCGAACGAGGCATACCGGATGCGCTTGATGTGGTAATCTTGCTTCTTCTCCCATTCGATGCTGTCGTCTTTGATATATGGATCGCTTCCGGTCCTGCCAGCGGTGATAGATTCGGTGTTGGCAAAGGCATTGGCAGTAGCAGTAGCGGAGCGAGCTCCGGGCTGACTGTAGCGGGAAGCAAATCGTGGACCTATTCGAGCTGTCTGAGCTGGGAGAGAGAGTGGTTGGAGGTGTTTCCACCTAGAGGAAAGCATGCGCATAGTTGTTCTCGACATCCCTAGAGCGTGACAGAGTATGGCAATCGTGATACTGGAGCACAAATGCGATTGTGGATTGTAAGTGGGATCGTAGAGACCAGGAAGGATCAGAAGGGTCGATGACGCTGGTATGAAGGTGCCATGGCGCTTTGACTTCAAGGTTCAGATCGTTACTACACATGCACCATCACCACAAAGTCTTTGCAACCAAGCCCAGATAGATATGCAGATTTAATCATAGTCATTACAGATCACCAAGCAATTGCATTGTGTTCATGAACGGCAAGAGGGACGCCTCAAGCGCTGGACTTGACAAACAACGGCAGAAGAAATATCACCGACGCGCCGCGTGGGCCTGCGATGAGTGCAGATTGCGCAAGATAAAGTGCGATGGCAATGAACCATGTAAGCACTGCGTCGACACGAACCACGGTATGCTATATCTCCCATGTCCAGCCTGGATTCCTCTTTTCGGCTTTCGCGCTGGTTATCTGATCACCGGAACTGACGGGGCAACTCAGACTGCAGTTATGAGGGAAGAACGAGGCCACCATTACCGCCAACCAAGCGAATTAGGATACTAGAAGAGACACTCCGCCATGTCCGTTCATCACTGCTTGCGCATCAGGAAAGCGGAAATTGTTCATTTAGCGCGGACCATCTGGATTCTTTGTTAGAGAAGCTGGACCCTTCGAATCTTGGAGGCGACGAGGATAGTAATGCGCAACAACCTTCACATGCTCCCGAAGACACTCAGAGACAGGAACGACCAGCACCAAGGAACCAAGAACGACCCGGGGATTCTCGCGAGTCCGAGGAATCGCTACAAGAGCAATTCGTGGCGCCTACCTTCTTCGGTCCCACCTCTGGTCATGCGATCATCTGCAAAATCAGCAAAACCTTTCAAGAGGGTGCTAGTCCGGATGATCGTGTCCACCGCTTACAATCAGTCGCGACAGATCTCTATTGTCCAGGTCGTGCTACTCACAGGAAGTACGAAGGCAACGAGCAGACCACCTCTCTGCCATCCGTCGAAGACTTGAGGGATCTCTACAAACGTTGTTTTGAGGAGCATCTGTTATTATTCCAAGCTCTTGCAGAGCCAGAACTAGAGCGAGTTCTGCGAAAGTTCGAGAAAGGCAAGATACCAAATCCGGATGCTGCCTTGCTCCATGGCGTAGCTGCTCTTGGGTATGCACGAGGGCGTAAGCGACACGCAGAACTAGGGTGCGAGAGCAGCCTGGACGTAGCGTAAGTTGTGATCCATATGCAACAAATGAATAGCTGGCACAAGTATCGCATAACTGACTGGCTTTGTAGTGCACAACACTTCCGCGCGGCCGAGAGGAAGCTCCGAGTTGCACGTTGCGAAGATGTCACGAGCCTACAAGCTGTCCTCTGCATGGTCGTCTATCTAATAAGCATATCCGACATTGCTTCAGCACATACCTTTTCATGCATGTCCTGCGCATGGATACTACAACTTGGTTTACATCGAAATTCCAAGACTCAAGCCTCGAAAGTGTCATTGCCAGGCCATCGTAGCAAAGACCTCTTGATCGTCACCATGAAGTTGCATCTACAATTGACTGCCACCCTCGATCTTCCGCAAGCGCTACAGAGGAGACAAATCGATTCCGAGATCTGGGCCTCCGTCCAGAGCCGATATGACTCTCACCTTGCAACAGAATTGGATCGAGCGTCGCCTTCCTCATGTCATTTCTTGCTGCTGGAAGTGACGAAAGAGGGCTTAGATAAGACATTCACCCAGTCTACAGGTAGTAAAGACATGTCCATGTCTACGGATGAGGAAAAGGATCACGTAGACCTCAGTCAGCTGGGCAGTGTGGAAGCCAGACTGCAAGAGCTCATCGAGAGAGCCTCATCCAGCACGTCCAAGATCTCGAATCCGGCCATGGCCGCCGCGTTAGTCCTTCTTCTCTCCATTCCTGCTAGATCTTCACTGACAATCCCACTTAGAGCCAGGTCCGAACTTGAAATGACAATCTACTCGTGCCAACTGATGCTCTACATGCCCTTCATGCACCACGTAGAGAACATGGCAAAAGGCAACTCAACAAGCCGCACCCGCACTCAGCGCGTCCTTACCTGCATCAAAGTCGCCTCCAAGACCATCGCCTTTTGCGAATCTCAGATGAACCACAAGATGCTCGAGCCCTCGTCCTGGTTCCAGACCTACACATTGTTCCTCGCCGTGCTCACTCTCGTCTTCCTCATCGCTTCCCACAAGGGCACCACCCAGCCCAGCGAAGCATGGAAGAAAGCAGAGCAAGGCATACGCATACTCGCCAGCATGCGGTGCCACGACAACGGAGCGCAAAAGTGCCTCCGCGTCTTGCGGGCGCTGGTGAATCAGCTCTCGCATACGGTTGAGTTCGACCTGGATGTCATTGAGCGAGCGACGCCACTGCTGTGCGAAGGACACTCGGGCAGGAGCTCTGCGGCGGCGTCAGGCGCTACGGCGGTGGCTAGCCCTAGCAGCAGGGATATTAGGATGATGGTCAGCAATGTGATGCAGCCGCCTGATTCGAGGGACAAGTCGGCAGCGGACAGGATGCTTGCGGAGGCGAATGATTTTGTGCTGTTTGGTAATAATGACGGGTTCGGAGTGCCGTAGTAAGACTTGTTGTCGCGGCACGGTGGTACAGCAGACCAGCGGGCGGCACGGATGATGAGATACCAATGTAGTCTTACAGCAATGATTCGATCTTTTAAATTCATAAATGCGGCACGGTCGTCTCAGCATCCTTGAAAGAAAATGATTTCATTACAAGTCGTAAAGTACGAAAGCAATCCAATTCCCAGCAGCCCGACTATCAAGCTCCCCCAGAAAACCTCAACCACAACCACCTAACACCCCCCTGCACCTTCCGATCCACCCGCTCAAACCAATCCGCAACACTTATCATGATGACCAACACAAAGAGATAGCAAACCCCCCACCCCGCCCAATCGCTCCAAAACCCGTGTTTCCCATGCGATGCCCGCCAAGGCTGCACCCTCTTCTGATCCAGCGCCTCCAACACCGTGACGTGCATGAGGTACAGCCCAAAACTGATCTGGCCCATGTACTGCATTATGCTAGTCTCGAAGGGCCGGCGTAGGAGCGGGACACGCTGCATGCAGAAGACGAGGACCAGGGCGGCGAAGCCGGGCACGATTTGCGTGGTGCGTTCGTGGGGCCAGCGGTCCGCGGGGAAGTAGGGCGCGAGATGGTTCCAAGGGAAGTATTGGTGATGCGGGTCGAGGTTGGGGAAGGAGGCGGGTTGAAGGAAGGTCCAGTACGCGCCGAGGGAGAGGATGTTGAGAGGGAGGGCGGTGAGGAGGTTAGAGCGCCAGGTCTGGGGTGGGGAGGTGGTGGTGGGTAGGATGGGGGAGGAGGTGGGAGCCGTGAGGGCTAGAACGTAGCCGTAGAGGAAGAGGGCGACGTAGGCTGCGTCCCAGTAGTACAGGAAGGGGAGGGTGAGGGCGATAAGGAGGAGGCGACGCTTGGGCGTCATGCGGTAGGTCATGGCGATGTAGAGGAAGAGGATGATCGAGCCACGGAATTCGACGGGGATGGTCCACATTTGGTAGCCGTAGAGGGCGATGACATGGTCCCATTTCCAGTAGCCGTCTACGGTGCCGAAGGGGTTGGAGACAATCATGAAGTTGTATAGCCAGTCGACGATCTGGAGGTAGAGAGTGGGTTGGGGCTTCGCTACGACGCTGCTGTCAGTCTTCATTTGGTGGTTGTAGATGAGGATCATGGAGAAGAAGGTGGCGATCAAGACTGGGATGAAGAGACGCATCCAGCGGCGGAAGATCGAGGAGGGGAGCCACGACGCCAGTGTTTTTGAATCTGGTGGTGAAGTGGTCATCTTATATGACAGGGCATATCCGGAGATGATGAAGAATAGGGCTACTTGCGGGCCTCCAGCTGCAAGGAATGGATGCGCAGGGGCCGGCGATGCTGACTCTGTGATCTGATGGTGGTTGTACACGCAGTAGGCCGCCCATCCGCGGAGACCATCAAGGTATGCAGTTGGGCCAAGCTTGTCGGTAGCCGGCAAGTTGCCTGTCATGAATCGAGGCAGTATCGCAAGCAGGATCCATCTTGTCCAAGACCAGCAAGTCCTTGCTGCTCGCCAGAAGGTGGCTTTCTGTGACGGAAATGGTATCTCCCACTTGTCGTCGGAAAGATCGATGCTTATCTCGCTCTCATCGTGGTACCCGCTTAATTCTATGCTCGTATCGCTTTCATCGGTGTACCCGCCCTCCGACGTCAATGGCATCTTTTCAGTTTGCGCCTGGGCCATCTTGGATCAAACCTCGTAAAAGAGCAAACAGCTTAGCTTTCTTGGAAAAAGTTTAGAAGAATACGAATACCTATGAATGATTATATAACGACTGTTTACATCCGGGAACAGGGATGTGGCGCCGTAATTTGAAGCTGCAGGAACCACGCTGCGGCAGGAAGCCGTCCAAGCACAGGGGTCAGCAACCATTCAATGCGCCTGCAAAAACACGTCTGGTACCACGGGAAGATGTCAAAATGCACCAATGCAAGCACGTCGCGCGTAGATTGTGTGCGCTGCTTGCCCCTAAGCGTGCCTGGACGCTGCAACGGGCGTGCAGGACGTGGAGGGGCAGGGGACCCCGTTGAAATTAGACCTTGTACGGCACTACAGTAGAATTACTGCAGATCACAAATGTGAAGCTACCGATTCAATCAATGTTCTGACAATATGATAATAGAAGTAATGGAGATGGATCGCCTCGATGAGGTAGAAACTGACGAGAAGTGGTGAAGTGCATGCTGACTCAGCCGACCGCTGCGATATGCCCGGTAGAGGACCAGCAAAGAGGCAATTGCGGTAACATAAGAGCATATGGGGGGAAGCATTGCAGTTAAGTGGTTTTATCTCGTTGAACTCAATCTTTGGTCATTTCGCATAGAAAGAGGCCCTTGTTTGGGCACAGGTCAGAATCAGGAAGACACGAGCCAGAACAGCGGGTACGAATTGTACAGGAAATGTCTGGATTGATCGTAGCTACATCTTGACACATGTAGAGTTGTCAGAATGACCCGAGGTGACAATTGATAGCACTCTTAGACACGGTTTCAGTCGCGAGTCTCGACACGCTCGACACCAAGACCCATCTCCTTCTCAGCAGCCATAGCGCCCTCAGGGTCCTGAAGAGCGTGAGGTACAAGCGCGTCACCAAAGAGCTCGTCCATCTGCTCAAGGGTCCTGCCCTTGGTCTCTGGGAAGAAGAAGATGTAAGACAGCAGAGCGATGATGTTGAAGACGAAGAAGACGTAGAAGTAGCGGAACTCGATCGAGGTGAGAGCGGCCGGGGAGAACTGGGCGAAGATGAGGTTGACGGTCCAGTTGGTGAAAGTAGTGATGGCGTTACCGAGCGATCGAACTTCGACAGGGAAGATCTCTGCTGGGTATACCCATGAAATAACACCGAGAGGAGTGTAGAAGAGGGAGAAGACAAAGTTCATGGCGACCATGGCACGGAGCTGAGCAGCGGTGGCTCCATCGAGGTATTGACCCATGACGGCATTGGCGAGCAGAGCAGCTGCGAGACCCACCGCGGACAGGATGAGAGGCTTGACACGGCCGATCTTGTCGATGGTGAGTAGCATAATGGTGCAGTAAACAACGGAGAGAGCTCCGCTGATACCCTGGATAAGGAGAGACTCCTGAACTTGAATGTTGATGATCTCGTAGATGCGGGGAGCGTAGTAGCTAGACAAATCAGTATGGGCAGTCTAGCAGTGTGCAGATGTGGACACTCACTTGATCACGTTGATTCCAGAAAGAGGACCAAATGCTTGAACACCGCAACCAAGCAAAAGACGCTTCCTCCAGCTTGGCTTGGTGAAAATGGTCTTCCACGAGGTCTGGTTGTGAAGTCTGTCCGCGGCAACAACGTCGATGATTTCTTTCAACTCAAGTTCGATCAAGTGTTCAGTGTCTGAGGAACCGTCGTTGCGAAGCTTGAACAAGGCGGCACGCGCCTCCTCGTGACGGTCTTTCTCAACGAGCCATCGAGGAGATTCTTGGAGGAACCAGATACCGCCCATAAGGATAAGTGCTGGTAGTGCTTGGAAAGCAAGTGGGAAGCGCCACTGGAC
Organism: Elsinoe australis; assembly: GCA_007556505.1. Taxonomy (NCBI): domain Eukaryota; kingdom Fungi; phylum Ascomycota; class Dothideomycetes; order Myriangiales; family Elsinoaceae; genus Elsinoe; species Elsinoe australis. The sequence goes on from SWCS01000006.1 coordinate 1,797,987, forward strand.
GGCTCCGGAGGTAAAAGAAAGTCCATACCCGAGCCAGTAAGCTACGAGGAAACCGATCGAGAGGAACCACTGCAGGAGACCAGAAAGCATACCACGGTACTTGGCTTCGACGAGCTCAGCAGCGTACATGCTAAGAAGTGTCAGTGCCTTGGCTCTTTGGTGTACGCTGATAGTACTCACGGAATAGTAGAAGTCAACATGCCAACAGAGGCACCGCCGATGAAGCGGCCAATGATGAGCATAGCCATGGCAGCAGCACCACCCTGAAGAGCAGCCCCGATGAAACCGACAGTAGAGCCCCAGAAGATGGTCATCTTACGACCGAGCTTGTGGGCGAACAGCATGTTGAAGATGGTACCAGCCATGGCACCGCCCTGGAATGCAGAGACGATGCCTCCGACGGTCTGATCATCGGGGTTGTTGAAGTATCGCTCGAACTCAGGGACCGCAATAGTTGAGGTTATGATACCCGAATCGTATCCGAAGAAGAAACCACCGATGGCCAGGAATATAGCAGAGCCCACTGCTACGGCTCTACCCATGATGAAGTTGTGCGCGAGATGTCCGCGATCGAGGGCTGGCAGTACGTCTAAAGATACCTGATGGACGAACGCTAGAAGGTGTAGACAAAGATGAAGATTCTGATTAACGAAAAGCTCGAGGACGTTGGCAGATCTTATGGACTAAACAATCGTTTAATTTGACTTGCAGAGTACCACGATCTCCTGCGGTAGTCGTGCACTAGTCGTCCCCAGACAAGGGAGATCCCAGGCGTTCTTACACGATATGGACGAATGAGGAGCCTTACCGCAAAGTAGCGAACAGTCTTCACCAATGAAAATCATCATCTCGCTGAGTTGATAGACCGAAGGCGTTCGAGACAGCGCGACAAAAGGACGTCTCAAGGCTAGACTCGCGTCTCTCGGCGGGGACTGCAGCGAGTCAAAGCAAACGTCCCATGTCGCGGACCGGATGCCGTCAGCCCAGACATGACACTGGATCAATCATAAAAGCTTCTCTGCCAGCCATGATCAACTGCCGTTGGTTGGCCGCGGTTCAGCCGCTGGAGCCGCTACTTGTTTTGCAGACGATGCGTTGTCTGTGCTCGTGCTTCGACCATCGGGACCACATTTGCTGGAGAATGTGCATTAAAACATCTACCCCGTGGGCAACTATCCCTCATTTTCCTGCATCGTGGCTGGCGCCATTTGCCTAGCCTCGTTGTTTCTTTGCCCCGAGATGAACTTTGCGAACATCAATGTCCGAGTCCCTGGGTGAAAATCTGAGGTCTTCGCAACATCGTGAGACGCACATCGAAGCCAAGGCCTCGGCACGGCAATGAGGTGAGTATCTACGCATGTGCACCGGAGTGACTGCCGGTGTACTTTATTGCCGCACCAGGAGCTACTGGTATGTAGGTAGAGTCTTGCTGGGTTTTGTACCACGAGATATGCGCCCCTCGCGGTTTGTGGAAATAATGGTAGTCCTCTCAAGGGCTACTTTCAGGTATGCTCAGCAAAGCCTATGCTGGTCAGATTTATTAGCACATCGCAGCCCGCCTCACTTTTCAGAATGAAAGGAGCTGATAGCCCTTCAAATTATCACTGTCAGGTCTGCTCGCAAAAAGATAATCAGCCGAGAACTACCGGCGTCTAGCAGTCGCCTCAAAATTCGAGCGATTAGAGCTGGTAGTCTTCTTACAGGATCACTGTGAGTCCTGCTACAAAAGACTTCTGCTGCTTGGAACTACCAGCATCTGGCAGCCATTCTCAATTTTCAGGAATGAGAGCTGCTAGTCCTTTCGAACGATCGCCGTCATTTCGCTCAGAAAAGCCTCCGCTGGCTTCCAGATTCTGGTAGTTCCATGCAGTAAAGACGACACAAAGATTTCTGGAGGGCAAGTCTCTGTTCCAGCCGCGTGCGCCCATGCTCGACCGTGCTGGATTGATCCGCCACCACCTTGGCTGCTGTTTACTTCACGCGTCGTGCGCGAGAGATCGAGTCAAAACCGCGGCTGACGCAAAGACAAGGCTATACACACGCACGGGCGCTCTATGGAATACGGTTCTGATACATGCAAGAAGGTGGCTTTCATCGAAGGCCACAAGCAGGTTCTGTTGGGCGATATTGGAATTCGAGTTGTGACCCAACCAACTCTAGTGAGTGATTGGGATGAAGACATGTTTTACTCCTCGATTTATAGTATCTCACAGTTTGGATGCCACGCCCGCTTTGTAAGATTCAATCGTGAACCATTGGCATTGTCTATGAACAAAGTAATCCTCTACAGAAAACTCGCATGTCATTTACGTCTCGTTACCAGAGCGAGCTAAGCTACACCATCTGGTAGTGATGTTTTCGTTTCGTTCGTGAGTAGTCCGGCCACGAGCGTATTCAACAAGCTTCTACTGACGTGTGGGTGGCTGCATCTAGCAGCATACGCCCTCAGCGCAGGAGGCACCTGTATGCTTTGTTAGAGCCTTGCAGCACTAGCTGATTGACCAACTTACGAGCTTCGGCCAGTCCTGTACCGCATCCTCCAATGGCGTAAGGGGCCATGGAGCATCTCAACATGTTGTACTGTTGGATGCAACTGTTGCAGTCGGTGGTGTAGCATTCGCCTCGCTTGAAGAGGTGGCTGGTGTCGAAGGTAGCCTCCTTCTTCTCAAGGTTGGCCTCGGTAGGCGCTGCTTGTGTGCCGATGGCAAGGGCGAAGAGGGTGACGAAAACATTGAAGGTCTTCATTTTGAAGGTGGTAGTGGAGTACGAGTTGGTAGAGAAAGGTGAGATTGGTTCTTGTATACTTGATTTGAGAATGCTGGTGATGAAAGCCCATTTGGAGGGAACACGGTTGCTTATATATTCATCGTGCCTGAAATGCTCACCTGTCTTGAATAAGCACGATGAAGCTTCCAGCGACAAGACTATCATGGGTTTCAACCCTAACATACAGCCTCCCACGTCAACTTGGAGTGCCATGCCATCTCAGCTGGAGCAAACTATCCAGTGAGGACTTTTCTAAAATGCATTGACCTCCCGGGAGGACGAACAAGCGAGCTGAGACAGCTTCCATGGCGAGTAGAAATGCTCACCGTTGCTTTGCACAACACATGAGGTATCAGCTGAGATCAGATATAGAAAGATCGACTCCCTCCGCCACGGTAGCTGCATGACAGGCTCCCCGAAGTCGCCAAAGTGGAGTATGGAACCAGGGAAGGGTGAGACCTACGACAGATTTAGAGCTGATCACCTGGGGAGCCAAGCATGGGAAACGGTTTGATGGAGGCAGTTCAAAGCATGACTGCGCACAGGTAGAGCTGAATGGGAAAGCAAGCATTGTAGCCAATTGAGACGCCCAGGGATCTCTGGGCAAGGATCGTGTGACGCAGGTGGGTATGGTATATCTGGTAGATGCAATCACCTCTTGCTACATTTGTCTTCGCAAGGGCACAGACGAGCGCTAGGGTTCACCAGTAGACCTCACTTCACCGGTCGTCAGCTGTCTTGCACGGATTTCCAGCTCGTGGAAGACTGTATTCGCATCAGATTCATAGCGCCCACGACGGTCGCGCTCTCTACGGTAGGAGAGTCAGCCCCCGTGATGTGCACCTCGCGACTTTCCACCAAGCCTGTGCCTCCTCAACCATGTGGAACAGCGAAATCTGGGCTGCGGATGTAACAGTGTTTGAGCCAGAGTGTCAAGAACGGTACAGCGGTGGCAATGAAGTCGCAGCTCGGCTGTCTCGGTGTGATGTTGCCGCGAACTACCGGCGGCGAAGCAAAGGCTCGCCAAGAATGACCTCCTGCATCGTGGGATTGTGGGCCTGGTAGAACAACGTAATTTGGAGATTTCTATAGATCGCTTATTGTGATTGTGGTTTCGAGGCTTCAAAAAAACCATCCTGTCAAGATGAAAGTGGTCAATTCTGGTGTACACGGTTTCCATGAACGCGTGGGCATCGACGCCGACGAGCTTCGCTTCTGGTGGACACTAGATAGCGATGCTTTCGACGATCGGCAAACCGCCTACCAGATTGTTTTGTCGACTGATGCTGGTCACAAGCCGACCTCACGTATCTGGGACTCTGGCAAAGTCACCACTAGCGAACAAAGGAACATTCACTGCAAGCCCGATGAAGGATTTGCAGCCATCACGTACCACTTCTGGACCATCACTGTATGGGACGCAAAGGACCAGCCATGCACTTCCGAAGTGTATAATTTCTTCACAGCTTATCCTCGAGCAAAACTACTACCACCATGGAGCATGAATCAGACATACATGCCCCATTCAAGTCTCATCTTCCGTGCATGGTTTGAGAACGAGCACGATCGGTGGAAGGCAGTCTGGATTGGCAATGGTGGTGACAAGCCTATCTACTTGCGAAAGTCATTCACACTTGAAAAGGTGGTGAAACGGGCAGTTGTACTTGCATCTGGACTCGGTCACTTCAACCTCAGCGTAAATGGCAAGTCAACGTCCAACCATGTCCTCGATCCCGGCTGGACGAACTACCACAGAACCGTTCAGTATGTGGGATACGATGTGTCTGATCAGGTCAAACAAGGTCAAAACGCCATTGGAGCTCATGTTGGTAATGGCTTCTTCGCTGGCGATCAAGGCGACCGCTTCTTCTGGCCCATGTACGAAGACAACACGTACGTCAGATACGGCAACGAACTATGTTTCTTTGCTGAGTTGCACGTGTTCTACGAAGATGGGTCGTACGAAGTAATGCACACTGATCCTTCGTGGAAAGTGCGCAACTCTGCCACTACTCTCGCCAACATCTACGCCTCGGAAGACCACGACAAGAGACAGTATCCTCATGGCTGGGACTCTGCCGACTTTGACGACGCGTCTTGGTCACTTGCAAAGCCATTGACTGGACCGAGAGGGCTCTTGAAGTACCAAAGTCAACCACCTGTGACGCTCCATGAGGATTTCGAACCGGTCAAGAAGAGCTCACCGAAGAACGGAACTGTCTGCTTTGATCTTGGCCAGAACGCGTCAACGATGATCAAGATCGCTGTGAAAGGCAAAGCTGGGGACGAAGTCATCGTGCGGTACAGCGAGACCGCCAATGAAGATGGCACAGTCCTCATGCCTGATAAGCTTTTCAAGCAATTTGAGACGCACGTTTACTCGAAGATTATCCTTGCGGGTACAGGCGTTGAAGAATGGCAGCCAGACTTCTGTTTCACAGCAGCCAGATACATCCAGGTCGAAGGTGTATCACTCGAAGAGGGCCAAGAACTACCAGTCATTGTCTCAGTGATCGGTCAACACGTCTCCTCGGCAGCTCGCCGGCTTGGCTCTGTCAAGACCGACAAGGACGACGTCAACCAATTGATCAAAGCATGCTACTGGTCGTTTGCAAGCAACTTGTTCTCCTACCACACCGACTGCCCTCAGATCGAGAAGTTCGGCTGGCTGGAAGTCACACACCTGCTCGCCCCAGCGACTCAATATATGCGCGACATGGAGAGTCTCTACACCAAAATCCTCGACGATATCCTTGATACTCAAGAGGCGAGTGGTCTTGTACCCACCATGGCTCCTGAGATCCGGTACATGTGCGGACCTCTACACGACACCATCACCTGGGGCTGCGCGTTGTGTTTCCTTCCCGACGTTCTTAAGAAGTACTACGGCTCTACCCACGTCATCCCCAAAGTTTTCCCAGCAGCCTGCCGCTACATGGACTACATCCAGCGAAAAGAGCGACAAGGCGGCCTCATCGAGCACGGCCTCGGCGATTGGGGAAGGGACATTGCATTCGGCAACCACCAAGCCAACATCGAGACAGCTGTGTATTACCACTGCCTGCGCTGCGTCGAGATGATGGCGAAAGAGCTAGGCAACGCAGCCGAGGAAGCAAAATACCGCACCTGGGCCGAGCGGATCTACGGCGTCTACAACGCGCACCTCCTCATCACCGACGACACCTCCGTCGGCCACGCATACTACACTTCTCTCGACGACTTCCCCAAGCGCGACCGCACCGCCATCGCGCAGGGCGTGGCTCTCCAATTCGGCCTTGTCCCCGCTGAGCACAGAGCAGACGTCGAGAAAGCCTTCCTCGCCGACGTAGCAGATTGTCGCATCCGCGCCGGCGAGATCGGCCTCAAGTACCTCTGGGAAACCCTGGGCGACCTCAAGCGGCCAGACATTGTCCTCGCCATGGCAAGGCAGGAGGAGCACCCCAGCTACATGCGCTTCTTGCGTCGGGGCGAGACGACGCTGTTGGAGTTCTGGCAGGATGAGTGCAGGAGTAAGAGCCATGATATGCTGGGGACGATTTATGAGTGGTTCTATGCGAATGTGTTGGGGGTTCAGCCCAAGGGTGATGCGTACAGGACGTTCAATGTGGATCCGGCGTGGGGGAGCGAGTTTGGGAAGGTGGAGGGGAGCGTGGATTGTCCTTATGGGAATATCGTCGTGGCTTGGGAGAGTAAGGACGGAGGGTATGGGTTGGAGGTGACGGTGCCATTTGGGACGACGGCGACGATCAAGTTGCCGCTGGAGACTAAGAGAGCATCGTATGAGCGGCGTGGAGCTGAGAAGCAGGATGTTAGTGGCACCAGTGTGGAGGTTGGATATGGAAGCTACACCTTCCAGATCTCAGTGTAAGGGTGCTGACTGTTGCCGTGTCTTGTCCCGATGATAAAATGTCGATGATATATAAAATACAATGCATGTGAATCTTGAAGGGTATACTGCCGAGCCGTAACTAGATGTCCCGCCTGTCAAAACTCCGAACCAGAATCAACTCGCCACCGTTAGTGGCCCTGGAGGTGGCCCTGGAGGTGGTCCTGGAGGTGGCCTTTGCCCTCCGCGTGAGCAAAGTCGGTGTGTATAGCCGGTGCCTGTCGTGCCAAAGCTGGTTTTCATCACCCTCCGCCTTTGCATGGATTCCGCCGGACACGGAATCATTTACTTTCCCCGCTTGACAATACCATTCGTCTCACTTCCCTTCTCCGGATCCCCTTTCCTGCACTCAGGACAATACCATTTGGCCAACCTGGGCGGCATCTCCGATAAATCGACGCACTCAAGATGGAACCATTCGATCGGGCAGTTCTATCCCACGAGTCAGTCTCTTATCCAAAGCACCTGCGGCCCACGTCTCTCATGAGAGAAAAGAAAGAAAAGACTCACCATGTTCTCACAAGCAACCATAGTCCCCCAGCTGACGTCCCCACAAAGACAATACCGTGGCTCATTCGGATCCACCTCCGCCTCCTCGACTCCCTCCACGTCCTCCTCCTTCACCTCCCTCCCTCCCTCCTCAACCTTCATCCCGTCGCTCTTCCGTCCCCTCTTGCGCGGCGCTGCCTTCCTCTTCCCGACAGCGCCCTTAGCCCGCCCGTCCTCGTCCGCCGTTATAAAACCAGGGGCAGGCCTCTTGCGCCGCCCGCCGCGCCCTTCCTGTTTCGCGACCGCGGCTTCGTCGCGCGACGGGCGGGAGTCCACGCTGCCTGCTCGGCCGGCGCCAGGGAGCGAGACGTTGCTGCCTCTGCGTAGGGTGTGGCGGCGGTTCGGGGGCTCGGCGGAGGCTGCTTTGCTGCGCTTGAGGGTGATTTTGGTGCTGGGACGTTTGATATCGGTGGTCGTTGGGATGGAGGTGGTGACTGTGGAAGTGGTGGCGTCTGGTGCTTGGGAGGCGTGGCGGGATTGGGGACGCGGAGAGCGGGATTCTTTGATGGGGCGGGGAGAACGAGGACCGCCGGAGGATGGACCGGACATTGGTTGTGCAGGGATTGAGAGCTTGATTTTCTTCGGTTGGTGAGAGGTTTCGGGTGAGGCTGTTGTGGCTGGCTTTATGGGCTGAGCTGGAGTGGTATCGCGCTTGCGTTTTTTGGAGGTGGTGGGAGGCTTAAGAGACGACTTGGATTCTTCAGTGATTGCTTCTCCGTTCACTGGTTCGATTGCCATGGTGTTTGCTTCCAATGCTGATTGTTCAGACGTGAGCTGTGCTTGGATCGCTTGCTCCTCGAGCATCTTTTCCCGCTTGCGCTTCTTGGCTTCATTGAGACGCATGCCTCTGTTCATCAGTTCGTCTTCATCTCCACCGTCGAGCTCCGGCGCAAGAATCTCGTCGAGCGTGCCTTTGTCTTCGTCCGTCGTGACCCGTGTGGGATCTGTCCAAGACGAGCCAGACTCATCAATAAATGGCTGGCCGGTTTCCTCTGCTTGCTGGCGTGCAAGTTCCATGTTTTGCTGCCCACGGCCTAGATGCTTTAGCTCGCGATTTCGCATTGCTGGAGATGGAAGCCATATCGCATTTTTCTTCATCCGTTTACGCAATTTAGCCAGCTCGTACTCAGTGATGCGCTTCCAAGGCAACCACTTGCTTCCGGGCACAGCATCTGCTGGTGGGGGCACTAGTGCAAGCAAAGCATTTGAAGTGCTGATGCCGGCTACAGTCGAGTGCACGTTCGTCCCAGGCTGACCAGGCGTTCGAATACGCGGTGGCTTAGGTGTCCTATCTTTGTCTTTTTCTTTCTTCTCCTTTGGCGGTTTGGGTGTCCTCGCTCGAGCTGTACTTTTCTGCCTCTTCCGCTCTGCTGGTGGTGATGGGGGTGTAGATTCGACATCCGAAGCCTCGCTAGGCGGTGGTGAATCTGGGTTCGGTGGAGGAAGAACCTCTCCTGGCACCATGATCTTCCTGCCTCGCACTCTTGGCGCTGATCCCACCCTGTGCGCAGCTCTCTTCTCTGCGATTGGCTGTGATTTCTTCATCTGAGGTGATAATACAGGTTCCGGTGTCGGGTCTCGTGATGGCGGCATGGGCATAGTCTTGAGCTTGCGTGTAATCACATCCAATCGTATCTGATCCCTGTTAACCATCTCCGCGACCCTGACGCTTTCTGCAGCAGCCATGCGCCTGGCCTTCTCCAGCCTGTCATAGGCATGACTGATATCCCTCCTCAAAGCAGCAGCATTCGGACCATTCTTGCTGTCCTTATGTGATCCCAGAGTGCTGTAAGTAGTTAAGAGCTCGTGTATGCGCTGTTGAAGGTTGGCTGCGATCTTGTCCTGCTCGCCGATAAGTGTCATGGACCGTATGACAGCTGAGGGAAGATGTTCCGTGTAGGCAAGGAAGTCAGTGAGCGTAGCAGATACGTCTGGATCGATTTGGGGCTGTTGGCTCATGGCGCGCAAGTCTGGCATCGTGATGGAGACGTGCTGTGAGAGCACGTCGGGCGACATTTTGAGGGTAAGCCGCGGTGCTCGGTCCTGAAGCGCAGTGAGGTCTTTGTATTGCTTTACGGTCGCGTAGACCGTAATATGCGATTTATCACATCTGCATCAGTGGTGAAGTTGTTCGTGAGAATTGCGGACGCGACTACTTTGCTGTTGTCACGAGCTGGAGGATGTCGTGTAACCTTGACATCGGCGAGTCGGCGACTTGGCTATCTCCGAACTATCTCCGCGTGTGTGCGACGAGAGGCTCGCCTCACCTTGCACTATCGCGTGCAAGACATATAGTTGCCCGTCGGAGCGATTGCTGGCGGCCGAATTGCGCAATGCGACTGACTTGAGTTCCTGCAACTATGCCTGCATGCCTTAGTTCGAAGAGCGCACCAAAGCTCCTCCATGGAGGCCGCGATCAGATGGGCTCCAGCACCATCGCCGGATGCTCATCGCTATCTAATTGTCGACGTAGCTGGCAACTCAATCACGCTCAATGAGTCGCACCCCGACGACAACGGCAGCTTCCAAAGTGAACGCATCGCACGATACGACAAAGTGCCCAACTTTACTGCTTTCGACTGGTCAAAAGCCGATACATCACTGCTGGCACTCGGTCTCTCCTCAGGCGAATCTTCTCTGGTCAAGATTGATGCTGATCAGCGCAGCATCAGTCCCATTCTCACGTTTCCTCGCGGTACTCAGCGCAAGTGTAATTCAATCTCGTTCAACCCAGACAGATTGCTTGCAGTCGGTCTGGACAGAGTACGAAATGATCATTGTCTAAACATATACGATGTGAACGGCGGGAAGGAGCCTTATCATCGATTATGCATAGGTGAAGCCGTTAGCAGTGTGAGATTCTTCCCAAGCAGACCACAAGAGCTGGTAGCGGCCATTGCCAGACAGACCCTTCGACTCTACGATCTTCGAGACCCATCCTTCAGCTCTGGCAGCATCGGCAGCACGGTGTATACGCGACAGGTGAACAACATTGCCATAGATCCGTTAGACGACAACTACTTTGCTTCTGGTGGCTCCACAGGTGATCCGACTGTGAGTATCTGGGACCGACGATGGCTTACTAGGTCCGCGGTGACGAGTCCGGACGGCGCTGGAAGTCCTTCCGTGCTGGATCTTCGTCCGGCTGTAGACAATACTCAAACGACGACCGTTTGGAGTATTCGGTTCTCTGGACTCAAGCGCGGTCGCTTCGCCGTCATGGCTAGTACGGGTGCTGTAAGACTCTACGATCTCGCTAGCCATTCCATGACTGTCAGACCTCGAGTTCCACCCTCCGCAAATTTCTATGGCGGAAACGCCTGGAATGGGCCTCAGTACATCTCCAAAACACATGATCTTCAATATCCGTACTACGATAAAGTCCATGGACATGACGAGAGCACAAGGATCATTGCTTTCGATTGGATCGCAAACGGCTCTGCGGAAGGACAGTCACTGATGGCATTACGGTTGACTCGGGAGGTCAATTTACTGCATGCCCCAAACCCACAATTCGTCAAAGTCACAGCCCGAGACGAGGTAGCGTTGTGTCAAAAAGACTTGAAGATCATTGCACCTCGACAAGCTCACAATCAAACGTCTGACGATGTTATTGATGTCAAACAGCACATGGAAAGCCGCATCCGCCCTGCTCGTCGTTCACTCTCGAACCAACCAGGGCGACGTTCCATTGACATGCGGCCGCTCAATGCACAGACTCTGGAGACTTTGCGGGAGCCGAATGTTGCTTTACAGCGAACTCAGTCGTGGCTGCAGGGCGGGCCGCTTCCGTCGGTCTCTCCTTTGCTCAAGACTGCCGAAGTCCCGGACGCTCTAGCTCTGATCAACACTCATAGACGACGATGTCAAGAAGGTTACAGACTCGACTGTGAGCGAAACAGACTGATCTTGAAGGACGACGCGGTCTTGGAGAGGATGTGGGCCATTATCAGCCGCTTCGAGACTCTCCAAGTGAATGGAGGCATGACATCCGAAACAATGGACATAAGCTTCTTCGGTGTCCAAGGAGTGTGGCGTGGGGATCTCGGTGATGGAAGAAATCGCATCCTTCCCGGTAAAGCCTTCTCTTCTGCTGGGTTTGAAGCTAGTGTACAGTACATCGTCGGTCTGCACGGACTGCCCATGCTCGAAGGTTTGTCCAAGAAGACATATTACAAGCGACTGCTGTGCTTAGAGCTCTGTGGATGGTGCTTCTCCCGCGAGGGCGTTGAAAGCAAATGCGGGAATCTAATCGAGCAGCGTACCTTTTACAGAGCTGTCGCCCTAGCGACTTTTCAAGGACATAATGACTTGGCCCTGAATATGTTACGCAATCTGATCCGACGGAAGCTCATCCCGGATACTGGTGTTGGAGCTCTGTTAGCTACGGAAAAGCTGAATGCGAATCAGAAAGGGATGTGTACCTGGATGGAAGAGGACGCCACTGATCCTTACCTTAAATCACTTCTTCGGCACATTGGGGAGAAAGATTGGCACGGTGTCACTGAGAACATATCTCTCCACCTGTCCGACCGGGTTGCCGTCGCACTCCGATACCTGGAGGACGAAGATCTGACTGCATTCATTGACAAAGTCACCACTGCGTGCATTGCCCAAGGAGATTTGTCCGGTGTCCTTCTCACTGGCCTAACGGAAAGCTCCATGCCTCTATTTCAGACATATCTTGCCAACACCGCCGACATACAAACATGCGTGCTTGCCACAGCCTTCACAAACCCCCTCTACGTCTCCGATATGCGCTGGTCCTTATGGAAGGAAACCTACTTCGACCTCCTACAATCATGGCGCCTCTTTATTGAGCGTACAAAGTTCTCAGTAGAGCATGCAAAGCGCTCCGTCAGACGGGACGGCACAAAGCTGACTTCAGCTCCACCACGACAGATCAGCCTGAGATGCGTGCACTGCAACGGCAGCCTCGCTAAGCCTGCAGACGACAGCGCCGGGAAAGCAACCATGTCCTATGACTCTCCAGTGAGCGGCAACAAAGCTGCACCTGGTGCGGCTGCACAGAAAGTTGCCAATGCAAGCGGAACTACCTGTCCTCGATGCGGAAGACATCTGCCTCGATGTGCGGTGTGCATGCAGTGGCTTGGAACGCCGGAGGTGACGAGTTTACGTGGACAGAAGAGTAGAGCAGGCTCGGTCAGAAGTGATAGTATTAGTGAGGGTAAAGATGGGTCCAGGAAAGGGGAGAGTAAGAACACGGATGCGGCGCTGAGTCGGTTCGTGACGTTCTGCGCGAGCTGTAGTCATGGTCTGCATGCGAACCACGCTAAGCAGTGGTTCGCTAAGCATGGCATGTGTCCGGTGCCGGATTGTGGATGTCTTTGTGGAGTGAGACGGTAAGCACAGGAAAGAAGAGACAGTGTGATAGTGACCGAGCAGCCGTGTAAGACTTCAGGTCGATCGAAGACGATGACAGGCGGGCGGCGAGGCAGGGTGGCGGCAGTAGCCGATTATCGTGGGATGGCGCTGGTAGAAGCATTATACCACTTCATACCTTAAGGTATGCTTCTCAATAGTGTCGCAAGGTCTTTACATCCTGGATGAGTTCCCCTGGCTTCAAAGAGTTTCGATTGATCATTTTGAGTTAACGTCGTACAACCAAGGACGCTGGTGCCTGCCTGATCTTTTGCCGACTGCGGATTGTTGTTCTAGACTAAGGACTATCATCAGGCAGGAGCCAGGCAAGGGGTTCACAATGTCCAAATACAGATACTGAGCAGCAGCGAGGTTTCCAGTGACTCCGACGAATGATGGTTCCCGGAGACGATGGTGCGGTAAACTCTACGAAATAGCATCTACCAGGGAGACGTTTATTTGTTGGCGTACGTGAAGTGACACAGAGATGGAAGACTGCATGCAAAACTATCACATGAATGCGATTACATCTACCTATGTTCGCCTGAGCAAGCGTACAAAGCGTCTCTAGACAGGTTGAATCTTACCGGTGAGATCAATCGAGGTGATCAAATGGATGTATAAATCAGCCTGAACTGGTGGTCAGGGATTGGGGACCTCGGCTGTGACAAAATGCCATTTCATCAGCGTGGGAAACGCGCAACTTTCCTCGTGCAAAGTACACTTGTAAGCTCCAAGCAAGCCCAAGGTACCACCAGCTCAACATCGCTTACTCTGTCTATAATCCAGCGGGTCCAAGGCTTAGCAGATTGCTTATTGAAGCTTGTTGCTGAAAGCCCCATAGTTGAAGTTGCTCACGTTGCGAATCGGCAGCCACAAAAGAAACGACCACGTCCAGACAATGAAGAACACAAGAGATCTGAACGTTTTCAGTCTGGAGCCGGGCCATGCTCATCTCAAACCTCCTACGAACCGTTATGCCGCACTAATTCCTGTTCATATCCTAATTTTACTACATGTCCAGATGAGCGCAGGGTTCTGGTGTTTGCGACCGTTCAGAGAGACTGCTATTGACCGCAGAGAATAAGTGTATGTACTGCATCCTCATTTGCATTTCTTGTTGTGTTTACATGCGCTGCGCTCGTTGCTTCAGTACGCAATGTCTCATCACTTGGGCCCTCTCAGCTGGCTCCAGACTCTGGCATTTCTCCTACTTCTTCATTTTACCCATGCTGCGGTCAAACCTGTGATTGGCCTTTCTTGCCAGGCCAATGATGCTGCCATTCCCGCAATCCAGAACAGCATTGGAACCCCTCAAGATTTCTGCACGTGGTACAACGCCGTCAATCGCAAATACAGCCCAATCCTGGGTCTCTCCAGTTCCGAAGTTAGACAGGCCTGTAAATGCATCAAAGCCAATCCCGCTGTCCTTGGCAGCACGAGGAGCCGCACCTTTAAGCATAATGGCCCGAGCTCCATTCCTGGTCTGAATGCTCTCCGCAAGACGATCGCCAAACCTGTGCCTTTTTGCAAGTTTTGGCTCAAGTCTCCGTCTAGGAAAGGCAGCCCGATACGGTCTCTGGGTTCCGAACGTATCAATCAGATATGCGAAGATCTTGTCGGTATCCGATCCGTTACGTCCAAGTCTAAGTCTTCTATAACGAGAAATACACGAAGCCAGCAGTCCACCCCACCGTCTGTGTCACGCTCCGCCTCTTCAAGCGATCAGTCACTATCTCCACTCCTACCAAGCTTTCTTCCACAAGGGCTATTGCACCATCTTCGTCCTCTGTCAGTGCGAGTCCAGCACCAACGGCAACCCTCACTGCTATGCCGCCACCAGGCCTCGATCTCACCAAGCTCGACAATCTCACCCCCGCCAAAGCTCAGTCTCTCTTCTTTGCAGGATCTGCCGATAAAGACAACAAGACTAGTGTCGCCTCCGTCGATGCTGCTTTCCTCTATGAGTCTGTCGTCTTAGACCATACCATCTACATCACCTCGGTCTCCTGCTCCGGCTCCAGCTTGCAGATCCAGTACAACACCAAAGATGCATACCTTCACGCCAAGACTGCTTGGGGTCCGACTGACAAGATCATGCTTGTCACGTCCTCAGCGTCCTGTGGCGCAAGTTCAGAAAGCACAGTTTTCCTGACTTCAAGCTTCACCTTCAACGATGCAAGTATGACGGTTCAGGCTGCCGGGGCTGTAACACAGCTCAAAGACGTCGTCTCCACTGCTGAGATGAGCTTTGGATCTGGTAATAATGTCGCCCTCGCAGTCCCTTCCTGCGCAGATCTGCCGACAAACACTACCATGAATTTCCCGACCGCCCCTTGTGATACCGTCTTCGATAGAAGCTTGGACGACAAACTTGGATACTATAGCGGCGCTGAAGCTGATCTGGACTCCATATACGAAGAGATTGTTCCGACTGCCTCAGGTACTCGGCGCCGAGTGTTCAGAAGAGCTTTCACACCCCCGCTTCCCAATTGGGTTTCAGCCATCAATGCTGTGGCCTCACAAATCACAGCGCTCGGCAATGAGGTAGTAGCAGCGGGCCAGGTATCGGCAAACCAAATTGCTGCTGGTCTTGCACAATCCGGTCCTCAAAAGCGCGAGGGAAGTTTGAAAATGACTTTCGATCAGAAAGTCTTGGGCACGAATTTGACATCCCAGTGGGGTCGGCAGTACTTGATGTTCTCATACGACTCAACGAACGGAGCTACAACAGCCAAAGCAACGACCAGTGGCGGACAGGTTCCTGATCCAGTCCAATTGCAGGTGTACTGTGTCGACTGTGGTGTCAAAGGACAAGTCGACTTCTTCGCCAGTTTCGGTTATACAAGGAGCGGCATCAATGCTGCGAGTGTCAATCTCAACGGTCAGCTGAATATCACCGCAGCCGTCGGAGTTAACGCGACAGGGCAATATACAGGCCAGAAGAACGGGAATTTGGTGACTAACACATTGGGAGGTTTCACGATTCCTGGCTTCCTGTCCATCATTCCCAATATCCGGCTTGGTGTTGATATGCAACTGAACACCAAGGGCCAAGGCCAGATGCTGGCCGGCATCTCGTATGTCTTACCCAAGGCGCAAGCTAATCTCGACTACTTCAACCGTACAGCGAATTCCTTGTCAGGGTGGGCAACAAGAATCGACCAGAAATTTCAGGCCTATGGAGACTTGGGCTTGATTACCAAGATTGCGCTTCCGCTGGAGCTTCGCTTTTCTGTCACAGTGTTCGACCTCTCCTGGGACAAATCTATATCCATAACCACTGCACCATCGCTCCAGACCACATCCGCCTACACGATCAGCGATAAATCTACAATTGGGCAGGGGCTACCTGATTGCCCTGGTGCACTCTCCTACCAGATGTACCCAAGTCTCGATATCACTGGTACTTTCGCCGATATCAGTACTTTTAGCTTGTATCAACAGGTATACACGGCCAAGCTAAGAGGCTGCCTAAATAATGCATCTACATCTGCTAATACCACTACCATTACCTCATCGACTGCGACAACAACAATAGCAGTAGCAACAACCACACCCTTTGGAACTATGAGCAAAGCCACCACTTCTGCAAGCCCATTTTTGACTTCATCAACGTCGACTACCTCAACCTCCCGGTCCTCGACAACTTCAACTAAGTCGATTGTAAGCTCAACTTCTTCCACCGCTACCACTACCACTACTCGCACCAATACTCCGATCACCACTACTACTACCATCACCACTACTAATACCATGACCACTACCTTCTCTACTCCTACCACTATTACCACCTCTACCACCTCAAGTACCACATCGTCATCTCCAGCTGCAGAGCCCACATGTGGTAGCACATACAAGACGGCCGACGGGCGATCTTGGCTGATCGATTGCCAGATGGATTACAATGGACCACTCATAACGAGGCTAACCACCTCGAGCATGTCTGATTGTGTAAAGGCGTGCAGCGACTTTGGATACAATTGCAGATCTGCAATATGGGTTCCAGGTGGTCAAGCTGATACATGGTGTTACCTGAAGAGCAGTTACGATGCTGGTAGTAATGCGCTAGCAGGCTTGACGGTCCTCGCTGCAAGACCTGTCGTAGCCTACCAAGGCTGTCCCGCCGCTGACAATTCTGTCTTCCAGGACAAGGCCGGCGCAGCGTACAGGGTAGAATGCGGTATCGATTATCCAGGAGATGACATTGGCTTCAACAGCACCGTCACTACCTTTGAGGACTGTCTGGATGCCTGCGACAACAAATCAGGCTGCGTCGGTGCATCATGGGTCTACGGTGGATCCCGGGCCAACAACCCTTACTGCACCTTCAAAAGCATTATGCGCAACTCGTCCAGAACTTCCGACAGCAGCTACAGTTTCAAAGTCGATTCAGTCACCCTGCTCATGAACACCACCAGGTCCATCACTAAGCAGAAGCGAGACATCCCATCCACACCGCCGCACCACATCTCAACCTCGACTAGCCTCCAAACCCGAGACGACAAGAACATCGCCATGACTGACATCACCGGCACCTTCCAACTGCTCCCGGACGCGGACGGCAACCTCTACCTCTCCAAAAACTACTCCGTCTCCAACCCGGCCGCCAACTTCGCCCTCACGACCGGCGTCGTCTACAGCGACGCCCAATCCCGTCTCCTCCTCTTCTTCCCAGACACAATGGCGGCCTACAGCGCCTCGCGCATTCGTCTCGCTATGACCAGCGCAGTCCCCAAAGGCTCCCGTCTCCTGACCTGGGTGCCGCTTGGCCTCAACAATTCGACCGTCTTCACGGCGATGGACACGACGGGGCAATACTACTTCCCTGTTGCATGCGTTTACTCTGACAGTGATAAGATCAAGGTCTTGCTTGTAAAGAATAGCTTGGGCGATTTGTCGTTTTTGGAGGACGAGAAGTTGCAGCATGTACTCACGGGCGGCGTGGTGCAGAACTGTGAGCCGATTGCGTTGTCGGCTAAGGGGGTGCCGAATTTGGTGACCCTCAATGCCACGGCAAGTTGATGATGAATGGCTTTCGGGATTTCAATGTATATTCTTCTATTCTTCTATTCAATGTAGATCTTTCAAACTTCCAGGCGCAGCCATGGGTGCTTCACTTTCGTGTTCCGCTTGCTGAAGATCTAATGGCGAGCTGGAGTCTTGCTCACGATTTGGCTGTTTATGTCCTTTTGAATCCGGAGGCGCCGCGGTAAGAGGACCACTCAGCGGTTCGCGTTCCATGGTGATGCGCCAGGATGATCGCTGTCGATATTCGCTACCTACATAAAGGCACTCATACTGAAACAGCACCGGACTATCTGTCTGCATACTTCGACGGGCAACTGCTCGAGACCAACCTTATAAGCGGTCTGAGTGCACATGGTCTCGACGGTGAAGATCTTGGGTAACGAACTCAGCTTCATCGTTAGCGAGGTGATATTGACTTTAGCGAGTAATCTTCACAGCTGTGCAATCGTTGTGACTCGTTCGAAGCTGGAGTTGATCTTGATCACATCAAGTTTTGACCGCGCATCCACGAGTTGACAAAATACTCTTCAGGGCTTAGCGGCGGATCAGTCCGGCTGCGTGTTTTATGGTAACCGTGCCCTGACTGACCCCCGTTCAGGACTTCCGCGCATCTGTTCACCGCGAAGCATTATTGCTGCCAGTTGACTAGGCCTGCCTCCGGACGACCGCTTGAGTATGGCAGAATAGCGGGGTGCCGAACAGTGCCGGGATCGCTTATGCGGCACTTGGACATGAAGTCGAAGTCATTCGAGGGCGTGCGCGAAGGAAGCCATCCCGCGTTCAGGACAAGCACGGTATCGTCATATCCACGACATGCCAATGACCACCTATTCATCCATCCAATCCGCGTCGACACAATTCGAGGCTACGTCCATTAAATCGGATCTGCCGGAGCATATCTGGGGAAAGCATGCAGGAACCAGTGGGAGCAACCAGACCTCGTACGTCAAGCTCGTTACTGCACATGGACGGACGGCACGACCTAAGTCAGGCCAACAGTTTCTCCGCTCCAAATGCTTTTGTTGACTTTCGGGTCCCCCGCTCTTCAGAGACAGGTATAAAGACTGCCGGGTGTCTACTTTGAGCTGGTAAAAGGTAAGCTTTGTGTACTGTAGCCATGGCAAGTCTTAAAGCTCTCTGCCTAGTGTTGGCAGCTATTCCTGCTCTTGTTAGTGGTCAGAACTCTACCAACGAGCCAATCGTCAATCTTGGTTATGGACAGTTTCGAGGCACTGTCAACACTACCGTTGGCGTCACTACCTACTTCGGCCTGAGGTATGCCCAGCCTCCGGTGGGCGAGCTGAGATTCCGTGCACCTCGCCCTATTGAGAAGAGCAATTACTACAACCCCTCGAATATCACAGATGCGACTCAATTGGGCCCGACTTGCATTCAAGGTATGCGCCAGCAGTCCACACAACGCATGGTTCCCCGCTGACGTGTTGCCATAGGTACTGCGGGTTTCCAGATCACAAATCGGACCGCCGCCATCCAGCCCGGACAAGAAGATTGCTTGCTTGCTGATGTTCTTGTACCAAACAACCCGACTGGGGGAGACCTACCTGTACTAGTCCAGATTCACGGTGGAGGGTACGCTGCAGGCTCAGCTGAGTCGTATCCTGGATATGCGCTCGTCAATCAATCACAAGCTATCATCTACGTTACCATCCAGTACCGACTCAATGCCTTTGGCTTCTTGAGCAGTGTCGAGGTACGAGAAAACGGTGATGCAAATGCTGGATTGCTGGACCAACGTTCGGCTTTGAACTGGGTGGAGCGAAACATCAGGTACTTTGGTGGTGACCCCAACAAGATCACCATCATTGGTGGAAGTGCCGGGGGCGGAAGTGTCATGAACCAGATGATCCTCTACGGCGGTGATGACAGCCCTCCATTCCGTGCCGCCATTGCAGAGTATCCTTGGTGTGAGTTGTACTCATACTGAACGTCTGCAACCTCGCTGATCAGTGACAGGGCAACCGTATCACAACGACACCATTCTCGGTGATCAGTACCGCCAGGTCTTGACTGCATCAAACTGCACCGACCTCGCGTGCTTGCGATCTCTCCCGTCCGACGTACTGAATGCCGCCTCTCAGGCCGCGCAGCGAGTCGGCTACACTTCTCAACCCCGCTACTACGGATACGGCGACTTTTACTACGGTCCAGCAGTGGATGGTGATGCCATCAGGGATTTGCCCTCCAATGAATTCAAGCAGGGACACTTCACAAAGGTCCCTCTGCTGGTCGACCGTGACGGTTACGAAGGTCAGCATCTCACTTGTTGGACCATTACTCGACGCTAACTTGTATAGGCTTCGTCTTCTCGAACATGTCGGAAACTACCGAAGCTGCTGTAGAGGGTGATCTTCAAAGTCTATTTCCATATGCCAAATCGAGCTTCTTTACTCGTCTGTTCGACCTGTATCCCCAGACTGCATTCAACAGTAGTTTCTTCCAGCGACAGCAGCTCTTCGGAGATTTCATCATCAGTAAGTATGATGTACGACACTCGAGAACCACAACGCTGACCGTTACAGACTGCCCGACATATTACATGGCAACTGCCACCTCTGATTATGGCGTCCCTACATGGAAGCTGAACTTCAACGCCGGCTCCCAGCTCCATGGTGCCACTGTGCCCTTCCTCTTTAGCACGAACTCATCTCAGATCAACAACGCGACCCTAGGCTACATCATGAAGGACTGGTTCCTCTCTTTCACCATCCACCTCGACCCGAATGTGCAGAGCTTCACCAACGTGAGCAAGCCGAACTGGTCGCAGTATCAGCAAGGAGATGACGTATTCAACGTCATGAGCGTCAACTATACACAAATTGGTGTTGTGCCAGATGCTGATGCCAGTGCGCAATGCGACTTTTTCCATGGGCAGAGCTATGTGGTGAGGAACTAAGGATTGCGAACAGACTGTAAGGGAAGGGGTGTGAACGGCAGCTTTTGCTGATAATTGAATGTCCGACACTTGCAGGTGTACCTCAAGATACTTCAGGATCGAGTCCTCAGAGGAAGATGATCATGTACAAATGAATAGAAACTTATGAGAATGATCGCGATCGCTGAACGTCATCTCCGCGCTTTTGAACAGTTGAGTATGCTATCTGTTGTGGATGTCTGTTGCGGTCCAGGACAGCCCATCAAAGTCAAAGTGCAGTACGCAAATACCATGATGTATGTTACACACTACACAAACACCATAACAGCAGGCACGTGCGAGGAAGCCCACAAACTGCCGCCGTGGCTTTACGTAAGAAACATGCGCCTTGCAAATAGCGCAACCAATACAGTATATGGCGATAGACTGCTTGGCCACTTTTCATGCACTTCATCAACGCGATCCTTGAACGTCGTCGCTGTGCCTTGCAGGAATGCGTCCGGAGCGAGGACCTAGCATGAACTCGGCGGGGAAATGAGGATGAATTTCCTAGGCCTGGAAGCGGAGGAAGATCCGATTGATTGAGCTCGGGTGCAAGTCCGTGGCAGGGTCTCGACGTCACCTTCGATCGCTGTCTGCGTACAGTGTCTAATCCCATCCCCAGGCGTTCTTTGGTACAAACATGTTCAGATCGATGTCATGACTTTGACGTGACTGACTCGAGCTGCATCACTGCGTCAATTGTCAGCATTGCTCATGCCTCTTCCATCATGAAGGCCAGCGGAAGCTTCGGTCGAGCTCTACCCTCGGTAGGGCAGGACCTGGGCAGAGGTTAAGCACAATGACCCCTGCACCCAAGGTGCCGTTCCTGGAAATGGGCTCATCATCAGCGGAGTCGAAATGAGATCCACGTCCACGTTCCTCCTAATATCGACATTCGCCAATGGACAAGCCTTGTCAGCTTCCTGGTTGGTCGCGTACTCTGCGTCATCCTGGCCTGACAAGCCACGCTATACTGCACTGCAGACGAGCTGCTGCTCCGTCCCGAGGATCATCGTCAGTCTTGGAAGCTGTCAATAGAACCTCAACTCATCCCGCGTAACGTTATGCATGGTAAAAGCACACCGAGTACCGTACTTGAACCCCACCGCGAGTAATGCAGGAAGCTCGGTAGCGATGGGATCGAACGACAGCACAGAGCAATCGTTGCTGGCTGTCATCGGCCCGCTTTGTCTCTGAGCCACTGAACTGTACTATACGCCGTATACAGAAATTAGGTGAGGAGATCCTTTCATTAAAGTTAATGCTCTTTCCTCGGCAGGGCAGTCACCAGTGGCCTTGCTCGATCCCCTTCAACGATCATCATCTACAATCATCACCATCCTCTTGGATTCCGCAATATCGCCAAATTGCAGGAGCGCCGCATTCGTTGACAAATAGCGAAATGCGCATGGCCCATGAGGGTATTGCAGTGCATCATGGGGACTATTGGGCAAGCGGGGTCCATTGGGGTGGCATAGCATGTCTATAAGAATCATGGGGGATGCCACCGTTTCTGTTGTCACAATGTCACAACCAACAACCAGAAGACAGACGCTCTAATCAACAGGCATCCAGTTCGACTACCATCATGATGTTCAAGTCCTTTGTACGGGCTTTGGCCTTTACTGCCGTGGTCAACGCGCAGTCCATCGTGGAGCTCCTTCAACAGACACCAAACCTGTCTACCCTGCTCGACTTGGTCGACAACTACCCAGACATCGTCCAGGCCCTGACCACCACTCCCAACATCACCGTCTTCGCCCCGACCAATGATGCCTTCGCTGAGCTCCTCGCCGCTCAGCCAGACCTCGGCAACCAGCCAGACACCATCAAGGCTGTTCTTCAGTACCACGTTGCTCCTTCCAGAATCCCAGCGAAGGCTATCCCCAAGCGTGGCACTTTTGCCCCAACGCTCTTGACAAACACTTCTTTCTCCCTCGTTACCGGTGGTCAGCGCGTCAAGGCCCAGCGCAAGGGTCGCCGTGTCACTCTCACCTCTGGTGGCGGCGCTGAGTCCCGCGTTGTTACTGCTGTAAGTAAACACAGACTGACCGTCATAACCATCTATACTAATATGAACACAGGACGTTCAATTCGACAACGGCGGCATCGTCCACATCATCGACAAGGTCCTGACCATCCCCGCCGACATCGCCTCCACTGCCACTGCCGCCAACCTGACCACTCTCGCCACCGCTCTGACCCAGACAAACCTCCTCGACACAGTCAACACCCTTCCAGATGCCACAGTATTCGCCCCGACCAACGAGGCCTTCGCCGCCCTCCCCGAGGTCCCCACCGGTGATGCTCTCGCCAGCGTCCTGACCTACCACGTCGTCAACGGCACCGTCGGCTACTCCACTGTCCTCCAGCAAGGCCAGCAGATCCCCACTGTTAACGGCGCTTCGGTCCGTGTCACCCTTGCTGGTCCCGCCATCTTCATCAACAGGTCCTTTGTTGTCCAGCGCGATGTCTTGGTCAAGACCGGTGTCGTTCACGTCATCAACCGTGTCTTGATCCCACCTGCGGCTGGTGAGGCTCCTGCTGCTCCTGAGGGCGGTCACAAGCTGTAAAGGGTAGTAATCGAGGATCGCTGTGGAGGAAGCATTCGAAATCGATGCTCGTGTTGGAAAAACCCCCTTGGTCGAGCGATTGTCAATTCAGTATACATAATGTGTGTAGAGCGAGCAATATCATTCCTTGACCGATCTTACTATGATCTACAATTCTGTCCCAAATGTCCCTCTCCCAGACCAAAGAAGTGCTTGTCGATCGTTCCTGACATTCAGATTATCAACCCAGCAGTCCCTAACCCCAATCCGCATTGTAGCCTCCTCACGCAAGCCACCCATCTCGGCGCTCGGTGTCGACTGTTGTTCGAAGTCTAGGCTAGGTTATTGTGATATTGAGATGTCGTGGCCTAATCTCAACTAATATATGCAGGGGCAGAAAACAGCCAGGCTCT
Source organism: Elsinoe australis (assembly GCA_007556505.1). Classification (NCBI taxonomy): domain Eukaryota; kingdom Fungi; phylum Ascomycota; class Dothideomycetes; order Myriangiales; family Elsinoaceae; genus Elsinoe; species Elsinoe australis. The sequence continues at coordinate 1,821,501 of SWCS01000006.1, forward strand.
GAAACAGTTCTCGTCGATCGTGTAATTTGACGCTGTCCCTGTCCTTAATCCTTGTCCTAGACCCTGCGCTCAGTCTGCGACGTCTTGAGTCTCATGGGTCTTCTTTTGGCGACTTTCTCCCGAATGTAGAAGTAAGCCTGACTCTGAGCGTCTCTGATATTCTACTATAAGTCTTGATCCTGGACCGTGTAATCGACTAACACTATGACGCACAGAACCTGACCGAGGCACAATACAAGTAGATCCGGTGCAGTAGACGGGAACAGAAGGCGTCGGTGTGTGGAAAGCAACTTACTGACCCTCGCACATCGAGTTCTGCACTGCACTGACGGTTGGAGACGTACCAGCTGCCGACTGTCATGTTTGATTCTCTTTACATAAATCCCAAGCCCCTCTTCTGCTATAAGCTAAGGCAACACATAACCGCCATCGATCAGCACATCACTCCCGGTAGTATACGTCGAAGCATCACTCGCCAAATACAGGTACAGCCCCTTGATCTCCTTGACATGCCCCTGCCTACCCAACGGCGTCATCCTATACGCCTCATTCCTGACCCTCTCGGCGGCCCCCATCTTCGTATCGAAAAACCCAGGACTAACCACATTAACCCTCGCAAACTCCCTCCACTCCCTCGCCAGACTCTTCCCCAAGTGCGTCACAAACGCCTTGGTAGCGTTATAAACAGGCTGATCGACCGGCACATTGACGATATGCGCCGAGATGGAGCTCGTGATGATCAAGTTCCCAAACCCTTGCCGCTTGAACACCTCCCCCGCGTATTTAGCGCAGTAGAACACCCCGTCCACATTCACGTTCATCTGCTGCCTGTATTCGTCGAGCGTCTGCTCCAGGATCGGCTTGCTGATCGCCATCCCCGCGTTGGCGACGAAGACGTCTAAACGGCCAAAGTCCGTCGCGATCTGGTTGATCGTGGCTTGCACGGCTGAGGCGTCCGTCACTTGGAGCTGGTAGGCCTTCGCGCGCACCCCGTGGGTCGAGGCCAGCGTCGAGGCCTTGGAGATGGCCGAGTCGTTGCTGTTGTACAGGAGGGCCACGTCGGCGCCGGCTTCCGCCATGCCTTCCACTACGCTGTAGCCGATGCCGTCCGAGGCACCGTTCACGACTACCACTCGACCTTTCATGTTGAATTGCTCCATTACGTTGGTGGGGGTGTCGGGCGCCGGCCGGGGCTGGCGCGGCGCCTGGGCGTCTTCTATTGACATGGACATCTTGAGAGTGCTGCTTGAACTTGATTTGAGATCAGAATAGGGTGTATTGTGCTGATTTATTGCTCAATGGTATACGTAGGTCATCTTCACATTTATATCGACCAGGCCAAGGGGCCAAAATTTCAATTGCCGGCGGGGGCGGGGCATCAAGCAGCGTCGGCCGACAGCGCTCCGATGAGTTCGAGCTCTTTAGCCATTCTACAATTACATATACAGGCCTAGTTCGTGAAGTGTCCTGCCTGCGAATTGACGGTCAAGATAGCAAAACTCATTCACACTTCGGCCGAGGTGAAGATACCTCAACTGTCACTCAAACCTCAAAATTGAGGTTGCCGAAGTCGGCTGTAGTCCAGTCCCCTTCGAAGTTCTGCATCTGCTGGAACAACATGTCAAAGGACTGTTCAACGTCCAGTGGCAATGTAATATCAGTAGACACATTGAGCTGACCCAGGGTACTGCTATCAGCCGGATCGTTCGCTGCCTCACCGTTCTGTGCGCCAGGAGCATTTGCATACAACGACCCATCGGTACCGAGGCCATTGTTTGATACTTCAGGAGCGGCGGAGAGATTGATGTTCAGAGACCTGGAAAGATTCTCAAGGACTGAGACACATCTACGAGCAGCTACCATCCTGCTGGAAAGAACGTTCAAGCACGTGCATGCCTGAGATAGCCCGTCAGCGAGGGGTAGAGAGGTTCCCACGGTATTCGTCGAGGCAGTCTGCCGCTCTTCCAGCTGACCAAGAATGAGCACCAACGCCGCTTGAAACGAGCAGTAGGTTGCATACCAGCAGATATTTTGGTGCAAGAGATCATCGTAATCGTGACAGAAATTAGCAATCTCACGGATGTTCTCAAGTGCTGTTCTGTAAGATCGACGTGACGCCTCTTCACCGCTCAGATATGCGTTGGGATTGCGTTTACATGCTCTCCAGAAAATCATTCGGAGGTTCTGCTCCTTCCACATGACTATCGCTCGTGGACCACGGAACCACTCAGGAACGTCTGCGCTGTAGAAGTAAGCCGGTATTTGTACTCTCCAGTCAAGAAGCTGTTCCTCAAGCGCCTTTATTGAGTGTGCAGCCTCTTCACTGTTTACTGTCTTGCTGGCGAAGAGGTCCCTTTGAAGTCGATTTGCGATGATGGCCAGCTTAGATTGTACGATCATGGCAGAACAGACTGTTGGCCTGTCGACTTCAGTCTCGTTTTTCATTACCGTAACTACGTCCTATACTTGTCAGAAAAACACCCTATGGTATAGATGCTCCAACGCACCTACCTCATCGTCAAGGTTTGCTGGTAGTGGAGTCTCGATAGCATCATCATCGATTAGACATGGTCGCCCAGTGGTAAGGGCAAATCCGCTTTCAATATAGAAGAGTATCCAGAGGACACGCCGTCTCAGCTGTACACGGCCTCGATCCTGGGTTACACCGTTATGTGTTTCACGATGTAAGCCTAGTCCTACTGCAATACGACCCGCAAGGCCGATGTAATTGTAGCCGGTATTGGGACGATCTCGCTTCTGCAGGAAGTTGCCCTGGCTTTGTGTCATTTGATCGATCCTTAACATTCATTGCAACTGCTTACCATGAGAAGCAAAGCCTGTACAAGACTGAGTGAGCCAGACTCCAAACATTGTAGAGAAAGCTGGGCTCTTGCAGCATGGTAGAAAGACGCATGGAAGCTCTCATCACCCCCTATGATCCAATGTCCGATGGCTAGCACTAGCTGATACTGCACTCCGAAGTAAGGATCTCGGCGTGAGTTGCCCGAATCTCTTCCAAGGCTACGTCTGAATTCCCGTTCATCCAATACTGGATTGGATGTATTGTAGCAGCTGAAATACGCATCGACCAGTGTTTTCGATATGACAGTCGAAGACATGCGAGCGTTCGAAAGAGAAAAGCTGCTCTGGAGAGAGGGTAGACCCCGGTCATGCCTCGTATCAGATGGCTCTCCTGTGGGGGCGTTCGCTGACGACCTGAACCCCGCAAGCTGTGTTACCTGCTGATATAGTGACGAACCAGAACTTCGGCCTGCGTACTATGTGTCAGTGTCTGGGACTCACCTCTGCTTTACCTATGCGACCTACCTAAAAAGCCTGCACCGTGCTTATCAGTAGGTAGCGAGGCCATGCCATCGAGCGTGCCGCTTCTTTGCTCATAATGAGGCTCGAAAGATAGTTCTGGCTCTTCCCATTCATGATCCTGGCGTTGTGGCTGCTTCTCAGCGGGCGTCCCAGCGGTTGGACTTGGCTCGTGGGGCGAATCTGACTCCAGCTGAGCTACAGCGGCATCCAAGTCAATATCAGGTTTCAAAGACAGAACCAGCTTGCTGAGTTGGACACATCGCTTCTCCAACTTTTCAAGATTCTTTCTTGTCAACGGTGTACGTGCTGACGCAGCACTGTAGGTACAGGTCTTGTTCGTACGAGCACAATACAGGCATCGCCGACTATCGTCCACATCGATGCATCGAGTCTTGCGTTTCTGACATTCTAGACAAGCTTTGGTGTTGTTTTGATTGCGTGCACGGCTTCGAAGGATGCCGCCAGGTTCAGTCATGCCGTGGTGTCAAGGGCAAAGATAGCTATGGCGGAGGACAGATGCCCGAGGCGATCTACGTTTATCGGAAGCCTCTCGGCCGATGCCTCCAGGCCCAGCATCTGTGCTGCCAGGCGGCGTTTCCACTCGCAAACATGATCTCTCCAACAATTACTGTCGTCTAATGAACATGTTGAGGCCGTCGGACGCGAACAGTCCGATCTTCGTCGTATATCGATCAGAGCACCCTTCGATTGTGGGTTGGGCAGTGCGTGGACAGAGCCTCGGCATTTGATCTTGGGCAAACGCCGATGGTCCATTCTGGTGGTCCTTTTTAGACTGAGAGGGCTGTCTACTCCTCATATATACATATTTCTGCGTCCTTTGGTGATCTCGTGAGATACTAGGAATCTGTACCTCGCGTGCATTCTCTATCAATGAAGATATAGCCGCAGGCAGCAAGCCTAATGCTACCTAAGTACAGATGATCGATGCAGCCTGGAAGAAGGTTGTCGGTCACCCCGCTCCGAGAGGGGCTCAATGTCAGCACGGGATGTGGTCGCGAGGTGACTTGCATGGGACCGTATGAGCAGGTATATACTGTAAACTCATGTCAACAACGACAAGCGATACAATCTCAACTTCACTATCATGTCGTCCTGTACCGAGGTCTTCACCCGCAAGCCTACTAACCTTGCCGTTGCTACCAACCCCGCTCATGAGATCAAGATCTTGGAGGCAGGTATTCCAGAAATAGGACCTGACGACTGCCTGGTCCACGTCCAAGCCACTGGTATCTGTGGTAGTGATGTCCACTTCTGGAAGCATGGCAACATTGGCGACTCGACTATCACAAAGGACTGCGGCCTCGGCCATGAGAGTTCAGGAGTCGTGGTAAAGACAGGAGCCGATGTTCAGCATCTAAAGATTGGTCTGCATACCAGTCACAATGATCACCGCCCCCACTGACATTCTGGAAGGTGACAAAGTAGCAATTGAGTGTGGTGTTCCGTGCTCGAAACCTACCTGCTCTGCCTGCAGGACGGGACGCTACAATGGATGTCCAAACATGATCTTTTACTCAAGTCCTCCCGTGGATGGAACTCTGCGCCGTTATCATGCCCATCCCGAAGCGTGGTTACACCGCCTGCCTGACCATATTAGCTGCGAAGAGGGCGCTCTTCTTGAACCTCTCTCGGTGGCGCTCGCCGGCATCGAGAGGTCGGGCCTGCGCCTCGGTGACCCCTTGGTCATTTGCGGAGCGGGTCCAATCGGTATGGTGACGCTCTTGGCTGCGAATGCGGCGGGGGCTTCCCCAATAGTCATCACTGACCTAGATGACAACCGTCTGAAGATGGCTCAGAGTCTTGTGCCTCGAGTACGCACCTTGCAGATCCAAAGGGGCCAGGAACCGAAAGATACTGCTGCTAGTATCAAGGAGAAGCTTGGTCAGGAAGCCAAACTGGTCATGGAATGTACTGGAGTGGAGAGTAGTATACATGCGGGTATCTTTGTAAGTCTGCTGTGCCAAACTTACCTCACTGAAGCTGACTCCAAGCTCAGGCTGCTTGCTTCGGCGGTACCGTCTTCATTATTGGTGTCGGAAGTGCCAACTACCAGCAATATCCGTTCATGCATGCCTCCTTCCGAGAGATTGACATCAGATTTCAATTTCGCTACCACGAGACATATCCGAAGGCTATACAGCTGGTATCGGAGGGCTTGATCGATGTGAAGCCTTTGATCACCCACCGATTCGGACTCGAACAGGCACAGGAGGGATTTGAGGCCGCATCAAACCCTACTGCTCGAGCTGTCAAGGTTCAGTTCATCGATACCTGATTCGATGAGGTCCGGGAAATCGAAAGTCGTGGATGCTGTAAACGTTGTTGAGATGCATAGAATCCATCAGATCGTCCAGTGTGCAACCTATTGTTCACCCGTCCTCATGCACCTCACGTGCCTTCCCGTCTGTCAGCAGGTGCATGCTCCACGCACGGAATGTAAAGCACCATCTGCCGAGCGTGTGGTCCGTAGCTCAGACCCATACTCGTTTTGAGGACTCGTAATCTGATCCAGAGGGACGATCCACGCGGCTGGCAGAGAGGCCATCTTAACTAGATGTCAGAGCTGGTGGTCCGAAGCACTCGCGGCTTTTATGAACACTCTGATAGTGATCAATGAGAAGACTATCAGCTCCTATCGCTAATGAAGCAAAGCCTCATGGTCGAAAGATGCCATATTCTAGATTTTCCCGACTTCCTGGACAGTCCAAAGGCAATGGCTAACAAACAGGGAGTGTGCATAAATTCGACATAAATTCCTTATGCCGCGCCGCCATGCTGAGTAAGCTTCATCAAGCAATTGCGAAGCTTTTGGCTGCCACGCGATCCTTGGTCAAGATTGGAATTCATGAACTATCATCAGCACTCATTTTATCCGGTCGAAACAACCAACGACATCTTTGCAACACCCCTATGATCCCTGTCAATTCCATAGTCACCAATGAACATCTGCAAACATGGATTCCGCAGGATCCCGATTCAACCGTGCCGGAGCCGAGTCGCCCTAGCACCGCTTTCCTCGTGTTGATCTTGCGTCAATATGGTTGTGGGCCGTCTCTCCGCGGACGACGTCTGTCACCACATGGTCCTCCAATTTACCCGTAGACAATGGAGTGAGTATCTGTGGAGAAGGATTATGAGCCCTCATTGCCCGCACCCACATCGTACCAACCAGAGTATTGTTCAGCCTGAAGATGGACGTTAGGTAAGTCGCTCGGAGTATCTTCGACACGATATCAAGGGTGCCAGTCCCCATTCACTGTTCCATTTCTATCCTGTCCCGTCGCAAGCTCGTAGCACACAATGTCTCCAACTGGTCACACAGAGGATCTATCCGCAGCGAGAGCCCGCTTCGCTGGCCCTTCGGGGTTCAAGGGCATCGTCGCTAGCAAGAAGACATCCGCCATAGCTCTGTTCGCCTCTCTAGGTGGTCTTGTCTATGGCTACAATCAGGGCATGTTTGCTCAGGTCCTGGTCATGCGCTCTTTCATCAAACAAACTCAGGGATTCGCAGAACAGGCTGGAATCCAACAAGGACTGCTCACTTCCATCCTCGAACTCGGAGCTTGGATCGGCACACTCATCAACGGATGGCTTGCTGACGCTGCTGGTCGGCGTATTTGTGCTGTTATTGCGTCGGCAGTCTTTTGTGTTGGTGTTATCGTCCAGGCTTGCACAGTCAACAAAGACTACGTCCTCGCTGGACGCTTCGTCACTGGTCTTGGTGTCGGAAGTCTTTCCATGGTAGTACCGCTTTACAACGCTGAGCTCGCTCCACCGGAGATCAGAGGCTCACTGGTTGCGGTCCAGCAACTCGCTATCACCTTCGGCATTATGGTATCGTTTTGGATCGGCTATGGGACGAACTTCATTGGCGGCACTGGTGAAACCCAGTCCAACGCCGCCTGGCTGATACCTATCTGCATTCAGATTCTGCCAGCGCTTGTTCTCGCTGCAGGCATGCTTCTGTTCATGCCACAGTCGCCGCGTCATCTCATAAATCAAGGACGAGAAGAAGAATGCATCCAGACCTTGGCTCGACTCCGCGAGAAGACTATCGACGACCTGGGCGTCCGGATCGAGTTTCTCGAGATAAAGGCTCTTAAAGAGTTCGAGAAGGTCACAGCCGCGAAGAAATACCCGAACTACCAGGATGGATCCTTCAAGAGCAACTTCATGATCGGGGTCTACGACTACGCCTCCCTCATCACCAACAAGTCTCTCTTCAAACGGACAGCCGTAGCCTGTCTAACCATGACATTTCAGCAATGGACCGGCGTCAATGCCATCAACTATTTCGCGCCGGTAATTTTCCAGCGCTTTGGATTCAGCGCTGGCGCAAGTGGTACAACCTCTTTGCTCGCTACAGGTGTAGTCGGTGTCTTGGAATTCCTCTTCACTATCCCGGCCGTGCTCTACGTGGATCGCTTCGGTCGCAAGACAATCCTGATCGCCGGCGCCATCGGTATGGGCTCCTGCCACTTCATCGTAGCTGGTATCATCGGCGCCTTTGGCAACGATTGGCCCGCGCACCGCGCCGGTGGTTGGGGGGCTATCGTCATGGTTTGGCTCTTCGCTGCTCACTTCGGATACTCGTGGGGTCCTGTGTCCTGGATCATTGTCTCTGAGGTCTTCCCCCTGAGCATGCGAGCCAAGGGCGTCAGTATCGGCGGCAGCGCGAACTGGTTGAATAACTTTGCCGTGGGGCTGTCGACGTCGCCTTTCATCGCCGCGACGGACTTTGGGACGTTCATCTTCTTCGGTGTCATGTCGATTCTGGCGATCCTCTTCTTGGTGTTTTACGTGCCGGAGACCAAGGGACGGACGCTGGAGGAGATGGATGAATTGTTTGGCGAAGCGGGGTTTGCGAGTGCGGATTTGACATTGAAGAAACAGATTGAGGATGATATCGGGTTGACGGCGCTTATCGCTGGAGGTGACGAGGGTGATGCGAAGGTGGAGAAGGTGAGTGCTGAGGAGAAGCACGAGGATGTTAAGAGGGAGCTGTAATTATTCTTGCCTAGATCTACATCCTGATCGAACCGTTTTGAGAATGTTCTACATGCCCCTGTTGGAATATTTGCTTCGTACACAGCCAGGCATCAAAATTGTCACGTCCCTAGACCCAAGGAAGCCAGAGAGCTAAGCATGCACGAAGGGAAAGCGGGGTACCATATCCGATCCAGGAGCTAACCATTATAACCATTCACCACCCAGGACAAAGGAGGGCGGCACACCAGCTAACGGCGACAAGGATATCGTGTTGGAGGTAGACAAGACTGTAAAGCATTGGGTTCAGCGGGCCACAGCATACCAGCCGCCCTTCTATACTTATAGATATGGACATAAATTGAGAGACTGGGTATGTACAGACACGAGTGACGATCCACATACCATCCAGTCACCGTAGAGGCAGCAGTCGAGAAAGCTCGCGACCGAAGAATACAGGGTGCTATTGATCGTGCTTGATAGGCGCCTGGGCTTCAGTGTGTCTATCGGGAATCGAAGCTCGGGTACGTTGCAGACTCTTCGAAGGGTATGCAGGCCAACGGAGGCGTGAATTATGCGCACGTGACTAAAGTCTCTTCTTGGTAGTAGCGCTGGAAGCAAAACCTACGTCGAGCAAGAAGCATGTCCGGAGCAGAGCACCGACATAGACGAAACCCAGATTACCCCAGTAGATGGCGTTCCATTCCCAGAAGCGCCAGTACGTTGCCAAACCCATTGTGTTTACGCTGTAGATGTGACCAAAGTCGGCAATGAGCAATCCGAGCAGAAAAGTGCGCCATACCTCTCGGCTCGTGGTGGCCCGGAGGACTAGAGCTTCATTGAGAGCAAAGACGAAGTACATGTTGGCGAGCTGTGTCAGAACTATACTCTCCACCTTTGAAGGTCCGAGGAGAGTAGGACTCAGAGACGGAACGGTCATGGCCAGGTAGTCCTTCTGGCCGAAATGGGCATAGTAGGCGCCGACGGCCGTTGCAACGGGTTCGATGTATAGGAAGAACAGGCGGTAGAGGAGCGGTAGGCGGGAAGACGCCGCTGATGTATTTGCCATGATGTACGGAGTATTGGAGGTATATTGGTAATATCCCAGCCGCAAATGTGGTATTGCTGGTAATGGATCAGGGCGGCGAGTCAAGACACAGCCTGATGGGAGGCGGTGGTGGCACGGCTGGTCCGGGGAACAGGCGAGGCGAGCGGGGACGGACGGCCTCAGCTGAAGGACGTCGATACCGGAGAGCACAAGACGGGCTGGGGCGCAAGAATGTATGCGTGCGTAAGACGACAGGACCAAGACTTTTGGATTTGTACCGTTGGGGTCAGAAGTGAGACACGGCGGCTTGTGTCAGACGGGCGGGGATTGATCAAGCTTCAACTGGGTTCCGAGGAGCGGCGAGACGAGAGGATTACAATTTGGCCCTGATACGAAGTCTGTAGCAAGCGGTATGCCGTTGTTGGACGAGCGGGTCTTTGTGGAGTTGCAGCCTTGCAAAGGAGAGGGACTGTTGGATGAGGATAGCACGAACCGGTGACACAAATTTCGGGCTGATGATTGAACTGAAGATTGGACGGATCGACGGCGGGCCAAAGATAGAGCCAGGCGAAGCGCTGAACAGCAGGCAGGGCAGATTTGTTGTTGAAGATGCACAAGCACAGCACGGCATAAGCACACGGTCAAGACAGGCAGATGCACATGCAAAGTCAGGCAAAAGCAGTCCAGCTGCAAGTGGAGAGGCTCACCATCTGTCGGCATGCCCGGACTTTTGGTTTCTGTTGACCAGGATGATGGACGATGATGAGATCAGCAAAGAGACGTACTGCTAGGCAATGCAACTCAGTTCAGGCTCTGCAAAATCTCTTTTCCTTGTCCTTGTCAGACAGAGGTTGCTGCTGTATACAAAATTACGGAGCCATTGCTTGGAGATCGAGGCCGTGGATAGATAAAGTGCGTGCTATTTCTGACAACGCATCGGTGCAGTAATCACACACAGATCACAGCACAAACAAGGGGCGCACCAAGTAGCAGTGGCCCGAAAAAGCAAGAGCCCTGACGAGACTAAAGACTAAACAAGTGCTGGAGTTGCTTTGCGCTTGACCACTCTGATCGGCCTGGATTCGCTCCATTCCCTGGCTCGCTTCTCCTTCTCGCGTTCTCTGGTACCAGCGAGATTAGCCCGTCATCTCAGCGCAAACTCCCCGACCTTCGCTCCAGGCTCTTCCATACCGCAAGTCACCACAAGTCACTGCTCCCGCCGTGCGTCTCCCCCATTTCTCATGCAGGAGGTCCCGGGCAAGGAGCCCAGTGTCGCCAATACCCGCCGCTTCTGACCTCGCACGCCCTTGCTGACCGCTGGACGAGTCCAAAGTCGACCAACTCTATCGCTCTCCCATTGCCAAAGCCCCAAGCCTTCTCGCCCTCATTGACGCAGCCGTTGCACAAGTCGTTGCACTCCCGGCCGCCAGCATTCCACATCTATCGTATCCGCCAGCACAACCGTCGCCCGTCTCGTCTCGTCTCGTCTCGCTCAAGGCCCTTCCTACCTGATTTCGCTGGGCTTCCTCGTCACTTCTCCCCATTCGAACGGCCCCTACTGGACAAACTACTGGTTGTCCGCCGGTGAACAAACTCCTCTAGACAGAAACCACCTGCGACATTCACACCAGACATTATAACGACTACATTAGCTTTCCATACCCGCCATCCGCCCATCCCGAGCCCTTTTTCATCTCCATTACCTCTTCAACCTGCCGATATCTTCCACTCACTCATTCTCTCCCTCACACAACGACTCCCATCTCCAACCCACCCACACTCTTTTAGGACTCTGGAATGTCGACTCTGCTATACACTCTTTACTAATTGAAATTGATTCAGTCTAATACTCGACTGTACTACCATCATCTTGTCGACACACTCGTTGCCCGTCACCCTTTTCGATATCTCTTCTCCTGATTGCATCGGCCTCACGCCCAATAATTACCCTTCCTCAGCATGCAGTCGTCGAACTTTGGCAACATCCACACTCCCTTTTCTATTCCTGCCGACATCAACATCTCAGCCCCTCCATCCGCAAGCAACTCACAATCCAGACCGATTGACATTCCTGCAAAACGTCCATCGTCCTCGAGACACGAATTCACTCCCGTCCTTCCTTCTCAAAACACAGACAAGCTTGTCAACAGGAAAAGGCGGGATAACATAAACTTCAGGGACGTCCAGTGGGGATCAAAGCAGCAGGAGATCCTGGAGAGGGAACAGCTTGCTCTGTCATATCAGCGTGTGGGTTCGCCGTCTCGGTCCAGCTCGTCTAGCAGTAAGAAGCGGGAAGGCAAGGAGACGGGAATCTTCAGACGGACGTCCGTCTCTTGCAGGAACAAATTCCAAAAGGCAATTGCTGGCAGGAGCAGGAGATCAAGTGCCGATCAGATGGAGGGTGTCGAGGGCACTGCCTATCCCGAGGCAAACCCCTTCTACCAGTCTCGTGGAACTTTCATGGACCGCATCACACACCCCAAGGGCATGTTGTCCAACCTGAAGGTGTCACGATATGACACTCCTCAACCAATCCCAGGAGCGTCTTCCTCGAGTGCCGCCCGTCTCTTCTCACAACGCCCCGCCTCCGCACAATACTATGAATCCTCACTCCCTACAATCAACCAGCACTTCCAGCCCAGCGATGCACGAGCTGGTTTCGCTGCCCGCAAGGCCGCTGCTGCTGCTGCAAGCAACGGCTCCCGAACACAACTCCCACCTTCGCCCCCCTCGCCTTTCAACTACCTCGAGACCCGCGAGCAGAACCGCAGGCGTCTCGGTAGCAATTCGAGTGCGGCAGACAGTGGTGCCGACATTTGCTCCAGCTCAGATATCGACATGCCAGATCTTCCAGAGCCCGACGTCATCAGACTCGACCCCATCTCTTACCTCCCTCCTGAACTCAACGCCCTCGTTTTCTCTCATCTCGATGCTAGCTCACTCCGTGCATGCCAGAAGATCGGCCCATGGAAGTCCTTGGCTTCGGACCCTCTCATCTGGCGGGGAGAGTACCTACGCAACTTCAACAAGGAGAACTATGTCAGCCCTGCCCCTATCCAGATCGGAGGTGTTGGCATTGGCATGCCCGATCAGAAGCTGCAGAATTGGCAATTGATGCACAGCGCGAGGGAGCAGATCAATGCCAACTGGGCCGCTGGAAAAGGCCGCGCCGTCTACATGGCTGGCCACACTGACAGTGTTTACTGCGTGCAGTTTGACGAGCAAAAGATCATCACTGGTTCTAGGGACAGGACGATCCGTGTTTGGGACCTCAACACCAACCGATGTGTCAAAGTTATTGGCGGTCCTACTGTCCGACCAACTCCTGGACCTCGCGTTCTCCGTACCGTGGACTACCCATCATTCCACCACGCAGAGGCCAGCGTCAATGGTACCGCCTACGGCCACCACATCTACCACGTTCCCTCCGACTTCCACTCCGCTTCCATCCTCTGCCTGCAGTACGATGAGGAGATCCTCGTCACTGGCTCCAGTGACAACGATCTGATAGTTTGGGACATCAACACATACGAGCCCATCCAGAGGTTGAAGCACCACCAGGGCGGTGTCCTCGACGTTGCGTTCGATGCCAAGCACATTGTCTCCTGCTCAAAGGACTGCACCATCGTTGTCTGGGACCGCAAGACTCTTAAGCCCCTCCGCACTCTGACTGGCCACAACGGCCCTGTCAACGCTGTTCAGCTCCGTGGCAACCTCCTTGTCTCTGCTTCTGGTGATGGTGTAGCTCGTCTGTGGGACCTCACTAAGATGGAGTGTGTCCGCGAGTTCCCCGCCAAGGAGCGTGGTCTGGCTGCCGTCGAATTTAGTGATGACGCCAAGTACGTCCTTGCTGGCGGTAACGACCACGTGACCTACAAGTTCGAGGTTGCTACAGGAAAGGAAGTACTTCAATACTCTGGACACACTCAGCTTGTCCGCTCTCTTTTCCTCGACACTCAGAACAAGCGTGTCGTCTCTGGATCATACGATCTCGACTTGCGTGTGTACGACTACGAGAGTGGCAAGCTCATCACTGTCTTCCCCGAATGGACTACCAGCTGGATGTTGGCCGCTAAGTGCGACTACCGCCGCATCGTCAGTACCAGTCAGGATGGACGTATCTTGATGATCGACTTTGGCATCAACCAGGACGGTCAGAAGATTGAGGGTGTGGATTTGCTGGGGGGCTGCGAGCCCTGGGTTCATGAGGAGCTGTGAGTTTCACCTCTTTCCAGGATTCCGAACAAGACATTAATATGACCTAGTGACCGCCTCTACCCTACCTTCAGCCACCCAAATGTTCCCAAGCCATAGAAGAAGAGAACAGCAAATGCATGTCTCCAAGCGAATGCTCTGTAAATGGCAGAAAGATTTGACCAGGACAATCATAATAGTAAAGTAGGCGGGTGTTGCATTAGCATATTGCATAGCAAAAGGCGCAAGACAGGCAGGCGGGCATTCAGGAAGTCACAGCATGGCTTTTATTCAACAGACCCGGAGCGGTCTCTGTCTCTCGTTTAGCATACAAGTCAGCGTGGCGTTCTCGGTCCTACAGCGACCATGAAAAGTCGTCAAGTCTTTTCATCTTGGATTCTCAGAAATCGGGCTGACAAGGGGGCTTTATCGGACATTACTATTAGGAGCATTTGATGGGTAGTAGCCTTTATCTATCATCTTCTATACCTACCTTTTGTTCAGTGTTCAGAGTGTGATCTTCCCTATTGATGGTAACGTTGTCAGCGGATTACTGATTGAAAATTCAAGCGATCCATTTAGTGCATTCGATAATGCTATGGATGGCCTGATTCGTCTTTGAATTCCTGTTGGCTCTCTCGAGAGTCCATACCAAGTCGAGCACAGACCGGTCTCGGCGAAAAGTTTCTCCTTCGCACCCTCGCCAAGCCCGAACTTTTCGTGCATACATGTCCAACATCGCTGGATCTCATCTTCTTGATCACGTCCATTGACAACCGCAATCATGTCCGCCGCACTCAACAAGATCGCCGCCAACAGCCCATCGAGGCAGAATCCCTCCGAGATCGAGACCAGCATCGCCAATGCTCTCTACGAGCTCGAGACCAACATCCCGGACATGCGCAGTGCCTTGAGGCCTCTGCAGTTTGTCTCCGCCCGCGAGGTACGATTGACCTGAAATATCATTCTTGAAGAGATGGGAAAGCACATACTGGCCTACATGAAACATACACACGAAGAGGCGTTGGGCACTGGGCGGCATCTTTGCTGACACCAGGACTCTTACAGATCGAGGTCGGTCACGGCAGGAAGGCGATTGTCATCTTTGTCCCTGTCCCTCTTTTGCAAGGATGGCACCGATCCCAGCAGCGGTGAGTATTCTATTGTTCATGTCCTTTGCGCCGCGCACACCAGTACTGATTTATCCCAGCTTGACCCGTGAGCTCGAGAAGAAATTCTCCGACCGCCACGTCCTCATCGTTGCTTCCCGCCGCATTCTTCCCCGCCCCAAGCGCTCCAACCGCAGCCGCACCACCCAGACCCAGAAGCGTCCCCGTTCCCGCACGCTCACCGCCGTCCACGACGCCATCCTCGCCGACCTCGTCTACCCAGTTGAGATTGTCGGCAAGCGCATCAGGACCAGGGAGGACGGCAGCAAGGTGTTGAAGATTGTCCTCGACGAGAAGGAGAGGGGCGGCGTCGACTACAGGCTGGACACTTACAGCGAGGTGTACAAGAGGCTGACGGGCAAGGGTGTGAACTTTGAGTTCCCCCAGGCTGCTTCTTCCGACTACTAGACGAGATTCATTGATGGGACATGGCGTTGAGAATATAGCATGATGACTTTGCAGGTCCTTGCTTGTTATTGAGGTCTAAAAAGCATTACCAAATCTTACCGTCATGAGAAGCGGTCAGTCCACGTGAATGAATCAATTCACTTTTTTCTCTGCCAAATTTTTTCATTATTCAGCCGTGATCAAATGTGACTCGCGATCGCTATGTACAAACCTACTCGAGAGCCCATTGTCCATCCTTCTCGACGATGTTGACGCTCCTCTTCTCGTCTAGACTCAGCCGGCCAGCGTGGAGGATGGCACCAGTGGCAATGGTGTTCTTGAGCGTAGGCAGCCCGCGCTTGTCCAGATCATCGAGCGTGACCACGCCGTCCTTGAGGTCCTGGACGGCATCGACGAACTTCTCAAACGAGATGTAGCCGTAGCCGGACTGGCCGGCGAAGTTGCCCCTCTCGTCTGGGGCGTACTTCATGTAGAATCTGTGTCGGATTAGCATTCACTCTCAGAGCGAGATACTTGAAAGGTTGAGGAACTCACGGGTTGTACCACGCAATCCCGTCACCATCGACCGTAACGTCGTACCCCCTCTTCGCCTGGTCGACCCTGACCTCGCCTCCATCAGCCAAGTAATGGAAGTACTGGTTGCTGTGCACGCCTGCCTTCTTCGGCGCCGTCCAGCTCGCAGTGTAAACACCCGTCGCCCTCCTACCACTCCCGTCCTTCTTCTCCCAATCCACCAATAACGCGATCGTATCCTCAGTGCTAGGATCGCACCCCAATCCCGCGGCGACGCCCGTCGACGCACTGGCCGTGACTTTGGTCGGGCGGAAATTCGGCACCATACTCTCGCAGATGTCGACGTGGTGCGAGTTGAGGTAGTAGCTGATGTCCGAGTCCTTGCCGGCCCATGCCTTGAACGTCTCGAGCTGGTTCTTGGGCTGCGACATGTACGAGTAGAAGTAGTTGAAGTCGCCGAGCTGGGTCAGGGCTTTGTGGCGCGCGTCCGCGTAGGCCGGGTCGAAGCGCTTGTGGTGCTCGATGTAGACGAAGACGCCGGCTTCGCGGGCTTTGTTGAGCAGGTCTTGGTGCTCGCTGAGGAGCTTCACCGCGGGCTTGGTGATCATTACGTGGATCTTGCGCTCGATGGCGTACAGGGCGATTGGGTAGTGAGTGGGGTCGGGGGTGAAGATGGTGATGGCGTCGCCGGGGGAGAGGGCGTCGATGGCCGTCTTGTAGGCGTTCGCATCGCGTTGGTCGTTGGCGGGGAACGAGTCGAAGGAGGTGTCGAGGTTGTTGTAGGCTTGGGTGATGTTCTTCTGGAGGTGCTCGCCTGTGGAGTGGTTAGTCGGGTGGTTTGGAAGTTACAGGACTCTGAATTGAGGCCTCAATGGCACTCTGAGGCTACTCACGGATCGCCGGGAACTTGTTGCCTGAGGTTCCGACCATGGACAGCTTCCCGACCTTGCCTCGTCGTCGCAGGTCGAACAGGGTCAAGCCCACGACACCGACCTTCTTGTCTGATCCTGAAGCTCCTCCACCGACGAAACCGGTCGTGTACTCGCCGGTACCGACCATCAACACGTTCAATGGCGCCATTTTGAGTGCTGTGAGTCTATTCTTTGCTGTTGCCGTCAAGATTGATTTACGCGGGGTATGGAGAGGGGCAGAGGGGTAGAGGGGGATTGGAAAATCAGTCGACACAAAGTGTAATGGCAGTGGCTCTGTCTTTATTGCTCTTGGTCTCAGCCCGAAGCTCAATTGGCTCAGTCACGAAATTATCTGGCGTCTCGTGTCCTCCGTGCCAACGACTTTGTATTTGACGGTGAGTGAATTCTTCCGCCGTGGCATCACTTCAGACCCCGACGTGTCTTGTTCGCAATAGCCGCGTCGCTGTGGGGGCTCCCGCCTGAGCGCTCGGGGGAGCTGCGGCGTTCTTGGTCTCTGATTGGTGCAAAAACTGCTCCGTTGGGGGCCCTCGAGCTCAAGACGCTGGCGGGTCGACCATCTTTGGTAATCTGTTTGGCACGAAATATCCACACGGAACTTCTGCCGGAACAAAAGAAGGCGAGCCTACAGAACGTCGGCCTGCAATTGCCCTCGTCTAGCCGTGAGTGATATAGAAGCTCGGTGCCGTCGTCCTTGTTCTGCCGTTCCATTTCCTCCTCTGCCCCAGCATCTGCCCCGCTACCCCACCACACAAACCTCAAGACTCGACACCATCGAGCAACTGACCACCAGACCATTACAACTTCTCCCCAATTGACCACCGAATCACCATCAACATGGCAGCCAACGGCACTTCCTCCCGCACGCCTCTGCGCGCAGGCATCTACGCCCCAACCATGACCTTCTTCGACCGCAACACCGAAGACCTCGACATCCCCACGATTAAGAAGCACGCCGTCTTCCTCGCCAAATCCGGCCTCGTCGGTCTCGTGACCATGGGCTCCAACGGTGAAGCCGTCCACCTCTCCCGCGAAGAAAAGGCCCAAGTGACAAAGGCCACCCGCGAAGCCCTCGACGAAGCCGGCTTCAAGGACGTGCCCGTCATCGCCGGCGCCAGCGAGATGTCCGTCCGCGGCACGGTGCAGACCATCAAAGACGCGCAGGCCGCGGGCGCCGAGTACGCCCTCATCCTCTCCCCCAGCTACTACCGCTACGCCATGGACAACGCGGCCCTCTACGACTACTTCACCGCCGTGGCGTCCGAGGCGCCCCTCCCCATCATCCTCTACAACTACCCCGGCGCCGTCGCCGGCATCGACCTCGACTCGGACCTCATGATCAAGCTCGCCTCCAACAAGAACATCATCGGCGCCAAATTCACCTGCGGAAACACGGGCAAGCTGTCGCGCGTGGCGCAGGAGCTCGAGGCCGCCAACGCAAAGGGCACCGGCGCAGGCAAGTGGATGGCGTTCGGCGGCTTCGCGGACTTTACGATGCAGTGCGCTGCGAGCGGTGCGAGCGGGATCATCGCCGGTGGCGCCAACGTGTGGCCTAAGATGTGCGTCAAGGTGTGGGAGCTGTGGAAGGAGGGCAAGTGGGAGGAGGCCATCAAGTTGAATGAGGAGCTGGCCAAGGCGGATTGGATCTTGACTAGGACCGCGATCCCGGGCACGAAGGCGGCGATTGAGATTGCGTATGGATACGGTGGCGTGCCCAGGAGGCCGTTGAAGCCGCTTGATGCTGAGAAGCACAAGGAGTTGGAGACGTTGGTCAAGAAGTACCTCAAGACGGAGCAGAGCTTGTAGATTCTGTTATGAATGAATGAGTGGTGTTGTTAACGCTGGTCTGTTGGTCCTCTGCTCGCCTCCATTTTGTCCTCTACGTGATCACTGTCATCCTTCAAGCTCCAAACAGCAACTTGCCCGAGTCCATCCTGCCAACGGCATGCCCAAATCTGTACCCGCCTCCGCTCGCCACCAGAGCCCTTTGCAGTTCGCCGTGCTTCTCACTGAGAATCCTCACCTCTTCGCTCATGACTTCCCCTTGCGCCTCTCCCCACGGCCTGTTCTCCACCCCGCACACGGTACCTTCGTCCGGCAACGTTCCTTCGAAGAAGTATTCATGCACATACTTGATCGTGCAAGGGCTGTACGCCGACAAACTGCAATGGCCAGGGCTGTCCTGAGTCAACACCCTGGCGCCCTCGAATCCCTTTGCCATCTTCCGTGCAGACCAAACGGGCGTGACAGGATCTGCAGTGTTGCCGATCATCAGCAGAGGGTGTGCAGTGCGGCCCGTCCAAGGACCTGTGAAGCGGTACGAAGGGCGAAGAGGGTAGCCGATGCAGGGCAGCGCGATGCCGGACCAGATGTCTCCCAGCGTAGGAGAAAGGGTCATGAGTTTGCGCATCTTGGTTGCAAACTGGGCTTGTGTCATAGAGGTGATGTCGTTTCCGTCTGCGCAGGCGATGGCGGCGCCAGTAAAGGGATCCTTGGGCGAGAAGGCGAAGGAGGCGTTGCGGAGCGGAACAATATCACGGCCCTGACTGATAGTGCTGGCGGTGGTGTTGTCGTTGTTGGCCGGGCAGGTGACGCTGTGATATGTGGACAGCAGTTCGGCGAGGATTGTGCCTTGTCCAGTCTCTAGTTCGGCAAGAGTGTTAGCAAGAAAGGGGAAGGAGGCGACTGGGCTGTAAAGGCTGGCGAAAATGAGGCCACGGATGTCGGACCAAGTGACCACTTCAGAGTAGGGCTCCAGAACAGGGATCGGCTCGTGCCACATCTTTTGGATAATGGCAAGAGTGCGAGATCGAACTTTGTCGGAAGAGGGATTCTTCTTGTCGGCAAGAGGGCAGGTAGGGTACCCGATCCTGGCGCAATTGTCGTAGAAAGCATCCATAACTTTCTCCGTGTCAAGTAGGTCGTCATACCAGTCGACACGGGTGTAGTCCTCAGCGTCAACGACGCCATCTACAATCAGTCGGCCAACACGGTCAGGGAACATGGCCGCAAAGGTGTTGCCTAGGTAAGAGCCATAGGAGAAACCCCAGTAGAGAAGGTTCGTCTCCTTGGGCTTGACGACTATGTTGCTGTTCAGCTTGGTAAGCTGTCTTGCTCTCCATCTGGCAGATGCCTCGGTGAGTTCAAGCATATCGCGTGCTACCGATGCCGTCGTAAGAAAGTGCTGGATGTTGTCGTCTTCGACTTTGGCGCAATGGCCGCTGACGGCTCGCATCATGGACCACAAACGACCGAGGGCAGCATCAGATGAGGTCAAGGTGCCCTCCTCAAGAATTCTCAAACGCCATAACTGAGCCCATTGATATGTTCCGGTACACTGTACGGCCGGCGAGGTGAGGCCGACGCCGCGAGGATCGAAGCCAACAATGTCAAAGTAGCGGTTCGCTGCAGAAGGAAATTCGCCCTGAACGGCAGACTGCAGCAGAGATCCCGCTCGGTAAGCAAACTCAACACCACTCCCACTGGGTCCACCGGGGTTGATCAAGATTGGTCCACGATAGTTGGGGTCGTCGACGCCTACAGTGGCAGGAATCTTGAGAACGGCAAGGCTGATTGTCTTGTCTGTAGTTCCATTCCAATAGTCCAGGGGAAGCTCGAGACGAGCACACTGTAGACCATCGTAGCAAGGGGTGTACTCGAGCTCGGACTGGGTCTTGATCTAGAAGGCGTCAGCCTAGATCTTTAGAATAGCTTGTCATGATACTTGCGCTGTCCCAAGAAAAAGCAGGTATATCAGGTATATCGGTCGCAGAAGCAACCAATTCGTAGCTAGTAAGCCTTGACTTGGCATTGTCGAACAGCTCTGATGGACTTAAGAAGAGATTGAGCACCAGCACTATCAGAGCAAATCGCTTCAAATGGTCAAACACGATTCGACCTCGTCTCCCCCTTGCTTGAGATGGGCGACTGGTCTCCGCCAGGTCATGCTGTATCAATTGCTGCTTCTCATCCATTGCGAGCACTAGCACGATCGAAAGAGAAGATGGAATGGAAGCAGGAGTAAGGCAAGCGTAAATACAAGCAGCCCTCAGGCAACCAGTTTAGATGACCAACCACAGGATTCATCCCCGCTATCCTAGCGCCATCGGCTATCTCTATCCGCGATCACTGCGTATCTAAGCAAACCTACCTTCTGGATAAGACTTGGGTCCCAACGTGTGTTCTGCTTGGTATCAAATGAAGAAAAGTGTCAGTGAACTCGAAAGTGACATAATAGTACCTGTATCATAGTCATCATCGAGCCCTGTTCGGAGAATTACAGACCATAGAGAACCAGTGGGGCTGAAATACCGGTCAAGCTACGGAGCTTGAGCAGTTCAATGACTAGTACGGAGCAGCAATTGTAGCGCGCTGTCACGAGAATCACGAAATCGAATGAGGATGAATTGAATTAGAATGTTCATTGACATGAATAATAGGAGTTATGATCCAGTCCATGGCCACAATTGCAAAGAAAATGTGTAGCCTCGAGCTCTTATCCCAAGGTCTGGGTATCCTCGGCCCTTGATTGGCGAACCCCACCTGCACCGACAAGGCCGAAATGCGGCTCCTCAACAACCAGATCAAGATATATTCGCCTTGATCCGACAACCCACTTCCCTGCAGTTCCTTTCTCGTACCTGCAGTCATGGCAAGATCGACCCTACAGAAGTGCGCTGTGCGCTCATGGCAGCAATTGGCGCAGCCAAAGCGTCAATTCGGCACAGTGTCAGAACACCGCATGGCTTCTGTCGCTGACTCCTCACCGATCCAGCGACCAGCAAGCGCACTCGATAGCGCCGTCAATGCAAGGGCTCCTAGATATGACTGGACTAAAGATGAGATCCGAGAGCTATACAACACCCCTCTCATGGAACTGGCACACCAGTCGGTCAGTAGGGCGATTCCCCGGGTAGGGGATCAGAGCTGACTATGCGATAGGGTGTATTACACAGACGATTCCATTCGCCATCAGCCGTACAGATGTGCACACTCATGAACATCAAGACTGGTGGCTGCTCCGAAGACTGCTCCTATTGCGCACAATCATCGAGATACAACACCGGACTCAAGGCCACCAGGATGTCACCTGTCGACGAGGTTTTAGCCAAGGCACGGATAGCAAGGGACAACGGAAGCACAAGGTTCTGCATGGGTGCTGCCTGGAGAGATATGAGGGGTCGCAAGACAAGTTTGAAGAATGTCAAGGCCATGGTCCAGGGCATTCGTGAAATGGATATGGAGGTCTGCGTCACACTCGGCATGATCGACCAGAACCAGGTAAGAGGCATGATCCTTGCCAGAGTGGAAACAATCTGACATTAGCCAGGCTGAGGAGCTCAAGGAAGCTGGTCTGACCGCATACAATCACAACGTCGATACTTCGAGAGAACACTACCCCAGTGTCATCACTACCCGATCCTACGACGAGCGCTTGCAGACCCTATCTCACGTCAGAGACGCCGGCATCAATGTCTGCTCAGGAGGTATTCTAGGCCTAGGCGAGAAGCCGGAAGACCATGTTGGTTTGATCTATACCGTTGGAACATTGCCTGCCCACCCAGAGTCCTTCCCGGTCAACGCCCTTGTGCCCATCAAAGGGACACCTTTGGGCGATGACCCAAAGCGGAAACGCATTGGCTTCGACTCGATTCTCAGGACCATTGCTACCGCTCGTCTCGTCATGCCAGCGACTATCATCAGGATCGCTGCCGGACGTACCACCATGAGCGAGGCCGAGCAAGTCCTGTGCTTCTCGGCAGGCGCCAATGCTATTTTCACTGGCGAGAAGATGCTTACTACCGAGTGCAATGGCTGGGACGAGGACAAGGCTATGTTCGCAAAGTACGGACTCAAGCCAATGAAACCTTTTGAGCGAGGAGAGTACCGCGAAGTTGCAGTCGAGGATATGGCTTTGGGCATGGAGGAAACGCCAGCCCAGCAGCAACAAGCCACCGTCTAATGTCCAAGAAGACTGGTGACATCTCCCGCGGTGAGCATCTAGTTGTGGCTACCACGCGAAGCGTAGGTAATCACGTTGTTGTAGATAGCTGTTGAAGCGAAACCCCAACGGATTAGTTGTATCGATGACAAGACTTGAAGAAAAGCTATTGCTTCTAGAAAGACCTGGCAGGCTTCCATGTGGCTTCTTTCCGTTGATACAGTATTACCTAGCGCCATGCTTCTTCTCGGCGATGTGGCCGAGCTGACAGAGGCTTGCTGTCTGCATTAGTCTCATGAGGGGCGATACGTCGAATGGCATACGGCTCCACAACGCAATGTCATCACAAGCCGTCGACAAGAATTTCTGTGCAACAATGAAAACGGCCTCGCATGCATTTCACTGGTCTATCCGGCTCATCTTCCGCGGAAGAGTCCCGCGGAACAAGGCGCGGACTGAGAATTAGGGTCCCAGAAGTCAGTGAGATTCGAGGACCTGACAGGCGTTTCAAGTGATCCAAGATTCGGCCTAGTTACTACAACCCAGCTGCCTATTCGAATATCAGATGATCTGAACAGGGAAAGCCATGTCCACGAAGTCGGGTGACGAAGCCTCCTCCTTCACCCAGACTCGGCAGAATGCACACACTTGGCCATAGACCAAGCGCATAGTCCTGCTGGCAATGTAACTATCCCCGCTCTAGTGAGCGACCGCCACCTGATCATTTGGCCGCTCGTCCAAGGCTTACATGAAGCCCATCTCCAGTTCGGCTAGCCCGATGAGTATCTTGTTTGGACGACAAGCTAACGGCTGTTATGTAGCACAAACGTCTCTTAAACTTGACCTACAGACGTGCCTTGGCCCGACTAGGCGGACCGGACTCGTAGACGGTATGCAAGGACTACCAGGCCATGATCATTTGTGGCTGCGCGACACATCATTGTGATCATCTCAACAACCCACTTCGGCCTGTCTGTCCTACCTCAGAAGCGGGAGCAAAGAAGGAATCATACCACACAAGCGGCTTGGTAGAGCGAGCCAAGCGTGGAGAAACTGGGGACCGCAAACAGGAAGAAGCACTTTGGACCCTCTGGCTCATCTCCGGCCGTTCCTGGATTCCCGATCACTTTCTACCACTTCAGGTTCGGCACTGACGGCGGCAGCACGGCTCCAGGATACTGAATATTGGTCATCTCGATCTCCTACACCGCGAATACCTAGCTACAAATATACAGTCAGAGACAAACGCGTAGCAGTCTCAAGTTGCTTCACCTAAACGCGACTGCAATTCATCCGGAAGTTTGGCTCTTGGTCGGACGATCACAGGCCAGGACTGCCTGCCTTGCATGGGCGATCTCACTTTGTCTGGGGTCTGCTCCTCCCTAGCGCCAACCCTGTCATGGTGGTACCTGTCATCCCTAACCAAGACTTCATCCTCCCAGACAGGGCACCCCTTTCATATCCCAACTCTTCAACTTTCCCATTTCATTCGTGGCACGAACACGAGATGGCCTCTCATTGGACTCGACCCGACAACATGGCGACCACAAGCCGCGATTGCAATATATCCCCATTGCTGTGTGCCCCTCCCCATCCCGCTAAGGCCTTCTAGCTGTTCTAGTGCCTGCCCTAAACAACTTTAGCACGCATGGCTACCATCTCGGACGCGGGGTCATCAGTCGTGTTTTGCTTCCCATCTTGCTTGGATGTCCAAGCTGCGGCCTGCGCTCTGAAGTCATTCGACACCGCCCAACATGATGACTGGCTCGGAAGGTCGAGGCAGCGCGTCAGTAGCTTGCGGTAGCTTCCTCCCATCTAAATTACATGTGACGATCATGCCCTACCAGGTGGGCCTCAGGGCCAAAAACTTCATATATTGCCCTCTTGCCCTGGCGAAATTCTTGAGCAACCCATCCTGACCTTTTCTTAAGGTACAGTAGAGGACAAGTCAGTACAAAGGGCACTGTGGTTCCAGACCTTTCTTCCTCTCTTTTCCACATTCATTCACGTTGCGTCGTCCATCATGGGTGTCCTCTCTGCGAGCTTGCTGCTCCTCGCAGCTCCTCTTGCTCTGACCCAGCAAGTGCAGCCTCCAGGAACTCCCGTAAGTAGTACCACGCAAGCCAACAGTGTCTCTAGAGCTCACACATCTCTAGTTCCCAGAGTCTACCTACCGCAATGCTACCGACCCTCGCGCCCTTCCCGGAGCTCAGTCTGGTCAGACCTCTCCTCCCTTCTACCCGTCGCCATGGGGTGAAGGTGCTGGCAATTGGTCCGAGGCCTACGACAAGGCTAGAGAATTCGTGTCCCAACTCACGCTTCTTGAGAAGGTCAACTTGACCACTGGTGTCGGGTATGCTTGAATCAAGGCTTCCCCACAACGTACAGCACCTGACCCGAAGATAGATGGCAAAGTGACAGATGTGTCGGCAACTCAGGCAATATCCCTCGCATCAACTTCCCTGGTCTCTGTCTCCAGGACTCGCCTCTTGGTGTACGATTCGGTTAGTCTATCAATCTGCTCATGGAAGCTAGCTAACCTCTTCGACAGGCGACTTTGCCTCTGCTTACCCGGCTGGTGTCACTGTTGCTGCTACTTGGGATCGTCGCCTCATGCGCCAGCGAGGTGTTGACATGGGCGCCGAACACCGCGGCAAGGGTATCGACATCCAGCTCGGTCCAGCCATTGGTCCTCTTGGTCGCACCCCTGCAGGTGGGCGCAACTGGGAAGGTAAGCAGAATCAGGAGCAGGCAATCTAGTCTGAGAATCTGACAGAGGCTAGGTTTCTCTCCCGATCCAGTCCTCACTGGTATTGCCGTGTACGAGACTGTTCAGGGTATCCAGTCCTCGAACGTCATAGCATGCACTAAGCACTATATCATGAACGAGCAGGAACACTTCCGTCAGCCGTCCAACGGCCTCGAGTCTCTCAGCTCCAACATTGACGATGCTACCATCCACGAGTTGTACCTCTGGCCTTTTGCCGACGCCGTCCGCGCTGGTACTGGTGCTATTATGTGCTCATACAACCAGATCAACAACTCCTACGCTTGCCAGAACTCGGACACCCAGAACAGACTTCTCAAGGCTGAGCTCGGTTTCCAGGGCATGATCCTGTCTGACTGGAGCGCGCAGCACTCTGGTGTTAGCAGTGCGCTCGCTGGCCTCGATCTGACCATGCCTGGTGACGTTGGCTTCACCTCTGGCACTTCTTACTGGGGCTCTAACTTGACCATTGCCGTCCTCAACGGTACTGTGCCCCAGTGGCGCCTAGATGACATGGCTGTCCGTATCATGGCTGCTTACTACTATGTCGGCCGTGACACCGTCGAGGTTGAGCCAAACTTCTCCTCTTGGACTAAGGACACCGAGGGTGACCGCTTCTTCCTCTCGCAGACTGGCTTCGGTGTTATCAACGAGCATGCCGATGTTCAGGACGATCATGCAGGTGTCATCCGCGAGGTTGCTGCCAAGGGCACTGTTCTTCTCAAGAACAATGGTGCACTTCCCCTTGACGCTAAGAGCATCAAACTCACTGGTGTCTTTGGTGAAGATGCTGGCCCCAACCCTGATGGTCCTAACGGCTGCTCCGACAGGGGTTGCAATCAGGGTACCCTTGCCATGGGCTGGGGATCCGGAACTGCCGACTTCCCCTACCTGGTCACTCCTCAGCAGGCTATTGAGGGTGAGGCTAGGGCTGCCGGACGTAATATTGAGACCATCCTCGACAACTACGCTTCTTCCCAGATCTCCACTTTGGCCGAGCGTGTCAACGATGTTGCAGGTAGCGCCATCGTCTTCGTCAACTCCAACGCAGGTGAAGGCTACATCACAGTCGACAACAACGAAGGTGACCGCAACAACCTGACCCTCTGGGGTAACGGCGAAGCTGTTGTCACTGGTGTTGCTTCTCAGTGCAACAACACCATTGTTGTCATCCACTCTGTCGGCCCCGTTCTGGTCACCGACTGGTACCAGAACCCTAACATCACCGCTATTGTCTGGGCCGGTATCCCAGGCCAGGAGTCTGGCAATGCCATCGCCGACGTTCTTTATGGCAAGATCAACCCATCCGGCAAGCTTCCCTTCACCATGGGGTCCTACCGTGGTGAGTACGGCGCCGATGTCATCTACGTCCCCAACAACGGCGCTGGAGCACCTCAGGACAACTTCCAAGAGGGTGTCTTCATCGACTACCGTGCCTTTGACAAGTTCAACGTCACCCCCATCTACGAGTTCGGCTACGGTCTCTCCTACACCACCTTCGAGTACTCCAACCTCCAAGTCACCGCCCGCAACGCTGCCGCCTACACCCCTGCCTCCGGCAATACCGAAGCAGCCCCCACCTACGGCATCATCGACAACATGACCTCCAGCTACGTCTTCCCTCCCGGTTTCGTCCAACTCGACCGCTACATCTACCCCTACCTCAATGCCAGCACCCTCCGCGAAGCCGCCCAAGACCCAAATTACGGCATCAACTACACCTTCCCCGCCGACGGCTATGACAGCTCGCCCCAGCCCCGCCTCCCTGCCTCCGGCGCCCCAGGTGGTAACCCCGGCCTCTACGAAGTCCTCTACACCGTGACGGCTGACGTGCGCAACACGGGCGACGTGGCGGGCGAGGAAGTCGCGCAGCTCTACCTCAGCCTTGGTGGGTTCAACCCACGTGTCCAGCTTCGTGGCTTCGAGAAGCAGCTCATCCAGCCCGGCGAGACGGCCACGTTCAGCTTTGATATCACGAGGAGGGATCTCAGCAACTGGGATGTGACGCAGGACAACTGGGTCGTCTATGATTTCCCTAAGAGTGTTTATGTTGGTGCTAGTAGCAGGAAGTTGCCGCTTAGTGCGCCCTTGAGTGGTGCTGGTGGCAGCCCGGCGCCGCCTGGCAACTACACTGGTTCGGGTTATCGCCGTTACTAGGCACGAGGATTAGATGAAAGGAAATGTTCCCTGTTATGGACAAGCTATTGACATCCAGCAGCAAAATAGCTAGCCGGGATCACTTCACTTCTAAGAATAAACGAGAGAATTAAATGCCTTCCTCATCACTCCAGTTGCATCTTCTCTGCTCTTTGGGCACATACTTTGTGCCATCTACTGCATTGCTCACACTGTTACCTAGACATGAAATAGCTGGATATCTTGGCCCAAATTATTTAGTTGATGCTTGATGTCCTGATGCTAATGTGGTTGCTGATCAGCACTTTTTGGTTGTGCGGCAAATCTCGACGTCATTTTCGAACTTCATCTCGAGCATGGTCCATCTCCGCCAGTCAACACTGTGGAATCGCATTAATACAACAATTTTGTAATATCTGTAAAAACATCCTATCGAAGGCTCTTTGTTCTGTTGTGTCTAAAAAGTATGCTTCACAGATAGAGATCTCTTCGATTCTTCAACTGTCAAAATGCGCGGCACACTCCGCCCATCAACACCCCTCCGACCCTCGACTGCATTACTACCTCTCCGCCCCCTCACATCACCTCCCATCCGCCAATATGCAGTCCAAGCCCCCGGCCAACCCGCCGCCTCGGTCTTCAACACCTCGCAAAAGACGCTCCAACGCTCGCGCGCCGCCCTCAACGCCCCCCTCTCGAGAAAAGTAGACTACCTCCGCGACGAGATCGCCACGCGCCTGACCTCTCGCCTCCTAGACATCAACCGGACCTACCCGCGCGTCCTCGACTACGGCGCCAACGCCTGCAACATTGCGCGGGTCCTGACCCAACCGGACCCGGACCCGGACTCGGCCAAACCTGTGACCGACCCCCTCTCTTCCAAGATCCACACCCTCGTCGCGGCGGACCCCTCCCACGACCTGCTCACACGAGACGCCGCCCTGCCCTTCAACGACCCGCGCCAGGCCTCCGGCATGAAAATAGAGCGCCACACGCTGCACCACGCCGAGCAGCTGCCTTTCGAGCCGGAATCTTTCGACCTCGTCCTCTCCTCCATGGCGCTCCACTGGATCAACGACCTCCCGTCCGTCCTGACGCAGATCAACCGCCTGCTGAAGCCGGACTGTGCCTTCCTGGGCGCCATGCCGGGCGGCGACACGCTCTATGAGCTGCGCGGGTCGTTGCAGTTGGCGGAGCAGGAGCGATTGGGGGGCATCAAGTCCCATGTGTCGCCGCTGGCGGACGTCAGGGACGTGGGGAACTTGCTGAACCGCGCGGGGTTCAAGTTGCTGACGGTGGACGTGGATGATATTGTGGTGGGGTATCCGGATTTGGTGAGCTTGTTGAGGGATCTGAATGCTATGGGAGAGGGGAATGCGAGTTTGAGGATGGAGAAGGGGGCTATTGGACGGGAAACGTTGATGGCGACGGAGGGCGTGTATAGGGAGTTGTATGGCGAGGAGGATGGAACGCTGCCGGCTACATTTAGGACGATTTATATGATTGGGTGGAAGGAGGGGGAGGGGCAGGCGAAGCCGCTGGAGAGGGGAACGGGGGAGATTGATATGAAGAGCTTTTTGGAGGGTGGGGGGAAGAAGTGAGAGGGTGAGAGTGGGTATAGATTAATTATATGGATTTGTATAGATGCGCAGCAGCCTTGCGCCGTGGAAATATGAACGAGTGACACTACCGAAATTATATTATGTTTTTTTCTCCTGTGAGAGGCTCCTCCTTCAGCATGAACGTCCGTATCCTTCCGTAAGCAGCCTTCAACATGAAAAGCATGCATCATCACCCAACCGCTCCTGGCCCTCATTCCTGGCCTACACAGACCTTCACCAAGACCGGAGATACCCTAGTGGACAACCTCGATACGATCATCCTGGTAGAATTTATAGGATGGAGTCTGTCTTCTCGTCAGCATGACATACCTCTCACAGGACAGCGTTGTACTCACCAAATCGATGTGGTGGACATCATCAAAAGGACAGCCTTCACCATGACATTGGTTGCCATAAGGACATACATGGCCCATAGTGCAATCGTAGTCTTCGCAGGCACTCTTCTGACCACACGCTCGAGTGCGGGCACGGAAGCGGAGAGCGGTGAGTTCGGCGCCTTGCAATTTCTCACCGTGCTGGAAGCCGCATTTGCCAGGACATTTTCCAGTGAGGTGATAGTTGTTGCACACTTTCCCCTGCTCTTTGACGCGGCGGAAGAGCTTGTCTTGAGATGCTTTGTCAACCGTAGGCAGAGGAGGATCCAGACGCTCATTGTCTTTGTTGTAGAGTATGTATTTGACAGGGGTGGGTTTCTTGCCGGCAACCTGGAACTCTTTGGTATTGTCGACCGTTTTGCTGACTCGAGCCCAGCTGGCGGCATTGCCATTCTCAGGAGCGGGTGTAGGTGTCGGGCTGGGAGATGCGATGGACACGCCGTTTAAGCCATTGGTACGTGAGTCTGCTCTTTCTAAAACAACAGAGTCCACTTTCTCATGGTTGTTGGAAGCCGCGCGGTGTGGGAGAGACACGCCATTCGAACTGCCAATCGGCGCAGGAAGGATAGGCCTATTCGGTAGGTGGTCCGACCTGAAAACACCTTCAACTCTGATTGGCTTGAATAGCATGCTCCTGTAGGCAGGCTGTGGTGGTAGTGTAGCCAGGAAACTGATGCGAACATGCTGAGCGGGATCGTGTAGATAAGGGTCCAGCATAGGTAGGTAGCCATTGTCGTGGCAGATACCACCGAGAATGATGTGCTTGCATTGTACATTGTTGACAAAGAGGCGGAACCACTCTCTAAGCTTGTAATCGGCGCGTTCCTTGCCGAAGCCGACATCGATGAACTGGAACATCTTGATACCAAACGACTGAGCAAACCTAGATAAATCGGCACCTGGGTGCAGTAAACCGCAAGCCCGTAATTTACTGGTAAGACCGTCGATGTTGACGAAGATGTTAACGACAATATCCCAGTGGGCGGTATTCTCATTTGGGTGTAGGTTGGCAATCTGCTTACGGAGTTCCTGGTCAAGTTTGTATGCAGCTTCTTTGCCACCTTCTTCGCCTCTAGTGTAAAGAGAGTCCAGGAACTATCGGGTCAGTATTTGAGTGGGACTGCAGCTGAGATCAAAGACTTACCGGTGCTCCGTCGCCGTCTATTAGTACTGTCACGAAAGGGTTGGCTTCCTGCAACTGCTGAGACCTCGAATACTGTTCTTGTACATGTTGCGACTGTCTCTGCCACTCTCTCCTCGATTTTTGTTCGTTGGCGAGGTCGCTCATAGTCTCTTGCAATTGTACACTTTGGTTCTGATAGGCTTTGACAAGTTCTTCCAGCAACTGTTCACGCTCCCGATCGGAGCGCCTAAAAGCCTCTAACCGGCGACTGATGTCAAAATTACCTGACGGCGGTGGCGAGGCACTCGTAAACGCCACTGCTGGTGAATGCGCCATGGCGACAATACCAGATATAATATTTTACAACCGTCACAGCTGAGCGTCCACTATAGGTGCTCACGTGCTGCACAAGTGGTCCCGAACGACGGCCGTCCAGGAGCGAACACTGTCAGTCAGGGTCTGGAGGCCAGATGTGCGCCAGTTTGCAATATGGAACAGGTGCTGAAAGGGCTGCAGTGGGTGGTTGTGGGACACAGCTGGGTGCCTTTTTCTTGACTTGAGTTACCAAAATTAACAGAGTTACTTAACTTTGTTAACTTTGCAAATGGGAGCTTCCGGGGGCGCGTTTGGCGCGCGTCAACTCGTGAATTTGATTGGCTGCATCAAGAGCTCTCTGGAAGCGAACTGTACCCTGGACCATCATTGAGAAGCATGACAGCCTGTGAGATCAGATTGAATTGGTTAAGATATTCCAACAACTTAACATCTGCTTTTCGTCCTTTGCCTACCGCTCGCTGCAGAAAATTCACATCCAGTCCTTTCATCATGTCTCAACCACAATCCAAACGCCAGAAGACTGACGCCCAGTACGAGCTGCTCTACCACCCCACTATTCCTGGGCGAGGTGAATTCATCCGTCTGGCCTTCCAAGCCGCAGGGACGCAGTATTCCGACGTGGCAAACGAAGACCACTCCAAGTACAAGCTAGTCCAGGACACCTGTAGCCCGGAAAGCACAGGTGATAAGGATGGCAATCCACCTCCGTTTGCACCTCCCGCCCTGAGGGTTCACGGCGCTGGTAAAGACGGCAAGTCTCTGCTCCTTTCACAAACGCCAAACATATTGCTGTACCTTGGTCCAAAATTGGGCCTAGCAGGCTCCGCGGACTACGAGATCTATCACGTCAACCAATTGGCCCTCACTGCCCTTGATCTTGCAAACGAGACCCATGATACTCATCACCCGATTGCTGTGATGAAGTACTATGAAGGTCGGTCTGCTTTGCTGTTTGTCTCACAAACGTGATACTGACCACAAACAGATCAGAAGGATGCTGCAATGACCCGCGCGGCAGACTTGCGAGAGAACAGGATTCCCAAATTCTTCTCCTACTTTGAGCGGAATCTGAAATCAAACGAAGGCTCGGGACAGGGCAAGTACCTTGTCGGTAACAAGCTCACCTACGCCGATACCACATTGTGGCAGATCCTTGACGGCTTGTTCTTCGCCTATCCCAAGGAGATGCAAGCTCGTGCCAAAGAATACCCCCTGCTATTTCACACGTTCTACCCCAGCCTGAAGGCGGAGAAATGGTTGAAGGAGTACCTTGACAGCGGCAAACGCCTGCAGTTCTCCAATGGCCTTTTCAGGAACTATCCGGAGCTAGACAGGCAATGAATGCTGGGTGTGCCATCACAAACGAGTGTAGAACAGAGAGTAATCCTTGCGAACACAGTTCCCAGTCTGTATATAATTAGGGGTGACGCCTCTGTAAACATGTATCAATCGCCACAGTTATCCGCCTTCCTCCCAACACTGTAGTACTACCGACTCGTCCTAAACACGAAAGATATGGCTGAAGCACAGCCCATCAACTTCCGCGCTGATGAGGAGAGTGACCCTGCCCCTTCTGCGCCCACCTCGTGCGGTCACGCCTCTGACCGCGAGAGGTTCATGAGTCAACCGAATATCAGCCAGCCAAAGACGATCTTGACAAATGACAACGAAAAGGAATTTCGGCCGAGGAAGAACAAGAAATATGAGAAGCGAGCCAGCGGAGGGCCAGTATTTGGTCGTCGCTATTCGCACAAACCCAAGCATGACGCCATCGTGGGAAGTGCGGAAACCATCTCACCGACTACGGCGCCTCAGTATGTGCCATATTACCCAGTGGCAGAGTACATTGGCTATCAAACCGCCGCTACCGCACCCGTCTCGTATGCCAACCCCGCTACCCATTACGGCTCCGCCTCAGAGGACCAGTACCGCCGAGCCACCACAGGCCCTTTCTTTGCACCTGTCAACTTCAATCCTGGAGCGTCTTCACATGCAACACATGCTCACGCCGCCACTCATCAGAGTTTTCGCACCTCACCTGCTCCCTCTTCACTTCACCACTCTCACAAGAACGGTTCTCGCATTCACCCTCTCGCCAACATCACCAACTTCAACAAGATGGAATACAGCAACGAATCGTCCAACACGGCCGGTGACCCTCCTCCAAAGATGGGCACTTTTTATCCTGGCGTTCCCGTTGTGAACATAGTCCCTCCCGTCACACCCATCCGCCCCATCGACATCCTCCATGCATACGTCGAAAGCTTCAACGCTGAGCTCGAGCGCCTCATGGCCGCCGTCAGGGAGCCGACTGACTTCCCAGACGCTGCCGTAAATGCCTGGAAGGTGGACATCATGAACCGTCTAGTCACCGAGATCATCCCTTCACTCGGCATCACGACCGCTCGTGTCGGTCAGGCAGTGCGTGACGGTATGCATGCGAACTCCGGTAGCATTGCAGTTTTCTCCGGCAGCAGCTACCCGGCCCACCAAGCTCAGTACGGCGCCGCTGCACCATTCCATCACGACCATCCAGTCAGCCAAGCCGAGCAGCATGGTCTCAAGCTAGCGCACGAGGGCGTGCGTCACCTCAACAGCCCCTTCGACCAGAACGGCAAGCACCCCGAGAACCGCAACGACCATGGCGAACATCTCCAGACAGCTCCAACTGGACCTCGCGGCCATCACTATGGCAATGACCATGTTCACGGAGAAAAGCGCCAGCTCCGCAACCATGCCAACCGAGGTCACCATCATGGACACAACGGCCGCAACCACGCCCAGGGCAACGACTGAGGCCGTCGTGGCATCCACCACCATCAAGAAGGTGAACTTCCGTGTGAGCTTTCATAGAAGAGCTTGTGGTGTAACGAAGCTGACAATCGGATAGTACAGGCGTTGAGGGTCGGATTGGAGCGGATGAGGGATCGAAGGATATACCAAGGCGGCCCAGATGGTCCATTGCTTCACTTTCAAGATTTGATTTTAAAGGTATACCAGACCAGAGGAGAACAGCTAGCCAGAGCGATCCCGTTACATCATGTCGTAATACAGTCATTTCCTTCGGCCTACCCGTCCCATCCTACTTATTGAAACTTCCTTGAGTCGCCTGCAGCATGTTCCAGACCCTGTAGAATCTCCACGCCAAAGACATAGGTTAGGTACATCGGTAACACGATCCATGGCCCGCTAAAATACTTATTAGCATGCACGTCAATTTCACCCTGCTGCAAAAATACTTACTTTGGAATGATCCACAAGAAAACCAATGAAGACCAATCATTGTGCCCAATGTTGTCAAATCCACTGTACGCTTCGTTCAACCAATACAACACCGTCTTACTCCAAGTCATTATTGTAACACCAAACCCCACCAAGCATGCAACTCCAGCCCAGTATCCTGTCACTCTCATCGCCTTTCCCAGACCTCCGACCTTCTCTTTGCTTGGCGCACCTCTGCCCTCCACGTCCGCCTGCGATCCCTTTGACCATACAATGTACAGATAGACAAAGTATCCGAGCGTTTCCAAGATGTTCAATGTGCCCTGCGCAGCCGTGAACCCATTCCTATTGTTGAAAGCCTTGAAGCCGTAGATGTGGTCGACCTTTCCGTACAGCTCATAGGGCTTCCACGGCCAGTGTAGACTTCCACCGGGCATCGAGTGCGGTCGCAGCATCACATAGCCGCTGTCCCAGATCACCAAGGGAAGGGAGATGGCCAACCATATTAGGGCGAGGTTGGAGGGAGTATGCGACCAGACGCCTGCTGAGGAGGACGAGCCTTTGCTTCGCGTCGCGACGGCATTATTGCTCGAGGGCGTCGGGGTAACAGAGCGCTTGGTGGGTGAGGGGGTTGGCTCGGGGAATTGACTCGGGTGTGAGCGTGTTGACACCATGTTGAACGGATCAGTGAGATCACAGACGAAGGTGGAGAGATGGATACAATTTAATTGACGCGACAGGACTGGTCGAAGGATAGGGAAAACGCAACGTGGGGAGGTAGGTCATGTTATGGGAACCCCGGGTAGAGTGAGTGTCGCGCGTCACCACCAAACTGCTCTCGGGAAGTCGAGCTCCCGCCAGTTCGACCCGATCCTCCTTCTCCCCAATCCAACCTCCCCAACTCGATTCTTCGGCACGAATGCCAATTACACGACTCACTAGCGCGGCGACCTGCACCTTGCCCTAATTCATGGTTTAGTTCGAACAATCAGCAAGAAGGCTTGTCATTTTCTATACAGACGGCAACGCTGATTAAGCGTGGTGATGGTACCCACCACAAATCGTACGGTCTCACAATAGCAATGGCGAGATCTTTCCCATATGCCTACATTTCTTGTCCTTGCGATGCACAACCAGACTTCCCAGCTGCCACAGCGCATATCAGGAGGTCATCCGTCCTCCCTGCCCTGAACGATGAAGAAGACGAGGAAGACAAGACACTGAATCCACATGACCCAAGATCGAATTTCTCACTTTATCCCTATGATCAACTTCTCTATTGTGACGAGTGTCATCAAATCCGCTGCCCTCGATGTTGGGCAGAAGAAATCACGCATTGGTATTGTCCAAGCTGTCTTTTCGAAGTCCCTAGCAGTATGGTCAAGACCGATGGAAACAGGTAAGGTGAGCCAATTGTCTTTGAAACAAAGAGCAAGACTCAGCTGATACTTCTTCCAGATGCTCTAGAAACTGCTACAACTGCCCTCTTTGCACATCGCCCCTGTCTATAAATGCTCTAGATACGCAGGGTAGAGAGGGATCAGGTGAGGCTACAGGCCTGAGCGGGCCTTTCTTTCTGTCTTGTCCTTACTGCGACTATTCCTCTCTTGATGCCGGTATTGAGTTTAGCAAGCCAAACAAGATTTCAGAGCAGCTGTACCGCATGCGACGGCCAAAGAAAGTCCAACAAGACGACGAAGCATCAAATCGCGACACCCGCGAGGA
The DNA here is from genome assembly GCA_007556505.1 of Elsinoe australis. NCBI lineage: Eukaryota > Fungi > Ascomycota > Dothideomycetes > Myriangiales > Elsinoaceae > Elsinoe > Elsinoe australis. The sequence continues at coordinate 1,857,339 of SWCS01000006.1, forward strand.
GACACCTGGTCCTGATAATTCGGAAGCTCTTGAGCTGGATCTACCCGAGCACAAATTCAGCCGTCTACTCAAGTTCTATAAGACGCAGCTATCAGATTCCGATGCGGCTGCAGCCAATCCTTTCGGCTTCGATGCATCCTACTCTTCTCCCTCCAATTTGGCTCGGATCATGCAACTGTATGGTGGACTTTCTGCCTCCTCCCTCAAAAAAGCGCGCGAGAAGCCACAACCAATGCGCGAAGCTCTCACACAGCCAGAAGGCCTCACACTCATTTCCTCCGACGAATCGTCCATCTATCAAATCCGAGAATCGCCGTCCACCATTCCCTCGGAGAGCCACCTCTACACTCACCCCTGGAACTCCTCCGCAACCTCTACATCGTCCCTCTGGCCAGTCCCGACACTCCTCACAGCCCGCCGCTCCAAACGCTGCCGAACATGCCGGCACATCCTCATCCGACACGACGACCGCAAAGCAACGAGCACATCGCACAGCTCAACCTCCACGAGCTCCTCCATCGCCACCTCACTCAAATACAAGATCCGCCTCCTCGCCCAAGCCTTCATCCCCCGCCTCTCTCTCCGCCCCTTCTCACCATCAACCTCAGCCTCCAACCCCCTCCCCCGCGCCTCCTTCGCCCTGACCACCACCGCCCTGACCACCCTCCGCGACTCAGACGGCGGTGTCGGTGCCCTACGCCCAGGACTTAAGAAAGAGTACCTCGTCGTAGTACAAAACCCCCTCTTCGAGACTGTGCGGATCAACCTCGCCACGCCCGGCGTCACGCCTGGAAAAGTCCAGAACCGCGTCACGGTGCTGTGTCCCAGCTTTGAAATCGGCGCTGACGGGGACGTGTGGGATGCGGCGCTGAGTGATTCTACTGCTTCTGGCGGGAGGGAGAGAGATACAGGGGGAGCGGGGAGCAAGGCAGGGGCCAAGGAAATGCTTGGGGGGACAGGGATGATGGGGCACAGGGACAAGGATGGGGAGGAGAGGGTTCCGGAAGCGGGCAAGGTTTGGGAGAGAGGGCGGAATTGGGTCGGGGTCGTGGTGGAGGTCGTGCCGGGACAGCTGCCTGGGCAGAGTAGAGGAGGGCTGATGGTGCCAGGGTCTGAGTCTGCTGCTGAGGGAAAGGGCCGGAAGGAGGAAGACGGGGAGGAGGACTATGACACGTATCTAAAGAGGAATCGGGTGGAGAAGATGGACAGGACCGTCAATGACGATGTATTGGAGATACCGGTCTTTGTGAGGGCAGAATGGGATGCAGACGCTGCTGGAGAGGAGGGAGCGGTGGTACCGAAGGGAGCAAAGGAGAAGAGGGAAGTGGCGTTCTGGTGTGTGCTCGGTGCCGGAAGGATCGTGCCTTGAGTGTAAGTGCATGTCCAAGAATCCTAGCCAGTTCACATGTTTACCGGTGTCGGGAATAAGAACGTGTCCTATTGCTCGGGCTTTGTATTTTCGCCCCTCCATATGCATACCACCTTGAAGTCGCGAGCGACGACTGTCGCGGTCCGGTCAAGCGTAGCCACATGTTGCTATGTCACTCTCCATAATTCGCGACACCTGTCTTTATTCACAGCAAGAGTTGTTTGTTCCTCGACCATGATATGAGTCGTGCCGGGTACATGCACAATCTCTCTCGTCATCACGCATAGCATCATTCGCTTTACATTCGGCGTTCCGAGAGCTGTTGCTAAGTTCTCTCGAGGATGACATTCCTACTCTTAGCATCTAACGGGGTGTCCAGGTTCTCACTTTCATAGCCTTTTCATCCCCACGCGTAATTTGCAAACTAAAAGTTGCAGTTTCGCTTTTTCCAGTATAATGCTAGGCAGCGAGCCCGTTCTAAAGCCGGCAACGGGACAAAAATGATCTACGTGTGCTGCGAACACCCGCACAAATCGAGTACATGCTGTCGAGCAAATTTTGATAGAATATTTATTTATTCTTAAATTATGACTATGAGGTGCATGAAGCAACGACAATGGTCAAAAAAGAATGTCGCTTCTGTGGATCGAACTGGAACGCTGTTAGGGGGAAAGCTAGCTTGATGAGTGTTCATAGGTCGAACTTACCACAGTACCTCCAGATACCGCACAGGTGCTGACCGAAGTACTCTTCAGTCTGGCGCTCTCCCAAGTGAGCTAAAGCGACTGCCTTGATGGAAAACCGACGCACAAGATAAGTTATATGCTTTTTTGATTAGTCTATGCAGATTTGCTACGAGCAAAAATTTGCTCGGAGCAAATTTTGCTCGGCTAGACTTGCAAAGCGGCTGGCAGAAAGAGTTGCCCTCAGTCAGGTCAGCACCTCGAATAGATGTAGTGTCTTTCGACTAGTAAGCCCGATATGTCTGGCAACAGGAGCTGGTAGTATTCTTAGTCGATCGGTGCAAGTTCATTTAGGAAAGCCTTCATCGCCTTGAACCACCAGCACCTGGTAGCTAGCAAGGACAGTGAGCGGAGCTTTTGGGAAGGCAAGCTTTTTTGCCAGCCGCATGCTTGCTTCTCTACATGAAAGGTCAATATAACCTGTTGTTAACAATTTCCCTGCTTGAATTGTTGCACAATATGAAAGATACGGGCGGGTAGACCCCCATTCCCGGCCCAGACCACCAGTATTGGAAAGGGCACATGAACGGCGAATCACAGGAAGAGGAGAAAGCCTTTTCATTCCGTATGATAGACGCCTGCTTAGCTGTCTAATGCTCATGCCAACAAAAGAGAAAATTATGTACAATGCTCTACATACCGAAACTCGAGTTCGGTTCCATTCTACCTGCGCCAGAGAACACCACCCTCATGACCCATCATCAATGCACTTCCTCAGAGCCTCGGCTTCGAATCCTTGCCGGCGTCAAAGATCGTCGGCGCAGGATTAGGGTCCTGACCGCCGGGCAAGATGGGCGGGTCCTTCTTTTCTGGCTCGGGCGGTATCGACGAACCCGGTCCTTCGCGGTCGCCCTTGCTGCCGTCAAAGTACTTTGAGAACTCGGCCTTGTCGGGGAAAGGTCGTGGGCCAAGCAGGCGGATCATGTCGTCTCGCGAGAGCATCTCCTTCTTGAGCAGCTCCTCGGCGACGATGCCCACCTCCTTCTTCTTCTCGGTCAAGAGCTCTTTGCATTGAGCGTAGGCCTCGTCGACGATGCGGCGGACTTCGGCGTCGATGTCGCGGGCGGTCTCCTCAGAGAAGGGTTTGTGCATCTGCTGCTGTGCGTCGTCTTCGTAGTAGCGGTAGCCGATCTTAGGGCTCATACCCCACTTGGTGACCATTGCAGTAGCCATGCGGGTGACCTTGTTGAAATCGTCCGATGCACCTGAGGTGACAGTGGGGAAGTGAAGCTCCTCCGATACGCGTCCACCAAGAGTCATAGCCATGCGGTCCATGATCTGTTGTGCGCTGAGAAGGTAAGAGTCGCCAGCAGGGAGGTATTGTGCGTAGCCCAGTGCGCCAGAGCCACGAGGAATGATAGAGACCTTAAGAAGAGGGTCGGCCCACTGGAAGTACCATCCACAGATGGCATGTCCAGCTTCGTGGTAAGCCACGGTCTTCTTCTCTTCTGGTGACAGAACAAGAGACCTCTTCTCGAGACCACCAATGACACGCTCAATAGCCTGTTCAAAATGCTCCATCAATACTGAGCTGGCAGTTACACGAGCAGCTGTGAGAAAGAGAAAGTCAGCATATGTTCATGTTACTAAAGGGAGAAGGACTTACCAATCAGGGCAGCTTCATTGACACAGTTGGCAATGTCCGCACCAGAGAAGCCGGGAGTGAGAGCTGCGAGGCGTCCCTCGAGGTAATCGGTGTCGACGTGCGTCACAATCTTCTTCAGATGTACCTTGAAGATCTGCTTGCGACCGTCCATAGTAGGTGGATCGATAGAGATATGTCTGTCGAAACGCCCAGGTCTCATGAGCGCCTTGTCCAGTACATCTGCTCTGTTGGTACCTGCCAATACGACGACTTGCTCCGAAGTGTTGAAACCGTCCATCTCCGTAAGAATCTGGTTGAGTGTTGCCTCGCGCTCGTCGTTGCCACCACCGAAGTTCTGCTTGGATCTCGACTTTCCGATGGCGTCGATTTCATCAATGAAGATGATGCATGGTGTGCTCTTCCTCGCATTCTGGAACAGGTCCCTTACACGGGAAGCACCGACACCGACGAACATCTCGACGAATTCTGAACCACTGACAGAGAAGAAGGGGACACCTGACTCTCCGGCAGTAGCCTTGGCCAAAAGCGTCTTACCTGTACCGGGAGGTCCTGAGAGAATAGCACCTCGTGGGATTTTGGCTCCGAGCTTCTGGTACATGCCTGGGTCGCGAAGGAAGCTGACGAATTCCATGATCTCCTGCTTAGCCTCGTCCATACCAGCGACGTCTGCGAATTTGACTTTGATATCTGTTTCGTGGTTGAACTTCTTTGCCCTGCTCTTGCCCATACCGAAGATACCGCCAGCGCCGCCTCCACCACCTCCTGAAGCCGCTCTCCTAGACATCCAGAGGAGTACACCGATGAAAAGAATGGTTGGTCCGAAGCTAAGAACAGTGTCCATCCATGGTACCTCGCGAGCATACTGGACTGGTATCCGCTCTGAGCTCGGAACGCCCAGCTCTGCCTGTGCCTCGTCTACCTTGCGCTCGAAAGCTTCGACTGATCCAATTGTGAAGTAGTAAAAGAAATTCTGTTGAGATGCGGGTGATTCGGGGTACATGGAGGCAACGGCCTCGCGGTGCAGATGGACTCTTACTCGGCTGTTGTTCAATACGACGAGCTTCTCCACCAGACCCTTGTCGAAGAAAGTGTTGCGGAATTCCTGCCATGTGATCTCTCGAGAGTTCTCGCCTGGCATAAAGAGCCTGTAGAGCATGTAGGCGGTGAAAGCAGACACCAAGAAGCTGCTGAGATCGAACCTCAACTCTGTGACGTTTGGCCCGCCCTGCTTCGACTTGCCCTTCTTACCAGCAGGTGATGGACCGGGATCTTCACTGGACTTTTGCTCTGCCTGGTTGGACTTGGCCTTATCGCCGAATCTTTCTTCCGCAGCTTCCTCGGCATACTTGCGGGCCATGGAAGAGGTCAGTCGCCACAGCTTCGCAGCCATGGCTGGAGTGACTGTGCCCTCTTGCATCTCGTTGACGGTCTTTCGAAGCTCTTCCGGGATACCATGAGTCTTCATCTCCTTGATGACCTTCTCGATATCCTGCGCCATGGATGCTGGCATGCCCTTCTTGACGAATGTAAGGACTTCCTCTAATCGAGCCTCCTCCTTCGCGTTGAGCTTAACATAACCTGGCTTGAGCCCACCTTTGGCCTCGCTCGTTGGCTTGCCCTGCGACATGGGACTGGAGTCACCGTAGAGGTGCTCCATACCAGGTGCTTGTTTGCCATCTTTGCCATTCACTTGCTTGTTCTTATCGTTCGGCTCCTCAGGAGGCTGCGTAGCGTAACGCCTTACGATCTGTCGATTATACGCATGTCGTGGAATGAGAGCAGGTCGCAAAGAAGGGTTGCGCGCTCTGCAAGCAAGCTGAAGGTTGCCAGAGAATCTTGCGGCCTGAGCGGTCTGCCGGAGCAGGCGCGTCATGACCGTGGGATGTAGGGGACTTAGTAGCTGTGAAGGTGCCGTATTAGGGGACGAGGAATGGGGGAGATGGACTGAGGTAGACACACAATACGTGAGGCGGTTTTGTCGCGTGTGGTGAGGCAAAGTGAGCTCAGTCAGAATATCGATGACGAAGAATCGTCTAGCCGAGCACGGACTTTCCCTGCCGCGGTTCTTCCCGCTCAGCACGCGAAATCTGGCATGTCCAAACCCGAGATCTTGTAGATCTGCTCGACCATCAAACATCCCATGCTGAAGGTATACCATGCTTAAAACGTTGGTATTCGCGGCTTCATACTTGCTTGTTGCATCTAGCAATCCTTTCGTAACGCTAATTTGGGTATCATAAAATCAAGCAGCCGCTTCCGATCCTTCGCTAGGTCTCGCAGTCGCAACCTGTAGACTCCTCTTCAACCTTCTCTCCAGATCCTCTGGATCATCCGCCTCTCCATAGACTTCTCGTACAAGTCCTCCCACACCCTTGGCCCCGACCTCGATCTTGCCTCTTGGCCCTACCATGTACTCGACCGTCTCATCACCGCTGGAGTTGTCTTTAACTCTGATGATGAAGCCATCTTTCTCCATCTTCTTCAGCAACTTCTCCGTCTTGTCCAAAGCGGTGAACGTGACCGAATTTGTGAAGGGCGTTACTTCATTCACATTCGCTCGCGTAAGATACCGCTCCATCTTTGTCTCGGCAAGATTGCCCCCACTCAGCATTATGAGACTGACAATGAACGAGCTCAATGCAGTGTACTGGCTTTCAGCTTCTGTAGTTGGTGCCGCTGGCGGTGCAAGAATATCTGGCGTCCGGTACTCGTCTGGCAAGATCGTCGTCAGGATCCATGCATTGCTCTTCTGAGCCGACTGCAATTGGGATGCGGCCTGCGATTCTTTCTTCGACTTCTTTCGCTTCGCCTCTGCTTCTGCACGCTTTGCTTCCGCCTGTGCCTCGGCCATCGCTGCCGCTCGTCTTTGTTGTAATGTGATCTTGTCTCGTGTTGGAAGCTCTATCAGTTCCATGCCGAAAACCTCTTTCAAGTGCTGCTGAGCGGCCGCGAACACCACCTTGAATTGCCGTGTATGGACTCCCAGTACTTTCGCATTGATATCGCTCCTTCGCAAAGGAGCTCTTGTGTATTCGCATGCAAGTGCCAACCTCACAAGGTTCTTTACCATCTGGTCTTGATTGCTGTCTCCTTGTGTTGCACCGTCCAGCCCGTCGCCATAGGAAGTGTCTTCGTCTGCTTCGGAAACCCTGCGCCGTTGTGTTTGTGGCTCCGATTCAGCATCCGACTCGTCGGCCTCGCGCGCATTCTTCGAATATCAGCTAGATGTCATGTGCATTTTGAGCTCCACACGTACTAAGCGTCGCTTTGGCATCGCGACTGGCGAATTGCGGGATTGTGCCGCAGATAAAAATCGATCTTCAAAGAAATTTCGATTGGCTAAACCTGTCTCGCACCTGTCTCGCAGAGAAGTTTTGTGAGCGATAGATGGTGAGGCCTGAGGTGCGAGGTAACGCAAGTAAAGCTCTCAAACGCGTCCAGTCATCGATGAAAACGCGAGCGCGGCAAGCCGCTCCACTTTGTCACTGTCTGGGGGGGGCACAGGGAGCTTGATTTGCTTCCAGTTTGACCTGTGCATCTGCCTCGAAAGCTGCCTACTCGATTCTCGCATTAATGACAGCGACGACAATCTTGAACTTATATCAATGAGTGCAGGTCTCACGACACCAGCGATTCGAGTAGCCTACACGATACTACAGCGGGGCCGTCTGGTCAGCATGGTCGATTTCCTCTTCTGCCTGCCTTCCTAAAATCGAGTCGGAGCAAAAATGCGCCCATGATGGTGTATAATCTCACACAGCGCATATCATCATGCTACCGATACTCCTCTGGTAGTACACCGGCTGTAGGTCAGGTACGTGCTGCGTGTATACCTACTAGCAGTCGTGACTACCAACTTTGACCTGGTAGTCCTACGTCTGGTACCCTTTGAGAGGCAGCAGAACACATTCTTTTCAGACAGCCGTCGACAATGCTCGTAAGCTGCTTTGTTCTCACGAAAGAGCCTGCGCCCTAGTCATTGTCATTCCTTGACAAACTACAAAGTCAAGAGTCGAGTCCATGCTGGCAGGCCTCCTTTGTTCTCTTCACTCAATCCCTCCAATAACCAGCCTGAACAAACCCATTCCACTTTTGCTATGTCTTTGGCTGCGTTTATAAAGCCCATCGCATCTCACAGACGGATGGACCCAGTGTTCTTTCGTTTCATACCCTGCCCTCAACTTGCTCCTTTTCTCTCTTTCTCCAACTCTTATTTCCCAGGTGGATACAATGGCCGAACGACTTTGGGCTAATGAGCTTGTAGATGTAGAGTACGCTCGTCGGATGAACTTCTCCCGTGAGAAGGCGGGCCTGATGGCGCAATCGTACGCTGCCATTAAGCCTCTCTCAGATGTTCACAAGATGGAGAATCTCATCATCGCCTACCAGGCTGGAGCAAACGGGCTGATCCAGATGGTCAACCAGTACCGTCGTCAACTATTTCCCCACGGCCTGCCCGATGGGCCACTCTTCCGAGGCGCCATCTGGTATCGATTTGCTGACTGTCGACAAGGTATTCCTCCGCCCCCAACGACAGAAGAAATCATGAGGACTTTCATGCACGCTTTTCCTAGCCCTGCCGATCAAAGGTTGCTCATCAATCTAGACTCTATGGACTATTACAATGCTTCTCTGGCCATCAATGCAGGTCAGCTTGAGATGGAGTGGCGCCGAATGCCCGAATTCGTTCACAATATTGCCAAATGGTGCCGCCAGTTTCTGCCAAACCGCAGCGCTGGCCCGAATGATGTCGAAAGGGTCAAAGAGGCTGGTAGGCAGATCTATGAAGAGCTTCTCCGCCCCCACATCAGTCCACTGCGCATCCCACAAGGCCAAGCCCACTGGCTTGCACTCTCCCATAGGCACGCCGTGAACGACATGAAGAAGAAGCTTCAAGAAGAGCCGGCTTTCTGGGCCAATTTCTATGTCCAAGGCGACGCACTAACAGACAACGAGAAGCTGTCACTCTACGAGAGAGTCAAGCACTTGGACAGCACGCCCCCACTTGAGGAGTTCCTGGCGGGTCTCAAGGCTGGAGATGTGCGTGGGGGAGAGCAGCTCTCGCGTGAGCTCATGGAGCAGCGCCGGCCTATCTATGAGGTAGAGATCGCTTTCCGCGAAGCAATCCTCGAGGCCCTAGACCAGAGGCTGGACTGAGCAGAGTGAACAAGGTAGGTGCAGAGGAGATTGATATTATCACCCGCTGGCTCGGATTTGTAAGCTCAAGAAGTTGTTAATATGATAGCGTTGAAGAAACTGTGCTTATAATCGATCGAAATGTGTAAACGTGACCTCCCAAATGTCTTCATGCGTGACCAGCCTTCGAGCGAAGGCGTCGTGAATGCCAAGGCCCCAAGGGCGACTCCGTTGCATGCCAAATGCTTACGTCCATCTTGCAGCGTCGACCACAAATAAATACCATACCTGCTTGGGACCGATCTCCTCTTTATCCTTGAATTTTTACCATGGCGGACAAGCTAAGAACCACCCAGCAGCTCGAAGCTCTGCAAAACAAGTACATCGGAACCGGACACGCGGACACGACAAAATTTGAATGGACCTCGAACATCGCCCGTGACAGCTACTCGTCATATGTTGGACACCCTCCGTTACTCCAGTACATCACACTCGCCACTGGAGAGACGAGCAGAGAGGAGACGAGGGTGAAATTGCTGGAGAAGATGGTCCGGCCTGTGGGACCGCCACCGGAGGTAGGCTACGCGAAATCTGACCATGAAAGAACTGCTCGCTGACATTTGACGCAGACACAAGATTGAAAATACGATGTTGGAACAAGTCATTGTATCAACTACGATCACGACAACGATCTGCGCTCCATAGCGGCTAGATACAGGCGAACACGCACTTCATCTTGCCCATGTCCGGCACCGCAGCAAGCCCAGTAGTTGCCTAGACAGACAGGCCTTGGACCACGCTTTGTCTCCGGTCAGATTCAACGTCCTTTGGGCACCATCAGCGGCCGTGTTCCAATGGCGAGCGTCCAAAGCAAAGCCTAGTGCTTTGCCTCCATGAGACGTAAAGCGACAAGGCATAAAGGCCAATTCTGATAAACCTGGTTTACAGAGCCAACAGATCTAGAACAATGCAGTAACGCTCAATTGATGCCTTTATACCGTTTCCCAGCGCCTTTGCTATGCTTATTTTGGCTGTTTCACGTGACCACAATGACCGCCTGTGTCTCATCTTTTCCTTGACGAGATATCAGTCGCTGTCACTAGCAGGACCGCCATCATCGCTGTCGTCCTGAACTACGTCGTCTCCGGCCACCATTGTGAACTCTGCCTTCTGTAGCATACTCCTGAGTGCTGTGTTCCTCGGGTCAACCAGGTCGAAAGGCTTCAGTTTCGCCTTGTTCCGTATTCTACCTCATGTCAGCCCACGTATTCACATCCTTTGCACCTTCTCTGCCGTGCTTCCTGGGCCAATTCGGCACGACCCCCTCCAACTACCCCGGGCCCCATCCTAACCACAGAATCGAAGACAACATACCTTGGATCACAACCAGCATCGATCAAGATCTCCGGCACCTTGTTCCCCTCGACCCACGCCGTGCTCTGTAACCCATTCACGTATCTCACAGCCTTGTGCAAACACGTATCCCCCTCCCTCCTTTCCGTCAGATCAATCTCCACCCCTTCTTGGTCAAGCAACTGATCTAACACGTCATAGCTCCCGTACTGTGCCGCGATATGCAATGCACCACATCCGAGACCGTCTTGTGCAGTGTTGATCAACTTTATGATCTCGTCGTGTGAGCCGATTTCGAGGAAGAGGTCGGTGAGGAGTTGGTGGTTGTCGCGGCGGCAGCCTTCGAAGAGAATCTCGCGGGGGGTGGCGCCCTGGGCATTGGTCAGTCTGGTAAGTCGATTGGCAGGAGCGGAGGAATTCTACCTCGTCTGACATGGTGCGTGTTAGGCTGCAGGTTGCACTTCTGAAATCGGGACTACTGGGTCGAATAGTCCAAAGACTTAACTGAGAGGGATGGTTGCGTTGTTTGAGGAGAGTAGTAGCGACTGAATGTGTAGAGAGGCGGAGGGAACGAGAATGGATCAGTGGGAGACAAGGAGAAGGTAACACCGGCGCTTGGGGATGGTTGTTCTGTGCGGCTCTGCAGGTCTGCAGGCTGCATGCGCCACGAGTCAGAGCGCACGAACTGTATGCTTGGCACTGACAAAATGGTCTTCACTTTTTGCACCTACAGCCATAATTTCACGTCACTCGAAAAACTCCTAAGCGAAAGCCACTGGGGGCAAGATGCTTCTCTGTAAGTCCAAGATTGAATCAGCAGTTCTTGGTAGAAATCTGATCATTTCTAGTCTGCCCAGCTTGCGGCAATCTTCTCACAATTGTGGCCGTTCCCCATGACAAGCTGCCCGCCAGCGAGGCTCACATGGCCGGACGAAACCACTTTCAATGCCGCACCTGTCCATATCAGATGCCACTTGCAGGCGTGTTCTACGAAAAGAAGCAGATGGTTCCGAAGGAGGTCGAAGACGTCTTGGGTGGCGCTGACAGCTGGAAAAACGTCGACAAAGTCCCTGGTATGTTCTTCCGGGCACGTCATTGTTCCTGAACTTGGCTGATAAGCTTTGCAGTGCCTTGTGTGGATCCAGGCTGTTCGAGTCAGCAGGCGTATTTTAGACAGGTACAGATCAGAAGTGCGGATGAGCCGATGACGACGTTCTATAAGGTATGTTGAGAACAAGGCAGAGATAGGCGCGATCTCTGATATGTCACAGTGTGTGAAGTGCGCGAAGGACTGGCGAGAGAATTGAAACGCTGCATTGGGGTATCTTGAGACTATCATAACACGGCTTGTGGCTGCCACCACTTTCTCACGCCACGACTGGGACACTTGACCGCTTTCTGCTTTGTATAACACCAGCCAGAGCTCGAAACCTTGCTCGTCTTTCAGACCTGCCGCGACGGTGCTTCGCTCGCCGCTAGGCCCTCTTCGTACATCCTATTCACCGTTTCAGGTATTAGGATGTCCTTCCTGAATTGCTCCTGCTGGAGGAGCTCTAGAGCACGCAGTGTTGGGCCAGGGTATCTGGGGAGTTGTCAGCACAGATGGAGACAGACAGTGGTGGCAGGACATACGAGAGGTACTTCATGTACTCGGGCTGCTTGAAGTATTGGAGATACTTGAGGTATGCCACAAAGTCTGGCATATCAAACCATTTCTGTGCAGCCAAGTGGTTCAGGTAGAGTGGGTTCGAGAGAGCTTGAACGAACTGCGACTCTAGTCAGATGAAATCAATATACATGGGCTCAGGCTGAAATCGTAAAGTGCAATTTGTGAAAAGAGATTGATATGGGACTGTAAGATGCTGCCTACTGACTTCCAATTCGAGTTCAAAGCGAGTGAAGCCACCGTATCGTGGCTCCTGCATACCAGATCTCTCCATTTTGTGGCCACAATATATGCTCCCGATTTGATTGATTGGTGCGGATTGAAATACAAACGAATGACCAGCTCTCAGACGATCCGACAAAGAAGCACGCCTTCTCATGCGTTGAGCTGAAGTCACGCGTGAGGGCGAAGTGAGGCGAAAGGCTGCGGCAAGTTGGGCAATTTTGTCTTAGTCAGCTTCACTGCAGCCCCAAACATGCTGGCGCTTTCAACCAAGTCTCGTTAAACTTTTCGGCTCGGAATTGTCACGTTCGCAATTCTGCACTTTGAGCCGATACAGTGCCTCAAACGTGTGGCACTAAGTAATTCATTGCGATCAGCACGCAATTAATATGACTGCTCAGATCTTCAAATTGGATTTGGCTACAAATTCTGTTCTAAGATGTCACGTTGCGCAGAAGTGCAGAATATATTTCAGCATCGACCTGGACAACACCACCATGTCGCATACCCCTCGGTGAAAGCGGTGTCTCGCATGGAGTATACGGGATCTCAAAGGTCTCGGTATAGTAGCACTCGTATCCAGCGCCACTGGTCTGATAGTCATCTTCCCACAAATAGTAGCGTTCTGGTCGGAGGATATCCTGGTACGAAGCAGGGCCTTCTCGCACCTTGTCTACTGGCGTGCCGACCCTTGTCCACGGACCAAACAAGCCTGTGTCGGAGCGATCGAGCACAACTTTGGTCACCGCAGTGTCGCTGATGTAGCGGATGTAAGTTGTGCCTCCGAGATACTGGATCTCTTGATCGATATTGGTGATGGTAGTTTCTGGTTCCCATCGAGCAGGTGCTGTGAAAGAGGTAAAGTCATTAGTGTGCGAGTAGTAGATGTACGGGCCTTGGGACGGTCCAGTGTGGGATGCATCGGCTGCGTCGTATATCCTCGAGGACCAGAATACCGCGTAAGCCTCGCGATTCACATCCCAAATAGCTGAAGGAGCCCAGACCTGCACAATGTCGGATTATTGTCAAAAGCACTTCGAGAGAATACTTACGTATCCCGCAGTCGAGGGCATGAGCTCGACGAGGCGGTCTTGTGACCAGTTGACTCCATCTGACGACTCCCAGATGAAGATGCTCCTTGAGCCGTTCGTCTGTGCAGCATTCCAATTGGTCTTTCCAATATCAAGATCAGTGGCCAAGACGTAGAGCTGGCGGAGTCTGGTCAGCTCTGTAGCCACATGCTTGCTGAGGGCAAACAATCTTACCTTGGATCTATCCTGAGAGAAGAAGATGAATGGGTCTCGAGCCCCCTTTGTACCCTGAGTAGGCACGAGTGAGGGTTGCCCTCCGTTCAGGCGCTGGAAAGTTGAGGGACTATCAGGAGCAGCAACGTGAAAGAAAACGCTTGGTACATTGCCTAAGAAGGCGGCTGCCAGATAGCCGGCTGCTGGAGCTTGCCTCGGAGACAGAGGATGTGCATGAGCAGGTGACGTGAATATGGTGAAAAGACCAACGACTAGAAGGAGAAGTTGTGCTACGGAGGAAGCCATGGTATGTCGCCTGACTCTGGAGACGCGCTGTGGAACATGTGTCGAATATATAGAAGAAGATGCTCGTGACTTACATCGTGAAGACTTACCAAGGGCAGATTCGTTTGGACACTGACCATGCTTCAGGAAAGGCCTTGATGATGCAAAGGAGAAGGTGACATGGAAGTCCGACGGGTTTGCCTGGTTGTCGCCGACTTTGGGGTCCCCACGCCCCCACAATCCCCGCATCTTTCCTTGCTTGTGAACGAGGGCAACCCAGCCGAGTGACACTTTGCCCACCGGACCGTGGCGATCTCTTAAAGTGCATTCGGGCTACTACTTATTCGTCAGGAGATCGCCCGAGACTTGTCCTTTGTTAGCATGGTATGAATCTGAAGCATCCGCAACGATTGCTGGTTATACTCGGTTAAAAAGATGCGCGTCTGTTTCCGGTGGAGAAGATGCTGGAGTACAAGCCTAAGTACGAGCCTTGGAAGTATTATAGAACATGCATCATTTCCCTTTGATCCACAGCTTGGTGTTTCCTGACCCTGCCTGCCACAATCCTTTGCTTCGGACGTCTACAGCACCCATACTACGATGAGGTTTCCACTACTTTCATTGCTTACCCTCACTTTGGCGGGTATAGATCTTGTCTCAGCAGCGAGCATACCACGCGCAGCAACGTCGGGAAGTCCAGTACTGAAAGGCTACTATGCCGATCCAAACATTGCCATCTTCGATCAGACATACTACATCTATGCCACAACCGATGGGTTCCCAGGCTGGGGCGGCCAAGTCTTCTATGCCTGGAAGTCGACCAATCTCATTGACTGGACACGAGCTGAGCAGCCATTTTTGACTCTGAATGGCACCAGTGGTAACGTACCTTGGGCTGTCGGTAATGCCTGGGCGCCGACGATCACTGTCCGCGACGGCCGATATTACTTCTACTTCAGTGGGCAGAACGCCCAATACAATCGCAAGACTATCGGAGTCGCTACTGCATCGTCCCCGGAAGGCCCGTTCACAGCTCAGCCCGAGGCCATGATCCTCAATAACGAAGCCATCAACAGTAGCCAAGCGATCGACCCGTGCGCCTTCGAGGACCCAGAGACTGGCATATTCTGGCTTCTTTGGGGCAATGGCAAGCCCTTGATGGCTCAGCTTAACAACGACATGATCGGTATCAATGAAGACACGCTTGTCGCCATGGAGGGCCTGACCGATTACCGCGAGGGCTCCTTCCTTGTGTATCGTGAGGGCATCTACCACCTCACGTACTCAATCGACGACACGAGGTCTGAGAACTACAGGGTCGGTTACGCGACAGCAGACAGTGTGAGTGGTCCATGGACGTACCGTGGTGTCGTGTTGCAGAAGGATGTGGAGCAGGGGATCCTCGGCACAGGGCACAATTCGCTTGTCAATGTGCCAGGCTCGGATGATTGGTATGTCGCTTACCACCGCTTCGCGATTCCTGGCGGCAATGGAACAGATAGGGAGACCTGCTTGGACCGCGCGACATTCGATGCGACGACTGGGTTGTTGCAGGAGATCAAGCCTACGCTGACGGGTGTGGAGGCGAGACCAATCGTAGCTTGAGAAGGCTTATAGATTCACTCGATGCATCGTGCTTTGTATATGATCAACGTATGGTGCCATCGTGTGCGAGGTCCTTCCTCCACATATGAATCCAGGTAGGCGGAGCCAAATATTTGAAAAGCCAGTGGTGTGGAAGATCTGGTGAGAGAACCTGACGCCAAATCGCGTAAGCACTCACTGCGAAAGATCGCGGCGGGCAAACGAAGAGAGAAGTAAGGTGATCGGGACCTCTGAGAAGTACCAAAATACCACAGACAATGAAAATTTCTCACCAGTTGTTGTGCTGTCGTCAAGTGCATCTGGCGTGCGACTCGAATAATCCAGCTTTCGCTGAACGAGGTCCACGCACGCGGGCAAGTATTTGCGGGTAACTCAGTGACAGATATCAACAATTTAACTTGAAGAATACTATGCAGGTGAAACGATGTATGAATCACAGAGCCACAAGATAAACGTATATCTTAGTAATGCAGATATGCAAGCAAGTAGATGAGTTCCTGTTGCAGCAGTGGTATCAGATACATAGGACAACCATTCAGCCAATCAGAGCGCTTGGGTGAGATCGGATGTCTTCCGAGCAACGACATCATCAGCCAAACAGTCTTCCCGCCATCAACTCCAAACAGCTGCCTTTTCTCCAGAACTACACCACCACCTTTTCTAACCCGACTCTTCTACAACAACTCATCACAGACTACACCACGATGCCGCCACCCCTCCAAATCTCCATCCCAAGCACTCACACCGCCCCGAACCCCAAACCACACACAGTCTACAACATCACCCTCACTCTCCCGCTCCGCTCCCACATCCTCCGAAAGCGCTATTCCGACTTCACAGACCTGCACACGTCCCTAACCTCCGAGACAAAAACCGCCCCGCCCCTCTCCCTCCCACCCAAATCCTGGCTCCGCTCCACCACCTCCTCCCCTGCCCTGACCGAAGACCGCCGCAAAGGCCTCGAGTCCTACCTCCGCGCCATTCTGGACTCGGACGACGGTCGCTGGCGCCAAAGCAAAGCCTGGCGCGACTTCCTCGAGTTACCGAAGGGCTTGACCGCTTCTTCGTCTTCGAGATCCACAGGCGCAGCAGCGGGGTCAGACTGGGGCGACACGTCGTCGTCGTCGGCGGCGGGAGGGGAGAAGTTGGATGCAAACGCGTGGCTGGGTGTACACAGGGATATCAAGACGCAGATCCACAATGCGAGATTGGGGCTGAGGAAGAGGGAGGCGGCGGCCACGACCACGGAGCAGCATGCGGCGGCTGCTGAAGTCAAGGGGCAACTGGTCAAGGCTGCGACGGGGATCGCGAGGTGCGAGGGGGCGTTGAAGGGGCTGGGGGCTGGGGAGGGTGGGTGGAGTGGTACGCTTGGGGAGGGGGAGATTAGGAGGCGGAGGGATCTGTTGGTTGCTGCGAGGAAGGAGGTGGAGGGGCTAGAGACGCAGCTGAAGAGTTTGGCTGTCAAGAGTCTGGGGCCGGGTGGAGAGATGGGAAGCGCGGTGGCTAGTCAGGCGGATAAGAAGGGGTTGTGGGAGGGGACGAGCGCGGGCCCTGGGAGTGCGAGGCCGGGGGTAAAGACGGGGAGAGTGTTGGGTGGTCCGGCTAAGGAGACGGAGAGGACGAGGGAGCTGGACAACAAGCAAGTGTTGCAGTTGCAGAAGGATGTTATGGAGGAGCAGGAGCAAGACGTGTTGGAGATTGGCAAGGCAGTCAGCAGGATGAAGGAGATGGGCATTCTCATCAATGAGGAGCTGGTCGTGCAGAACCAGATGTTGGGATTGGTCGAGGCGGACGTGGACCGGGTGCAGAGCAAGCTGGACGTCGGGAAGAAGAGAATGGCGAAGATTCATTGAGCTGGTTGTATGGTCGTTGAGGACGAGGCCGAACATGCATATTACCGTGGTATGACTTTGATATCCAGGTCATTGTTGTTATGTCCTATTCAGCAAGCGAGCACTCTACCTTTAATTCACATTTCGAAAGTCTTCTCTTGGTTCAATTTGATACTTTTACCAATTTTTTGATCTGAGTTGTCGACTCTGGATATGCCCGCGACAAATTATTTGCTACTCCTGATACCACCCTTTGCACGCCTGCTCACCGAGAGCTCACAACAGAACGTGGAAACGCGAGTCGATCTGGAGATACCACGCGGTCGTACTTCCACTGGGTTGGGTGTCTATGCACCGAGGCTGGGGAAAGCCGATGAGTCGGAGATGTTGACGGGTCCGCCGCCGCGGCCGCCCCTGAAAGATCCACGAGCATCACCGCCACGTCCCTCACCGCGTCCGCCACGGGGCGCTCCACGGCCGCGACCTTCGCCACGACCACGTCCGCCCTCGCCGCGTCCACGTCCACCCTCTCCACGGCCACGGCCGCCGCGTCCACCACGGTCACCACGCTCGCCACGTCCGCTGTCGCTCTCCTTCCAGGTCTGGTCAATATCGAGAACTTGCTTCTTCTCGCCGCGTTCACGTGCGCGCTGCTTCTTACCGCCAGAGCCGGCAATGAAGTCCTCGTTCTCGTCACGGGCAAAGGCCTTGCCTTCTGGAAACTTCTTGGAGCTGCCCTCGTTGGCCTGACGGGTTGCAAGGGGTCGGTCGTTCAAGGCGGCCTTCTTCTCGAGCTGCTGGGCGAGGTACTGCTCGTAGCTCATGGTCTTATCCTCCTCGACCTCGGTCACGGGTACGCCGTTCTCGTCGACTGGAGTGTCATCGACAACGATACCTTCCTTCTCTTCCTCCTTGGCGTCAGCAAGTCCGCCCTGCTCGTCCTTGAACTCGCCCTCGGCAGTGTTCTCACCCCAGCCGTGACCAGCCTGCTTGTCGTGCTCGCTTCGTAACGTTAGTACCTTGGTGTGAAAAAAGACGTGATAGCTACTCACGCAATGCCAGTCCTGCTGTGACGGTCGTCACGGGCAGTACGGGTGCCACGCATGCCCCTTGAGGCGTAGCCCTGAGAACCACCACGGGAGCTGCGACCACGACCTCCAACGTCGCGGTGCTCGTTTGGCTCTGGAGACTGTTAGATCTGGTGAGTTGAGAATTGATTTCGAAGCTTGACGTACCCCTCAGACGGTCGCGGTGACGGTCCTGGCGAAGTCCATCGTCGGTGGGCTTTTGGCGGTTCTGAACGGCGCCAGCGGTCTTATCGCGGATGGCTGTCGGTCTGTATCAGTCCATGTCCAGTCTCACCAATTCCAGCCATTGGCAATTGGTTGACGTCTTTGGCAGTGCACGAACCTCGCTCGTTGCCAGTGAAGTTGTCGCGACCGCCCCTAGCAGCGTTTTCACCCCTGCCAGCCCTTGCTGGTGCGGTGTCTCCTCCGGTAGCCCTCTTGCCAGTTCGGGGAAGGTTCTTGTCGACGACCTTTGTAGGTGGGTCGGGTTCCCGGTCAGAGTCGAGCTCTGGGTCGTTGCCTGGATACTGTCAGGTTCAAATGTCCTCATCTGGTGCCCAAAATTGATATGTACCCAGCAACTCGTAAGCGTTCTGTAAATTCAAAGGTCAGCACATTGTTCGCTATGCAATTGAAGGTCATGTCGAGCCCATTGGTACATGCACGATGCCGCGTGACGCTGGAGCTTGGTTTCGAGGGAGAGGGTGCGCACCTTGCTAGCTATGGGAGTCGTCATTTTATGGCGGTCTCGATGATATTAAATTCCTAGACAGAAGCCATCTCTTGTATTGACTCAATTGCTGATCTTTGTCGCTGCAGTTGATGGCCGTGTACGCAACGTCGTCAATGGCCAGCAAGCCGGATTGAGAGATTTCGCGTGGGCTCATGGCGTCAGAAGGACGGCTTGCCGAGGAATAACCGGTTGTTCACTTGGCCTGCACTCTTCCGAAGATTATTTCACTCACGAGCCATCATCAAGTCACTTGTCCATCTATGTTACTTGGACCATGAAAAGATTGTCAGAGACCTCATTCATGTTCATCACAATCTCTCATTTGCTTCGAGCCGACCTGTGTCTCGGCGTTGGTATTCTAGACCTTCAATGGGTATATGTACAATGAGAGTTGCCTCCGTCCCCTTTTGAGACCATGAACACCGGTGTGACCCTTCGCTATCATAAATCATGCATGGATCGTTTCTCATTATTTACTTTTCAGGCGGCTGGTCAAAAGAATAGTTGGTCGGAAAGTGCATGCTAGCCGTTAACCCAAACGGATCCGAGTCCAGCATAGGGTCGAACGAATCAAGATTTGAATGTCCCGGTGGGTATGAACTCGTCTGCGTCGGTGCTGGGCGAGTGCGGCCATGTCCTTGGGGTGGTGGCTGTGTTGGTGGCATTTGTTGTTGGACTGGGTGCGGCTGAAAGTCTTGGAATTGCTCTGGGAGCTCAAAGTCGTCACCCTCAAAGTCCTGCTGCAATTGCTGTCGAGGATGCGGCTCGTGGATGATGTCAACGTCTTGATGATGGGGAGCGTCGTATTCTTGTTCTATAATCAATCAATCTAGGACGAACAGAGTTCTGTTAGGAAGAAAGGGGGAGACTTGCCGAGCTCGTCAATGTGTTTCTGAAATTGAGTCGGATACGCATATCCTTGTGGTAAATGCGGGTGGCCTTGCCTGCCAGTAGCCATTGATCGCGAGCTGCCATTGGATGTACTTGACATACCACTGGAGCTTGGATAGTGTGATGATGACATTGGGCGATGGGCTTGTCTAGCTCCAGCTGACTGTGGGTGGCCAGGGGGCGACTGAATTTGACCCTGCGCCATCACAGCTGATGCAGGGGAAGGCATGCCTCCTTGCTGAATTGAAGCTGTTGAACGACTGGACATTGCAGTAGGTGAAGAAGCATGAGACGACGGCGTAGGCTGGCCAGTTGGACTGTGCGTAGACATGGAAGCAGTGCGAGGCATGTACTGAGTAGCAGGCTGCGGACGTGCTTGATACGATCGACGAGCTTGCTGCCGGTTGACAGCAGTTCTCTGCAAAGGCGTTGGAATCATCGGAGCGGGCATCTGAGGCGGCAGATGCGAGGGGTCAAAGACCGGGCTGCCGGTTTTGACCTGCAGTTCAGCTTGCACATCGATGCCTAAAGACAATAATCAGCATCGGCGCTGCGTGACAGACAAATATAGATACCCTTCTCCAACAAAATCCGTTCAAGCAGAGAATTCTTGTAGCGAAGCATCAAGCACTCATCTGCGGCACTGCGGTGGCTCTGCTGCAAGCTGCGCAGGGCCTCTTCATGTTGCTTTATCGTAGCTTCAAGTTGCTTGATATACTCTGTGCGACGTTCACGAAAAGCAGCCTGGGCCTGCCTGTTACGTTGCTTGCGTTCTTCAGAAGTCGCGTAGATCTTACGCTCAGTCAGTATGGCCATCACGGTTGTGGTCAAAACGCATGCAAATTGGTCAAAACGGAAGAGAAAAGCACGTGGAAAGGCTTGAGGGTGGGAGATAGCGGCAGTGGGGGGTATCAAAAGGAACCACTGACTGGCTTGCGTCCGCCTTTGCGTTTGGGTGGTAGTTGCTGATCCGGGGCACCCGCGCTCGAATCTGCAGCAGGGGCTGGCTCTGGCGAAGAGCCGAGAGAGCTCGGAGTGTCGGCCTGGATACCCTCTGACTTGGGGGCTTCTGTCATGAGCTCATCGCCGTGGTGCGTATCTGCATCGGCCGTGGTGGCAGCAGAAGAACCGCTGTCGGCCATGTGCAGAAGACGCGCCGATGGGAAGCAGCCAATGTAATGACGTGCTGGAGGTGGCCGCGCTAGTGCGGGAGGAGTGTGTGCCAATAGGGAGACGTTTGCAATCGACTTATCAAAGAGATAGAGATAAGGCGTTATCTTGGAGGAGGGAGGGCGAGAGATGAGGTAAAGAGTTGGGTAATGGAAATGCGCGTGTCTTGAGCAATAAAACACGGCAATGCCCCTCACCCAGAGCGCCCGACAGCGGAAGCGAAGAAGAGACTTTTCGAATTTCTACGCAAAGTGCCTCTTCCCGGCAGGTGTGTGGGTTTGAACGTTGGGAGATGGAAGAGGTTGTTCTTCTCCGCCTGTGGGTCGACCCAAGTGCAGCGTGACGATGATGGCAGCTCCTCTGCTGGCCCTCACCACGCCTTTTCCAGGTCCTTTCGATCTCCTACTGGCTTGGGCGCATCGAGCGAGGAGCTGGAGGCGCACTTCATGAAGGTGAACGGGTTAGAAATTCCTTGTTTGGCAAGGCGCCCGCTCCCGCTCGCCTAATCCTCCTCTTCTGTTCCTTGGCCGAAAGACATTTCCGGTGCATCTCCGACACCAAAAGAGGTTAGCTGCACTGACAGGTTATTCTAATAAAACGGATTCCGACCTCTGGACTTGTTCAGTCTACAATGATATGTTGTCCAGACTCAAGCCGCATCCCCCGATGCCCATCTGTACGAGTGTTTAGCAGGTCTACGGCGGCTGCTCGCGACTCCCTTCAAGGGCAGAACATCGTAGACGGCCTATCTTTCAAGCTCACATCCAGTTCGATGTGAGATGTCGGGCAGTGACAGGCCACGCTCAGTAAGCGATGGAGTTGAGGTCATGGCATCGTGTGATGGTGAACGTCGCAAGTTCGTGCAGAGTGCCAATTGCTACACTATTGATGAAGTGGTCTGAACTGAAAGAACAAACCTCTTCTGAACACCTCCCATGTAGACCAGTGTAGGTAGATAATCACCATGCGCGGTATCGACTTGGAACGACCGCGCCGCACGTATCTGGGACACGACGTACCCGAGCAGTCACTCTACAATCTTTGAAGAGTTGAGTGGTGTGGTGAGTGCAAGACTGACACGGCTCGTTCCTGCTTCAACAAGACCTTTCGCGCATCAGCTCCGCAACTTTACACACCCACACCGTCGGTATCACTGGCAGATCAAGTATCATGATACACGAGCGTCGAATATTGGGAGCAGTCTATGTCACCGGTCCTTCGATACTTTATCAACACTTCTCTCACCTTCTGGAGGATTTTCGGATGCATTGTCTAATCACTAATAGTTTGCGCGCTTCCACATCCAACAGTGAAATCGCCAATTGCTCAGTTGCATAGCATCGACGACCGGACAAGACCATCGAAGATCATTGATGGAATACGATAAGCCGAACCTTACTGCTATCGGCTCATGGCTAATCGTTACCACTTGCATCCAGCTGGTCAACGCCCAACCCCAGGTCTTCAACACACTTGGGCGCAACCAACCACACCGATCAAAGACTCATCCAGTATCTTGCGACCTTTGTCCGATATCAGAGAAATCACAGAGCCCAGCATCGCAGATGCCCTGCCAGCACGAACGAACATCGACAAGCCAGGACCGTCCATCGGTCCAGCTGTACAGACGTCCCTCAAGCAAGCCGGCGCAGTCAGGAGGGGAAACTCAGTCAGAATCGTCGAGCCCTCCGCCTCTACGAGGTCCAAAGGGAAGCAGAGACCACCGCCACACTTCTCTTCCAGTACCGCTTCTGAAGAAGTCCCTGATGGCTCAAGCACGTACAGTCTTCCTCTTGCGCGAATACCACTCCGCAATTCCTCTCAGACACTCAAAGACCTGCCAACCACCACGAATATCGCCGTCCAAGGTCACTCCTTCCCGGATGTCCCAAAACGTGTTCCTGATCGAGGCCGAAGTAATTCTCCAGTTCGAAAAGCTAAAGAAAGACTCGATCCCGTTAGATCCGATACCTCCCGTCGTGTACCTTCTCAGACCTTCATTCGCGACCCCTGTCCATTTGACATCATCGACCAGCCAATCTGCAGACATAGTTGGATCTCTGCGCAGTTACAAGTGGTCGCGCCCCTCTTTGTCGGCGGCGGCAGCATCGAAGGCTTTGTTCGGCTAGCAGTCGATGGAGTTGACAGGACCCGTCACAGACACAATATGCTCATATCTCGCATATCCATTGATCTATTGGGTATTGAAGAGCTGGTTGGACAACACAGAAGATCGGTCTTCTTATCGCTCGCGAGTGAGCTTCTTACTGCAGAGCATCCTCCACCACCAAATATGGTCGAGTCAACCATCCCGCTCTCTTTCCGCGAATGTCTATGGATTCTTAAACCCTCAGCCTCTCACGTGCCGTTTCGCATCAGCTTACCGCTGGATGTTGGACCTACCCCTTTCCAGTCCAAGACGGCCCGCATCCGCTACTTGCTTGCCGCCTCGGTTCACCTCCTTGATAGTGATCGACCCCTCGTTGTTCGACAGTCACAGGAGATTACCGTGCTGTCTACTTTTGATCGTAAGCTTCCTCAGAGACGTTATTGTCCGGCTAAGCTGACGCTGACAAGCTGAAAGAGCACTGCGATCTCTGCCCAGCCCTCTCACTGCTTTCGACGAGATCCACATGGCTCGGCATAACCATGTCGAGACCATCAGACTTACCGCAGGTCTACATCGACAAGTCTGGGTTAGTGGCAGCAGCATTTTCGTCGATATCCACGTTGCCAACAACAGCCACAAGATCCTTAAGAAGCTCGAACTTAGTCTCGAGAGAGATATACTCTATTATAGACATGCAGCCGCATCGACCTTGGAAAAGTCTGCGAGCCAGGCTCGGATCTTCCAAGACAAAGAGCAATTGATCCTGAAGAAGACCAATATGAAGATTGGCAAGTTTGGTTGGAATGGTGTTGCTCCACACAGCAGCGTGGTCAGGACTTGTGACATTGAAGTCCCACGAGGTCATTCTACTGTGCGATGCGGTACGTAAGCTCTTATCTTATGTTCGAAAGTTTACTGACAGAGGTCTCAGGTAAATTCTTCGAAGTCCGCTACTTCCTCAACATCACGATCGGCAGCACGCATGTGTGGGTAGAGTCCTGTGTAGGAGATCCATTCATCGCACTAATACTGACTCTAGACGCTTCCTCTCGGTCCAATTGCCTATCATCCTCATTCACATGGTAGGGGTAGTCGGTCACGAGATACTGGCGTCTGCTGACATCTTCAGAACTCTCTCGACATTGTACCGAATGCTGTCGGCCAGGTCGCGGCTGCGATTGAGGAGAAGCGAGCAGCACACCAGGAGGCTCAGAGCCGAAAGGTTTCTAATTCAAGCGCTGCGAGTAAGCACGGCCACCACTCGCGAGATCACTCCGTCGCTTCGTCAAGCCAGGCAAAAGCGAAAGCAGCCGACCCCTCCAGGATTCAAGGAAAGGCATTCGCCGCACCAAGACATCAGTCCCTTGAGCAATACCGAGCACAGGCGTCAGATTTGCAGAATCTTGGACGAGCTCTGGATCAGTCACCTCGAAAGTATGTGCGGCAAAACAAGTTTGCATCCGCTTCACCAGTCAAGCCGGCTTCAAAGAGGCAGGATCAGGGACATCAGCAGAGGTCTCGGAACAATCATGAGCGACACACGCAACGTCACAAGTTCGCTCTGCATAATGCACCCTCAAGCAACTCACTTGGTGGCTTGAGCGTCGGGTCATACACCGTCCTTAACGGGAGCAACATGAGTCTCGACAACAAAGGTGATCTCGCTCTACCAAAAGGACACTCGAACGCTCACGGTCTATCCGGCTCAGTCCGACAGAAGCTCCGTGGCATGCGCAGTCTTGACTCTTTTCGTCATGGCAAGACTGACCTATATCACGCGCAACCTCAGTCATACGAGCTGTCAAGCGCCCATACATACGATAGGGGGTACGATGGCTTCACGGAGACAAAGAGAGCTAATCGAGCTCAACACGTCGCACTACAGATGCAGCCTTCGGTTCTCGGCATGAATGTCCAGCGTCTCGCCCCAAGACACCAGCATTCGAGTCCTTCTCGGGGCCGACGTGAACGTACCGAGAAGGACTTGGAACCATCACGGCCACGACAAGCTAGCCTTGCCCGGCGAGCAAGTTTGCGACTGAGAGACAGCATTGACAGGGGCCGCTTCGAATTTGCAGCTGTCAAAAAGCAGAGCACCGGTGGCGTAATGGACTGGTTCAAGAGAGGTAAGAACAAGTCTGAAGAGGATAGCAGCAGAGGCCAAGACGCTGGCGCGGATTGGTAGAATCATGACTATGCCATGTCGGGAGCCAATGGTGTCGTCGAGACGGCCAGGCATCAAGGAGGCAAAGCGCGGGAAGGCTGGATTTGATATGCGCGGAATGACTGTACGATCAAAGGACGCGGATACGAATAGAGTATTAATACGCCCAAGTCTGTTGCAGCTTATCAACGAAGTACGTCGTGTTTTGACAAGTTTCTATTCCGCTCGAAACATGGTATGTCATGCTGTATACTGCTAACCAAAACTTTCGTGCGCCGAGACGGCAAGCGTGTGCTTCTCATTACTGTACAATGTCATCTCCATCACGTCAGCAACCATCATGTGCAGGCCGAAGAGACTCCCCATCCCTCGATCTTCCTCCACTATCATATCAAAGCAGTCTGGTATCCATCATATCGTACACTTCCTCAAGCTCCGACTCTCCTCTTTGGTTGGCTCAAAGCGTCAAGCCTAGCCCTGCTCAACACACCCTTCTCCTTCTCCTTCTGCGTCTTCTCCGCATCTCCGCCAGCATTGCCGGCTACACTCTCATTCGGACCCTTGCTCTTGTCCCCTGCACCTCCGACCGGTCCAGCCTTGCCCTTCATCCCGAACCCAGGCTTCACAATACCTCTAACAACCTGACCCTTACCGCCAGCCCCAAAGACACTCCCTCTCTTCCCGACCTCCTTCCTCGCCAAGCTGGCTCTCGCCTTCTGCGCCGCCGTCCCTTTTGCCCAGATGGGGACATGCTTCTCCTTTTCAACATCCATGGCGTCATCCTCGCTCACCCTCGCAAGCGTCTGTGGACCCGTCCTGACACGCTTACTCGGCCTCGTTTCAGGATCTGCACTGACTGCCCTTGCCTTGCCCTTCATCAAGCCTGACTTCTCCATTTGTCCTGCAACCACGTTCGCAAAGCTGGCATCATTCTCCTTGTCACTGCCTCCGCTGCCTCCACTTCCACGACCGCTCCTAGGCGAAGGCTGCCCTCCGCGCGAACGCGACGAGGGATCCTGCGCCGGAGCGAACACGTCGTCCTCTTCCACAAACTTGCGCTTGCGGCCGATGGCGCCGAGCTTGGACGAGGAAGCAGGCAGCGAGGGTTCCGCGCTGACGTGACGGATGCTGGGTTTGGGGCTGTGCTTGGATGCTGAGGGGGAAGGGCCAAATGTGATGCCTTGGGGCATGTCGGCGCGGAAGGTGAAGTCTTTTGGGAAGCCGGATGTGGGACCGAGGGTCTGGTGGCGGAGCTTGGACGCTTTGTTCGTGCTGGGCTCGTGGATGGAAGGGAGTGAGGGGTATTGCACTCCACTGGATTGCGGCTCGATGACGTTGCGTGACGAGGGGAGGGGACTGCCCTCGTTGGATTTGGTCGATGCAGAGAAATCGACGTGTTTGGAGATGGGTTCAGTGGCTGGTGGGTTGTCGAAATTGACCCTGCCTCTCCCGGCGTGCATGTCTTGGAAAGGGTTGGCTCTTGCTGTGGGAGGGGTCGCCAGGTGAGTGCCTGCAGCGATCTTATTGGGGTCGTCAGAATACAGACGCTGAGGAGTACGGAGAATCGACTTGATGGGCGATTTGCGAAGGAGCTTGAAGCGATCTATCAGGTTAGACTTTGGTCCCGCGCTGGTCGGGAGGTTGGCGAAAGGATTAGAATCGCCAGAAGGCTTGGCTGGTGTGCGAGCCAATAGAGGAATCTTGTTCTTAGCCTCAGCATCAGCTTCGGAAGTGGAAACCTCTTTCGGCAGGCGGGCGGGTGAACGAGACAGGAAAGGGGTATTGTCCTCACCCGGCTGGTTGCCAGAACCAGTGTTGATGCCCAGGCGCTCAGTGAACAGACTCTTAGTCGGAGAACGGGCAAGCAGGGGACTAGCTGGAGCTACTCGAGGTGCTTCCTTCTTAGCAGACATGTGAGCGAACTTGGTGGGAGAACGAGCTAGGAGGGAGTTGCCGGCATGATTCTTGGACGGCGGAGCTTTCGAAGCAGACTTGGATGGCGTTCGTGTCAGCGAAGGAATCATAGACGTCTTGTTCGCCTTTACCGTAGCAGCACGTGCTAACGAAGACTTTGTCGGGGTCGAGAGGGATGGATAGGTGATAGCGCACGACTTGGCAGGTGAGCCGTGAACGCTTTGTTGCATGACTGAGGGGGTTGCGACTTGAACGACAGGCTGCGCAGGGACCGGCAAAGCTGTTCTGGCTGTATCTAGTCTGACCCTTTTCGCAGGTGAGCCGCCTTCTTCAGGTGTGGGACGACGGTTGTTCTTCTCTGGAGTCGGAACGCTGCGCGTGGGCTGCTGCACCGCTTTCTGATGGACTGTCTTCTCGTCCTCGTCTCGACCACCTTGCTTCAATCCAGCCTTGGATCCAGACCGCTTCAAGGAAGGGTACTGAATCTTGCTAGTCTGACCGGAGGAACTTGGTCCATTGTCGCGGCTGCTCGGGCGGACATCCTGCATGCGGTCCCTGCTGCTGGGCCTGAAGTCTTGATTCTGATCGCGGCTGTTTGGCCTGGACACGGATGCGTGGTTGGCGATTGAATCCATCTTCTTGAATTGAGCCATGTGAACATCGCTAAAACGCCCGACCCGACCCTTTGGTTTGGCCTTCTTCCTGCCCTCTAGGTCCTCCGACTCTTCTTTCTCCTCTTCAATGCGAGCCATCTCTCTCTTGATCCTCGCCGCTTCTTCTCGCTTCTCGGCCATCATCTGGCGAGCTTCGTTGCTGAGCTCAAGCGACTGGGCGCGGAAAGTGAATTCGAAAGCGGGGTTTTTGGTCATGTCGGCGTGTTTGACGTTCTTTGTAGGCGTGTCTGCTGCTGGAGTCCACTTTTCAACTCCCTTGGGTGGCTCAGTATGAGGGACCATAGCGGATATGCCCAACCACCGCGCCTCATCGAGTGCCTTGGACGTGCTGTTGTGATATTTTTCTGGGTGCATCTCTTCGTCGGAGGGTCGCGGGGGCCTGTTCTGTGGAGTGCGCGCCTTGCCAGCAACATCGGCTGTTGCATGACGGGACAGTCTGGATGGTGTTTCAACATCGGGTGAGTCGTCCTTGGGAAATGCGCCAGGCATCTCATCGTCAGACTCGGCCACTGAAGCCAGCTGCGGCGCAGTCTTGGGTGTCCGCAATTGACCATCTTTTACGAGGTCGGTGGTCTTGCTGGGCTAAGACTAGTCAGCAAGAGCCTATAAGATCAGTGACTGGCCGTGTGCTAGGTGTCTTACCTGTGGTGTGCTCGAGACCTTGGCTCGGATGCGAGCCGAAGAACGGCGAGCCATGACTTAGGAAGTGAAGGATATAAACAGGTAGTGAGAAGATATCCGAAGAATTGAACAGCCTAGCTGAGCTGACCAGAAATCAGCATGCCACGGACGCGCACTGCGAAGTTGAGCGGTCTTTGCTGTGGTGTTAGATGTGTGGTTGAGCTCTAGAGGAGGGACCGATCGCGGTTCTCGAAAGCTCCGCAAACAACAAAGACCGTCATCCAAAACAACAAATGCGGGCCGGGACTGATGCGGCTCTGCTGCAGCTCAGCTCGACTGGACGACGCTGAGTCAGCAAGCTAGCGCCGAGAAGCACAGATGCGGCTCCCTGAACCCGCACACACTCGATTTTGCTTCGCCAAGATCGACAATTCTCGACCTCACATCTCGAATTCGAGTCCATTCTTCAACTAACCACAAGAACCCATTCTTTTCGAAATCCAGGAAGTCTTCGAGGATCATTCGACCAGAATAGCAACAGATTCGCATTCAAGATGGTATGTCGAAAATGATCCCGCCGAGGAGCACACAGCACGACCAGCGGTCAAGGGCACGAGATCTCATCATGGCGAACTTTTGTCAAAATTGGAGATGAATTATCCAGCATTGCCGGTCTGGAAGACCTCAATGCCCTCCAAACCGCAAATTGCCGTCCGTCTGCTTCATATCGCGCAACAGAGGACACACTGTCATATCGGTCGGGCATTTCACTAACACCTCGCAGTCGGATGTAGAAGATTCCACCGCCCCCACGGCCGATGTCGACGCCGGCGAGGTCGAAGTCCCCACCACCAGCGGCTCTGGCAGCATGTCCGTCCTAGATGCGCTCAAGGGTGTCCTCAAGATTGCTTTGATCCACGACGGTCTCGCGCGCGGTCTCCGTGAGGCCTCCAAGGCGCTCGACAGGCGCCAGGCTCACATGTGCGTGCTCAACGAGGCGTGCGAGGAGGAGGCATACAAGAAGCTCGTCGTCGCGCTTTGCGGAGAGCACAAAATCCCTTTGATCAAGGTGCCTGATGGAAAGCAGTTGGGCGAGTGGGCTGGTCTTTGTAAGTCGTAAGAAGCTGGACAAATGCGAAGCAGACCTAATTATGACGCAGGCCAGATCGACCGCGAAGGTAACGCCCGCAAGGTCGTCAACTGCTCGTGCGTCGTCGTCAAGGACTGGGGTGAGGAGAGCCAGGAGCGCAGCGTGCTCCTCAACTACTTCCAGACCGAGCAGTAGATGTGCGCATTTGCATCTTGTTGATACCTAGCGTGGGATCTTTTGAGCAAAAAGGCAAGGAGAAACGTTGACGGACATGGCGGGATAGACAGATGCGTTATGAATAGCGCTCCTGAAAAGATCTCGGTATCGAAAGGGCAAAGAATATAATTCTGAAACCCCAAACTCTTTCTTTCCTGTGCTTACTTCTGTATCTTGCTCATGGTGATGCATTCTCTGCGTCTACCCCATCAATGTGGACAGTGGACGCACAAGTCGACATCAAACAGTATTTGATTCGCTTGAGCCGTGAAGTGATTATTCATTCATGATTCATTCTGCCCACCTCTAGGGACCGTCATTATCCAAGCCTTTGTCAGCTTGTCCGTAGCTCCCGAACCCGACGTCCTGGCCTAACCGTATGAACACTACCCCTCTTCTTTCCTGTGGCCTTTCGGCTGTTCAAGTGAAACTCCAACTCCCAATCCCACCACCGCTTTCTCCCTTCAGCCTCAAACACTGATAAGGACTCGTCCCAGGATCCCAATAAAGCCCCGTCAACTCTCCTGTCGCCCTGCACAAGCTTACGTAGTAGAAGCCGGATATAGTCAATCCGTGCCCTGTGTCTGTATCATCTCCTTCGCCGAGCACAATTGTCGTCGTGGGTCGGGACCTTGCTTGTTCATGTGCTGATACCGTCGCCGATGACTCTTCGCGGCGTCGTCGGCGCGGGCGCGTATTAGATGACTGCTGAGTCGGACTGGGTTGAGCGGTGGTAGTGGTAGTTCGACCGGGTGGAGGATCTGTGGAGGAGATGGGTCTGGTTGTAGTTGGACTGGATGAGACATCTTGACTAGAGGTGTGGGGTGCAGCAGTTTGCGGGATATGGGCGATTATACTGGGGCCAGGACCAGGCTCGGTGGATGGCGGAGCGGGGAGTTCGGGGGTTTGGTTCGTTGCTGCGGGCGGATTTGCTGGTGGTGGCGGGAGAGGTGCTCCTTCTTGAGATGGACGAGGAAAGCGAGGTATTGGTTGAGAGAAACTGGCTTCTGTCACATAGCGTGCAGAATTGAGGTTCGCATCTTGGGCCTGGTGAGATGCTGGGGTTTGGCCTTCTCTTCTCCGCGAACGGCCATGGCTGGGCGAGGAATTTGTCTCCGGCTGCGTGGTTTGCTGTGCAGCTAAACTGGCACGGCGAGCTTGAGGGCTGATCGGACAGCGGTCACCTTGCCGGTGTATGAAACAGCGCTCTTTCCATCTCATAAAGATGTATTGCTCGTTGATCGCTGCCATGCGATCGTGGGAGAGCAGCACACGGGCCACTTCATTCTCATCCTTCTCATCGGCAAAGGGAGGTAATCTCCGCCAGTTGGCGGCATCGATTGCCGCAGAAGTTGGTGGAAAACTGATCTTGGTAGAAGGAGACGTAACGTTAGCATTATGCCCGTAAGACGTGTGGTCCTTCTTTGGTGACGTTGGGGTCAAAAAGCTATACGTCTGTAAATCGATGATTTGGCCTTCGAGGAAAGTGGTAATGGGACAGTCTTTGGAGTCTCCCCCGTGAAAAGTGGAGCTTTCACTGTGGCTCGGTACATCGTAGGCTTCCATCGTACCGGACAAGGTCAAACGCTCCTGATCGACCAGATGTAGCATCACTTTGACGGGCCAATGTTCAACAGGCTGGCTTGCAGATCGCATTCGTGCATCAGAGATACCCGAGAAAGGGTTGACCTGACCGGCGATTGGTCGTGTCGCATCCAGAGTCTGCGATGAAGCCGGCATGTAAGGATGGTAGACATTACGTCCAGTACCGGATTGAAAAGTGGTGTGCTGGCTACCCGAGAAACGTACGCCGGACTGTAACCAGGAAGAATAGTGAAGAGGTTGGCATTTGCTAACATCCATGAGAAAGTCATCATGCTTGTCTGCGAAGAACTCCTTGTTCGCGAAACCCGTGTCGATAGCAGCGGACAGTGCATCGTCATACGTCGTGCAGTCTCGTATCCTGTCTAGATATCGTACCGCGTTTTCAAGGACCGGAGAGACCTGAGTCTGGCTAGGTTTGCCATGGTGGTGTCGACTCGCAGGGTGAGGTGACAGATACTCACGCCTGTAGCGATCGAGGTTTTGCTGCCGGCCCCATGGTGTATCTCTCACCGTCTGTTCATCCGGCGGTAACGGAGGCGCATCAGTCATGGGCGTATCTCCATCTGGTTCAGTGAAGTTAATGCCACGGGTGTACCTTGTCCATCTCGATAATAGGCTAGAATCGTGGATGCCCTGGCCTTGTTGTTCAGCGTCACCCAGTTGTTCACGCTGCTGGATATATCTCAACATCCTTTCCGTGGTGTTCGCACTAGTCCGCGCATTCTGCATGATCGCGGTCGACCTCAAATCGTCAGCATGTCGCTCCGTATGATCCAGCCTTCTTTGCGTCAATTGCAGCCGCCTCTCGAGAGTCTGCACCTGTTGTTCGGCTCGTTGGAGGCCACTCAGAATTTCTGAGCTAGATTGATGCTCCCGTGGTGCTCTGCGTGCAGCCGCCTCAGTCTCCCGTTCCCGATCTAAACGGGAGCGTGCCATGATGTTTGCAACCTCAGGCGCAAGTCCAGGGGTTTGCCTGCGAAGTTCTTCAATGATTCCCCGCAGTTCACCCACTTCGTCCACGAGGTATCGCGCTGTGACAGCGTCGCTCTGCCTGGATGTCTCCTCCTGGCGAGATTGTGGATTACCTCCTCTTGGTCGGCCAGACTCGTCGAACCTTGACAATCTTGAAAGCACGCGCATCATCCTATCTCTCTGTGGAGTATCCCGGCGGCTCTGGGACTCGATAGTCGCTGTACTGGTCGTATCTGTTGTCCCTGTACCAGGATTCAATTGGTTGAGCTGGCGAGCAAGTCGTCGGTGTCGGGAACTCTCAGACGTCTCTGTCTGGGTAGCAGCGCTTGCACCGGTTGGTTCGGCCGAGTCTGCCGACACTGGATCCGTTGACGGTGGCTCGATTGTGTTTCGGAGGAAGCGTAGGTTTTCATCGTGCGCGTCGGCTTCCGTCTGGGTAACAAGAGTAGCAGCCAGGTCTGGAACTGGAGACGAGAGGTACGACAACGGGGTCAGAGGTCGTGTATGTGATTCTTGTGTGCCTCGTGGGCTGGGCTGCTACATGTCAGAGCGTTTCGAAAGTATATAGAAGGCGGATCGCCTGTACGTTTTGAGGAGAATTGTTCGGTGGCATGGTGCCGCCGGGAGAGCGGAGGAACCTGCTCTGATCGCAAGCGGCACTACCTGCTCCTCATGTGGTCGATTTGCAATTGTATTGATGCGGTCTCGAGACCTGACAGCAAATGCTGAGGTTGCCAGGAACGTTTTACGTTGGGGTATTTTCTTTGTTTGTCAAGAGGTGTTGAAGTGATGAAAGTGGCAGACCTGGGGTGACGTCCTCGGCACGGTAACACGGTCGTCACTCAAAGATCCCACTTTCAACTTAGTGCGCTGACAAAAAGGCTCCCATGAGTTACTGTAACTTACAACCACCTACATCGTTTGAGGGGTAAGGCCTTTGGCAGTAAAACAACAACTCGCAGACAGCGTCAGTGGAACAGGAACAGCGAAATGGGCGACACAAAAAGTCTGATTGTTATTTAGACTAGAAAAAAGTGCCGACTGGCATCCTAGCATCGCTGTGCACCAGGCAGAGAGCGCTTGTTCAGACCAGCTGATTTGGACAGATGATATCCATTCCATGCCACGAATATCAAACTCCAACCTGCGTTACCTCACTAAATGCCTCCTCCCCTCCGACCGTTCCCGGCGTGCCCTTTGACACTATCCTGGCTTGCAGTATAGCATGTCGGAATAATTACGACCCCTAGAGTCAATCCAGCGGTCGTGATTCGCTGATAGGTCGAAGGTGAGGTGAACGATAGTTTGGTAGCGCCGGAGTGCCTTGGTTATCCGGACAGGTAATTACACATTGGGACCAGCCCCGTGGGCCGCGAGACAGCATCTATTGCGGACAACCAGTGCCTCGCATAGCTGAATGCTTGGACCGTTCCTACTACCATATACGGTGCGTACTAGTGTCGAGCAAGCGAGCCTGGAAGAGCGAAGGCGCCAGGCCTTCAGTTTGAAGTCTTTTGCCGAGAGATCACCAGACAAGTGAATGCCTGGGAGAGTCGTCGTGCAGAGGCCGCGAAGCCGAGAACATCCAATCTCTTAGTGTGTGTTTCTGTGTTTACTCATGATCCATGCATCATTGACTTCCAGAGCGTAAATGCATCATTCATGAAAATGAGAGTCAGTGCCGTCCTTCCTGAGTACGGGTTGAAAATAGGTCGCAGGTGCTGAAAAGACCGTGATTCGCTTGCTGAAAAAGAGAAAATGCTACGAGGAAA
Source organism: Elsinoe australis (assembly GCA_007556505.1). Lineage (NCBI taxonomy): Eukaryota > Fungi > Ascomycota > Dothideomycetes > Myriangiales > Elsinoaceae > Elsinoe > Elsinoe australis. The sequence goes on from SWCS01000006.1 coordinate 1,891,399, forward strand.
AAGCCGAGAATCGCTTGCTGAGTAGATGCAAAACGCCGTCCATATGTTTGGAATGCCATGTATGATTTACAAAGGGTATCGTGGTCGAATGCATTGCTGAGTAGAGTACACAGCCCATCGAGAACATCTCAACATGTGCACCTGTTGAGAGCCTGGACCAGGAAGACGTCGGGGGACGTCAACACGACTGATGGGCTTGATTTGCTTGCTTCCGGTTCCAACTACATTGTTGCAGCGTACTGAGGAGCGTACATGTTCAAGTTCCATCCCATGTCGTCAAAATCGCCGAGTCCCATACTCGAGCCACAATTTTGAGGAATCTGGCTCGGGAAAGGATAGCTCGGAATGACAGGCACAGGCTCTGGCGAACTGTAAACAGAATTATCGCAAGAGAAGTCGTTCTGGATTAGCGATGGGGTTGGCGAAGGTATATGGCAGACTTCGAAACTCTGCTCGACAGAGACCGGCCACCATTGCGACTGGGGTTCGCTGCATTGGGTGATGGTGGGGCTGGGTGTCGAGGGCAGCACAGCCCATGTGTTCGCAGGCATGGTGTTGGAAGGAAGGTAGTTGGGTTGCTGCCACCAGGCGTTGGGGTTGTGGTGGTTGACAAAGGCAGGCGCAGGGATGACGACGTCAACGATCCTGGGTGGTGGAGGCTCGAGAGGCGCAAAGAGGTTCATGATGGTCCTCTTGACATCTTCAGATCTACCGTCCAGGAGTTCGCCGGCGCCGTCCTCTTCAAGCCCTTCCAAGGCACGCACACCTGTCCTGAAGACGAAGCGGTTGGTAGCCTGGACAAACTCTTCCTGCATCTTCTTGATCTGCGCATCCTTCTCGGGCCAGTCAAAGAGACTGGCAGCGGCGTCGACGGAATAGACGTCGCGGTGGTACTCGTTCAGTGCATCGATGGACTCTTTGTTGAGCTTGAAGGCAACCTCATGTTGCGACACCATATCGACATGTACAATGTATGCTTGGATGTGAAGCATGTTGAAGTTGGATATGGCCTCGATGAGAGGGTCCTCGTCCTTGCGCAACTCACTCTCGGGCGCCTTTGGAAGTAGTAGCGACGTGAGGGTCCAAATGGCCTTGTCGCCTCCCAAAGTCTCTGTCAGACAGCGGAAGTGCTGCATGGGGTTGTGCAGGACGCGCTTGACCTTGTTGATGCGCTTGAGGGTCTGAGTGAGCCATGGCTCAACTTTTGTGCCCAGCACGATATTCGGAGCGGCGCGAGGGGCAAAGGCAGCCGCTGATGCTGGTAATAATTGTATTGGCATGTTCAGGGATTGAAAATTATGGACGGTTGATTGCTCGGCTATTTGCGGGGAAAGTAAAGTGAAAAGTGGTAAAGAGAAGCAGACGTGTTCAGGCAAGGAGAGATGAGAGTAGTTGCGGGGAGTAAGTAAGAGAACAGGTCAGGTCAGCGATGAGTAGGAGGGTCGTATAGATGATGGGTGAGAAGGGCGAGGTGGTGAGATGTAGGTGGAGGGTGGAGGTGGAAAAGACTCATATAGTGGGAAAGCGGCATGTTCTAGTCGGACATGTGCGGCTTGCTTGGCTCCCATAGCCACAAGCTCACGCTACTCATGCGCCTAAAGGATGCACATGAATATGCACGACCGAAAATCATCGCGTCCGGCGCGCCTTTGGCCGCCGTGACCGTGTCGCTGCATGTCATGGTCTTACGAGCGCTTGCGCGATCCAGGCATGTTCAGTCACAGGAGACGAAACATGCACCTCTATTGTTTTCGATGGGTTGTTGAATGCAAGCTGGTCGAATGCAATAGGCGCCCAGCATAGTCAAGGGAGTGTCCTGTCTCACCCCAGATTTATTCCTGAGCACCGACTCGAGTATTCCTGGAAATGCAGGTCACGGGCGCCTGTCTGCTGGATCATGAGGACTGTTCGGCTCTGTGCAGGGCAAAGAACGCCTCTTCACCGCCGAGGCCGTTGGACCATGCGCATGCCCTTTACAGCGCTTGCCGGTCATCATTTTGCGTATCGCAATCGCGCGAATGCGACAGATGCGAACAGACCATGTTGCACTGAAGATGGACATTCGGAGGCTCCGCTAGAAGATGAGATCGACGAATGCACATGTACGGCGTGGTCGAGAGTGCCGTGGAAGGACTGCCACGATGCGGCTCCCGAGGCAGAGGACCGTGGTTCGGAAACGGCAAATGAAGATTCCTGGTGGCCAGGGTACACAAGAACCGTGTCTGAGCTGGGTTTTGATGGCGTGTGACCGGCGTCGAGGGGAATTTGGGAGGAAAGAGACGAGGGTCAGCGATGGTTGGCTGTGGCTTGATGACCTTGCCTGACTAGCTGATTTGCCACTGCCCAATCGGAGTCGCCATGTCGCCTCGCACTGCATTTTGTCAGGTCGTCAGCTCGCATGCTCATGCCGACTGAGTCTGCCAGGATTCTTCTGGATCATGTCGAGTGGATATGCCAGCGCGTCTTGACGTTTGTGAGCCTGCTTCTGCTCGTTTCAGACGCCTTGTATGTGTTTCCATTCACGCTGTGTTTCAAGACGCCAAAATAGACGTGAAGTGTGTCGCGTCCCACGCGCATTGGGATGCGGCTCTTCCGATGACGAGGAACGAGGCTGTGCTCACGAGCGAAAATCGATCAACCCTTGCCCAGATCTGCGCGTAACCATGTTGGTCTCTTGCGCCGCACGGCGTCGCCGGCAGGCAAAATATCCACGATTCATCGACCCTTCACGACAGTACCTACTCTATTTTCAGCTCGATCGACTTCCTACTTAGTAGCCCACAGATCATGGCAGCGGAATCATGCTGCGATGGCTCGCGTCGGTGGATGAATCCGTGCAATGGACCCGCATAAACAGATCTTACACATTGACCCCGTTGTCCATCGGATTACCAGCTTTGAGCTGGTAGTATCTGCATTAATGGCTTTTGGAACGCACCAAGGGACCATTGCCGCGATCCACGAAGTTCTGCGTACCGGTATACGTGGCTGAGACGACCGTTCCATGTACTGGAGATGATTGAACAGCTGTTCGGTCGTCCTTTTGTGCCTCTGAGAGGTGTTCGCGGCTTCTGACCTCCTGATTCGCTGAGAGAGCGCGCCTCAAAAGGTGTACAGCACCTACTGGCGTATATACCCGCTTTAGCAATTGTTTCCTCTAGCATATCTCTGGATCATCATCCTCGCTTGGTACTTCCTGTGCCTCGCAGACCAGATGTGTTGCCAAGTCTCCTTCTACTCAATGTCCGGTGATCGATGTTGATCGTCTTGTCTCATGGCATGGAGTCTTCATGCCCATGCTATTCACATCCTGGGCTTTGTCGAGGCCATCCGCGTTAGATGGCAGTCAAAATCAGGACGCCGGAGTTGGGGGGTGGTGGTCTTTGGAAGCGGTCTAGTTGGTTTATGACGGGAGATTTATCATATTACACGATACAATAGGTGCGGACTAAACGCTATAGATCGGATGGCGACTTTCTCGCCATGTGGGCAGGACTTCATATAACTTTGATATTGAGTTTGTTTGAGGTTAAAGTCACGAGTACTCAATACCGTAGACACAAAAGATTTGACAACGAACCAGCTCTGCGCATGGCTGACGATTTGGCTGCACCGCGCCGCCAAACTCATGCTGAAGACCTTAAGTTTATAGCAGAAGCTCTCCCGCTGTGCATGTTTAATTGGCTGTATGACTGGCAATCATGAGGCTAGCATCGGTGTAGTTCCTGGCGTCTTTATTATGACCTTTTCGCTGTGGCTATGTTGATATGATGTGTCTTTCCACCCGTATGTTGGCGGGGGTGGCCCTCCTTGACATCATCGGAGATTACGAGAGTACCTTCTGTCACAACGACTGTGACAACAATCTCCTCGCCCTCGATTTGCAAACTAGCGTCGATGTCCCCAAACGGAGTAACCACTGTTCCGCTGATGTTCGTTAGTCGCAGAGCATGAAATAGCGGAGCAAATTCCCAGGTCCAAAATCCGGGTGTGGATGGTGTGATCTCTAGGATACATCCCGGCAGGATATAAGTCGGCGCGCCACCCCATGGATGCGCAAGAGATGTGAAATCGCCTATCCCGGGCGACCCCTCTGGAAACAGATATTCCCAACTCGCACCCGACGTGGCCGCAAGCCCAGAAGTTCCGGTGGTATCATACTTCCTTGGCCCTGCCAATGGCAGCGCTGCCAGCGCCCTTAGTGCTTATGTATACGGCCTCCTAGTCCCTCTTGCGGAAGCCGTGGGTGACAATGAGACGGCCAGACTCTACACTAATACAGCGAAGAAGTTACGGAATGCAATTAATGGGCACTTGTGGAACCCACCCGAGAGTGTCTACGGACTGTCAACAGATGCAAGGATCGATAAAGGCTGCTCTGGCCTGTGCAATCTTTTTGATCTCGGTCCACTGCGACCGGACCCAGGTCACATCGCCTGTGAGACGGAAATAATGTCCGACACCCGACAAGAACAGATCCTGATAGTCTAGCAGGCCATCGTAGACACCTATCTGTTCAGCATACTTTGGTCTGGACCCCATAGGGGCGCTGATGGGAACGAATCCAGCGACTGGAGGAAGCTGCTTCTGCCACCTAAAATCATAATCAAAGGTGCCAGTGATATCGTCCCACCTATGGGTGCTTGCACCAACAATCCGTACTGTGTGATAGAAGTCACCTATCCAAACCAGTCGATCACATTTGGCTCCATCCAAACAGACGGAAGCATCCGAAGCTGCAACCCCATATTCAGCCAAGACTGTCTCCGATCGCATGTCGCTCTCGTAGAGTACAGACCCATTCCGAGCAGTGACGACGACATCCTTGACATATGCTTCCTGGCCCGAGAAGGGAGCAAAGCCAACACTGCCGTTGAACGGCGAACCAGATGCGAAGCGAGAACCGTACGAGGCAGTAACTTAGGCCGACGTGATAGGGACGAATGAGACTGAATGTCCGTCGACGGAGATGTCGTAGCCTTGATCAGTGATAGCGGTTGTAACATTATACCATGTGTCTTCTTGAACCTCGAATAGGACTGGGAAATGCTGATTGGCGGCTGCATTGGACGCTTCGCGGTTAATAAGTCCTCTTCCATAATTGTATACGATTGTATTTGGCGGCGTCGGAGTCCTATTGACGTTCAAGTATGTCGTATCTGCGGGATATACAGAGTTAAGATTGAAGATGGGACCTTCCGGAAATCCAGCGGCAACTCTCCAGCCTGTCTATCCTCGAACAATTTCCGTTGAGAAAGACATTGTGTAGTTGGCGAGGCTCTTCGCACGAGCGGATCGCGCGGGAGTCTGGCCTGGTATAAGAATACCATCGGTCGTGACCACCCAAGTCGCCAGTGCATTGCCAGCATCAACACAAGCGACCTCAGCAGAGATGCCCCCAGCCCGGCCATGTTATCATATTGCTTGTTAGATGATTGGAATTTGGCCGGCAGAGTTTCGGCAGGAATGTGAGCAGAAGTCAGATTGAAACCGATTGACCTGAATGAGACACTGGTGTTTGTCAGCAGACGGACGATCTGCCATCGTTGTCCACCTTGGATGAAAAAACTTTGCAATCTGGCTGTGTCTACGAGATTGAACGTTTCGATTCGAAATGAGGCTGAGTCTTGGTTAGAAAAGGTCCACGGGACATCGCTTTCAGGCTGAGCAAGAGTACAAGAGCTTTTGGCATACTTGACCTCAATCTGGGAAGGTCCCGACAAAGACTCAACATCAAGGAAAGGCAGACCAGCAATGTCGAAACCGTAATCCAGAGTCAAGAAAGAGCAATTTTGGGACAGGGTGATCGGTTGGCCTGAGTAAGTCGCGGTATTGGCAGTGTCGATAACATTGCTCAATTTCAACGATACCGGATGTGCGTCTCCATAATTAAAAGAATTGTTGCAGCTTAGCTAGGGTGCATGGCACTTTGGATTTGGCAAACCTGCCCGTCCACTGCTTGCAGCAGAATCGTTATGATTGCTGCAAGTATGGTGTTCATTGTCGATAAGGGGTTTAAATGCTTATAGGGCTTGAAAACGGCGGTATTGCCTACGTTAACCACGACTTGCCCTAAATATATCATCATGCGATGCATCTATCATGCAGAGAAAAGCCAGTCTTGCAATGCATCTCGCTCCTGTGTCAGTACGTGCCGAGATCCTCCCACTCTTTCCCCACAGGAGCAGTAGCAACTTGTGACGCATGCATGATCAGCGACTTGATGGATTTGAAGAACGGTAGACGAGAATTGTCCATCAATGATTTTTCGCTTCTTCGCTTCTCCGCAACGAAGGTGCGCACAATAGAGCAGGGAAGGCAGGTTGATCTTCTTAAAAGTTTAGCGAGCTTAGGGCTCAAAGTGGCGTACTTCCTCGTGCAGGTATACAGCGTACCAATCGAGAACATCGCACGGCTTGTTCAAGTAGCGATGACCCATGGATGCGACATCCCCTGCTGCGGGACGCTCGGTAGTATTGCTACCGATCTGAGACGTGGCCACCTACTCAAAGGCCTCACAAGGTTTCAGGTGACCTGTCTGTATATTACGCGAAGGGCAACATTGTCCCGGGAGCCTTTGGTCGCAGCGAATTCCATGTCACATTGGCTTGGTAGTCATTCAAACATGTCTCGAGTTGATAACGCTGTTTCACGTAGCTTGTGATCACTCACTAAATATCTTTTTGTCTAGGTGGTCCACAGAAAGTAAAGGCTTGAGCTCGAGGCAGCATGGTCATCCTAGCTAGTCTCGGCGTTATTTTGTCGCTATACCTCCCAGAGGCTATCTGCGAGTCGAATCCGATTGGACAGACTGTCAATGGGACTTGTAAGCATATAAAAAAAAGCTTTTGCCTAGAAAGGAGCATTGATCTCTGAAATAGATGCTGGTATCAATGTAGCATCACTATCATAAGATGTTTTTCTCGGTATCCCTTTCGCCCAACAGCGCCGAGTTGAACAGGCTATTACACTCAATGAATCTTGGATTGGCACACGCAACACCACTCAGCCTGGACTCACCTGCGCTGGATTTGGCACTAACCCTAGAGAGAATTGGCCGATTGGCGAGGATTGCCTGAACCTCAACATCGTCCGCCCGCGAGGTGCCTTTGCCGGGCTAGACCTAACAGCTGCACCCGAGATGACCGATCTCCAACACTATCCTGGCTGGTTTCATAGTGATAGCGAGAAGCTCAACCGGGTGTGGTACGCTGGGTCATACACCAATCAACTCTGCTCATTGGACCCGTCCACAGGCAATTGTTTGGGCGTTCCTGGTACGGACTGGTACTACAATGCAAGCATCTCGAGTAAGCACGACGCTAGTGTGCTTCTTTCTTGCTGCCATTATTTACTGACGCTGAACCAGGCGGTACTTCTGTCTTGTCTGATGGAGCCAAACGAGATCGTCTAGAATGGCCAGGTGATATTGCCATATCTGGGCCAACCATGTGTAAGCGCTTTGCCCGCGACAGAGATGGCTGCAAGAACGTATGACTGATTATGCCACAGTCGTTTCTACCAACAGTCTTGACGCGATCAAGAATGGTATTGACCCCCTGTTTATCTTGTAGAAGAGTGACGGACGACTGCCTTGGGCCGGAGTGCCATTCAACAGATCCGACAGATTTCCTGTCAGCTTCACCTACCATTTGTACACTCTGTTGGACTTGTACTATTACTACATCTTCACTGGTGAGGCTGGCTTCGTTCAGCAGTACTGGAACCAGTACAAGCTGGCGATGAATTGGTCTCTCTCGACTTTTGATTCGTCAAACCTAGCCAATGTCACTAGTACCAATGACTGGCTCAGATCTGCCATGGGAGGGCATAATATTGAGGTAAAGTTTCTGATATCAGCAAGACTAGAAAATTTATTGACAGCTGTCAGGCTAATGCGATCCTGTACCACACTTTGGACATGAGCTTGGTTCTTGCATCGGCCGTGAATGACTCAAGTGCTGTGCAAACCTACCAATCTGCGATGACAAACATTAAGACAGCCGCCAAAGAGCGTCTTTGGGACCCTGCGCAGAACTGATTCTTCGACAACGACACGATCCAGACGACAGAATTAGTTCACCCACAAGACGGCAACTCGTGGGCCGTAGTTGCTGATATAGTGACACGAGACCGGGCTGCAGCGATTAGCGACGCACTCAAAGAGCGCTGGGTACTTCCCTTTGGAGCGCCCGCCCCCGAGGCTGGTCCCACAGTATCGCCTTTTGTAACGGGTTTGGAGGCCTAAGCTCACTACTTGGCTGGCCACGCTGAGTATGCAGTAGAACTCATGGAATTTATGTGGGCCGAATTCATGCTCGACGATCCCCGCATGACCAACAGCTCTCTCATTGAAGGATACTCAACCAATGGCGATTTCCACTACGCATCTTAAGACAATGATGCGCGTATCAGCTACGCGCATGGCTGGGCCACAGGCCCAACGTCAGCACTGACATTCTACGCTGCTGGTCTGCCTGTCAACACCAGCGCAGATAAGGAATGGACCATTCAGCCACGACTCGAGGGATTAAAGGACGTGAATGCCGGGTTCAAGACGCCACTGGGAGGCGTCTCGGTTGACTGGCGAGTCGAGTGATCGGGAGCGCTGAAGGGCGACATTAGCACACCACGCGATGCCCGCGGGACATTGATCTTGCCTCAGGGTGACGTTGTAAGGGGTGCTCACAGCAGACTGCGTCCAAGCAGGTGTGCCGACGGCTCGGACATGTATGAGGATGTTACTGGTGGAAAATATCGTGTGAAGTGTAGTTAGGATGGGGGACGGCTCGGCAGTGGTGATTAAAGCATGTAGCTTAGAGTCTAAGTCGTAAAGATTGTATCTACTGATTGCGTAAAAGCTGCTCTCAGAGAGATCGGGACCTCGAATGAGGGCAACATTCCTCACCCTCAACAGCCACGATGAATTCCGCCGGGAATGTCCCTGTCCCTTCTGATAAGTAAGCTCTGGTAATCGACTATGACATTGAGCAGAGCTCGTTGCGGAGGGCAAGCCGGTTTCGCAATCCGTGTGGTCAAGCTTATATTATGGCTGAAGGTCGGAGGTCTCCTCAATGTCAAAACTGATGCTTGGCGGGCTCCTGACCTGATTTGTATCGCAGGATACAATAAGAGCATATTTATATAGACAATTACAGAAAGACTATTTGCACATCATCTCCCACTCCCACCTCACCTTCAAAATACCTAGTCCTGCGCCGCCTCCATCATATCAGAGCCCTGACGAGCCTGAGAAATGTCAAGTCCCTACTCATCATCATTGACATCGACAACAGTCTTCTTCCACTTGCGTGCTTGAACCCGGCGCTTGAACAAGATGTCAATCTCTCTGTAAGATCTGTCCTTCATCTCTGGGATCCAGATGTAAGCCATGACTGTGCACACAAATGCAGTCCCAGCCCAGACATAGCCGCACTTGCCACCAAGGTTCGCTTGATCGGGATTGAGCATGTAGCTTGCCAAGAAGATACAGGGGATGTTGACCAGATAATAAGCACCACGACCGACACCAGTTGTCAATGGTCTGAGACGAATGGAAGATGTCTCTCCAATAATGACCCATGAAGCAGGAGCTGGTCCCAAGCAAAACAAGACCGAGACAATCAAGCCTAGTGAGGCTTGTGCTTGAGTGGCAGCAGTGCTATTACCAACAGAAGCCGCGATACCAAGAGCAACCAGGAATGCGCAATTGATGAATGAACCCCAGACATAGATAGTACGTCTTCCGAAGTAAGTTGTCAAGACCCATGAAAGTATGACCATAATAGTCTGGAGGGCAGAGGTGATAAGACCAAGGGCGAAAGCAGTCGTGGTAGCCATGCCAGCACCTGCATCCGAAGTCAGTCTACGTGAAAAAAGCAAAGTAGGCAACTTATCTTACGTTCGAAGAAATACACAGCCTGGTTTGCAATCAAGTTACCCGTCAAATTCTGAGCAGCGTAAACACCGCACACGATAAGAGTGCGATAGCGGTCTGTGCCTTTCCAGAGTTCGATGAGACTTGGCTTCTTTACACTCTTCTCAAGATCGATGGTACGGCGCATCATAGCGACAGTGTCGTTTGGCGAATCTACTGCGGTCGAACGTCCAAGACGTCTGACTGACTTTTCAGCTTCCTCCATACGACCCTTTCGGACAAGCCACCAAGGTGACTCCGGTGCCAAAAACATTGCGATGGCAAGCGGAGTAGGGAACAACCACTGGAGTGCGATAGGGACCCTAGCTCAAGCATTAGTCTTTAGATGTCCCGATACTTTTGGGAATACACATACCTGTATGCGGCGTCGGTCTCGTACGATTGGTAGTGATAGGTGATACCACCAACAATGATAGCTCCAATGGCCCAAAACATTTGCAACATCTGTGTGGCAGGAGCTCGAAGTCTCAGTGGGACGATCTCGCTACAGTACGCCGGTGCGTTGGCAATAAAGATACCCCAAGGGATACCCTCAAGGAGCTGAGACGCTAGCAGAACGCCCAACGAGTCGCCAAAGTAGAAGATGAAGATGAAAGCGTTTAGAGCCATAAGACCACCAATGGTTGCCCAGCGATAGCCAATCCAGCTCGTGATGGGGCCCGCAAGAAACACGCCAATCAGTGCGCCGACTGGTCCTCCGCACTGAAAGGCCGACTGCCACGGGGCAGTGATAAAGTATTTGTCCTCAGCAGCGTTGTACACGCCGTAGTTCTCTGCAAAGCGAGGAGTGGCGATGAAAGCTCCCATGAGGAATACGCAGTACGATTCCATGATCTAATAAGCATTAGAGATTTGTATTGGTTTCAGAAGAAAGTACTCACGATCGTGCAAGACATGAGAAAAGCCCACAAGCTGGCGCTAGGGTAGGCTTTGACAGCTTCGATGACACCCATACGGTGTTCCATGTTCTCGGCTTCGATGGCGCCAGCTCTGTCATAGCTGGCCTTCTCAGTGACGTCGTTCACATGGTCGCTGTATTGTGTCTGGACCTCCGGGTTGGAGGTCGGCTTTTCCGAATACAGGTTGCTCATGTTCGTGGGAATGATGCGGAATGGTGAGAAAGGAGAAATTGTGAATGCGGGGATAACATCGCATGACCGGGGTGAGGAGCTCCAATTTGAGGATCTCACCACCGGTGGAGGGACGAGTGCCACACAAGCCTACCAAGAGGACAATTTCTTGGACTCCGGCGGGTTTGCAGAGGAGAAGTCTTGGAACAACAAGCTTGCTTCCCTTGGCAGGGCACACCCGGATCAAAGATGGAGGGCGAGACACGTTCTACCTGTATTCAGAGTTTCGACCCTCCGGTCTCCGAGTGATCCGTGATTCAAACTCACTCCGTGATTCATTTCGGTAGAGAATGATCGTGAACAGATGTGGACGTCTTCTTCACAGCTCATGTAAAGATCTTAGACAAGCAAAAGTGAATTAGGCGCACGTGGACTTTTGCCCCGCATTATTCCCTCCACCCCCCACAATGTACGCGACGATTGTCATACAGGGCTCGCCATAGATCTCGGCCCTGCATTCAACCACTTGTGATGGACTGTTCCAATAACTGTCAGGCGTCTGCAGAGGCTTGCTTCAAGTCAGAGGCCTACATATAGAAAGGGTTCGTGTTGAAGGGCCACATCGGACCGCGAGTTGCGTAAAGCCTGTCGTAACATAACGTGAAGGTTTCAACTAGAGAACTAGAACGAAGCGCATCATTATCTTGATTAGTCCACATCCGCTAGCGGAGTATTAGCGGCCTTGGCTACCATCCGCCAAGAAATGCCTTGGCTTGGTAGCTACCTCTAGAAGTCTAACTTTTTTTATACTTAGTAGATTCTCTCTCTTTATAGAGGTAGCTTTCTTTATAATCTTAGTAAACTTTATAGCTACTAGTATCTATTATAAACTATCTAAACTAGGCTATATATAAAGTAAAATAGTAAGCTAAGAATAAGATATCCTAACTATATATTATTAGAGTTACTACTTATAACTATAAGTCTTAGCTAATAGTAACTCTAACTATTATTTTTTATTTAGACTAAGTCTTTCTAAATAGTAGATATACTAAATAAAATCTAGAGTAGGATACTCTCTAAATAGAAAATAAGAGGTCTCTCTAAATAGAGTTCCTAACTACTATTTCTTATTTAGACTAAGTCTCTTTAAATAGTAGATATACTAAATAAAATCTAGAGTAGAATACTCTCTAAATAGAAAATAAGAAGTCTCTCTAAATAGAGTTTCTATATAAAATTAATAATAATTTTTATATTAAATTATAGAGAATTAAAGTTTATATTCTAATATAAAAGTTAAATTAATTAAATTCCTTTTATAAGAAAAGTTATAATAATTTAAAAATAGTTAGAGTAAAGAGAAATTTAGAATAAAGTTCTTTAGAGTAGCTATATTTTATAAAGAAATAAAGCTAAAGTATATCTTAGTAATAAAGCTAAGTATAACTTAATAATATAACTAATATAGAGTATTATTTATTATTCTTATACTATTATATATATTTATTATAATAAGTAAGTAGATAATTAAGTCTTATTATAAAGATAAAAAATAGAAAATAATAAGTAGAATCTTAATCTAAAAGTTAGAAATACTATATATAATTATAAGAAGTATTAACTTTATATAAATAAGATTTATTAAAGAAATATAAAGTATAGATAGATTAATATATAGAAAGAATAATAGAAGAGACTATTAAATAGATTAAACTATAAAAAAGAAAAGCTTTTCTAAAGTAAGAACTAGATAATTCTACTTATACTTAATTATCTTTCTTAATCTTTATCTCTTTTTATTATTTTTTACTACTTATCTTACTTTCTTATATTCTTCTAATTATATCTCTATCTAGATAATAGACTTAATTCTAAAACTAGCTCTCTTACTAAACTTAAAAAGAAGATTTAATAGATTTCTAATTTAAGAAGTATAACTACTAGTAGTAAGAGTAGTACTATAGATAGCTAGATATTTCTAGTATATATCTTATATAGATATTATAAACTATCTAAACTAGGTTATATATAAAGTAAAATAGTAAGCTAAGAATAAGATATTCTACTTTAGAAAAATAAAGATTAGAGTATAGTCTTAAGAAATATAAATATAATTAATTTAGTTAGATCTAGCTAGCTAGATTCTTAATAAGGTTAACTATAAACTTACTATACTATACTAATAAGTATATTTATATAACTCTAGTAGTATATTCTTACTCTATCTACTCTATATACTCTATAGAAGAGATACTAGAGATAATAGAGTACTCTTATATACTAAGACTTTATATACTCTATAGGTATATCTATAGAGTCTATAGAGTATATTCTAGTATATATAGAGTAATAATCATATAATAAGCTTAGTATCTTAATTAGTTCTAAGCTTCTAAGTCTAGTTTATAATATTATCTCTTTTTTTTATTTAAGTTATTCTAATAAGTAAGTATCTATCCTTAGTTTAAATTACTATATACTAATAATGTCTCTAAGTTAATAAAGATATAGAGAGTCTAGTATATCTATATAAAAGAATCTTTTAAAATTTATTAAACTTTTTAATACTAATATATCTTAAGCTTACTCTTATTATTAGTTAAAGAGTTTAGATTATAAAGTCTATATTTAGTTAGGTATTTATAGTTAATATATTATAAGTAATTATTTAGATTATAATATTTAAATAACTAAGTTAGAGTAGTAGTATCTTTAGTCTAACTAGAATATTAATTAATTAATTAATTAATTTAATAAGCTATGTATAGTAATACTATATAAGCTACCTAATACTACCTAACCTGTCTTTTACTCTTACTCCTCTACTTAGTCTATCTTAAATCTTGTCTTTAAGCTACCTCTAGGTAGGTAGCTCTATTTAGGTATAGGGATATAGCTTATCTTATATTACTAGATACGTCTATTATTAATTATTAGCTTATATCCTTATAGTTTACTTTAGAAACTAGATGCTTACCTTAACTATTCTTATGTCTAGCTTCTATTTATCTTTAGACTAGTTAACTAGCTAGCTAGTATGTCTAAGCTATCTATTAGACTAACTCTCTAACATGTATAATATGTTGCCCTATCTTAGGCCTACTTCTACCTTAAGTAGTTACCTAAGGTAGTTCTATTACTTATATACTAGTAGTATATAAGCTACTATTTCTACTCTCTCTCTATATCTATATACTTTAGTAACCTATAGATTAATCCTTGCTATATAGGAATTAAGATAGTTGTAGCCTATTCTTGCTTAAGCTAGGATAGTAGCATCCTATCTTAATAAGCTATTATATAGTAGCTTTATATGCCTGCCTAGGAGAGCCCTATCTAGGTTATATGTATATACTTCTTAGCCTAGCTTTCTCCTTGTCTATTTAGCCTTAATGTCTTAATCTATAAGCCTACTAACTACTTTAGTCTCTCTAATAACAATAGCTAGGTCTATAGTTAGTACTTTCTCTAGTTTAGTTATTTACTTAGCTAGCTTGTCTATAAGGTTACTCCTAATATTATTCTTATAGGCTAGTATCTATCTAATCCTAATAAGAACTTTATATCTCCTTACTTCTTCTAAGGATTAGAAAAGAGCCTATAAGGCTTCTAAGCATAAGGTACGTACTCTCTAGTCCTATATTATCCTAATAGCTTGTTAGCTATCTATAAAGATCTATATAGTATATAAAGGGCCTCTTCTATATAGTACCTATTAAATAGCTATCTAGATAGCCTTAATCTCTATTAAGAGAATTAAGCATGTTACGCTCTACCTAATTGTATACTAAGCTAAGCATTTAACTACTAGTAGCCTTTAATATATTATTACTACTACCTTATATAGTTTGCCTCTTCTAGAGCTATCTATAAAGATTATAAGTGTCTTTATTAAGGGTTATAGGACCTACCTTAGTGTCTTCTATAGATCTGTTTTAATCTAGGTATTAGCTACTTCTCTTTATAGTACTAGTTAATATAATATTCTTAGAGTAATAGCTAAAGCTTTACCTTAATCTCTTCTAAGCCTAGTTTTATATTTCTTATAGATAGTAAACTATACTATCTTATAGACTACTAACTTCCTATAGAATCTCTTTTATACTACCTAAATAGGATAATCTATTAGAGTAGCTACTATTATAAGGACAAAGGCAGCTACTTTCCTACTAAGGCTTGTCTCTACTAGCTCTAGTATAGCTTTATTATAGACTACCTACTTTATAGCTATTTTAAAAGCTCCTATAATCATTCGAGCTTCTACTACTTATACTCTAGAGAGTATATTAATAAGAGTAGCTATGCTATTCCTACCTATAGCATACTATATAGATAAGCTATACTATAGGTTAGAGAGTACTATAGCCTAGTATAGTTGTCTTATCTATGCTAGGCGTAGGTCTCTTAACCTTATAATAGTAAAGTAAGCTTTCTAGACTTTAAGTACTCTCTTTTTAACATGCTTTCTTATATAGAGGTTAGTCTCTAAGTAGAAGCCTAAGATTTTAACTATATCCTAAGGTTAAATAGTTTGTCTTATAAACTAGAGTTTTAGTTACGTTTTAAGTCTCTAGTATAATTATAAGCTTATAAAGTAGATTAGTCCTATCTTGTCTACCTTAAAGACTATCTCTCCTTCTATAGCCTACTATTCTACTTTAGGAATAGCTAGATCTTAGAGCATTCTAGTAGCTTCTCTAGGGGTTTTAGCTTCTATCTATATAGTAAAGTCATTAATAAATCTGTATGTGCCTATCTATTTTAGTAAAGGCATGCTAATTAGGTTAGTATTATAAAAGATGTATAGGATTAGTAAGAGTAGGGAGCCCTAAGGGATCTCTAAGTGTTAGATAGTATTAACTAGGGATATAAAGTCACTAACTATAACGCTAGCTTCTCTCTCTATTAGGAAGTCTTAAATCTAGCATACTATCTCTTCTAGTATTCTCCTATCCCTTAACCTAGTATATAGTACCTCTAGGTAGACTCTATTAAATGCCTTTTAAACGTTAAAGATAGCTAGAGTTATAACTCTTCCTCCTTACTAGGCATCTATAATCTTCTCTACTAGCATATTAATAGCCATTTTATATAATTAGTTTAGTCTTTCTTTAAAGTAGGTAGGTAGGAGGAGACTAAACCTCTCTACTAAATAGCTTAACCTTGTTACTATAATTTTCTTAAGCTCTTTACTAAGTATATATAGTAGGGAGATAGGCTAGTATACCTTTAGTATAGTATAGTCTAGCTTCCTAGGCTTCTTAATAGTAATAATCTTTACTGTCTTCTAGAGTTTAGACAGCTTCCCTAGCTTAAGAGAGCGCTAGTATAGCTATAGAATCTAGTCTATTGTTACTAGGAGAATGCTTTACTATACTTAGAAGGTAAGTTCTTCTAGACCTATAGCTTTCTTTAGATTAGACCCTAGAATAGTCTATTCTACCTCCCTTCTTATAATCCGAGGCTGTCTCTTAGGCACCTAATCCTGCTTCTTAGACTATCCCTTAGAGGTAATAGGTTCCTCTAGTAGTATTAGATCTAATAGTATAGGAAAGAAGGTATCTATAAGCATTTCTACCTTCTCCTTATTACTTTTAGCTATCTACTATCCTTTAGATAGAGAAGGGATGCTACTAAGACTACTAGCTAGCTTAGTATACTAATTAGCTTTCTAGATATTAGATAGATCCTAAAGGAAGTCTTACTAGTACTACTTCTTCCTTCTATCTATCTCTCTAAAATAGAGGCACCTTACTACTTTCTAGTTCTATTT